>CM076577.1:1304922915-1305641726 GCA_034641835.2 Pinus albicaulis | reverse complement strand
TGTTTCGGGGATTTAACACCCTAGAGGTTGGTTGGGATTCAACCTCCACAGAGCAGGGGCGTACTATTTAACAGAGACTCACACGATCATGCACAGTCATGAAAACGAAATAGAGCAGAACGAGAGGTTTACCCGCTGGTCCTACGTTTGAAGTAGATCCACGTGGAGTTCAAACTCCCTGCAACCGTCCTTCCTCTTTCACCTGAAATACAAGAAGAAACCAGCACAAAGGACAAGTTGTACAGTATATTTCTACTCTATATGTTAGCGAGATTCATATAAGACATTAAATAAATCATCATAAATGCTTGTATAACAAATATTCTTCACACATTAAAGCATACACTAACACGTTTACTTCGGGAACAGCATGATACTTCTGTATTATAAAAATAGTACGTACAAAAGTAAGTGGAGAGATCACCTGATCCTTCCAAGGCCTTCGCAGACCGTCGTCCGGATCCGTCCAGCCCTTGCCTCGTTAAGACTCCTTCCAAATGAGTGCATACGAGATAACATATAAAGGGATGTGTATCTCAAGGAAACAAGGGTTTCCTGAAATGAACTGGGAAAGTGCAGGAGGCACGGGGAATCAGACTTGGATAGGGAACCAACAGAGTATAATAATAATAATTCTCTCTCCCCTTAGGCCATACATATGAGGTCTTTTTATAGTCCCTCCAAGTAGTTTCAGCAGTTGGAAACAGTTGGCCATGGGCTGGGGTGGTTGAACTACCTGAGTAACCATCAACCCAGCGCAAAATTAGGGATTTTTATATATATTTTAATCATTAAAATGGCATACGCGGAAAAGTCTAGCTGTACTCGCGTATACACGCGGAAAAACACGGGCATAGTCGCGTATGAAGGATTTTCCACTGTTTTTAAGTGAATTTGTCCAAGTCTGTAGGAATGGGTGCCCATAAAGCCATGTAGCAATTATGAATCATGTCAAGGTGAGAAATGATGCTATAACAGATGCCCCCTAATATATGAGGTCAGAAGGGGTACATGATGGCCGAAATGTATTATGCACATAGAAAGAACTTCGCAAGGACAAGAGAGGACTTCACCAGATTTCAGCCTGCCAAAAACCAATGAAAGAAATCAGAGAGTCAACACATGCTGAGGTGGGCATACCCATGCTCAGTCAAAAATACATCATATATAGAAAAAGTACTGAATAGATCCAACATGTATACAAGTATAACTGAACTGAAAGTACATAGTGAATCATCTGAGCAGGGCCCGGAAAGACAAGTCTGTATCAATGTCCAAGTATCACATATAGAAAGCTGAGCAAAGAATAATAATTCTCTCTCCCCTTAGGCCATACATATGAGGTCTTTTTATAGTCCCTCCAAGTAGTTTCAGCAGTTGGAAACAGTTGGCCACGGGCTGGGGTGGTTGAACTACCTGAGTAACCATCAACCCAGCGCGAAATTAGGGGTTTTTATATATTTTTTAATCATTAAAATGGCATACGCGGAAAAGTCTAGCTGTACTAGCGTATACACGCGGAAAAACACGGGCATAGTCGCGTATGAAGGATTTTCCACTGTTTTTAAGTGAATTTGTCCAAGTCCGTAGGAATGGGTGCCCATAAAGCCATGTAGCAATCATGAATCATGTCAAGGTGAGAAATGATGCTATAACAGATGCCCCCTAATATATGAGGTCAGAAGGGGTACATGATGGCCGAAATGTATTATGCACATAGAAAGAACTTCGCAAGAACAAGAGAGGACTTCACCAGATTTCAGCCTGCCAAAACCAATGAAAGAAATCAGAGAGTCAACACATGCTGAGGCGGGCATACCCATGCTTAGTCAAAAATACATCATATATATAGAAAGTACTGAATAGATCCAACATGTATACAAGTATAACTGAACTGAAAGTACATAGTGAATCATCTGAGCAGGGCCCGGAAAGACAAGTCTGTATCAATGTCCAAGTATCATATATAGAAAGCTGAGCAAAGATAGTGCAACTGGATATCTGATCAAGTAACTGAATCTCCAAGTACCGGATCATAAGAGGCGGATCAAACGGTACAATCACGCAACTCGGGGATCAACATATAAGATGCTGCTGTGCTGAACTACAACATATAAGGGTGGACGGCAACACTGGCAGAAACTGAGAGAACTGTCAACAGTGAACCGAGAAATGTTGATGCAACCCGAGGTCTTCACCGATCACAACGGCACAATTCTACACACTGGGAATAAATGAGCTGAAGTCGACCATGTGAGAAATCGTTGGATTACCGGGCAATGATGTTTCCCGTTAACCAACGCGAGACGACCCACCGATAATGATAATGAGTGTCAAGGTGCCCCAATACAATCTGACAAGTGTGAATGAATGAGTTGAAGTCGAACACTTGAAAGAATCTACCAATCAGGAGGCAATAATGAATCCCCACTGTCGATAGCGAAGAGTCTGCCACTGATGACTGCAAACCCTAAGGTATTGACAAAAAGACTCTAGATCTTGTTCCCAGAGCAATGAGTCGGAGTCGATGGGAAAAGATCTGCTGGAAGGAAGGCATTAAGGCATCCCACATCAGTCCAGCGCGAGTGTAACCCGCAAGCCAAGATTTGGAAGGAATCGGACGAAGGAGAGTGATGGAACCAAAACCGAAGTACGTTTCCGACGTGCACAAGATGAAGCTAGCGCACGGAAGAAACCCTCTGAACCAACCAATAATGAAAGCTGACACAGAGGCGAGAAATCCACCCATAGGGTCAAATGGAAATCCAGGTACTGCACGAATCCCAAGTGTGATAATGTGTGCTGACGTCGAACACAGGGGAAACCACTCAGTCAAAGACCCATGATGATGATCAGATGCTGAGCACGAGGTCACCTATCAATGATGGAAATAGGCCCAAGGTGCGGCTCTAGGTTTGCTCTCAGAGCAATGTGTCGTAGTCGATAAGAGACAAACCCGCCGGCAAGAAGTCAATGGGGACCTTCTCAAACCAGCACGAGCGGAAGACCAAAACATCTGATGTGATAGAACATGATACTGACAAGACCGGGAAGGCCGACTGAATAATGAGTCAAGAGACACCGTAGAATGGCCGACTCACGCTAGACTTCCTTGAACAAAAGCACGACTCTGTGATGACCATGGCAGTAAAAAGTGACACTGTATAAGTCTGTCTTGCAGGAGGCAAAACAAACTCTCCATATGATTGGAAGAGATAACCAACCGGGGGAGAACTGATAAGTGAAACATGGTAAAGGTTGAACCTAGGTCAAACTAGAACCATCCCAAATGAAGGAAATATATATAAGTATATGTGCTTTGTTCAAGGGCGACAAACTGACTCTGTACTGCCATCAAAATAACGAAGATACATCCCGTTCCCGCTCTTTTTGTTATATTTGATTTTTTTGTCTTTTTCATATAATAAGCCTGAAAAAAGAATAAAAGAATGCTATGATACAATGGATAGAACGAGTATCAAGAAAGCAGATGCACTAGTTCCAGGGATTGGAACAATCCTATGCTCAATGCAAGGTGGCGAAAACTGTTCAGTGATACTCAGAGGAACGTTCCATCCATGGGTACAAAGGTGTCAAGTCGTGATAGCTAAGTGCATGCAATGGTTAACTTGTACAGAAAGTCAAGGTCAAAAGTTGGCTTAAACATCGAGTCCAAATGAAGCCGGCTAAAGGCCAGGATAAATAAGTAGCCAATATGCAATGCAGTAATACAACTTAACGACACCAGGGAGCCTCTAGGGTATAAGCCAGAAAAATGATAAGTGATGAAGGAGAAGAATGAAGCTTCAACACGAAAGACATGGCGGGACTAAAGAGGACTTCCGAGCCTACATAAAAAGCAGCATGGGCAACAAGCGATAGCGAGGAACTTACTAGGAAGCCCATGTAAAGGAAGGCTCTACCATCAAGTCATGATTTTAAAAATCGGCGAGTGAAAATGGTATAATACTCATGACCTGATGGGATCGACCCTAAGGCAAGTGATCAGTATGGAGGCTAGAATGCAAGATGCAATGGAAAGTGATTCCCTAACCTTTATGCCAGTGAAGATCATATACCTGCCATGAAGAGTCTGAACACATGGGTCAAAAACCGGGAAAAATCTCGAAAATGTCAAAATGTACCTGAAATATACCAAACTGGGCACTTCCAAACAATCGAGTTATACAGCATAAGATAGATCGAAAAATAAGCATAAGGAAATTTTTTGCGAAAATTTTCAATTTTTTAGCCATAAATACACAAATTACCTCTCAAATGGTTCATTATTGCATAGCTGATTTGGAAAAAGAGCTCTGGAGCTAAAAACTTGTTTCGTCAAACCAGCAACAACCGACCGTCGGAATTTAGCGAAACTTCAGGTAGGCTCCTTATTCATCCTGTTGATTCATTTTGTCCGTTTAAAATTTAAAATTAAGTGGATTTTTACCTGGAAACCCTTATTAAAAATCGCGTACCTGCGCATACGCGGGTTCAAAGAAGGAAAGCCGCGTGTACACGCGACTGTGCACAGCGAAACTAGCGTATGCGCAAGTCCGAATTTTAAAAATGAGTTTCTAATGCAAATTTTAATGAATTTCTTCAGGATGACAATTTCATGGAGGGAACGCGAGCATAGTGCTGTGGACCAAGAGGTCATGGAAGACCGTGCAGCACAAAATGTCCTCCGAAACTGTGGATTATTCAAATTTTCAAAATGCCCAATATGAAAAGTAATGTGAGATTGCTTGAAATGCTGGTAAATTATTGGGAACCGGATCAGGATTGTTTCATCATTGATCAAATGCCACTACGCATAGAGGTGGAAGATATATACTTCATCACCGGACTCTCCAGAAGGGGAGACCCAGTGGATTTGCACGGAAAGCCCCTGGGAGGGTTAACCGTGGAGGACTATGTCCAACTCTATTGCATAGAAGATTCCAAAAAAGTAGGCACACAGATTGCAATCAGAGATATCAGGGACTTGCACATGAAGATCCTCCTGTTCACCATCGGCAGAGTGGCAGGATCTGCCTCACTGCATCACGCGTCCAGGGCGCACATGAGCATAGCTGTAGAGTGCTTAATTCATGTGTATGATTGGTGCACTGCCCTGCTACTGAACATGAAACAACAACTGACCTCCATTTGCAAAACACATACAAAACACTTTGGCTATGGAACCATTTTGACCACATTCTTCTTCGAGAGAGTTCCAGCTTTGAGACCCAAAGTCATCTCAACTATCAGCAGCCCTCGGGACCCAAGAATTGCCCGTTGGGCAGACATGATGAAGAGACTGGGGGGCAGCGAGGTACCCCGGACTACCTGGGACGATGAGTTCTTCTTATGGTGGAGAGAACAGATCATCGCAGTAGATGACTACCCCTATGCCGGGATGGATTTCCGAGGAGATCCAAATCTAGTACTTCCACCCGGTGCAGCATGGGGAGCAGTCGGTAAGTTTTTTTTCAAAAATTTTAACTTATATGATTTTTTTTTTGGATTTTTCAAATATGTATGAAAAATGAAAAACAAACATGTTTTTGGATTGGATTCATAATGACTGACAAATGAAAAAATGATCATGTTTCAGATGTTGGACCAGTGCGTCCTGAGGGCCTAGCACGTCATAAACGCCGCAGAGGTGAAGCAGAGACAGCGGATTCTGACAGGACCCTCCAGGCCGTGCAGAGAAACTTGGAGGGACTAACCCGCCAAATCCCTCTGGCTGCTGTGGAGGAGTTGCCAGAAGCCGTCCAGAGACGGGTTGTAGGAGTACCCCGGGACTGGGTTAGACTGTTCCGCCGTGTGGCCACTGCAGTGATGTTCTATAGGAACGTTGCGCAGGGTCCTCAGGAGTAGATAGATTTTACATATCAGATGACTGTATATTTTTTGAGACTGAACATGATGGGGCATAAGCCCAAGTTTTTGTACGGCATTGATGGATCCAAAATTTTGTAAAGTTTTTTGACATACTGATGATATATATACAGCGATATTTTGATGTGATGAGATAAATGTATCAAATGTATGATGTTTTTGATGATTTAGATTTTATTGTATTGAATGATTAATATGCCAATCTAAAGCTTGATTAGCTAATGAGTCAGCAAACCAATTGTCAGCTCGAGGAACATGAATGAATGTTAAAAATTGAAATGACCTTTGTAACAAACGTACCCTCAAGAACAATCGTAATAAAACTGGATCTCGTACCCGATAAGTGTTGTTCAACCGCGACACCACCAGCTGGGAGTCCAAGAAAACTACCAACGAATCAACACCCAAAGATATTGCCTCCGAGAGTAGATGAATGACTGCAGTGTATTCTGCTACGTTATTGGAAGAAGGACCAATGCAGACCCCTCTTGATACCAACAGCTGACCGGAAGAATAGTGTAGAACCCAAGCCGCGGAAGCTAAGTTCCGGGTGTGTCTACTAGCACCATCGGCGAAACCATAATGACTCATGACATCAACACAACCTGCCAAAGAAGATCAAAAACATCACCATCCCATCAAAAATCGAAAATCAAACAGATATGTACAAGACAAAAAACTACTATATACAAAGCAAAATGCCAGGCCAAAGCCTAGGCATAATACTTCTTCAGATAGAGCCCATTTCGGGGCTCCGACAACTCGTGTCCTTCGAAGTCAACCAAGGTGTACGCTCCTTTCTTAAGGACCTTTTTGACGATATAGGGGCCATACCACATCGACTTAAACTTTCCTGCCCCCAAGGCATCTTTTTCTTGGGCATAGACCAAAACAAGGTCGCCTTCGGAAAAGACCCTAGGCTTAACCGCCTTATCGTACTGGACTTTGACTCGGTGTTTATGTGCTTCGTTCAACGTGGCGGCATCTCGACGCTGCTCATCAAGATGCTCCAAATGAAGAAGCCGCTCTGCCAGACTAGAAGTGTCGGGAAGAAGCTCAACAGCCAGTTTAAGGGAAGGAATCTCGCATTCAATGGGAAATACGGATTCCACCCCGTGGACTAACTGAAACGGAGTAAAGCCAGTTGCAGTTTTCACTGACGTCCTGTATGCCCAGAGTGCAGCAGGATATAGCATAATGTGCCAGTTGGATCTATGTTTATCAATTGTCCGTTGAAGAATTGTCTTCAAGGATTTATTCACGGCTTCCACTTGCCCATTGGCCCGAGGATAATATGGAGATGAATGCTCCTGCCGGAAACCCAATTTAAGAGCCAACTCAGCCATCATACTATTCTGAAAGTGACTGCCATGGTCAGTGACAATCTCTCTAGGTATACCGAAACGAGCGATAACTTGGTTGAAGAAGAAAAGAGCTGCAGTCTCACCATCGTTCCCAGCAGGTGACATATAGCCTCGACCCACTCGTAAAGTAGTCTACTCACAACATAATGTACGAGACCTTTTGCCGAAGGCGAGACAAGTAGCAGAATCATGTTCCCACTTGTAAAGGGGAAATGGCGCAATGACTGGAAAAAGCGGAGTCGGATGAGCGCGCATTTTTCGAGTATACACTTGACAAGGATGACACTTCTTGAGCGATTCAATACAATCAAGGCCAAGGAAGCAAGACGCAAAATCTGGCTGTTAGCCCCGATAAATGACCCCCACAAGCTCCACCGTCCCCTTCGCTGCTATCACTCTCTGCCTTCTTTTCGAAAAGAGCAATGGGCCTTAGATTGAATCAACCCTCGACTGGTACAAAGCATTACCAATAATCGTAATAATCTCTAGCTAAGACTATCCGACGCTTATCTTTCGAAAGAAGAGGGAAACTTAAAACCGGAGATATACAATGATGTCCCCATACCAAGGAGCTTGTGGAGAGATCAGAAACAAGTGTTCGTCCGGAAAGGACTCATCATAGATCATCGCTTCTCCACAAGGCAACTTCCTGAAATCAATTCCGCAAAAACTAATGACTTCTTGGATTTGGCAGACATGAACTCTAGATCAAATTCTTGTAAAATCACAATCCATCTATTATATTTGCCCCCAATCACTCGCCTGCTGAGGACAAACTGAAATGGATTGGCAGCTGCAAAGACATAAGTTTTGCGAAGAATAATGTAATGCCGG
This sequence comes from Pinus albicaulis, assembly GCA_034641835.2. Lineage (NCBI taxonomy): Eukaryota > Viridiplantae > Streptophyta > Pinopsida > Pinales > Pinaceae > Pinus > Pinus albicaulis. Next base: position 1,305,633,639 of record CM076577.1, on the reverse strand, counting down.
AGTCGCTGCACAGCATGAACTGTTGCTAAGGCTAACTTTTCTATCGGGGTGTATCGTAGTTCAGGTCCTACCAGTCCTCGAATAAGGTAGTAAATAACATGCTCTGCCAGAGCATCATCCTCCTGAACCAAAACCATACCAATGGTAGATTCCGCCGTAGTCGATACAAAAGAAAATCTCATGAGGTAATCGGGTGGACTCAAGAAGGAGGCAGGTCACTGCCTTTTTCAAGGCATCGAATGAGCGTTGAGCATAGTCGCCCCAAAGAAAAGGTGAAAAGGACTCTCAACAATCTCATGTCCTTGTAATCTCAAAGATAGTTAACGATAAACCTCCGAAGAAAGTCACTTCCTTGGCTACTTTGAGTGACTGACACACTGGGAGGCAACCGAAGTATTGCCTCAACCTTGAAGGGATCTACCCTTATCCCTTCACTAGACACGATAAATCCCAACAGCCGACCGGATGTTACCGCGAAAACGCACTTGTTCGGTTTCAAACGAATTTTATAAAAACGACATCTCTCAAATATTTGCCGGAGGTGTCCTGGATGATCCATCCTCTTTCGAGAATGAGCAGCTAGATCATCTAAGTATGCCTCGATTATTTTCTTGATGTCATGGAAGGCGTAAGACATGGCCCGCTGAAAAGTAGCTCCAGCATTTTTCAGACCAAAAGGCATTTTCTTATATGCAAACGTACTCTGGACAAATAAATGCGTCTTATGTTGATCTTCTGGACGGATAGTAATTTGATTGTAAACTTAAAACCGTCCATGAAGGGAAAATACACGGCACACTCATCAATAACTGATCAATGAAAGGTGTAAGTAATTAATTTAGGACAATACTTATCTAGAAGCCCTAAATTGATGTACCTTAATTGTTGTTGTTTGCTTCTTATCAACAGAACGTTTGAACCATTCACTAGAGAACCGGGAAAATGAATCCCGCCTTTTAAGTGTTTTTCAACTTCAAATTTTCGATAGTTGTCGCCTTCCTAGGATTAACCTGACGGTTTGGTCACAGCTTAGCGTTTAAGTCTTGATCTCATGCTGGACAATAGATGGATCTATGCCAAGAATTTCCTCATAAGACCAAGTGAACACATCCCTATACTCTTTAAAGAGATCGGTGTAAATCTGAATCTCTTCAGGGGAACATTCAGCTCCGATGAAAACATTCTCTATAACATTGGGATCCCTGGAAATGTTCACCGGGATAGTTGGAGAAATCACAGCCATGTTCCCTTCAGCATATACCTGTGTTGGTGCTAAAGGGTTCAGGACTGGGTGAACAGGACCAGGAGACAAAGGACTTGGAAAACTTGATTCAACTTCTCTCAAATCAGGTAAGAAGTAAGACCGATGATGCAAGTCATCCCACCTGCCTCTCTATACCCGTCATTGCTTCTGTGGATGGCCTCTTCAGATGGAAGAGTGGTATCTAGACAACCCTGGGCAGAAGAAGAAGTAAGCGTCCAAGCCGGAGCCACATCACCATCCAACTCTTCCGGCGAAAGAGGAGCTGGATCAGACTCTGCAGTGTCAACAACAGACTGATATGCAATCTCAGCTGCAGAAATCGGGAATGCCATTCCACCCACTTGCCCTTCCTCCAAAGTGGTCGTTGGGGAAGGTAAGGTCCAAGGGTCCGAAAAATAATGAGTTCGAAAGAACTCTCTTCGAAGGGGAGCCTTGGAGGATGAAATAGCATTGATAGACACCTTAGGAGGAGGAAGATCAAAAGATCCCATCAGGGAAGAATACATTCCAACTCCCAGATTCTCGATAGGTGCCTTAGTATTGTCCAACTTAGGGACAGATGAGTCAGGAGGCGCATCCAGGTCTACAGGAGGACAGTCCAGCTGATCCACCGTAACTATCCTCCCTTCGTGGGGGAAACATACTATCCGAAATAGTGAAGATGCAATGGCATCCATATCATATATCCAGTTCCTCCCCAACAGAAGGTTGTAGTCCAAGGCCGCATCTACTACCTCAACCTCTATGTTAACGGTTTTGCCCCCAACACAGATGGGCAAAGCCGGGACAATACCATGGGGCCTATGAGAATGGCCATCGAATGCAGTAAGAATAGTGCTAGATGGAACAGCTTTGGGAGATCCTAGTGTCTTCCAACATGCGAGAGACATCACGCAAGTAGAAGCACCCTCATCAACGACCGTGCGAAAGATATTAGTCTTCCGGTACGATGATTTAATATGGAAGGCCATATGATGAGGAAGTCTCTTCTTAAAATTCTTCATATAAAAGGTAATCAGAAGAGAATTTTTCGGATCTATAGCTCCAATGGCAGTGAGCAAAGCACTGCGCTGAGCCGGAAAAGACTGGAGTACCTCTAAAGCTGACATAGCACAAGGACTCTGCGCCAGATCTTCTACAATCGAGTAGTTCTGGGCAGCCCTCATGTTCGGATTAATCGTTGACCGTTTAGAGGATGCCTTCGGAATCCGAGGCATAGACTCGACAGTTGGCTTCGTGATGTGAAGCGGCTCAGTAGCATCAGGAACTTCCTTAGCTTTCGAAGATTCCTCTCCGCCATAATCACGGGATCTCGTAGCGACATGCACGTGAGCACTCATCATAAAGATATTCGATGGAATTTCCCCTTCCTGAGGACCTCCAGAGGAAGCCCCAGGATTTTGATTCGCGCCAGCAATTAATTGCTGCCCTTAGGGAAAAGGGTTTGTTAGCACAGCCTGGGAACTAGAAGAACCTTGCTGAGATAACAGGCGCTGAGCATCCTGAATTTTTGGGCAAAGATGCGTGAGATGGTCTCCAGCACAAAGCTTGCACGGAAACTTAACTTTCTTTTTCTCCTTTTGCCCTTCACCAACACGCTCGTTGGTCTTATTTGCATTGCCCTTCCCATTCTTGCCCCTCTTCTTGTTATTACGTCCCTTCTTCTTCCCATCGGACTGTTGATTTCCTTTGGGTTCAGAAGATTGGACAGCATTAATGGACAAAGACTGGGAAGGTGAAGAATCAGCAGGCACAGCCTGACCAGAAGAAGCAGATTGTAAAGACAACTGCTGCAATTGAGAAAGCAGGCTGGCTGCACCACTACTGACCGATCCGATAAGTCCGTCACCATGCGGACCAGGTTTAGGTTTCGATAGATCCAATTTGGAGCGAGGAGCATTAGGCAAATACTTGTAAAGCATGCCAGACTGAGAATAGATCAACTCTAACCGCTGGGCCCTAAAGATGGCCTGCTCCTCGGAATATACCCCTGACATGGATACATCTTTTGAAATATCTGACTGAAGCGATTTCAAAAACCACTCGAGAAGGAACTCACCTGGAATATGGGCTTTGATAAGCCTCTTCCTTCTCCTCCATTCCTGAATATGATCAGAAATGTGAGTTGCCTCATCTTGCTTAAAATTAGCCAGGAGTTCGGTCCCAGCCTCATATCTGACGGGCAACTGGAAATGGTTAAGAAAAGTGACAGCCAGTTCTCCAAATGTGGCGAAACTGCCCCCAGTAAGCTCTATATACCACTTCGCGGCGTTTCCAGCTAAGGTGCGCTGAAATAATCTCAATCTAATCGAATCGTCGATCAGAGAGTTGGATGAACACCATAAGTGGAATGTGGTGACGTGGTCTGCCGGATCTTCACCATTCTTACCTTCAAACATAGGAATGTCTGAAGGAAGTTTGGTTGGAACCGGAGGCCAACCCGGACTATATCGAATCGGGTCATTAGTTAACTTCGCCAAGTCTGGCAAGTTTAACGTTGCCAGAAATGGTAATCGCGGCGGAGCCTGAGAATTCCATCCTTGATGGGATGGATTTCCCACATTCTGAAAAGAATAGCCTGGATTTGATGAGGCACCAGGCTTCCAGAAAGGACCCGTAGAAAACGGAGAAGAACCTCCTCCCCACGCCGAGCTACCAAGACCTAGACTAGTTCCCCCCGCTGAAGTATTGACTGAAGATGTAAGCCCCTGGTAGGGGTTCCATGCATTAGATAGAGGAGAAAAAGACTGATAAGCACTCGATGCAGGGAAAGAAGAATTCCCTGGATGACTCGCGATGAACTGACTCCCTGCCCCCGACGTTGCAAACATAGGATTCCACCCCATAAAAGCAGTCGAACTTGGCCCCTGAGCCCAAGGATTGAAACTTTGGGTCTGGGACGTAAAAGGAAACGACCCTAAAGAAGGATTGGGACTAGGAATATGCCCAGTCCCAAAGGGGAAACCCTGAAAAGAAGCTGATCCACTAGCCATGTTGGACATGGGCGTAGATCCAACTGCACCGGCGGTAAAGGAAAAAGAGGGATTTCCAGCAATGGACATCCCTGAAACAAAGGGACCAGATTGAGAAGCATATGCTTGGGTGAACCCAGAGCCAAACATAGCAGTGCTAGAAGCACTCGAAGATAGAGCAAGAGTGCCCCCTGCCTCGACAGAAGCAGGGGTCTGAATACCCGCAGCACTCACGGTAGAAGCCGCGTTCCTAGTCGTGGCCATCGAAAGATAAGAAAGATAAGGAAGATCCGGCGGTCTCTCAGACTCCGGTCCGATGTACTCTATAACAAAAGGATGTTCAAGAGGAAGAGGAGATGGACCTGTAGCTGCAGGCTCAGGTATATCTTCTATCTGAAAATCCTCCTCCTGAGGAAACAATACCCTCGAGGTGAGCGGAACGTTCCTCTCGGCACCGACACCGGACTCAGCAACGAAACCTTCAGACCTTAGTGGAGGATCTCTCTCCACAGCGTCAGACTCTACAGGGTGAAAACCACCTGCTAGATTGCTCCTACGCCTTCTCGAAGAAGGCTCTGCACTCTCGGGAGATAACCCCCGGACTCTCCTCGAACGTCGAGGCGCTTGATCAGCCACTTTTACAAATTTATTATATTAGACTCAAGAAAAGTGAAAAGCTAGGCGAGCTAGGAGCAAAGAGCACTCACTAAAATCAAAACCCTGAGAAACAGCAAGCAAACAGCCTCCAAGTATTTCCGCTCCGGGTGATGAGGACCGGACACCAAAATATAGGAAAGCGAAGTATAGGACCTTCCGAAAGCAGTCTGGGATGATTAGGGCCCAGAACAACTAGCGAAGGTATCAGAAACAGTTACGCCGACCTCCTAATGACAGCCTTTGCCGGCTCAAGTACCCAAGCTTCGCAAGGGCACCCCCCAGAAGTACTGCTGAAAGTGATGCGACGTCTGCCTCAGGTACCACGGGTATTCCCCCCCGCAGTCACCTGTGTGGAACCTAGGAACGACAACTATGGACACCAATCCGTATCAGAAGCTGGGCGGAACGGTCTTGAGGTCAGATTCAGCTAATCGGAGGGGGGTATCCCTCTTCTTAACCTTCACTTCCCCTCGCGCTTGACTCTCGGATGAGAGCTTTCCCAGTCCACCTCACGGAGTTGGATTTCGCTCAATTAGTAAACTTATATGTCTGTTTGAGCGGCCTTGGAGAGTTAACTCTCCTCTCTCCTATTCCAAGGCCCTACAACCTAGCTAGTTGGTGATTGACACTAAATAAAACTTGCTAGTTGATTTTAGATTTAATCGCTTATTTTAAGGGCTGTTGTATTAAGTCACAAGGATATGGAGTTGAAACCAATGATGTTCTGACGCAAAAGAAATTAATAAAAACCTGACTACATGCACATGCAGTTCCTAGTCTTTCGATGAAGAGCAATTTCTATGTAAGTTCTACGAGGCTAAAAATGTATTTTTCTTTTCGAATTACAAACTCACACACACAAAAATTAAGAAGCTAACTAAATGATTCAATGCACCTAATGCAAATGACCACTAACATGTAAATTCTAAGATGCAGAAAAGTCCCTTGAAACAAGGTGAAATTTCCCGAAAGGCTCCTTCAGTTTCAACTAATCTTTTGATATCCAGAAAGTTAATTATTGCAAACAAGTACTCTTAATATAAGACACCAAAATACTCAAGAAGAAGAAGAAGAAATCAAAAGACAACTTCCCTTCACAATCAAGCAGGAAACTAGAAGCAAGAAAATTCACTAAAGTCCCAAAAGATGAAGCCAAACGAAAATGAAAAAGGCAACAACAAAAACAAAAACAAGCAACAATGTTTTTTGAGTTTTTGATATGCAAAAAAACAAAAAGCAAAACAAATGTTTTTGGACTTTTCAGTTTTATAAAACAAGAGCTTCAAGAAAACCAAGAACAACTATCTCAATCCAAGCCAAAATGAGACCGAATTTGAAGCATAAACTCCAACTATGCCCCTAAACCTTATAAAACTAATGATAGCAAGATTAATAAGGGCAACGGAAGACTAAAAACTCAATCAAACAGCCAAGATAAATAGTGCAAATTCGTTGCAATACAAAACTCCAAAGAAACAAGAAAAGATCTTCGAAAAATGCAACAAAACCCTAGCTTATGAAACTCAAGAAAACCAATCGAAAACAAAGCAAAGAACGCAAGGCAAAGCACAACACAAAGACAGGAGCGAGTCAATGAGCAAAAGCTCTCTGTTCTGATAAAGCAGAACAGCCAAGAACGCTCATAAAGCGATCTTGGAACTCAATCCAGGAGTGCTAGCACCAACAAGAACACTTCGCCAAAAAGATCAGTTTTCGGGCAAACGAAAGAGAACCAAGACTTAAAACCACTTCTGTCACACTCCAGTAAGTACAAAGACTCTGCAAACACAGGCTTCCACAGCCAGAAAAGACCAAAAAACACCAGAATCTTGAAATTTCAAATTCAGCCTAGGTATACGCGACCTTGCAGCTATGAAACAGGCGTGTATACGCGTCTGTGTCGAGGGAAATCCGCGTGTACGCGGATCCTTCTACACAAACTCGCGGGTATACGCGACTGTGTGCAAGAAAAACTGCGTATACAAAGAAAGATAATAAAAAATAAAAAGTACAAGCTTACTAGAAAACACCTCCTCGAGTGTACTCATGCCAAGTATCCTATGACGACAACGGTTTTGCACATAAACCGCAGTATTGCATGCCTCAGCCCACAAGTGTATGGGAAGCCCCTAATCATGCAACATCGCCCATGCAACACCCACGATCGTTCTGTTCTTTTTCTCCGCAACCCCATTCTGCTGTGGGTTATGAGGCACTATGAGCTCTCTTCGAATTCCTTCTACACTGCAAAAGTCCTTGAATTCGCCAGAGATGAATTCACCAACATTGTCGCTCCTAAGAGCCTTCACCTGCTTCCTCGAATATTTCTCCACCAGTGCCTTAAACTCACAGAACTTAGAGAATGTCTTGCTCTTCTTCTGCATGAAGAAGACCCAGCACTTACGAGAAAAATCATCAACAAAGATCACATAATACCTATGCTTTGCTGTCGAAGCTACTGAGAAAGGTCCACACACGTCTGTGTGAATTCTCTCAAGGATCGTCATGGCGTGACTATCCTTCTCATGAAAGGTGGCTTTCACAAATTTTCCCAAAGTACATCCCTTGCACTGATCTGACTGCGCAAATGTACCTTTGGGAAGCCCAGTAGAAATCTGCTGCAAACTTTTCAAATCACCATGGTGAAGATGGCCCAATCTCCTGTGCCATAGCTCGCCCTCATCCCGACTCACCACTCCTTTTGCCTTGCCTGCCATTGCTACGCAGCCATCTACCTGCAATTGATAAAGGTTCTTAACTCAAACCCCTATCCTCTGGGTTTCACCAGTTTCCTTACTGCGTAGGAAAGCCTTTCCCTCGCTAAAGACAACATCATATCCCTTGTCTTCCAACATGGCCACCGAGATCAGATTCTTCTTCAATTCTGGAACATGCATGACATCCTTCAATATGAAAGGTTTACTAGACTCCCTCTCGAAGGAAATGGTCCCAATACTAGTCGCACTATATCTACCATCATCTCCCATCTCGATGTGCACTCCAAGATCCTTCTCATCCAGATCAGTAAACAAATTTTTCTCTCCAGTCATGTGGAATGACGCACCACTGTCAAGAAACCAAACTGAACCCATCATACTTGAGACCAAGCATGCGATTAGTGAAAAATCCAGCTCAAACTGCGAGGCTAAGGCCTCTCCAGCTGCAGAACAAGCAGCCTGCTTATTTTTCTTCTTCTGTGGACAATTAGTGGCATAATTTCCATGTTGGTGACATTGAAAGCACTTCACCTTGGACATGTCCTGCTTCTTGCCTTTCGCACCGGATTGAGAAGCATTTTTCTTGCTCTTCCCCTTCCTTGATTTGGCAGCCAAAGCGCAATTTTCTTCATCTGCATTCTTTGATGAAGATCCGTCCCTGGTACTCCACCTTATCTCCTCCTGCACAAGATCCGACCAAAGTCACTCCCATCTTGGCAGTTTCTCCCGACCATTGACAGAGTCCTGATAGGAATGCCAACTCTTTAGAAGCCCAAGGAGAGCCAAGCTCACCAAGTCCTCGTCATCTACAACAACCCCGACACTTCCTAGCTCATCCCTGCACTGGAAAAACTTTGTGAGGTACTTGGGTATATTGTCGCCTTTCTCCATTTTTATGTTCCTGAGTTTATCCTTGAGTGCCAACTTCCTCTGGTCGCTCTTGCTTTGGAACAAGTCTGTCAAAGCTTTCCACATCAAGAATGGAGAAGCTTTACCATGAAGGCTGGACACTATGTGATCCTTAACACCTTCCAATGGAATCCTTCGACATTTGTTGTCTTCTTTTTCCATGCGTCAAGTGCGGCAGCATCGCTAGAAGCAGGTTTTGGAATTTCTGCATCTATGAACTCCTTCAACCCATTATCCTCCAGCACCGCCTCCATCCTGTCCTTCCATGCAATATAATTCGAGCTGCCCTCAAGGACATAATCCAATTGCAATCCGTTGAAAGACATCTCAACTTTGACACCAAGAAAACACTGCTGCAAATTCGAATTCCACAAGCACAAAACTCAACCGCTTCAATGCTTTGCAATTGCTCCAATGATCAATATTGGTCTGATACCATGTAGAAATTATATAACTGATATGTTATACATCTCAGATTCTCCTGATCACAAACTATTTTACTTCATGCACAATACAGAATCTCTTCTACTATTGATCATTACTTGCGGAAATAAAATCAATTGCATGCACACATTAAAACCATAAAAATTCACACATATGAACACAGTAATTTATGGGAAATAATAAATATGAAAACCCCCAACTATCTATATATTATATTTCATAGATATCATGTAACAATAATCATACAAAGCTCCTCACAAGCTCTCAGTACAATCTCCAATTTCTACACACTAATCAGGTCCGATCTAGCAAATCCCATGCCCCGATCTCTGCCACCTGCTAGCCTGCCTCTACTACACAATCACTACTGAATAATGGCTCTGAATGAACTCTAATTTGTCCAGCCTTGCTCATGCAATCCTCATTGGCATCTCCAACTACTGTGTGTTGCAAATCATGCAACACTATAGTCACAACTGACAGTCACACTGCTCTTTCACCTAACTCTTCACTGGTCTCCACTGAAACTGTCCATGCACTATAGTTAACTGATGTATTCTTTATTTTATTAATGAGTTAATGATTATTGAATTAATTAATAATTAATTCACACCACTCTCACTAGTGTATCAATCAGTTAGACTAGATACAACTAGCTCAACTATGTTTAACTAAGTTAAACTGAACACAACTCCACCAACTACCTCAATAACTCCACCAAGCTCTGTCACATGAGTTCTAACTGAAGTCTCCATGCAATAGATCCACTTAACCATTAGGAATAGTGTAATTCCTTCTGTCAGCTCCTATTCCACATCTGTGCACTTAACTGAAGTGCTCCAAGAAAATAGATAATGTTTATAGTCCAAATATTATTAAGAGCTAATAATATTCGACATATCTATTTTTAGACTGGAAATCTAAAAATAGATTCTGCCCAATATGTCTAAAAATATAAGTCCATCTATTTTTCCAACTTGACCAACCATCCACAAATAGCATCCTGCAACTCATAGAATATGATCGACATGTCTATAAATAGACTTGTGCCAAAAATAGCCTGCAGGCCCACTTAGTGAAGGCAACTCTTTTCACTAAGCTCATCATCTTGTTGCAATCTCAACATATAATGACAATGATGACTACAAACGTGGGTAAGTACATTGAATTTCATCATTACCTGACTCATCATACCACTAACCTACCCTTTCTCGATGGTTTCTGACATTTTCCAGCTCAACTGATAATACAATGATAAATATGTGCTTTCGTAGCGCTTGCATTGCAATTTTTCATGTTTGTGCTACGAAACTATCAGCGTTTTCGTAGCACAAAACAACTTTTTACAATGGGTGGCACTACGAAAACATGGTTTTTTGGCTAATTGAACAGTTTTGACCTGAAAATTTAGGAAATGATACAAAAATGAAAATAATGAGTTTTTGACATGAGAGAAGTTTTAAAAAGGACTTCATTTGAACCTAAGGATGAGATTTAAACTATAAAAATCTAAAACCTACCCTTGACCAAACATAAATTGACTTCTAAACCCAATTTTGAACCATGAAACATTGTAACCTTGTCACAATGATGTGCCAAATTTTTTTGGGTGATAACACAATCCAATAGCAGGAGGGACCGTAAACTGGAGAAGTGTTCAAAGTTCAGATTTGGGCTCATAAATAGCTTGGGATGACTGGCAACAAGGAGGATATGAGACTAGCACTAGAAGATGTGCTAATAACTGGGGAGTGAACTGGATTGGAACTAAGGTAAGAGGATATCCGACTCTATCAAATATGCATGCTGTAAATAGATTTACTGAAAAAGTAGAAGAAAAGGTACTAGTAGAACATAGATCCCCTCTTATGGATATGGCACTACAATCCACGTCGGCAAGATGGTGGGTCAACCATCGCAACTCACTTCCGCAATGGGAAGATGTTGCACTAGCATTAAGAACTAGATACCAAGAAGCTTTTGGACCACAATTCATTGAAAATTACCAAGGGAATTTTGACCCTCTAGAACATTTAAGGAGTTGTGAATATAACTGGAAGGAAAAAGGGTATCCAAAATCTCTCTGGATACACAATTTCATACACTCACTGGACACTATTCCACAAGCTTGGTACTTGACCGAAGAAAAGAAGAGAGGAACTGGCACCTGGAAAGTAGTTGCGGAAAATTTTATGCAATGTTTTTCTTTTGAGGGAGAAACAAAACCAATTACAGATGCACTACAAGAAATAAAAAGAGTACTATTTTTTCCAGGGATTCAGGAAGATGAATAAATACCAATTTCAAAGTAGAAATCTAAAGAATCGGTAGCATGCAAATGGATAGATAGTGAGATGGATGATGATGATTTAGAGAATCCCTGACACTTATACTTTGAAGAAAAATAGGGGGAGTGGGATATACAAGAGGAACCAACCACAAAATTATTGCAACTTCTACCCTCGAGGACTAAAAAGTTGAACATCAGAAGCATGGAGAAACCCAAAATAGCACCCATCGAAGACTACTGGGATACAAAAATGACCAAGGAAATCTTCGACCTATAACAGGAATATGAATATTTATTCCCATATTCAGTAGCGAAGCTAAAGGGAATAAAAGGCGACATGGGGGAAATGCACATAGTCTTAAATCCCAACGCATGATGAGTGAAGCATAGGCCTTACTGCCTAAATTCAAGAGTAAAGGAAGAAGTCAAAGTAGAAATAATTAAAATGTTGAAAGCAAGGCTGATTTTAATAGTGGAAGAAGCAGAGCGGGTCAGTCCCATTGTAATACAAAGCAAAAAGGATAAATCTAATATTAGAGTATGTGTGGATTATAGAAGCCTCAACAATGCATGCATACAAGATCCATTTCCTACTCCATTTAGTGATGAGGTTCTCGAAAATGTGGCAGTAAATAAAGCATATTCATTCATAGATGGATTCTTAGGATATCATCAAGTGAGAATACTAGAAGAAGACAAGAATAAGTCCACTTTCACAACCGAATGGGGATCGTTTGCATACCATGTCATGCCCTTTGGACTAAAGAATGCACCAACGGTATTTTCACGAATAGTGATAGTAGCATTTCAAGATTATATCCATAAGTTCCTTGAGGTATACATGGTTGATTGTATAGTTTACAGTTTACTGAAAAATCATGCAACTTAACTCAGAATAATGTTTGACAGATGTAGACAACTCAAAATCTCCCTCAACCTCAAGAAATGCATCTTTGACACTATTTATCATACTCCAATTGCAATCCGTTGAAAGACATCTCAAATTTGACACCAAGAAAACATTGCTGCAAATTCGAATTCCACAAGCACAAAACTCAACCGCTTCAATGCTTTGCAATTGCTCCAATGATCAATATTGGTCTGATACCATGTAGAAATTATATAACTGATATGTTATACATCTGAGATTCTCCTAATCACAAACTATTTGACTTCATTCACAATACAGAATCTCTTCTACTATTGATCATTACTTGCGGAAATAAAATTAATTGCATGCACACATTAAAACCATAAAAATTCACACATATGAACACAGTAATTTATGGGAAAGCCTAAATATGAAAACCCCCAACTATCTGTATATTATATGTCATAGAGATCATGTAACAATAATCATACAAAGCTCCTCACAAGCTCTTAGTACAATCTCCAATTGCTACACACTAATCAGGTCTGATCTAGCAAATCTCATGCCCCGATCTCTGCCACCTTCTAGCCTGCCTCTACTACACAATCACTACTGAATAATGGCTCTTAATGAACTCTAATTGGTCTAGCCTTGCTCATGCAGTCCTCATTGGCATATCCAACTACTGTGTGTTGCAAATCAAGCAACACTATAGTCACAACTGATAGTCACACTGCTCTTTCACCTAACTCTTCACTGGTCTCCACTGAAACTGTCCATGCACTATAGTTAACTGATGTATTCTTTATTTTATTAATGAGTTAATGATTATTGAATTAATTAATAATTAATTCACACCACTCTCACTAGTGTATCAATCAGTTAGACTAGATACAACTAGCTCAACTATGTTTAACTAAGTTAAACTGAACACAACTCCACCAACTACCTCAATAACTCCACCAAGCTTTGTCACATGAGTTCTAACTGAAGTCTCCATGCAATAGCTCCACTTAACCCTCAGGAATAGCGTAATTCCTTCTGTTAGCTCCTATGCCACATCTGTGCACTTAACTGAAGTGCTCCAAGAGAATAGATAATGTTTATAGTCTAAATATTATTAAGGGCTAATAATATTCGACATATCTATTTTTAGACTGGCAATCTAAAAATAGATTCTGCCCAATATGTCTAAAAATATAAGTCCATCTATTTTTCCAACTTGACCAACCATCCACAAATAGCATCCTGCAACTCATAGAATATGATCGACATGTCTATAAACACATAGTCTAAAAATAGACTTGTGCCAAAAATACCGTCCTGTACGCCCACTTAGTGAAGGCAACTCTTTTTCACTAAGCTCATCATCTTGTTGCAATATCAACATATAATGACAATGATGACTGCAAATGTGGGTGATTACATCGAATTTCATCATTACCTGACTCATCATACCACTAACCTACCCTTTCCTAATGGTTTCTAACATTTTCCAGCTCAACTGACAACACAGTTATAAATCTGCTCTTTTGTAGCGCCTGCAGTGCAATTTTTCATGTTTGTGCTATGAAACTATCAGTGTTTTCGTACACATTTTTTTTTTTTTCAATGGGTGGCACTACAAAAACCTGTTTTTTTGACCCGAAACTTTAGGAAATGACCCACAAATGAAAATAATGAATTTTTGAGATGAGAGAAGTTTTAAAAAGGATTTCATTTGAACCTAACGATGAGATTTAAACTATAAAAATATAAAACCTACCCTTGACCAAACCTAAATTGACTTCTAAACCCAATTTTGAACCATGAAACATTGTAACCTTGTCACAATGATGTGCCAAAATTTTTTGGGTGATAACACAATCCAATAGCGGGAGGGACCGTAAACTAGAGAAGTGTTCAGAGTTCAAATTTTGGCTCATAAATAGCTTGGGATGACTGGAAACAAGGAGGATATGAGACTAGCACTAGAATATGTGCTAATAACTGGGGAGTGAACTGGATTGGAACTAAGGTAAGAGGATATCCGACTCTATCAAATATGCATGCTGTAAATACATTTACTGCAAAAGTAGAAGAAAAGGTACCAGTAGAACATAGATCCCCTCTTATGGATATGGCACTACAATCCACGTCGGCAAGATGGTGGGTCAACCATCGCAACTCACTTCCGAAATGGGAAGATGTTGCACTAGCATTAAGAACTAGATACCAAGAAGCTTTTGGACCACAATTCATTGAAAATTACCAAGGGAATTCTGACCCTCTAGAAAATTTAAGGAGTTGTGAATATAACTGGAAGGAAAAAGGGTATCCAAAATCTCCGTGGATACACAATTTCATACACTCACTGGACACTGTTCCACAAGCTTGGTACTTGACCGAAGAAAAGAAGAGAGGAACTGCCACCTGGAAAGTAGTTGCGGAAAATTTTATGCAATGTTTTTCTTTTGAGGGAGAAACAAAACCAATTACACATGCACTACAAGAAATAAAAAGAGTACTATTTTTTCCAGAGATTCAGGAAGATGAATAAATACCAATCTCAAAGCAGAAATCTAAAGAATCAGTTGCATGCAAATGGATAGATAGTGAGATGGATGATGGTGATTTAGAGAATCCCTCACACTTATACTTTGAAGAAAAATAGGGCGAGTGGGATATACAAGAGGAACCAACCACAAAAGGATTGCACCTTCTACCCTCGAGGACTAAAAAGTTGAACATCAGAAGCATGGAGAAACCCAAAATAGCGTCCATCGAAGACTACTGGGATACAAAAACGACCAAGGAAATCTTCGACCTATAACAGGAATATGAATATTTATTCCCATATTCAGTAGCGAAGCTAAAGGGAATAAAAGGTGACATGGGGGAAATGCACATAGTCTTAAATCCCAACGCATGATGAGTGAAGCATACGCCTTACCGCCTAAATTCAAGAGTAAAGGAAGAAGTCAAAGTAGAGATAGATAAAATGTTGAAAGCAAGGCTGATTTTAATAGTGGAAGAAGCAGAGTGGGTCAGTCCCATTATAATACAAAGCAAAAAGGATAAATCTAATATTACAGTATGTGTGGATTATAGAAGCCTCAACAATGCATGCATACAAGATCCATTTCCTACTTCGTTTAGTGATGAGGTTCTCGACAATGTGGCAGGAAATAAAGCATATTCATTCATAGATGGATTCTCAGGATATCATCAATGAAATACTAGAAGAAGACAAGAACAAGTCCACTTTCACAGCAGATGAGGATCGTTTGCATACCATGTATTAGGAGTGGGTAGAGCCTGTGATGTTACTGCGAATAGTAGTAGCATTTCAAGATTATATCCATAAGTTCCTTGAGGTATACATGGATGATTGGATAGTTTACTGTTTACTGAAAAATCATGCAACTTTACTCAGAATAATGTTTGACAGATGTAGACAACTCCAAATCTCCCTCAACCTCAAGAAATTCATCTTTGACACTATTGATCATACTCCATTCGCAATCCGTTGAAAGACATCTCAACTTTGACACCAAGAAAACACTGCTGCAAATTTGAATTCCACAAGCACAAAACTCAACCACTTCAATGCTTTGCAATTGCTCCAATGATCAATATTGGTCTGATACCATGTAGAAATTATGTAACTTGTTAGCCCCCCTATAAATTTTTTGACAAGCAAATAGGGGGCTAAATCATTTTTGAGTCTTCAAGGAATGCATTTCCTCTGAAAACACAGTCTCCTTGAAGCGTCCATGTGTCTTTTATCCTTTGATAGGTTCCCCTCTGCTGATTCCCCTTTTAAAGCCTCTCTTCTGTGAAGAAATTCCCTAAGGCCTTCCTTTTCCCTCTTATTTCCCCTCATTTAGCCTCTTTTCATCCCCCCTTGTCTTCCCCTTTTATTTCCCTTCTTACCCTTCAGTTTCCCCCAAAATCCCCTTTAATTTCCTCCCCTAACCTTTGTTGGCCTCTTCTCCCCTTTATTCCTCTATCGTTCCCCTTCAAACCCCTTAAAATCCATTAAGATGGGCTAAAAACCCATTTCTGACCTTATTATAAGGCCTAGCCCCTTTCCGCCAGCCCCTTTCAAACCACTTCCCCACGTGACCCTTCCCCAAGACCAAGCGCTTAAGCCTTGGGGGCCAATCGCAATCGGAAGACCGGGCGGGTGCATTTTCTTTGTTATATCAAAAATAAATCCCGATGCGATTGTTTTATTAACAATATCTCGCGACGTATTTTGGTCCGTTGATCGGTTGTAAAGATCGACGGTTGGGCGCTAATCGCAGCCCCCCGCCCATCGCAATCGCAACTCTCCGCGTCCGACCTCCGATTGATCGCAAGCCCTTCTCCCGATCCTCCAATCGCATCTCCCACCGTTGATCCCCCGCGCAGATCAACGGCCAGCGCTCAATCGCAATGCCCCTCCCGATCGCAATCGCAAGTCCTTCTCCCGATGCTCCGATTACATCCCGACCGTTCATCTCCCTGCTGATCTTACGGCTCAGCGCTAATCGCTTCATTCCCTTCGCACCTCCTGTTTCTCCCTCTGATGGATCGTGAGCCGTTGATCTGGACCCAAGATCAACGGTCAGCGCTCAATCGCAAGTCCCTCCCCGATCGCAATCGCATTCCTTTCTTTCTTCCCTTCCGATTTCATCTCCGCCGTCCATTCCTTCCCCAGATCGACAGTCCTAGCTCAATCGCATCTCCAATCTCAATCGCAATCGGAACTTTTGTGTTGTGCATTGCGATTGCTCCCCGCTCCGATCTCCGATTGTGATTGGCCCAAGTTCATCCTGTCCGTCTGTTGGGTTAAGATCTAACGGTTTTGATTCAATTGCCCTCTGCCTCTGTCGGGTCCCACATCCACACTCCGCTCCATTGTTTTGCGCCCTTTTCTTTGTAATTCGCTCAAGTGAAAGCCTTTGGCCATCTACACTAGCGATCATTTCTCCACCACTCTGCACTGTTTCCACTGTTTTCCTTAGTTTCGCCACCACTTTCCATCGTTTCTCCACTCTTCCGCCAGCGTTCCTCCGCCTCCACAGTATTTCTCCACCACTGCCCAGGTTATAAACAGGTTTATTTTAAATTGTGCAGATAGCACAGAGAGGCCAATTCAGCGGCCAAACGGGATAGAAGAGACGGATTTAAGGGATTTGAGCCTGTAAGTGAAGATTGATGGTTATAATCCTGCATTCAAAGAATTAAGGCACTGTTTGAAGATTAAAAGCGCACCAGCAAAGTCATTACTGCGCTACCTAACAGCAGGATGTTCTCTCCAGACGTACACCTTCCTACAACAATCTCCATGCCTCCTCGAGCCCTTAAACAGATTAATGCACTGACAGAACTTCTCAAGAGACTGTCAAGAAGCATTAAAGAGGAATGGAGAAACCATGTAGATCTTTCACCAGTTCATCTATTCCAGAAGGCTAGCGCAGAGCTCCAAGCACTAGAAAGGACTTAAAGAACATATCAGAGGTCAATTCCTGGCCTGACAGAGCCTCCAAACAGTCCGCAGAGTACTTAGAGCACCGCATATAGCCATTAAGCAATGTGGGCGTGGACACTTCCGCCATTCTGTCTTCATGAGTCTCATTCATTTTCTCATCTACTTCTGTCTCTTCCTCTTCTCCTATAAAAGATCCCCGAGAACGAATTGTAAGGGTTGTTGTTGCCTTGCTGGGCATTTGCTGTTAGAGGGATTCATTTGACTGTTAGAACAGTCATGGGAGGGAGTAGCAGAGTAGTTGTATGTAATAGGCTAGGAGGAGAAAGTCTGGGCTGTAACAGCCATTGATCCATATTGTACATGACTGGTTTTGCATCAATTAATCAAAGCACATTTCACAGGATCCTGGTCTATTACTATTGGTGATGTTTTTCTTAACTCTGTTATTTACATTTCCATACTGTTTCATGTTCTTCTGGTAGGCATCAGAATAATGGTATAGGATTCACCCTTGTTAGGTGCCCTATGATGTCTGCTCTCCCTACCTTTATGTTTTCTGCTTCATGTGTATCTAAGAGTAAATTCGTGGAGTTTAACCAGTGCAGTGGATGTTATTTCCTGCTGGCTGATGTATGAACTTGGGGGTTTGCTTCTTAGATGTTTCTTTGTAATCTTATCTCTGCTTTTCCCTTGGAGTTGCTAAAGCAGACCTAGAGTTAAATGACCTCTGGTCTGATCTATAAGCTGCCCCTTTGTCCACCTTTGAGAGCTGCCTTTGAGTATGTCCAAGCAGGTCTGGATTTAAATGACCTCTGTCCTGATCTATAGACAGAAATCTGGTTGTTCTCCTTCTTTCACTTTCCTTCCTAATGTTCCACCCCACTCTCTAATCTAAAGATCCTTTAGTATTAGATGACATGCCCTTTGAAAGCCTTAGCTAGTGGATGCAAGTAATTTTCCTTTCATGACTCCATAGCCCAATGGATGGCACGGTCTTGGCCCTTTCTCCTTGCTGAAACATCCTGCTGCTTTGTTCCTTTTCTCCTATTGCTTTCCCAGTCCATGATCTCCTAACCAACCCAGCAACCCTCCAACCAAATTATTTAAACCCCCCTTATGTGCTTCATAACTAGCCTAATATCTCAATTCGAGCTTTAAAGACATATCATTCTTTGTTCTATTGGAGAGATCCCTCTCCGGGTCCAGGAGGGCTAGATCCTAGGGCCCCAAAGTGGTTCTGATGTTGTCTCATCTTTTGGTCTTGCCAATCTGGCCAAAACATGGGAACCCCAACATAATGGCGACTCCGCTGGGGAAGAACTGCTTTGTCTCTAGATTGGCTTTTCATTGCTGATGGTGGACAGCATCCGGCCTCAAATAGTCATATTCATCCACCTGGCGACTCCACACTCCCTACGATCCAAAGACCTGATGACTCCACCGGTGGAGGACTCTGAATTGGTTGAGAAGATACAGTGACCTCTTTCTGATTTACAAACATGCTTCCACGCATACAGAGAAGATATGCCCCAATGAGCAGGGAGCATATCCCTGGATTTCCACACAAAATGCCTGAAGTGGACTGGTTGAAAAACCTTCCTACCTTTCAGGGTGAAGACGCTGAGGACCCCTTGCTACGTCTCATCAAGTTTCATATACATGTGTGGAAATTTAAAGTTGAATGGCATGAAGACTGCCTAATGAAAATGTTCATGGCAACATTAGAAGGAAAGGCTAGGGTCTGGTATGAATGGTTGGAACCTCAGAGTTTGTTTTCTTTAAAGGACATGCACCAAGTATTCTACATGAATTATAAAGGAAACTCTCCATCCTTATCATGGGACTGTTGTGATCAATCTCAGAATATCATACAGTACTTGTTAAATATTGATGAGGATTTGGTTAATATGCAATCAGAAGATCTGTTGATAGCCATTCAAGAATTTCATATGCATCCTAGCTACCACAAGAACATGGATGAATCGACTGAGGAAGAAAAAAACCAAGAGGCTGTGGATTTTTTCCAAGATATTCCTGAAAACTCAGTTGTTGATTCATCATTCCTTATAGTTGAGGCTCAAGATGACATCCAGCCTCAAATCCAGTCTTCAAAGGGAACAGAGAGCTGCTGCACTTATGCACAAAGGAACACAAGATCATCCTCCCCTTTGAAAGAAGAGGAAATAGACCAGATCATCAATAGACAGCCAGCCTCTGAAATTTTTTACAAATCAGAAATCCCTGCCCATTCATCTGATGAGCTCAATTGTACAGAGTTGGAAGGCTCAAATGTAAATCAGAGTGAAGAAAAATCTGCTGACAGTCCAGTATGTCCGGTTGGTAGCATTGCTTACATTCATGACTCCCCTATCTTTGACCTATCTGATGATGATGTTCTCCAAACAGAAGAAGATCTGGTAGGGTCATCATTAGTAGATTTATGGGAGGAGAGTCAATCCTTTTCACTTCCAGAGAGTAATGAGCCAATGCCGGCTATTTATGATACTGATGAAGAAATCTTTGAGAGTGCAGAAGAGGGTGAAGGATCTCTAGATTTTTGCTTCACTCCATTACAACTCATCAGTAATGGTTTTCACTTGGTTGGAGGTCAGCAGTGTTTCATCTTAGATGATGAAGGGGAAAACAAAGAAGAGATTCTTGAGCAGGATGTGAATAACGAGCTTTCTCTTGAAAAAGAAGAGGAAATAGAAAAAGACCCTGCTCAAGAATACATGGATCTTTTCACGGAGCCCTACACCTCAAAGCAGAATATATCAGAGCGCCAGGAGGACAACACTTCCATATATGATGAGTCCTCCAGTTCAGAATATGAAGGAGACACTCTACTCCAAGAGAGTCTCATTCTTGATCCAGTGGAAGAAGAAGAGATCCTGGTCGAAGCCAGCCTGCCAAATATTCATAGCCAGGTATCTTTTCATGATCCTTATGCACATTTCCTACATATATTTGAAGAAGGATCAAAGGTCTTGCTCAGCAGCATGTTGCAAGCAGAAACAAAACTTTTCAAGGCTGCTGTTGTTGAACAAAAAGAGTGGGAGCTGCCCTGCCTATCCAGCCTGCTCAAGGAGTTGAGCAAGAAGGACCAGTCATGGGATCACTTGAAGGACTGGTTACATTGGAATACCATGTTTGTAAGCTAGACTTGTAAATATTTCAGTTAGAGTAGGGTAGGTAGGAAAAGCTCAATAAATCTCAGCCTATGAGCATGTAGTTAGTCGTTTAAATTTCTGTCTTAGAATGTAGAGAAGAAACCTGCTAGACAGTCTAATCCTAGCAGGTAGTAGTGTAGGTAGAGAAGCTATGAGGCCAACAGCTTAATTTGGTCTCATGGAGTAATAAGGGTAGAAGTAGAATAGGTTTATTTTTTCCTGTTTGTAAATATTGATGATGTAAAGGGTCTGCAAGTCCAAATGCACCCAAGAAGAAAAAGTGTTAGGACTATAGTGTGGGTAGGTAGTTGTTTGGGAGAATTGTTTCTGCTGATATGTTGTCTTCATAGCTTGTGGTAGCTGATCAAAGAAAGAGATGGATGGTTCAAGTAGCAGGCATCTGGCCTACACCAAGAGATCATCTTCTGGTTTCTTGGCTCCTTCAAGAAGAAGCCATCCCCATGTGGAGCCACTGTTAGCCCCCCTATAAATTTTTTGACAAGAAAATAGGGGGCTAAATCATTTTTGAGTCTTCAAGGATTTCATTTCCTCTGAAAACACAGTCTCCTTGAAGCCTCTTTGTGTCTTTTATCCTTTGATCAAATCCCCTCTGCTGGTTCCCCTTTTAAAAGCCTCTCTGTTATGTGAAGAAATGCCCTAAGGCCTTCCTTTTCCCTCTTATTTCCCCTCATTTAGCCTCTTTTCATCCCCTTGTCTTCCCCTTTTATTTCCCTTCTTACCCTTCAGTTTCCCCCAAAATCCCCTTTAATTTCCTCCCCTAACCTTTGTTGGCCTCTTCTCCCCTTTATTCCTCTATCGTTCCCCTTCAAACCCCTTAAAATCCATTAAGATGGGCTAAAAACCCATTTCCGACCTTATTATATAGCCTAGCCCCTTTCCGCCAACCCCTTTCAAACCACTTCCCCACGTGACCCTTCCCCAAGACCAAGCGCTTAAGCCTTGGGGGCCAATCGCAATCGGAAGACCGGGCGGGCGCATTTTCTTTGTTATATCAAAAATAAATCCCGATGCGATTGTTTTATTAACAATATCTCGCGACGTATTTTGGTCCATTGATCGGTTGTAAAGATCGACAGTTGGGCGCTAATCGCAGCCCCCCGCCCATCGCAATCGCAACTCTCCGCGTCCGACCTCCGATTGATCGCAATCCCTTCTCCCGATCCTCCGATTGCATCTCCCACCGTTGATCCCTCGCGCAGATCAACGGCCGGCGCTCAATCGCAATGCCCCTCCCGATTGCAATCGCAAGTCCTTCTCTCGATGCTCCGATTACATCCCGACCGTTCATCTCCCTGCTGATCTTACGGCTCAACGCTAATCGCTTCATTCCCTTCGCACCTCCTGTTTCTCCCTCCGATGGATCGTGAGCCGTTGATCTGGACCCGAGATCAACGGTCAGCGCTCAATCGCAAGTCCCTCCCCGATCGCAATCGCATTCCTTTCTCTTTGCCCTTCCGATTTCATCTCCGCAGTCCATTCCTTCCCTAGATCGACGGTCCTAGCTCAATCGCATCTCCAATCTCAATCACAATCAGAACTTTTGTGTTGTGCGTTGCGATTGCTCCCCGCTCCGATCTCCGATTGCGATTGGCCCAAGTTCATCCATCCGTCCGTTGGGTTAAGATCTAATGGTTTTGATTCAATCGCCCTCCGCCTCTGTCGGGTCCCACATCCACGCTCCGCTCCATTGTTTTGCGCCCTTTTCTTTGTAATTCGCTCAAGTGAAAGCCTTTGGCCATCTACACTAGCGATCATTTCTCCACCACTCTGCACTGTTTCCACTATTTTCCTTAGTTTCGCCACCACTTTCCATCGTTTCTCCACTCTTCCGCCAGCGTTCCTCCGCCTCCACAGTATTTCTCCACCACTTCCCAGGTTATAAACAGGTTTATTTTAAATTATGCAGATAGCACAGAGAGGCCAATTCAGCGGCCAAACGGGATAGCAGAGACGGATTTAAGGGATTTGAGCCTGTAAGTGAAGATTAATGGTTATAATCCCGCATTCAAAGAATTAAGGCACTGTTTGAAGATTAAAAGTGCACCAGCAAAGTCATTACTGCGGTACCTAACAGCAGGACGTTCTCTCCAGACGTACACCTTCCTACAGCAATCTCCATGCCTCCTCGAGCCCTTAAACAGATTAATGCACTGACAGAACTTCTCAAGAGACTGTCAAGCAGCATTAAAGAGGAATGGAGAAACCGTGTAGATCTTTCACCAGTTCATCTATTCCAGAAGGCTAGCGCAAAGCTCCAAGCACCAGAAAGGACTTAAAGAACATATCAGAGGTCAATTCCCAGCCTGACAGAGCCTCCAAATAGTCCGCAGAGTACTTAGAGCACTGCATATAGCCATTGCTGTGTTGTGGGCGTGACATCTCATTTATCTCCAGCCTTCATGAGTTCATTCATTTGCTCATCTACTTCGTTCTTCCTCTTCTCCTATAAAAGATCCGAGAACGAATTGTAAGGGTCAAGGTCGCCTTGATGGAATTTCTGTTTGGGTGAGATTAATTTGATCGCAATGTGGGAGGGAGTAGCATAGTAGTTGTATGTAATAGGCTGGGAGGAGAAAGTCTGGGCTGTAACAGCCATTGAGCCATATTGTACATGACTGGTGTTGCATCAATTAATCAAAGCACTTTTCACAGGATCCTGGTCTATTACTATTGGTGATGTGTTTCACTAACTCGTATTTACATTTCTGAGGAACAAGTTTCATAAAGTTCTTCCTGGGTAGGCATCGAATAATGGTATAAAGATTCTGTTAGGTGGCCCTAGTGCTCGCTCGTTTCCCCTACCTTGTTTTTCTACTTCATGTATCTAAGAGTACTGTGAGCTTAACCAAGGTAAGGATGTTATTGTTCATTACGATGTATGAATCCAGTTTGCTTCTTAGATGTTTCTTTGTACCTTATCTCGTTTGAGCCGGCAGGGCTAAAAGCAGACTCCGGAGAAGCAGGACCTCTGGTCTGATCTATTAGCTGCCCCTTTGCCTCTTTGAGAGCAGCCTTTGAGTATGTCCAAGCAGGTCTGGAGTTAAATGACCTCTGACTTGATCTATAGATAGAAAATTGGTTGCTTTCCTTCCTTCACCTTCCTCCTTAATGTTCCATCCCATCATCTATCTAAAAATATCCTTTAGTGTAGATGACATGCCCTTTGAAAGCCTTGGCTAGTGGATGCAAGTAATTTTCCTTTCATGACTCCATAGCCCAATGGATGGCACGATCTTGGCCTATCATCTCTACTGAAGCATCCTGCTGCTTTGTTCCTTCTTTCTCATTTCTTTCTCAGTCTATGATCTCACGACTCAACCCAGCAACCCTTCAACCAAATTATTTAAAACTCCCCTCTGTGCTTCATAACTAGCCTAACATCTCATTTTGAGCCTCAAAGATAAATCATTCTTTGTTTATTGGAGAGATCCCTCTCCGAGTCCAGGAGGGCTAGATCCTAGGGCCCCAAAGTGGTTCTGATGTTGTCTCATCTTTTGGTCTTGCCAATCTGGCCAAAACATGGGAACCCCAACATAACTGATATGTTATACATCTGAGATTATCCTGATCGCAAACTATTTGACTTCATGCACAATACAGAATCCCTTCTACTATTGATCATTACTTGCGGAAATAAAATCAATTGCATACACACATTAAAACCATAAAAATTCACACATATGAACACAGTAATTTATGGGAAAGCCTAAATATGAAAACCCCCAACTATCTGTATATTATATGTCATAGATATCATGTAACAATAATCATACAAAGCTCCTCACAAGCTCTCAGTACAATCTCCAATTGCTACACACTAATCAGGTCCGATCTAGCAAATCCCATGCCCCGATCTCTTCCACCTGCTAGCCTGCCTCTAATACACAATCAATATTGAATAATGGCTCTGAATGAACTCTAATTGTTCCAGCCTTGCTCATGCAATCCTCATTGGCATCTCCAACTACTGTGTGTTGCAAATCATGCAACACTATAGTCACAACTGATAGTCACATTGCTCTTTCACCTGACTCTTCACTGGTCTCCACTGAAACTGTCCATGCACTATAGTTAACTGATGTATTCTTTATTTTATTAATGAGTTAATGATTATTGAATTAATTAATAATTAATTCACACCACTCTCACTAGTGTATCAATTAGTTAGACTAGATACAACTAGCTCAACTATGTTTAACTAAGTTAAACTGAACACAACTCCACCAACTACCTCAATAACTCCACCAAGCTCTGTCACATGAGTTCTAACTGAAGTCTCATGCAATAGCTCCACTTAACCCTCAGGAATAGTGTAATTCCTTCTGTCAGCTCCTATGCCACATCTGTGCACTTAACTGAAGTGCTCCAAGAGAATAGATAATGTTTATAGTCCAAATATTATTAAGATCTAATAATATTCGACATATCTATTTTTAGACTGGCAATCTAAAAATAGATTCTGCCCAATATGTATAAAAATATAAGTCCATCTATTTTTCCAACTTGACCAACCATCCACAAATAGCATCCTGCAACTCATAGAATATGATCGACATTTTTTATAAATAGACATAGTCTAAAAATAGACTTGTGCCAAAAATAGCCTGCAGGCCCACTTAGTGAAGGCAACTCTTTTCACTAAGCTCATCATCTTGTTGCAATCTCAACATATAATGACAATGATGACTACAAACGTGGGTAAGTACATTGAATTTCATCATTACCTGACTCATCATACCACTAACCTACCCTTTCTCGACGGTTTCTGACATTTTCCAGCTCAACTGATAATACAGTGATAAATCTGTGCTTTCGTAGCGCCTGCATTGCAATTTTTCATGTTTGTGCTATGAAACTATCAGCGTTTTCTTAGCGCAAAACAAATTTTTACAACGGGTGGCACTACGAAAACAAGGTTTTTTGGCTAATTGAACAGTTTTGACCCGAAAATTTAGGAAATGATACACAAATGAAAATAATGAATTTTTGACATGAGAAAAGTTTTAAAACGGACTTCATTTGAACCGAAGGATGAGATTTAAACTATAAAAATCTAAAACCTACCCTTGAACAAACCTAAATTGACCTCTAAACCCAATTTTGAACCATGAAACTAGTAAACTGGAGAAGTGTTCAGAGTTCAAATTTGGGCTCATAAATAGCTTGGGATGACTGGCAACAAGGAGGATATGAGACTAGCACTAGAAGATGTGCTAATAACTGGGGAGTGAACTGGATTGGAACTAAGGTAAGAGGATATCTGACTCTATCAAATATGCTTGCTGTAAATACATTTACTGCAAAAGTAGAAGAAAAGGTACCAGTAGAACATAGATCCCCTCTTATGGATATGGCACTATAATCCACGTCGGCAAGATGGTGGGTCAACCATCGCAACTCACTTCCGCAATGGGAAGATGTTGCACTAGCATTAAGAACTAGATACCAAGAAGCTTTTGGACCACAATTCATTGAAAATTACCAAGGGAATTCTGACCCTCTAGAACATTTAAGGAGTTGTGAATATAACTGGAATGAAAAAGGGTATCCAAAATCTCTGTCGATACACAATTTCATACACTTAATAGACATTGTTCCACAAGCTTGGTACTTGACCGAAGAAAAGAAGAGAGGAACTGGCACCTGGAAAGTAGTTGCGGAAAATTTTATGCAATGTTTTTCTTTTGAGGGAGAAACAAAACCAATTACAGATGCACTACAAGAAATAAAAAGAGTACTATTTTTTCCAGAGATTCAGGAAGATGAATAAATACCAATTTCAAAGCGGAAATCTAAAGAATCAGTAGCATGCAAATGGATAGATAGTGAGATGGATGATGGTGATTTAGAGAATCCCTGCCACTTATACTTTGAAGAAAAATAGGGCGAGTGGGATATACAAGAGGAACCAACCACAAAAGGATTGCACCTTCTACCCTCGAGGACTAAAAAGTTGAACATCAGAAGCATGGAGAAACCCAAAATAGCGTCCATCGAAGACTACTGGGATACAAAAATGACCAAGGAAATCTTCGACCTATAAGAGGAATATGAATATTTATTCCCATATTCAGTAGCGAAGCTAAAGGGAATAAAAGGAGACATGGTGGAAATGCACATAGTCTTAAATCCCAACGCATGATGAGTGAAGCATAGGCCTTACCGCCTAAATTCAGGAGTAAAGGAAGAAGTCAAAGTAGAAATAGATAAAAAGTTGAAAGCAAGGCTGATTTTAATAGTGGAAGAAGCAGAGTGGGTCAGTCCCATTGTAATACAAAGCAAAAAGGATAAATCTAATATTAGAGTATGTGTGGATTATAGAAGCCTCAACAATGCATGCACACAAGATCCATTTCCTACTCCGTTTAGTGATGAGGTTCTCGACAATGTGGCAGGAAATAAAGCATATTCATTCATAGATGGATTCTCAGGATATCATCAAGTGAGAATACTAGAAGAATACAAGAATAAGTCCACTTTCACAACCGAATGGGGATCGTTTGCATACCATTTCATGCCCTTTGGACTGAAGAATGCACCAACGGTATTTTCACGAATAGTGATAGTAGCATTTCAAAATTATATTCATAAGTTCCTTGAGGTATACATGGATGATTGTATAGTTTACAGTTTACTAAAAAATCATGCAACTTTACTCAGAATAATGTTTGACAGATGTAGACAACTCCAAATCTCCCTCAACCTCAAGAAATGCATCTTTGACACTATTTATCATACTCCAATCGCAATCCGTTGAAAGACATCTCAACTTTGACACCAAGAAAACACTGCTGCAAATTCGAATTCCACAAGCACAAAACTCAACCGCTTCAATGCTTTGCAATTGCTCCAATGATCAATATTGGTCTGATACCATGTATAAATTATATAACTGATATGTTATACATCTGAGATTCTCCTGATCACAAAATATTTGACTTCATGCACAATACATAATCTCTTCTACTATTGATCATTACTTGCGGAAATAAAATCAATTGCATGCACACATTAAAACCATAAAAATTCACACATATGAACACAGTAATTTATGGGAAATCCTAAATATGAAAACCCCCAACTATATGTATATTATATGTCATAGAGATCATGTAACAATAATCATACAAAGCTCCTCACAAGCTCTCATTACAATCTCCAATTGCTACACACTAATCAGGTCCGATCTAGCAAATCCCATGCCCCGATCTCTGCCACCTGATAGCCTGCCTCTACTACACAATCACTACTGAATAATGGCTCTGAATGAAATCTAATTGTTCCAGCCTTGCTCATGCAATCCTCATTGGCATCTCCAACTATTGTGTGTTGCAAATCATGCAACACTATAGTCACAACTGATAGTCACACTGCTCTTTCACCTAACTCTTCACTGGTCTCCACTGAAACTGTCCATGCACTATAGTTAACTGATGTATTCTTTATTTTATTAATGAGTTAATTATTATTGAATTAATTAATAATTAATTCACACCACTCTCACTAGTGTATCAATCAGTTAGACTAGATACAACTAGCTCAACTATGTTTAACTAAGTTAAACTGAACACAACTCCACCAACTACCTCAATAACTCCACCAAGCTCGTCACATGAGTTCTAACTGAAGTCCTCCATGCTATAGCTCCACTAAACCCTCAGGAATAGCGTAACTCCTTTTTTCAGCTCCTGTGCCACATCTGTGCACTTAACTGAAGTGCTCCAAGAGAATAAGATAATGTTTAGAGTCCAAATATTATTAAGAGCTAATAATATTCGACATATCTATTTTTAGACTGGCAATCTAAAAATAGATTCTTCCCAATATGTCTAAAAATATAAGTCCATCTATTTTTCCAACTTGACCAACCATCCACAAATAGCATCCTGCAACTCATAGAATATGATCGACATGTCTATAAATAGACATAGTCTAAAACTAGACTTGTGCCAAAAATAGCCCGTAGGCCCACTTAGTGAAGGCAACTCTTTTCACTAAGCTCATCATCTTGTTGCAATCTCAACATATAATGACAATGATGACTACGAACGTGGGTAAGTACATTGAATTTCATCATTACCTGACTCATCATACCACTAACCTACCCTTTCTCGACGGTTTCTGACATTTTCCAGCTCAACTGATAATACTGTGATAAATCTGTGCTTTCGTAGCGCCTGCATTGCAATTTTTCATGTTTGTGCTACGAAACTATCAGCGTTTTCGTAGCGCAAAACAAATTTTTACAACGGGTGGCACTACGAAAACAGGGTTTTTTGGCTAATTGAACAGTTTTGACCCGAAAATTTAGGAAATGATACACAAATGAAAATAATGAATTTTTGACATGAGAGAAGTTTTAAAAAGGACTTCATTTGAACCTAAGGATGAGATTTAAACTATAAAAATCT
Source organism: Pinus albicaulis (assembly GCA_034641835.2). NCBI lineage: Eukaryota > Viridiplantae > Streptophyta > Pinopsida > Pinales > Pinaceae > Pinus > Pinus albicaulis. Next base: position 1,305,604,455 of record CM076577.1, on the reverse strand, counting down.
AAAACCTACCCTTGAGCAAACCTAAATTGACTTCTAAACCCAATTTTGAACCATGAAACATTGTAACCTTGTCACAATGATGTGCCAAAATTTTTTGGGTGATAACACAATCCAATAGCGGTAGGGACCGTAAACTGGAGAAGTGTTCAAAGTTCAGATTTGGGCTCATAAATAGCTTGCGATGACTGGAAACAAGGAGGATATGAGACTAGCACTAGAAGATGTGCTAATAACTAGGGAGTGAACTGGATTGGAACTAAGGTAAGAGGATATCCGACTCTATCAAATATGCATGCTGTAAATACATTTACTGCAAAAGTAGAATAAAAGGTACCAGTAGAACATAGATCCCCTCTTATGGATATGGCACTATAATCCACGTCGGCAAGATGGTGGGTCAACCATCGCAACTCACTTCCGCAATGGGAAGATGTTGCACTAGCATTAAGAACTAGATACCAAGAAGGTTTTGGACCACAATTCATTGAAAATTACCAAGAGAATTCTGACCCTCTAGAACATTTAAGGAGTTGTGAATATAACTGGAAGGAAAACGGGTATCCAAAATCTCTGTGGATACACAATTTCATACACTCACTGGACACTGTTCCACAAGCTTGGTACTTGACCGAAGAAAAGAAGAGAGGAACTGACACCTGGAAAGTAGTTGCGGAAAATTTTATGCAATGTTTTTCTTTTGAGGGAGAAACAAAACCAATTACAAATGCACTATAAGAAATAAAAAGAGTACTATTTTTTCCAGAGATTCAGGAAGATGAATAAATACCAATTTCAAAGCAGAAATCTAAAGAATCGGTAGCATGCAAATGGATAGATAGTGAGATGGATGATGGTGATTTAGAGAAATCCTGACACTTATACTTTGAAGAAAAATAGGGTGAGTGGGATATACAAGAGGAATCTGTTAGCCCCCCTATAAATTGTGGCAAGAAAACGGGGGCTACATTATTTTTGAGCCTTCAAGGAATGCATTTCCTCTGAAAAAACAGTCTCCTTGAAGCCTCCATGTGTCTTTATGCTTTGATAAATTCCCCTCTGCTGATTTCCATTATAAAGCCTCTCTGTTGACGAAGAAATGCCCAAAGGCCCCCTTTTCCCTCTTATTTCATTCCCCTAAGCCTTTGTTTTCTATCCCCTTTGTCTCCCCTTCTATTCCCCTTCTTACTTTTCAAATCCTCCCAAGTTCCCCTTTAAATTCTACCCTTACCCCTTTGATGGCCATTATCCTCCCTTATTCCTCTATCGTTACCCTTCCCTAGCCCTCAAATTACATTGAAATGGGCCAGAACCCACTTTCTGACCTTATTATAAGGCCTAGCCCCTTTCCACCAGCCCCTTAACCACTTCCCACACATGCCCTGGCGCTGGGACCAAGCGCTTAAGTCCCAAGCGCTAATCGCAATCGGAAGACCGGGTGGGTGCAATTTCCTTTGTAATATTAAAAAACTCCAATGTGATCTGTTTATAACGTTAAGTCTGGCGATGCGTTCCATACCATTGATCTTCCGTGGAGATTGGATGGCAGAGCGCCAATCGCAGCCCCCCCCCACCCAATCGCAATCGCAAATTTCATGCGCACCCCTCCGATCGGCCCATCGCAATCACTTGCGATGCGATTAGTCGCAAGCCCTTCCCTCCGAACCCCGATCACACTGTCTTCCAATTCAATCCCGTCCGTCCATTTCCCCGCCGATCCCAAGACCAACGCTTAAACGCAAACCCATTTCAGATCGCAATCGCAAAGCCCGGTAGCGCCACCCTGATTGAAATCTTTCGATTTGATCATGGCCATCCATATGTTTCACGATCCAACGGCCATCGCACGCCCGCCCAATCGCAATCGGAACCTTCAATCGCATCTCCCCTTCCGCACCCCCGATTACGATTGCCCGATTCAATCCTGGCCATCCATCCCCTTTCTGATCCAATGGCTATCGCTCTCCCCGCTCGATCGCAATCGGAAGTTTGTGAGTGTCTCCCCTTTGTGCCCCTCCGATTGCGATTGATCCGATTACGTCTCCACCGTCCGTTTCCTCCCAGATCTGACGGCTCAGACTTAATCGCCCTCCGCCTCTGCCGGGTCCCACATCCAAGGCTCCGCTCCCTTGTTTGTTGGCGATTTCCTTTGTTTTTCGCCAAATGTTAATTGTTGGGTTTTTACACTATTAATCATTTCTCCGCCACTTTGCATTCTTTCCATTGTTTCTCCACTGTCCTGCCACCATTCCTTCGCCTTCACTGCATTTCTCCACCACTTTCTGGGTTTGTAAGCAGGTTCATTCCACTATGCAAATAATGCAAAGAGGTCTGTTCGGCATCCACCAGCTAGTCAGCAGAAGAGATTCAAAAGGGATTAATGCTCATCATTGATATAATTAACGTCTAATCCCGCATTCAAAGGATTCAAGCATAGTTTGAAGACCCGGAACACACTGTAAAGCCTGATATGTGTTAAATATCAGCAGAGTCCGTTCTCTCCAGATGTACACCGTCCCTACAGGGTTATCCATGCCTCCTCGAGCCCATAAGCAATTAAATACACAGACAGAAGCTTCATTAAATACTGTCTGAGCCGCAGTAATGGAGGAATGGAGAAGTTGTGCAGATCTTTCACCCAGTTCATTTATTCAGAAGGCTAGCGCAAAGCTCCAAGCACCAGAAAGGACCCCAAAGAAATATCCGAGGTCGATCTCGGCCTGACAGAGACTCCCCAAACAGATCACAGAGTACAAGCAATGCCGCAGAAAGCCATTAAGTGGTATGGGTGTGAACACTTCCACCTTACTGTCTTAATGAGACTCATTTATTTGTTTATCTACTGCTGTTCTTCCTCTTCTCCTATAAGAGATCCTCGAGAACAGAATGTAAGGGTTGTTGTTGCCTTGCTGTGGCAGTTGTTGTTAGAGGGATTCATTCTTGACTGTTAGAACAGTCATGGGAGGGAGTAGCAGAGTAGTTGTATGTAATAGGCTGGGAGGAGAAGTCTAGACTGTATTAGCCATTGAGCTCAGTGTACATGACTGGTTTTGCATCAATTAATCAAAGCACATTTCACAAGATCCTGGTCTATTGCTATTGGTGATGTTTTTTTTAACTCTGTATATCACATTTTCATACTGTTTCATGTTCTTCGGGTAGGCAACAGAATTATAGCATAGGATTCACCCTTGTTAGGTGCCCTATGTTCCTGCTCTCCCTACCTTTAATGTTTTCTGCTTATGTGTTATCTAAGAGTGAATTCGTGTGGTTTAACCAGTGCAGCGGATGTTATTGCCTGCTGGCTGATGTATGAACTTGGGGGTTTGCTGCTTAGATGTTTCTTTGTCAAATTTATCTCTGTTTTCCCTTGGAGTTGCTAAAGCAGACCTGGAATTAAATGACCTTTGGTCCGATCTATAAGCTGCCCCTTTGTCCACCTTTGAGAGCTACCTTTGAGTACGTCCAAGCAGGTCTAGAGTTAAATGACCTCTGACCTGATCTATAAAATGAAAATTGGTTGTCTTTCCTTCTTCCACTTTCTCTCCTTAATGTTCCATTCCACCATCTGACTAAAATATCCTTTATTGTAGATGACTTTCCCTTTGAATGCCTTGGCTAGTGGATGCAAGTAATTTCCTTTCATGACTCCATAGCCCAATGGATGGCACTATCTTAGCCTATCCTCTTTGTTGAAGCCTCCTGTTGTTTTGTTCCCTTTCTCCCATTACTTTCTCAGTCTATGATCCCCTGACCAACCCAGCAACCAACCAACCAAATCATTTAAACCCCCCATGTGTGCTTCATACCTAGCCTAATATCTCAATTTGAGCTTTCAGAGATATATCATTCTTGCTCTATTTGGAGAGATCCCTCTCCGGGTCCAGGAGGGCAAGATCCTAGGGCCCCAAAGTGGATTGATGTTGTCTCATCTTTTTGTATTGCCAAATCTGCAAAAACATGGGAACCCCAACAGAACCAACCATAAAATGATTGCACCTTCTACCCTCGAGGACTAAAAAGTCGAACATCAGAAGCATGGAGAAACCCAAAATAGCGTCCATCGAAGACTACTGGGATACAAAAACGACCAAGGAAATCTTCGACCTATAACAGGAATATGAATATTTATTCCCATATTCAGTAGCGAAGCTAAAGGGAATAAAAGGCGACATGGGGGAAATGCACATAGTCTTAAATCCCAACGCATGATGAGTGAAGCATAGGCCTTACCGCCTAAATTCAAGAGTAAAGGAAGAAGTCAAAGTAGAAATAGATAAAATGTTGAAAGCAAGGCTGATTTTAATAGTGGAAGAAGCAGAGTGGGTCAGTCCCATTGCAATACAAAGAAAAAAGAATAAATCTAATATTAGAGTATGTGTGGATTATAGAAGCCTCAACAATGCATGCATACAAGATCCATTTCCTACTTCGTTTAGTGATGAGGTTCTCGACAATGTGGCAGGAAATAAAGCATATTCATTCATAGATGGATTCTCAGGATATCATCATGTGAGAATACTAGAAGAATACAAGAATAAGTCCACTTTCACAACCGAATGGGGATCGTTTGCATACCATGTCATGCCCTTTGGACTGAAGAATGCACCAACGGTATTTTCACGAATAGTGATAGTAGCATTTCAAGATTATATCCATAAATTCCTTGAGGTATACATGGATGATTGTATAGTTTACAGTTTACTGAAAAATCATGCCACTTTACTCAAAATAATGTTTGACAGATGTAGACAACTCCAAATCTCCCTCAACCTCAAGAAATGCATCTTTGACACTATTGATCATACTCCAATCGCAATCCATCGAAAGACATCTCAACTTTAACACCAAGAAAACACTGCTGCAAATTCGAATTCCACAAGCACAAAACTCAACCGCTTCAATGCTTTGCAATTGCTCCAATGATCAATATTGGTCTGATATCATGTAGAAATTATATAACTGATATGTTATACATCTCGAATTCTCCTGATCACAAACTATTTGACTTCATGCACAATACAGAATCTCTTCTACTATTGATCATTACTTGCGGAAATAAAATCAATTGCATGCACACATTAAAACCATAAAAATTCACACATATGAACACAGTAATTTATGGGAAAGCCTAAATATGAAAACCCCCAACTATCTGTATATTATATGTCATAGATATCATGTAACAATAATCATACAAAGCTCCTCACAAGCTCTCAGTACAATCTCCAATTGCTACACACTAATCAGGTCCGATCTAGCAAATCCCATGCCCCGATCTCTTCCACCTGCTAGCCTGCCTCTAATACACAATCAATATTGAATAATGGCTCTGAATGAACTCTAATTGTTCCAGCCTTGCTCATGCAATCCTCATTGGCATCTCCAACTACTGTGTGTTGCAAATCATGCAACACTATAGTCACAACTGATAGTCACATTGCTCTTTCACCTGACTCTTCACTGGTCTCCACTGAAACTGTCCATACACAGTAGTTAACTGATGTAGTATTTATTTTATTAATGAGTTAATAATTAGTGAATTAATTAATAATTAATTCACACCACTCTCACTAGTGTATCAATCAGTTAGACTAGATACAACTAGCTCAACTATGTTTAACTCAGTTAAACTGAACACAACTCCATCAACTACCTCAATAACTCCACCAAACTCTGTCACATGAGTTCTAACTGAAGTATCCATGCAATAGCTCCATTTAACCCTCAGGAATAGCGTAATTCCTTCTGTCAGCTCCTGTGCCACATCTGTGCACTTAACTGAAGTGCTCCAAGAGAATAAGATAATGTTTAGAGTCCAAATATTATTAAGAGCTAATAATATTCGACATATCTATTTTAGACTGGCAATCTAAAAATAGATTCTGCCCAATATGTCTAAAAATATAAGTCCATCTATTTTTCCAACTTGACCAACCATCCACAAATAGCATCCTGCAACTCATAGAATATGATCGACATGTCTATAAATATACATAGTCTAAAAATAGACTTGTGCCAAAAATAGCCTGCAGGCCCACTTAGTGAAGGCAACTCTTTTCACTAAGCTCATCATCTTGTTGCAATCTCAACATATAATGACAATGATGACTACAAACGTGGGTAAGTACATTTAATTTCATCATTACCTGACTCATCATACCACTAACCTACCCTTTCTCGACGGTTTCTGACATTTTCCAGCTCAACTGATAATACAGTGATAAATCTGTGCTTTCGTAGCGCCTGCATTGCAATTTTTCATGTTTGTGCTACGAAACTATCAGCGTTTTCGTAGCGTAAAACAACTTTTTACAACGGGTGGCACTACGGAAACAGGGTTTTTTGGCTAATTGAACAGTTTTGACCCGAAAATTTAGGAAATGATACACAAATGAAAATAATGAATTTTTGACATGAGAGAAGTTTTAAAAAGGACTTCATTTGAACCTAAGGATGAGATTTAAACTATAAAAATCTAAAACCTACCCTTGACCAAACCTAAATTGACTTCTAAACCCAATTTTGAACCATGAAACACTGTAACCTTGTCACAATGATGTGCCAAAATTTTTTGGGTGATAACACAATCCAATAGCGGGAGGGACCGTAAACTGGAGAAGTGTTCAGAGTTCAGATTTGGGCTCATAAATAGCTTGGGATGACTGACAACAAGGAGGATATGAGACTAGCACTAGAAGATGTGCTAATAACTGGGGAGTGAACTGGATTGGAACTAAGGTAAGAGGATATCTGACTCTATCAAATATGCATGTTGTAAATACGTTTACTGCAAAATTAGAAGAAAAGGTACCAGTAGAACATAGATCCCCTCTTATGGATATGGCACTACAATCCACATCGGCAAGATGGTGGGTCAACCATCGCAACTCACTTCCGCAATGGGAAGATGTTGCACTAGCATTAAGAACTAGATACCAAGAAGCTTTTTGACCACAATTCATTGAAAATTACCAAGGGAATTTTGACCCTCTAGAACATTTAAGGAGTTTTGAATATAACTGGAAGGAAAAAGGGTATCCAAAATCTCTCTGGATACACAATTTCATACACTCACTGGACACTGTTCCACAAGCTTGGTACTTGACCGAAGAAAAGAAGAGAGGAACTGCCACCTGGAAATTAGTTGCGGAAAAGTTTATGCAATGTTTTTCTTTTGAGGGAGAAACAAAACCAATTACACATGCACTACAAGAAATAAAAAGAGTACTATTTTTTCCAGAGATTCAGGAAGATGAATAAATACCAATTTCAAAGCAGAAATCTAAAGAATCGGTAGCATGCAAATGGATAGATAGTGAGATGGATGATAGTTGAGAATCACTTACATATACTTTGAAGAAAAATAGGGGCGGAGTGGGATGCCTCTGAAGGAACCAACCACAAAAGGATTGCACCTTCTACCCTCGAGGACTAAAAAGTTGAACATCAGAAGCATGGAGAAACCCAAAATAGCGTCCATCGAAGACTACTGGGATACAAAAATGACCAAGGAAATCTTCGACCTATAACAGGAATATGAATATTTATTCCCATATTTAGTAGCGAAGCTAAAGGGAATAAAAGGCGACATGGGGGAAATGCACATAGTCTTAAATCCCAACGCATGATGAGTGAAGCATAGGCCTTACCGCCTAAATTCAAGAGTAAAGGAAGAAGTCAAAGTAGAAATAGATAAAATGTTGAAAGAAATACTGATTTTAATAGTGGAAGAAGCATAGTGGGTCAGTCCCATTGTAATACAAATCAAAAAGGATAAATCTAATATTAGAGTATGTGTGGATTATAGAAGCCTCAACAATGCATGCATACAAGATCCATTTCCTACTCCGTTTAGTGATGAGGTTCTCGACAATGTGGCAGGAAATAAAGCATATTCATCCATAGATGGATTCTCAGGATATCATCAAGTGAGAATACTAGAAGAATACAAGATTAAGTCCACTTTCACAACCGAATGGGGATTGTTTGCATACCATGTCATGCCCTTTGGACTGAATAATGCACCAACGGTATTTTCACGAATAGTGATAGTAGCATTTCAAGATTATATCCATAAGTTCCTTGAGGTATACATGGATGATTGTATAGTTTACAGTTTACTGAAAAATCATGCAACTTTACTCAGAATAATGTTTGACAGATGTAGACAACTCCAAATCTCCCTCAACCTCCAGAAATACATCTTTGACACTATTGATCATACTCCAATCGCAATCCGTTGAAAGACATCTCAACTTTGAAACCAAGAAAACACTGCTGCAAATTCGAATTCCACAAGCACAAAACTCAACCCGCTTCAATGCTTTGCAATTGCGCCAATGATCAATATTGGTCTGATACCAAGTATAAATTATATAACTGATATGTTATACATCTCAGATTCTCCTGATCACAAACTATTTGACTTCATGCACAATATAGAATCTCTTCTACTATTGATCATTACTTGCGGAAATAAAATCAATTGCATGCACACATTAAAACCATAAAAATTCACACATATGAACACAGTAATTTATGGGAAAGCCTAAATATGAAAACCCCCAACTATCTGTATATTATTTATCATAGAGATCATGTAACAATAATCATACAAAGCTCCTCACAAGCTCTCAGTACAATCTCCAATTGCTACACACTAATCAGGTCCGATCTAGCAAATTCCATGCCCCGATCTCTGCCACCTGCTAGCCTGCCTCTACTTAAAAATCATTACTGAATAATATCTTTGAATTAACCCTAATTGGTCTGGCCTTGCTCAAGTAATCCTCATTGGCATCTCCAACTATTGTGTGTTGCAAATCATGCAACACTATAGTCACAACCGATAGTCACACTGCTCTTTCACCTAACTCTTCACTGGTCTCCACTGAAACTGTCCATGCACTATAGTTAATTGATGCATTCTTTATTTTATTAATGAGTTAATGATTATTGAATTAATTAATAATTAATTCACACCACTCTCACTAGTGTATCAATCAGTTAGACTAGATACAACTAGCTCAACTATGTTTAACTAAGTTAAACTGAACACAACTCCACCAACTACCTCAATAACTCCACCAAGCTCTGTCACATGAGTTCTAACTGAAGTCTCCATGCAATAGCTCCACTTAACCCTCAGGAATAGCGTAATTCCTTCTGTGAGCTCCTATGCCACATCTGTGCACTTAACTGAAGTGCTCCAAGAGAATAGATAATGTTTATAGTCCAAATATTATTAAGAGCTAATAATATTCGACATATCTATTTTTAGACTGGCAATCTAAAAATAGATTCTGCCCAATATGTCTAAAAATATAAGTCCATCTATTTTTCCAACTTGACCAACCATCCACAAATAGCATCCTGCAACTCATAGAATATGATCGACATGTCTATAAAGAGACATAGTCTAAAAATAGACTTGTGCCAAAAATAGCCTGCAGGCCCACTTAGTGAAGGCAACTCTTTTCACTAAGCTCATCATCATGTTGCAATCTCAACATATAATGACAATGATGACTACAAACGTGGGTAAGTACATTGAATTTCATCATTACCTGACTCATCATACCTCTAACCTACCCTTTCTCGACGGTTTCTGAAATTTTCTAGCTCAACAGATAATACAGTGATAAGTTTGTGCTTTCGTAGCGCCTGCATTGCAATTTTTCATGTTTGTGCTATGAAACTATCAGCGTTTTCGTAGTGCAAAACAACTTTTTACAACGGGTGGCACTACTAAAACAGGGTTTTTTATCTAATTGAACAGTTTTGACCCGAAAATTTAGGAAATGATACACAAATGAAAATAATGAATTTTTGACATGAGAGAAGTTTTAAAAAGGACTTCATTTGAACCTAAGGATGAGATTTAAACTATAAAAATCTAAAGCCTACCCCTTACCAAACCTAAATTGACTTCTAAACCCAATTTTGAACCATGAAACATTGTAACCTTGTCACAATGATGTGCCAAAATTTTTTGGGTGATAACACAATCCAATAGCGGGAGGGACTGTAAACTGGAGAAGTGTTCAGAGTTCAGATTTGGGCTCATAAATAGCTTGGGATGACTGGTAACAAGGAGGATATGAGACTAGCACTAGAAGATGTGCTAATAACTGGGGAGTGAACTGGATTGGAACTAAGGTAAGAGGATATCCGACTCTATCAAATATGCATGCTGTAAATACATTTACTGCAAAAGTAGAAGAAAAGGTACCAATAGAACATAGATCCCCTCTTATGGATATGGCACTACAATCCACGTCAGCAAGATGGTGGGTCAACCATCGCAACTCACTTCCGCAATGGGAAGATGTTGCACTAGCATTAAGAACTAGATACCAAGAAGCTTTTTGACCACAATTCATTGAAAATTACCAAGGGAATTTTGACCCTCTAGAACATTTAAGGAGTTGTGAATATAACTGGAAGGAAAAAGTGTATCCAAAATCTCTGTTGATACACAATTTCATACACTCACTGGACACTGTTCCACAAGCTTGGTACCTGACCGAAGAAAAGAAGAGAGAAACTGGCACCTGGAAAGTTGTTGTGGAAATGTTTATGCAATGTTTTTCTTTTGAGGGAGAAACAAAACCAATTACATATGCACTACAAGAAATAAAAAGAGTACTATTTTTTCCAGAGATTCAGGAAGATGAATAAATACCAATTTCAAAGCAGAAATCTAAAGAATCGGTAGCATGCAAATGGATAGATAGTGAGATGGATGATGGTGATTTAGAGAATCCCTGACACTTATAATTTGAAGAAAAATAGGGCGAGTGGGATTTACAAGAGGAACCAACCACAAAAGGATTGTACCTTCTACCCTCGAGGACTAAAAAGTTGAACATCAGAAGCATGGAGAAACCCAAAATAGCGTCCATCGAAGACTACTGGGATACAAAAATGACCAAGGAAATCTTCGACCTATAATAGGAATATGAATATTTATTCCCATATTCAGTAGCGAAGCTAAAGGGAATAAAAGGCGACATGGGGGAAATGCACATAGTCTTAAATCCCAACGCATGATGAGTGAAGCATAGACCTTACCGCCTAAATTCAAGAGTAAAGGAAGAAGTCAAAGTAGAAATAGAAAAAATGTTGAAAGCAAGGCTGATTTTAATAGTGGAAGAAGCAGAGTGGGTCAGTCCCATTGTAATACAAAGCAAAAAGGATAAATCTAATATTAGAGTATGTGTGGATTATAGAAGCCTCAACAATGCATGCATACAAGATCCATTTCCTACTCCGTTTAGTGATGAGGTTCTCGACAATGTGGCAGGAAATAAAACATATTCATTCATAGATGGATTCTCAGGATATCATCAAGTGAGAATAATAGAAGAAGACAAGAATAAGTCCACTTTCACAACCGAATGGGGATCGTTTTCATACCATGTCATGCCCTTTGGACTGAAGAATGCACCAACGGTATTTTCACGAATAGTGATAGTAGCATTTCAAGATTATATCCATAAGTTCCTTGAGGTATACATGGATGATTGTATAGTTTACAGTTTACTGAAAACTCATGCAACTTTACTCTGAATAATGTTTGACAGATGTAGACAACTCCAATTCTCCCTCAACCTCAAGAAATGCATCTTTGACACTATTGATCATACTCCAATCGCAATCCATTGAAAGACATCTCAACTTTGACACCAAGAAAACACTGCTTTAAATTCGAATTCCACAAGCACAAAACTCAACCGCTTCAATGCTTTGCAATTGCTCCAATGATCAATATTGGTCTGATACCATGTAGAAATTATATAACTGATATGTTATACATCTGAGATTCTCCTGATCACAAACTATTTGACTTCATTCATAATACAGATTCTCTTCTACTATTGATCATTACTTGCGGAAATAAAATCAATTGCATGCACACATTAAAACCATAAAAATTCACACATATGAACACAGTAATTTATGGGAAAGCCTAAATATGAAAACCCCCAACTATCTATATATTATATGTCATAGAGATCATGTAACAATAATAATACAAAGCTCCTCACAAGCTCTCAGTACAATCTCCAATTGCTACACACTAATCAGGTCCGATCTAGCAAATCCCATGCCCCGATCTCTGCCACCTGCTAACCTGCCTCTACTACACAATCACTACTTAATAATGGCTCTGAATTAACTCTAATTTCTCCAGCCTTGCTCATGCAACCCTCATTGGCATCTCCAGCTACTGTGTGTTGCAAATCATGCAACACTATAGTCACAACTGATAGTCACACTTCTCTTTCACCTAACTCTTCATTGGTCTCCACTGAAACTGTCCATGCACTATAGTTAACTTATGTATTCTTTATTTTATTAATGAGTTAATGATTATTTAATTAATTAATAATTAATTCACACCACTCTCACTAGTGGATCAATCAGTTAGAATAGATACAACTAGCTCAACTATGTTTAACTAAGTTAAACTGAACACAACTCCACCAACTACCTCAATAACTCCACCAAGCTCTGTCACATGAGTTCTAACTGAAGTCTCTATGCATTAGCTCCACTTAACCCTCAGGAATAGCGTAATTCCTTCTGTCAACTCCTATGCCACATCTGTGCACTTAACGGAAGTGCTCCAAGAGAATAGATAATGTTTATAGTCCAAATATTATTAAGAGCTAATAATATTCGACATATCTATTTTTAGACTGGCAATATAAAAATAGATTCTGCCCAATATGTCTAAAAATATAAGTCCATCTATTTTTCCAACTTGACCAACCATCCACAAATAGCATCCTGCAACTCATAGAATATGATCGACATGTCTATAAATAGACATAGTCTAAAAATAGACTTGTGCCAAAAATAGCCTGCAGGCCCACTTAGTGAAGGCAACTCTTTTCACTAAGCTCATCATCTTGTTGCAATCTCAACATATAATGACAATGATGACTACAAACGTGGGTAAGTACATTGAATTTCATCATTACCTGACTCATCATACCACTAACCTACCGTTTCTCGACGGTTTCTGACATTTTCCAGCTCAACTGATAATACAGTGATAAATCTGTGCTTTCGTAGCACCTGCATTACAATTTTTCATGTTTGTGCTACGAAACTATCAGCGTTTTCGTAGCGCAAAACAACTTTTTACAATGGGTGGCACTACGGAAATAGGGTTTTTTGGCTAATTGAACAATTTTGACCCAAAAATTTAGGAAATGATACACAAATGAAAATAATGAATTTTTGACATGAGAGAAGTTTTAAAAAGGACTTCATTTGAACCTAAGGATGAGATTTAAACTATAAAAATCTAAAACCTACCCTTAACCAAACCTAAATTGACTTCTAAACCCAATTTTGAACCATGAAACATTGTAACCTTGTCACAATGATGTGCCAAAAATTTTTGGGTGATGACACAATCTAATAGCGGGAGGGACCGTAAACTGGAGAAGTGTTCAGAGTTCATATTTGGGCTCATAAATAGCTTGGGATGACTGGCAACAAGGAGGATATGAGACTAGCACTAGAAGATGTGCTAATAACTGGGGAGTGAACTCGATTGGAACTAAGGTAAGAGGATATCCAACTCTATCAAATATGCATGTTGTAAATACATTTACTGGAAAAGTAGAAGAAAAGGTACCAGTAGAACATAGTTCCCCTCTTATGGATATGGCACTACAATCCACATCGGCAAGATGGTGGGTCAACCATCGCAACTCACTTCCGTAATGGGAAGATGTTTCACTAGCATTAAGAACTAGATACCAAGAAGCTTTTGGACCATAATTCATTGAAAATTACCAAGGGAATTCTGACCCTCTAGAACATTCAAGGAGTTGTGAATATAACTAGAAGGAAAAAGGGTATCCAAAATCTCTGTGGATACACAATTTCATACACTCACTGGACACTGTTCCACAAGCTTGGTACTTGACCGAAGAAAAGAAGAGAGGAATTGGCACCTGGAAAGTAGTTGCGGAAAATTTTATGCAATGTTTTCCTTTTGAGGGAGAAACAAAACCAATTACAGATGCACTACAAGAAATAAAAAGAGTATTATTTTTTCCAGAGATTCAGGAAGATGAATAAATACCAATTTCAAAGCAGAAATCTAAAGAATCAGTAGCATGCAAATGGATAGATAGTGAGATGGATGATGGTGATTTAGAGAATCTCTGACACTTATACTTTGAAGAAAAATAGGGCGAGTGGGATATACAAGAGGAACCAACCACAAAAGGATTGCACCTTCTACCCTCGAGGACTAAAAATTTGAACATTAGAAGCATGGAGAAACCCAAAATAGCGTCCATCGAAGACTACTGGGATACAAAAACGACCAAGGAAATCTTCGACCTATAACAGGAATATGAATATTTATTCCCATATTCACTAGCGAAGCTAAAGGGAATAAAAGGCGACATGGGGGAAATGCACATAGTCTTAAATCCCAACGCATGATTAGTGAAGCATAGGCCTTACCGCCTAAATTCAAGAGTAAAGGAAGAAGTCGAAGTAGAAATAGATAAAATGTTGAAAGCAAGGCTGATTTTAATAGTGGAAGAAGCAGAGTGGGTCAGTCCCATTGTAATACAAAGAAAAAACGATAAATCTAATATTAGAGTATGTGTGGATTATAGAAGCCTCAACAATGCATGCATACAAGATCCATTTCCTACTATGTTTAGTGATGAGGTTCTCGACAATGTGACAGGAAATAAAGCATATTCATTCATAGATGGATTCTCAGGATATCATCAAGTGAGAATACTAGAAGAAGACAAGAATAAGTCCACTTTCACAACTGAATGGGGATCGTTTGCATACCATGTCATGCCCTTTGGACTAAAGAATGCACCAACGGTATTTTCACGAATAGTGATAGTAGCATTTCAAGATTATATCCATAAGTTCCTTGAGGTATACATGGATGATTGTATAGTTTACAGTTTCCTGAAAAATCATGCAACTTTACTCAGAATAATGTTTGACAAATGTAGACAACTCCAAATCTCCCTCAACCTCAAGAAATTCATCATTGAAACTATTGATCATACTCCAATCGCAATCCGTTGAAAGACATCTCAACTTTGACACCAAGAAAACATTGCTGCAACTTCGAATTCCACAAGCACAAAACTCAACCGCTTCAATGCTTTGCAATTTCTCCAATGATCAATATTGGTCTGATACCACGTAGAAATTATATAACTGATATGTTATACATCTCATATTCTCCTGATCACAAACTATTTGACTTCATGCACAATACAGAATCTCTTCTACTATTGATCATTACTTGCGGAAATAAAATCAATTGCATGCACACATTAAAACCATAAAAATTCACACATATGAACACAGTAATTTATGGGAAATCCTAAATATGAAAACCCCCAACTATCTGTGTATTATATGTCATAGATATCATGTAGCAATAATCATACAAATCTCCTCACAAGCTCTTAGTACAATCTCCAATTGCTACACACTAATCAGGTCCGATCTAGCAAATCCCATGCCCCGATCTCTTCCACCTAATAGCCTGCCTCTAATACACAATCACTACTGAATAATGGCTCTGAATGAACTCTAATTGGTCCAGCCTTGCTCATGCAATCCTAATTGGCATCTCCAACTACTTTTTGTTGCAAATCATGCAACACTATAGTCACAACTGATAGTCACACTGCTCTTTCACCTAACTCTTCACTGGTCTCCACTGAAACTGTCCATGCACTATAGTTAACTGATGTATTATTTATTTTATTAATGAGTTAATGATTATTTAATTAATTAATAATTAATTCACACCACTCTCACTAGTGTATCAATCAGTTAGACTAGATACAACTAGCTCAACTATGCTTATCTAAGTTAAACTGAACACAACTCCACCAACTACCTCAATAACTCCACCAAGCTCTGTCACATGAGTTCTAACTGATGTCTCCATGCAATAGCTCCACTTAACCCTCAGGAATAGCGTAATTCCTTCTGTCAGCTCCTATGCCACATATGTGCACTTAACTGAAGTGCTCCAAGAGAATAGATAATGTTTATAGTCCAAATATTATTAAGAGCTAATAATATTCGACATATCTATTTTTAGATTGGCAATCTAAAAATAGATTCTGCCCAATATGTCTAAAAATATAAGTCCATCTATTTTTCCAACTTGACCAACCATCCACAAATAGCATCCTGCAACTCATAGAATATGATCGGCATGTCTATAAATAGACATAGTCTAAAAATAGACTTGTGCCAAAAATAGCCTGCAGGCCCACTTAGTGAAGGCAACTCTTTTCACTAAGATCATCATCTTGTTGCAATCTCAACATATAATGGCAATGATGACTACAAACGTGGGTAAGTACATTGAATTTCATCATTACCTGACTCATCATACCACTAACCTACCCTTTCTTGACGGTTTCTGACAATTTCCAGCTCAACTGATAATACAGTGATAAATCTGTGCTTTCGTAGCACCTGCATTGCAATTTTTCATGTTTGTGCTACGAAACTATCAGTGTTTTCGTAGCGCAAAACAACTTTTAACAACGGGTGGCACTACGAAAACAGGGTTTTTTGGCTAATTGAACAGTTTTGACCCGAAAATTTAGGAAATGATACACAAATGAAAAAAATGAACTTTTGACATGAGAGAAGTTTTAAAAAGGACTTCATTTGAACCTAAGGATGAGATTTAAACTATAAAAATCTAAAACCTACCCTTGACCAAACATAAATTGACTTCTAAACCCAATTTTGAACCATGAAACATTGTAACCTTGTCACAATGATGTGCCAAAATTTTTTGGGTGATAACACAATCCAATAGCGGGAGGAACCGTAAACTGGAGAAGTGTTCAGAGTTCAGATTTGGGCTCATAAATAGCTTGGGATGACTGGCAACAAGGAGGATATGAGACTAGCACTAGAAGATGTGTTAATAACTGGGGAGTGAACTGGATTGGAACTAAGGTAAGAGGATATCCGACTCTATCAAATATGCATGTTGTAAATAAATTTACTACAAAAGTAGAAGAAAAGGTACTAGTAGAACATAGATCCCCTCTTATGGATATGGCACTACAATCCACGTCGGCAAGATGGTGGGTCAACCATTGCAACTCACTTCCGCAATGGGAAGATGTTGCACTAGCATTAAGAACTAGATACCATGAAGCTTTTGGACCACAACTCATTGAAAATTACCAAGGGAATTCTGACCCTCTAGAACATTTAAGGAGTTGTGAATATAACTGGAAGGAAAAAGGGTATCCAAAATCTCTCTAGATACACAATTTAATACACTCACTGGACATTGTTCCACAAGCTTGGTACTTGACCGAAGAAAAGAAGAGAGGAACTGGCACCTGGAAAGTAGTTGTGGAAAAGTTTATGCAATGTTTTTATTTTGAGGGAGAAACAAAACCAATTACACATGCACTACAAGAAATAAAAAGAGTACTATTTTTTCCAGAGATTCAGGAAGATGAATAAATACCAATTTCAAAGCAGAAATCTAAAGAATCGGTAGCATGCAAATTGATAGATAGTGAGATGGATGATGGTGATTTAGAGAATCCCTGACACTTATACTTTGAATAAAAATAGGGCGAGTGGGATATACAAGAGGAACCAACCACAAAAGGATTGCACCTTCTACCCTCGAGGACTAAAAAGTTGAACATCAGAAGCATGGAGAAACCTAAAATAGCGTCCATCGAAGACTACTGGGATACAAAAACGACCAAGGAAATCTTCGACCTATAACAGGAATATGAATATTTATTCCCATATTCAATAGCGAAGCTAAAGGGAATAAAAGGCGACATGGGGGAAATGCACATAGTCTTAAATCCCAACGCATGATGAGAGAAGCATAGGCCTTACCACCTAAATTCAAGAGTAAAGGAAGAAGTCAAAGTTGAAATAGATAAAATGTTGAAAGCAATGCTGATTTTAATAGTGGAAGAAGCAGAGTGGGTCAGTCCCATTGTAATACAAATCAAAAAGGATAAATCTAATATTAGAGTATGTGTGGATTATAGAAGCCTCATCAATGCATGCATACAAGATCCATTTCCTACTCCGTTTAGTGATGAGGTTCTCGACAATGTGGCAGGAAATAAAGCATATTCATTCATAGACGGATTCTCAGGATATCATCAAGTGAGAATACTAAAAGAATACAAGAATAATTCCACTTTCACAACCGAATGGGGATCGTTTGCATACCATGTCATGCCCTTTGGACTGAAGAATGCACCAACGATATTTTCACGAATAGTGATAGTAGCATTTCAAGATTATATCCATAAATTCCTTGAGGTATACATGGATGATTGTATAGTTTACAGTTTACTGAAAAATCATGCAACTTTACTCTGAATAATGTTTGACAGATGTACACAACTCCAAATCTCCCTCAACCTCAAGAAATACATCTTTGACACTATTGATCATACTCCAATCGCAATCCGTTGAAAGACATCTCAACTTTGACACCAAGAAAACACTGCTGCAAATTCGAATTCCACAAGCACAAAACTCAACCGCTTCAATGCTTTGCAATTGCTCCAATGATCAATATTGGTCTGATACCATGTAGAAATTATATAACTGATATGTTATACATATGAGATTCTCCTGATCACAAACTATTTGAATTCATGCACAATACAGAATCTCTTCTACTATTGATCATTACTTGCGGAAATAAAATCAATTGCATGCACACATTAAAACCATAAAAATTCACACATATGAACACAGTAATTTATGGGAAAGCCTAAATATGAAAACCCCCAACTATACGCTGTGTATATGTAGAGATCATGTAACAATAATCATACAAAGCTCCTCACAAGCTCTCAGTACAATCTCCAATTGCTACACACTAATCAGGTCCGATCTAGCAAATCCCATGCCCCGATCTCTGCCACCTGCTAGCCTGCCTCTACTACACAATCAATACTTAATAATGGCTCTGAATGAACTCTAATTGGTCCAGCCTTGCTCATGCAATCCTCATTTGCATCTCCAACTACTGTGTGTTGCAAATCATGCAACACTATAGTCACAACTGATAGTCACACTTCTCTTTCACCTAACTCTTCACTGGTCTCCACTGAAACTTTCCATGCACTATAGTTAACTGATGTATTCTTTATTTTATTAATGATTTAATGATTATTGAATTAATTAATAATTAATTCACACCACTCTCACTAGTGTATCAATCAGTTAGACTAGATACAACTAGCTCAACTATGTTTAACTAAGTTAAATTGAACACAACTCCACCAACTACCTCAATAACTCCACCAAGCTCTATCACATGAGTTCTAACTGAAGTCTCCATGAAATAGCTCCACTTAACCCTCAGGAATAGCGGCATTCCTTCTGTCAGCTCCTATGCCACATCTGTGCACTTAACTGAAGTGCTCCAAGAGAATAGATAATGTTTATAGTCCAAATATTATTAAGAGCTAATAATATTCGACATATCTATTTTTAGATTGGCAATCTAAAAATAGATCCCGCCCAATATGTCTAAAAATATAAGTCCATCTATTTTTCCAACTTGACCAACCATCCACAAATAGCATCCTGCAACTCATAGAATATGATCGACATGTCTATAAATAGACATAGTCTAAAAATAGACTTGTGCCAAAAATAGCCTGCAGGCCCACTTAGTGAAGGCAACTATTTTCACTAAGCTCATCATCTTGTTGCAATCTCAACATATAATGATAATGATGACTACAAACGTGGGTAAGTACATTGAATTTCATCATTACCTGACTCATCACACCTCTAACCTACCCTTTCTCGACGGTTTCTGACATTTTCCAGCTCAACTGATAATACAGTGATAATTATGTGCTTTCGTAGTGCCTGCATTGCAATTTTTCATGTTTGTGCTATGAAACTATCAGCGTTTTCGTAGCGCAAAACAAATTTTTACAACGGGTGGCACTACGAAAACAGGGTTTTTTGGCTAATTGAACAGTTCTGACCCGAAAATTTAGGAAATGATACACAAATGAAAATAATGATTTTTTGACATGAGAGAAGTTTTAAAAAGGACTTCATTTAAACCTAAGGATGAGATTTAAACTATAAAAATCTAAAACCTTCCCTTTACCAAACCTAAATTGACTTCTAAACCCAATTTTGAACCATGAAACATTGTAACCTTGTCACAATAATGTGCCAAATTTTTTTGGGTGATGACACAATCCAATAGCGGGAGGGACCGTAAAATGGAGAAGTGTTTAGAGTTCAGATTTGGGCTCATAAATAGCTTGGGATGACTTGAAACAATGAGGATATGAGACTAGCACTAGAAGATGTGTTAATAACTAGCGAGTGAACTGGATTGGAACTAAGGTAAGAGGATATCCAACTCTATCAAATATGCATGCTGTAAATACATTTACTGCAAAGGTAGAAGAAAAGGTACCAGTAGAACATAGATCCCCTCTTATGGATATGGCACTACAATCCACATCGGCAAGATGGTGGTCAACCATCGCAACTCACTTCCGCAATGGGAAGATGTTGCACTAGCATTAAGAACTAGATACCAAGAAGCTTTTGGAACACAATTCATTGAAAATTACCAAGGGAATTCTGACCCTCTAGAACATTTAAGGAGTTGTGAATATAACTAGAAGGAAAAAGGGTATCCAAAATCTCTTTGGATACACAATTTCATACACTCACTGGACACTGTTCCACAAGCTTGGTACTTGACCGAAGAAAAGAAGAGAGGAACTGGCACCTGGAAAGTAGTTGCGGAAATGTTTATGCAATGTTTTTCTTTTGAGGGAGAAACAAAACCAATTACAGATGCACTACAAGAAATAAAAAGAGTACTATTTTTTCCAGAGATTCAGGAAGATGAATAAATACCAATTCCAAAGAAGAAATCTAAAGAATCGGTAGCATGCAAATGGATAGATAGTGAGATGGATGATGGTGATTTATAGAATCCCTGACACTTATACGTTGAAGAAAAATAGGGCGAGTGGGATATACAAGAGGAACCAACCACAAAAGGATTGCACCTTCTACCCTCGAGGACTAAAAAGTTGAACATCAGAAGCATGGAGAAACCCAAAATAGCATCCATCGGAGACTACTGGGATACAAAAATGACCAAGGAAATCTTCGACCTATAACAGGAATATGAATATTTATTCCCATATTCAGTAGCGAAGCTAAAGGGAATAAAAGGCGACATGGGGGAAATGCACATAGTCTTAAATCCCAACGCATGATGAGTGAAGCATAGGCCTTACCACCTAAATTCAAGAGTAAAGGAAGAAGTCAAAGTAGAAATAGATAAAATGTTGAAAGCAAGCCTAATTTTAATAGTGGAAGAAGCAGAGTGGGTCAGTCCCATTATAATACAAAGCAAAAAGGATAAATCTAATATTAGAGTATGTGTGGATTATAGAAGCCTCAACAATGCATGCATACAAGATCCATTTCCTACTCCGTTTAGTGATGAGGTTCTCGACAATGTGGCAGGAAATAAAGCATATTCATTCATAGATGGATTCTCAGGATATCATCAAGTGAGAATACTAGAAGAAGACAAGAATAAGTCCACTTTCACAACCGAATGGGGATCATTTGCATACCATGTCATGCCCTTTGTACTGAAGAATGCACCAACGGTATTTTCACGAATAGTGATAGTAGCATTTCAAGATTATATCCATAAGTTCCTTGAGGTATACATGGATGATTGTATAGTTTACAGTTTACTGAAAAATCATGCAACTTTACTCAGAATAATGTTTGACAGATGTAGACAACTCCAAATCTCCCTCAACCTCAAGAAAGGCATCTTTGACACTATTGATCATACTCCAATCGCAATCCGTTGAAAGACATCTCAACTTTGACACCAAGAAAACACTGCTGCAAATTCGAATTCCACAAGCACAAAACTCAACCGCTTCAATGCTTTGAAATTGCTCCAATGATCAATATTCGTCTGATACCATGTAGAAATTATATAACTGATATGTTATACATCTCAGATTCTCCTGATCACAAACTATTTGACTTCATGCACAATACAGAATCTCTTCTACTATTGATCATTACTTTCGGAAATAAAATCAATTGCATGCACACATTAAAACCATAAAAATTCACACATATGAACACAGTAATTTATGGGAAAGCCTAAATATGAAAACCACCAACTATCTGTATATTATATGTCATAGAGATCATGTAACAATAATCATACAAAGCTCCTCACAAGCTCTCAGTACAATCTCCAATTGCTACACACTAATCAGGTCCGATCTAGCAAATCCCATGCCCCGATCTCTACCTTACTGCTAGCCTCCCTCTGCTACACAATGCTACTAAATAATGGCTCGGAACAGACACTAATTGGGTCAGCCTTAACTCATGCAATCCTCATTAGCATCTCCAACTCATGTGTTGCAAATCATTTAACACTATAGTCTAAGCCCTATAGTCACTTCTCTTTCACCTAACTCTTCATGGTCTCCCTTTGAGGCATCATCACTATAGTTAACTGATGTATTCTTTATTTTATTAATAAAGTTTAATGATTATTGAATTAATTAATAATTAATTCACACCACTCTCCACTAGTGTATTAATCAATTAGACTAAATACAACTAGTTCAACTATGTTTAGATTAGTTAAACTGAACACAACTCCATTAACTCCTCAATCAACTCCACCAAACTCTCTCACATGAGTTCTAACTGAAGTATCCATGCAATAGCTCCACTTAACCCATAGGAATAGCATAATTCCTTCTGTCATCTCCTGTGCCACATCTGTGCACTTAACTGAAGTGCTCCAAGAGAATAAGATAATGTTTATAGTCCAAATATTATTAAGAGCTAATAATATTCGACATATCTATTTTAGACTGACAATCTAAAAATAGATTCCGCCCAGTATGTCTAAAAATAGAAGTCCATCTATTTTTCCCAACTTGACCAACCATCCACAAATAGCATCCTGCAACTCATAGAACATGATCCATATGTCTAAAAATAGACATAGTCTAAAAAATAGACTTTGCGCCAAAAATAGCCTGCGGGCCCACTTAGTGAAGGCGACTCTTTTCACTAAGCTCATCATCTTGTTGCAATCTCAACATATAATGACAATGATGACTACAAACGTGGGTAAGTACATTGAATTTCATCATTACCTGACTCATCATACCACTAACCTACCGTTTCTCGACGGTTTCTGACATTTTCCAGCTCAACTGATAATACAGTGATAAATCTGTGCTTTCGTAGCACCTGCATTACAATTTTTCATGTTTGTGCTACGAAACTATCAGCGTTTTCGTAGCGCAAAACAACTTTTTACAATGGGTGGCACTACGGAAATAGGGTTTTTTGGCTAATTGAACAATTTTGACCCAAAAATTTAGGAAATGATACACAAATGAAAATAATGAATTTTTGACATGAGAGAAGTTTTAAAAAGGACTTCATTTGAACCTAAGGATGAGATTTAAACTATAAAAATCTAAAACCTACCCTTAACCAAACCTAAATTGACTTCTAAACCCAATTTTGAACCATGAAACATTGTAACCTTGTCACAATGATGTGCCAAAAATTTTTGGGTGATGACACAATCTAATAGCGGGAGGGACCGTAAACTGGAGAAGTGTTCAGAGTTCATATTTGGGCTCATAAATAGCTTGGGATGACTGGCAACAAGGAGGATATGAGACTAGCACTAGAAGATGTGCTAATAACTGGGGAGTGAACTCGATTGGAACTAAGGTAAGAGGATATCCAACTCTATCAAATATGCATGTTGTAAATACATTTACTGGAAAAGTAGAAGAAAAGGTACCAGTAGAACATAGTTCCCCTCTTATGGATATGGCACTACAATCCACATCGGCAAGATGGTGGGTCAACCATCGCAACTCACTTCCGTAATGGGAAGATGTTTCACTAGCATTAAGAACTAGATACCAAGAAGCTTTTGGACCATAATTCATTGAAAATTACCAAGGGAATTCTGACCCTCTAGAACATTCAAGGAGTTGTGAATATAACTAGAAGGAAAAAGGGTATCCAAAATCTCTGTGGATACACAATTTCATACACTCACTGGACACTGTTCCACAAGCTTGGTACTTGACCGAAGAAAAGAAGAGAGGAATTGGCACCTGGAAAGTAGTTGCGGAAAATTTTATGCAATGTTTTCCTTTTGAGGGAGAAACAAAACCAATTACAGATGCACTACAAGAAATAAAAAGAGTATTATTTTTTCCAGAGATTCAGGAAGATGAATAAATACCAATTTCAAAGCAGAAATCTAAAGAATCAGTAGCATGCAAATGGATAGATAGTGAGATGGATGATGGTGATTTAGAGAATCTCTGACACTTATACTTTGAAGAAAAATAGGGCGAGTGGGATATACAAGAGGAACCAACCACAAAAGGATTGCACCTTCTACCCTCGAGGACTAAAAATTTGAACATTAGAAGCATGGAGAAACCCAAAATAGCGTCCATCGAAGACTACTGGGATACAAAAACGACCAAGGAAATCTTCGACCTATAACAGGAATATGAATATTTATTCCCATATTCACTAGCGAAGCTAAAGGGAATAAAAGGCGACATGGGGGAAATGCACATAGTCTTAAATCCCAACGCATGATTAGTGAAGCATAGGCCTTACCGCCTAAATTCAAGAGTAAAGGAAGAAGTCGAAGTAGAAATAGATAAAATGTTGAAAGCAAGGCTGATTTTAATAGTGGAAGAAGCAGAGTGGGTCAGTCCCATTGTAATACAAAGAAAAAACGATAAATCTAATATTAGAGTATGTGTGGATTATAGAAGCCTCAACAATGCATGCATACAAGATCCATTTCCTACTATGTTTAGTGATGAGGTTCTCGACAATGTGACAGGAAATAAAGCATATTCATTCATAGATGGATTCTCAGGATATCATCAAGTGAGAATACTAGAAGAAGACAAGAATAAGTCCACTTTCACAACTGAATGGGGATCGTTTGCATACCATGTCATGCCCTTTGGACTAAAGAATGCACCAACGGTATTTTCACGAATAGTGATAGTAGCATTTCAAGATTATATCCATAAGTTCCTTGAGGTATACATGGATGATTGTATAGTTTACAGTTTACTAAAAAATCATGAAAATTTACTCAGAATAATGTTTGACAGATGTAGACAACTCCAAATCTCCATCAACCTCAAGAAATGCATCTTTGCAGTAATTTTTGGGACGCTACTAGGACATGTTGTTTGTAAGTAGGGTGTTTGTGTGGATCCAGAAAAAGTAGTAGTCATTGTTAACATAGAAGCACCTAAAACTGTGAAATAGTTAAGATCACTACTCGGGCATACCAGGTACTACAAAAGATTCGTCTGCAACTATGCAAATATAGCAGCACCATTGGAAAATTTGTTGTGGAAGTCAAAGCAATTCATGTGGAGCAATGAATGCACTAACGCCCTCAATACATTGAAAGAAAAGTTAGCAAGTGCACCCATCTTGGTTCATCCTAACTGGGACAAACAGTTCCACGTCCATATTGATGCTTCCAACATTGCATTAGGAGAAATGTTAGCTCAGCCAGGAGAAACTTCTGTTGATCTTCCCATCTACTTTGCGAGTAGGAAGTTGTCTACCGCTGAAAGGAACTACACAACTATAGAACGAGAAGCTCTTGCGATGGTGTATTCTCTTCAGAATTTTCGTCATTATCCACTGGGAGGTACGTTCAAATTCTTCATAGACCATTTATCATTGAAATACCTGGTTAACAAGCCTGTGCTTGAAGGAAGAATTTGTAGATGGCTCCTACTATTCCAGGAGTTCACCTTCAAATTGATAGTCAAACCAGGGAGATTAAACGTCAACCCTGACCATTTATCAAGGTTGGAGAATGGAGAGAATGGGGGATCCCTTGACGATCAATTTTCAGATGTTGACCTCTTCATAGTAGAAGTCGTCCCAAACTATCTGGAGAAGATAGCAGTATATCTGGCCATAGGATAGTGCCCAACAAAATATACAACTCAAAGAAGGCATTCGGTCGTAAAAGCAGTTGAGTATCAACTGATAGTAGGATAACTATATAATATGGGGTTGGACCATGTCTTGCGGAGATGTATCATGGACCATGAAAGAGAGGATATCTTGTGGGAGTGTCATTGCGAAGTTGTGGGGGGGCCATGTCGGTGCAAAACCCACCGCAAGAAAAATATTGTAAGTAGGGTTATGGTGGCCCACAGTTAATAAAGATAGTAAATCATATGTAAAGAAATGTGATGTCTACCAAATAATAGGACATCCATCACACCTGGATGAGTTACCACTGCAACCTGTAAGAGCACTGTAGCCATTTGAAAAATGGGTCGTTGACTTTGTAGGGCCAATGGCACCAATGGTGAGACCTTCATAGGAAAGGTACATAATAACCGCAACAGACTATCTCACAAGATGGGTGGAGTCAGCACCAGTAAAAGACTGCATAGCAGACACAACAACTAGGTTCATTTTCGAAAATATCATTTTCATATTTGGCTGCCCCATAAGCCTAACCAATGATCAAGGTACACACTTCATTAATACAACAATTAAGTCTATGTTATATAATTTTATGGTGCAACATCATAAAAGCAGCCCGTACCACCCTCAAGCAAATGGAACCATTGAAGCATTCAACAAGATCTTAGAAAAAGGGCTAACCAAGATCTGCAATGCAAATCGGGATGACTGGGATGAGAGGATACCAGCAAAATTATGGGCATACAGGACCACTATCAAAAGGTTGCACAATCAAACTCCATTTCAGCTGGTGTACGGGAGAGAGGCGGTGGTACCTACTCCATTGATCATACCGATTCTATTAATTTCTTCAATAGTATAGATGAAAAATGAAGACTCAATCATTGAACGCCTCCATGAGCTACAAGAGCTTGAAGAAGAGAGATTCCTGGCAGAGTTCCATCAGACGGTTCAAAAGGAAATACAAAAGGCTTGGCATGACCGTCACATTAGGCATAAGACATTCACTATTGGAGGGAAATTTATGTTGTATGACAAAAAATTTCAAAAGTTCCCAGGAAAAATTAGAATGCACTAGATAGGACCATACCATGTCATAGAAATTAAAGATTCAGGCATGGTTCGATTGGCGCAACTAGATGGCCAAGTATTGCAAGGATGGGTGAATGGCGCACACTTGAAGCCTTATCACAAGTAATCAATAGGGTAGAATAGAAATAGATAGAGTCAATAACTATCTCGCAACCGATATGAGACATAGAATAGGAATCCCGATAAAAAGACATCACAATGACGTAGAGAGTAAATCCACCTATTGCGATGCGGAAACCACATCGCAACCAATTGTGGTCGTGGGGGGTAGAATCTAATGTTTCATCCATGTCAAGAAGCCAAGTGCGTCAAATATCATTCCATCATAATAACCCATCATACCGTTGTAAGTCCGTAGGATCACCCGAATTTGAGAATTAATTGCCATAATTAGTAACAACCATACCGTAATACATTTTCCATATTAAGTCATAATCATTACCCATCACATCTACCCAAATCCTGAAGATAGAGTTAGCAATGTCAGAACACACCTCACCACGGTAACTAATCACAAGATTATAGTCATGGGAGAGACAAAAATATTAATTAGTTATCTGGTCTTATCAATCTCATTCATGCCAGTTACATTACTTAACCCGCATGAAATAAGAAAAGCACTAGAATGCCAGAAAATTACGATTTAGAACAAGAAACAGCTACAACAACAAGTGAAATTTCATCAGAGGAAGTTCAAAGACACAGTCCAGTAGCAGGAATTCATAGCAAGAGATCAGAAGAAGCACTCCAAGTATACAAAAGAAGAATGAATATGACGAAGGTGGCACTAATAGACATCGAGCCCGAGCTCGATGAGAGAATTCAGTGGATAGAATCACTCGTTGGCAAGTATGACAATACTTTTCTAACTGATACAGATTTCACGGATTCCTATCAATTCCCAGCTATGAAGCGACAAGTATACATAGAAAATTATGCCATAGAGGGAGGAGGGGAAGCAACAAGGATGAATCCGAAGTTCAGAGGTATCCAAAAATTGACAATATTGAACCTCAGGAACCTCCCATTGTTTGGAACAATGAGAGCGGAAATGCAGTGTATGAAATTCCTGTTGAGCAGGGTCCAGAACGGATCATTATGGCTGGGAAGAGAAATACCTATACATGCAGAGGACATCAATAGACTTACCAGATTATCAGCAGAGGGGAAGGATGTATCAACGACATTCCAGAATGTGTCCAAGAGAGCCAAGAAGGCAAGGGACTACGATTATTATAAGAAATATGAGACCAGAAGAGGAGGGAAGGGGGAAAAGATAGACCTCATCAACAATCCAGCAGTGAAATTTTCTTGCTATATAATAGCGGGTAAAATGATGAGGCATTACACCAAAGGCAAATGCACCCTCGACACCATTTCAGTCATGGAACAATATATCCAGGGTCCCCAGATAAATTGGTGTACCTTCCTATTGAACGAACTGTTTGAGGCCTGCGAGGATAATTACAGACAAACCATAGGATTCATTTATGGCTATCTCATTATGGCATTTGCGATGTGGAAATGGACTCATACGGAGGTAAGGCAGCTCGTGGAAATCACAAACAACCAACCAATGGCATTAAGGTTTACACCTTGGAGAGTCTCTGGAGATCCTAGCACTAAGGAGGTAATTGAGGAGGCTTTCCCATTCTGGTACAGGCAAATGGTGGATGTGGTGGTGAGACAGCAAAGGGTTTCGAGGGACTTGTTGGACAGATACTCTTCGAAGATATGGTTTGGGGTCACCCACAAGAAAGCATATATCATACCTACTTGCATGGATGAAACCATGTTCAAAATGAGGTCGTTAAAGTTTCAAGTAGAAGAAAAATCCTACCACACTGAATTTTGTTCGTGGCTAGGAGATGTGATGGAGGTCAAGAGTGGAATACCTCACTATTCGTTCAAGGGCATGCTGCCGAAAAAACTCCCAAGGAAAACACCAGAGGAAACAATGAGGAGGATCTCTCAACTACAACTAAAACCTTTACTAGACCAGCTAGACACGAGGGTGAAGGGCTTCAATCTGGTAATACAAACCCTCACAAGTGCTTCTACTATGTTTCCTCCTTTTTCTGATTTTTAGTCTTCGAATTTTGCATCACCATCCACAACCACCCCTATCGTCACAGCCCTACCTTCCACCATGTTCAATTCACCCCCACCAACCACAGTTACCCCAATCTGCAAGAGAAAGGCACCTAAACCCCTGGTAGTTGCACCCAAGGCCAAGAAAGAAAGAATTATAGTGCCTAAGAAAATAGTTGACCTCACAGAGGAAGATCAGACCCAACCTATGGATACAGGAGTACAAGTTTGAGAAGAGCCAGAGGTTACTGCCCAAGTAACCTCCGTGCTACCTGTGTTTGATCCATTCTTGGTTTTAAACATTCAGACATCATCTCCACCTCACACTCACAATTCATCACCCCATACTTCATTTACTTCCAAAAACCAATCCACCCGCACTCCTTCCACCTCAGCAACTATCTCAAACCCGGTGAAGCTAAGAAACAAGACAAACGAGGAAACAGAGGCAGAAGTTAACTCGAGTACAACTAGGGTACCCAAGGTTAACCAACCTTTGGTGGGGCAGGGCACTTTCCTAGAACTATTAGTTCAAGGACGATCTTTTACTGCAGATACAACGCCCTTGCCAACAGATTTGAACCCATTTCAGCAATCCAACCTAATACTACAACAGGTTCAACCGACCACTATTATGAATAACCCAGAACCTCATTTTTTGCAACAAAACCAACTAGCATCACCTCAGGAACACTCAGAGAGATCGATTGCCAGCAAGAAACCCCTCATAGAAATACCGCGAACCCAAGACATGTCAGGCACTAATAGCATGCAGAGTTGGGGGACTAGACAGTTATACAACTTCATTCAATGAGCAGCAACAACAGAAGGTCATCGCGCTTACTGAAGAGTGCAATCAGCTAAAAGGGGAGAAGGAAAATTTACAGGAGCAGTTGGAAAAGGTAACAGATATATTCAAAGACCTATAGCCAAAAGTAATTTCCCAGGATAACAAAACGCTATATTACATATCGGCCTGCTCTATGGTCGAAAGGTCTATCCGAGTGAAAATGACATGTGCAAATATCAGCAGAGAGAACCAAGAGCTCAGAGAAACGCTAGCTGCCAGACCAACATTACCAAACCCCACCGTGGTATATGCTGAGAAGGTTACCAAGAAATAGAAGTAGGTAACCAGAATGAAGGAAACCCTGGGGACAACCGTCAAAGAGGCCTACAACCTCCTGAAGCATTTACATGAATGTTCTAACTTGTTAACCATGAAATCCCAACCTATCTCGGCATAACTTCAACAAATTTCCCAAGAGATCAAAGAAGTCACTGATCTAGTTGGCATAACTCGGTTGTACAACCAAGCAGAAGTGCTGGAAACCAAAATACAGAAGATCGAAGAACACTCCACTTCCACGAAGCAGGTCCTTAGAGAGCTAAGGCAACCAATCAAGCAGAAAGCAGGGGTGATATAGCAGATGGCGGCTGAAGCCGGGTCAAAGATACAAGAAGTATTCAGCAAGTTCCTGCCAGTGGAAAATGAAACCCAGGCTGAAAGAGTCGCCACCCAAACCAAATAGTTAATTAAATAATGACAACAGGAGATCACTGAGTTCGCAGAAATCAAGTCTTCTACACTAAGCAAGGTTCCAGAGTTTGGGCCTTTGTTTGGACAGAGCGAAGAAGTAGAAAAGACAAAGTTACCCTCCGAAGCCGACATACCGACGGAAGCCACAACAGCAGGAAAATATTGACTCGAGACGATTCAATAGCGTGTGGTCGGGCCTTGTTGGGGCCTTTGTTTTGGAAAAGAAATAGTTTTGAGTTGCGTAGAATAGGTGGTGGAGTGAAATCAAGGTAGATAGGGAGCTGTCACAGTTGCGGAAGACTGGAAGATAGGTGGCGTGGAAGTTGCGGAGAATAGTGCAGATGGAAAATATGGGAGACAAGGACAATCAGCATAACTCCCAGTAATCAAGAAGAAGTGGCAAGAAGCGGATCAGGAAAAGAGGAAAGACTGACAGTAACGCTGGCAGAAGAACAAATAGGAAATCAGCCAGCGTAGAAGAGTTAGTTAGTCAATGCGGTAGAAGGCCGATAGAGAGAGCAGAGTTGTAGAAGAGATCTGTGAGATCTTTCTTTTACTGAATCACATTGTAATAGACTCCATGGAGTGATGTATGTTGTTTTGATATCGATAATGAAATATGGTTACTGTTGTGTGTAATGTTATGATTTGATTGTTAGTCATTTGCTTACTATGAATGCATGCACAGTTTTAAATTTTAATTCAGCCTTCTGAACATGCTTGATGAGTAGTAGCGTATACAGAGAGGCGAGATCTATTGTTTGTTCCAAGTTTCCTTAACTATTCTTCATGGTTTTAATCATCTTGTACATGATCTGTCTCCTAATCTTAGTAAGGTCACGACACGCCTCAGGTGAGACGCTTTTCTCTCTGAAGTAGGGTGAAAATGTCGACGTTGTGCTATACTACTACGGAAACCTTGTTGGCCTCTATCCTGAACCTGGGTCTTTCCCAGAGACCTTTTTTTTCGCCAACACCAATTAAACCACAATTAAATTTTAAGTGGTATTTAGCGCACAAATTAAGCTTGGTTAAGCGCTAAATCCGCACTTAAATAATTTTTCATTTAACTTTCAGATTAGCGCAAATTAACTATGGATTAGGTTAAATAATTTGGGGCTTGAGTTTTAAACTCTGCTTAAGGTTTGAGCTTCCATCAGTGGTTTTGGCATGTGGTCCTATGGACCGGGGTTGGCCCCTCTATTCCTCTGCCCTAAACATTGGTTAACTTCAAATATAAGTCGAAGTCAATACATGTTAAGAACTAACATGTAGCCAAGGTGGTAAGGTTTGGCGCTGACAGTGGGGAGGTCGCAGGGTCAAACCCTGGTGCCTCCACCCAAAATTTTGACCAACGGCCATGAGGGCATGTGGCAGCCTCTGGGCTTGCCACGTGTCGTGACCTCATTGGTCCAACCCAACACCAATAAACCAATCCAATGCCAACACCTTTCATCTGTTCATTGGTCCACTTGTGGGAATATTCCAAGAATATTCCAAGGAATATTCCTTGGAATATACCTCTTGCTGACTGGAATGTATGGATTCCTAGTCAACATCCCTGTCATTCCTGCACAAAATTTGTCTATTTAGCCAAGCGAACATATCGCGTTTCTAAGAGCATACGTAGACCATTTTTCATGAAATGAAGTGCGCCGAATTTAGAACGAAAAGAACTATGTGGTCATTCATGTTCCAAACCAATCTGAGAAATTTTAATTTTGAGCATAAAACTGAGCACCTGATCAAGAACCTAGCTGGCAGATTAAAAAAGAAATGAATAAATAATGTGAAGAAAACATAAGGAAAATAAATATTATGTTGAGGCACTTGAAGATGTAATAGAAAATTTGAGAAAAAAAATTGAGGATAGATACCAGCAGCTTGAAAAGGTTAAGATAAACATAGCAGTGAGAAAATCTATCTGTAACCTTCAAAGAGGAGATACAATTTCGGATGTAGGAAATATTAAGAGAATAGATTCAAATAAACCTACAATGAATATTGTGAGTATCCATGACTATGTTGGATAAAGAGGACAATTTCATCATGAACAGAAAAGAATATTTTTGAATGGAGTTTCTATTCCAAGAAAATCATTCACTCCTAAAGTTGATAGTAGCAAGATTCAAAGAAGAAATCAAAATTCATTTGCTCCATTAATGAATGAGATTGAGTGCTTTCATTGTCATTAGTTTGGACATAAAGCACATTTTTGTAGGATCAAATTCTACACATGCATGCAGCAATATGGACAGCCAAGAATGAGGTCTTGTTTCAGCTATACAAGTTCAATTAATGGTATATGTTATGCTTGCAACCTTTTTTCACATAAGGCCATGATTGTAGGTCTAGTACATCTAGCATGAGGAACATAAGGTCAAATTCGTTGGCTTCTTATCTTGGTCATGTAGAATGTTTTATGTGTGAAAATTTTGGACACGTGACCAAGGATTTCCTAATGCCTAGATCCATGATACCATGGATACAAAAAATACAACTCAAGAGACATGCACAAGAAAGAAGACAACCAAGAGCCATGTTGAAGAAAAATGAGGAGAAGTTAGGAAGATGTAGTATTTCTCTTTGCTCATGTGATGAGGATGAAAAATGGTATATAGATAGCAGATGTTCTCATCATATGTCAGGATATAGGAGAAAATTTCACTTCCTTAAGAGAATCAGAGGGGGTCATGTTATTTTTTAAGGAAGTGAAC
This sequence comes from Pinus albicaulis, assembly GCA_034641835.2. NCBI lineage: Eukaryota > Viridiplantae > Streptophyta > Pinopsida > Pinales > Pinaceae > Pinus > Pinus albicaulis. Next base: position 1,305,570,891 of record CM076577.1, on the reverse strand, counting down.
CAGCAAGAGTTTTGGGAAGTGGCAAAGCCAATCTTGGTGAAAAGAGGACCCATGCTAAATATTTGTGGCTCATTTAGGTCCTAAAGCACAATATTCTAAGTGTGATCCAAATGGTTGATGGCGGTAAGGAAGTGGTCTTTAACTCCAAAGGTTGATTCATTAGGGAAGAAGGATCAAAGAGAGTAATTGCAAGAGGAGTCAAGTCCCTATACAATGTGTATGTGTTGAAGGGTAGCCTTGAAGAGTAAGAAGAGACCAAGAGAGTACTCTTATTCATCATATTCACAGTAGAGGAGATCAACACATATTGCAGTCCTATTTTTCATGATTGATATTTTAGACTGAAAAATGGATGTGAAGCCTTCATAGGCTTAGGGGGAGTGTATGGTACATTTTTTTTTGCATGCATTTATTTTGTGATGGTATTGATGATTATCTCTTTGGTTATGTTGTTTCTTGATGATGGATTTTTACTACTATTGGTGGCTTTGCTAAGGTGTGATCAAGAGAAGAGATGGCACAAGTTCAAGGGGATCATTTATATGCTTCCAATATTTCGATGGCTCCATGGTTCCTTGGATGAGTTGACTATTTTATCCTTGATATATGTTTATTTGATATATCATTGTTGAGGGAGTTTGATTTTTGGTTGTGTGTGGTTTATATGCTAGCTACATTAATTGACATGAGAATGACTGGTATTATGAATTTTTTTTTATGATATTATGCATGTGATGGTACCATGGAGATTAGTTTGATGATGGTACATGATGCTCATATTTATGATGGATGTTTTTCATGTTGTTGTTGCTGATACATATGGTGGTGTTGATGATTTCAATGATGGTAGATGATGTTTATCTTTCTAAGCATGGTTGAATGTTGTGATGATGTTGTTGTTGTTTACATTACATCATTATATGCTTATTATTTCCATCAATTTTGCTTGAGAGTGTATAGATTCATGCTTCATATGATGGTTATTATTGTTTCCAGGCATAGCTTCAAAGGGTTGACATATTGATTTTATTGATATATTTCTTATTCATGATGTTGTTGATGCATACTATTTTTGGGCCATATGTATTATTATGTGTTGTTGATTACTACTGCCGAGACCTTCATTTATGGCTGGTAATTTGGAGAGGTTGTTACATGTATCCTATGTGATTTATATTGGCATTGTTTTTTTGTCATGAAGGGGACATTTCGTGGATCATATTCTCCATGTGCTTGCATTATGTCATTTTATTCAATTGTATATCTCATTGATGGATCCTTTCTCATGGGATCATGGATCCTTATTGTAACTCATTTGGTATTGGTCATAGATTCATGAGCCATGATTGAAATATGTTGTATAATAAGTTATGAGATTTGGTTCAGTTATGTATCGGTTGTTAGTAGTGTTATTACAACCATTTATTTAATGTATTATTCATGTAAACTCTCATACTTATCACGGTGAGACATTTTTGAGTCATGTATTCATTAAGATAAAGTTATGGTTCAAACATATTGGGCTCATTGATGTACATGTACTGTCATGCATTATCATTTTGGTAGCCATATAGTAGGTCCATGAAACCCTGTACTTTGTTTCATATCATTTGGTAATAGTCCTTGGTCCATGTGGAGTAGCCTCTTGCATATGGCAAGGAGGAATTGGAAGCTATGTGCATCAGTTTACATTTAGCCATGGAGATGCTTCAGTAGATTATGGTTAGTCATACTATTATGACCTATCATCATGATTTGTTTCTAATATATCAACATCAGAGAGAGATGTTGCGACTAGAAAATCATTGTTGTTGTTGGTATAATATTTTCTGCTGTTGGGGAGTACTTTTTGGAGAGGATGTATTTGATGATGTTGAATCATAGTTGATTGGATGTTTTGTTGTTGCTACTATGGAGATGATCAATGTTGTTTTTTCCAGTAGATCACATTATGTTTTTGTTGCTATGTATTGGTGATATGATCTGTTGTTGTCACTTTGACATGGATTATTTTGTTCTTGCTTCACAGGAGAGAGCATGTGTTTCAGTGTTGTTGCTGCTGAGTGAGATTTTGTTGTTGTTGTGTGTAGGAGATTTATGTTGTTGCTAGTGTGTGTTGTTTATTGGGCATGGCTTATGTTCTAGGGGAGTTTAGTGCACATATATTCTAGGGGGATTTTTGTTTTATTTCATTCTTACACTCCATTGTTCATCAACTGCATATGACTGTGAGTGGATTTTATGTTTTTGTTGATGGATCCCCTTGCATGTAGAGGTGTATACAACATTAGTCCTTGAAATGTTTAGCCCTTTTCCATTTTTTTCAAAGGGGGATAATGTAATGATGTTCTGATCAGATGATTGTTTCATTTGTAGAAATTATACAAACATATGTATATCAATGGATTCAATCTGATCAAGCAATGTACTAAAGAAAGACATTGAATCCTTCTATAAATCAATTGCAGAAAAAAACATGATCGCAAATCACAACAAGTAAAGAAAGAAGAAAATCAAACCACAACAGAGATATTTTTCTGAGGAAAGCTTGCTACTCAAAACCCCTCTATCTTCTATTGTATATTCACCATGGAATCATGAAACAATTACAATGCACTCTTCTCACAAGAGTCTCCTACACTCTCACAACTATCTCACACTAACCCGGACAAAAATCGAACTTCCTTGCTAGCACAATTCATGTGGAATTCAATCCCTATTCTTTAGTAATTTCAGCCTTCCAAAATTGCACATTGCTCATGGGAAATCCAATGGATGTCTTGTTGCATGCAGGCAACCTACTAATGATACAATTGATAGTTAACATCCCTTTAAACTTTGTCTCAAATGGGTCTCCACTGGAACTAACATGCATGCAACTATTAATAGTAAATCATCAGTTGCATGGCAGATCAATGCATGTGAAATAAATCTGATTTAATTCACTTAATCTCTGACTAGAGAAACAAATTGTTACAACTAGTTCAACTGAATTCAACTAAATAAATTGAGTTAACTGATTTCTCATGCATTCAACTAATGCACTAACTATAAATTGAACTCCATAACTAATAGAATCACTCTGCATGCCTCACCAACCACCCTCAACTCTAAATTCATGAGCTAACTAAGCTTATCACTCTCAGTTAACTATTACAAGTGATTATGAGATAATATTACATTTTATTGTCCAGTTTAATTAAGGGAAATTTAAATTAGACACACATTTCTTGTTGAATTTTCAACACTCCCTCTCAATAAGAAAGGGATTATTTGCCACCTCGATCCTACCTCTATGGTATTCAAATTTTCTCCTCACGAGTGCCTTCATCAAAATATCTGCATCTTGATATTCTGTGGGAATGCATTGAAGTAACATAATGTGCCTCTGAACAAAAACTCTGAGATGGTGGTACCATATGTCTACGTGCTTGAACCTATCATGGAATACTGAATTAACCGAGAGTTTAATGCAACTCTGGTTATCACAATGTATCACTATCGGATCCATCTGAGAACCAAACAAACCAACTAGAATATTTCTCATACAGGTGGCCTCACATGTAGCCTAACTTGCCGCCATGTACTCCGCCTCAGCTGAATTGAGTGCCATATATCGTTGCTTCCTACTGTACCAAGAAACTATTTTCGATCATATGCTGAAGATTCCTCATGATGTTCTGTCTTTGTTTGATGGATTTCCTACCCAATTTGCATCAATGAAGCCTTGAAGCTTCACTCCCTTTGTTTGTATGTACCATAATCCATACTCTATAGTGCCTCTCAGATATCTCAAGACATGCTTCCCCGCCTTTCAAAAGAGCTTGGTCAACTTAACCATAGCTTGACTCAGATGGTTAACTGCGTAGAAAATTTTTGGTCTGTTGTTCACCAAGTACAACAGTGAACCCACTAGCTACCTATAGATATTAGCATCCACTAATTCTCCTAAAGTATCATCCTCCTTCCTCCAATTTCCTGGAAGAGGATTCTCCATGGGTTTACAAATCTCCATGTGAAACTTACTCAGAATATTTTTGGCATACTTGCCTTGAGAAAAAAATAGCTCACCATCCCACTGTCATATTTCCAAACCAAGGAAATAGTGAAGGAGTCCCATTTCCTTCATTTTGAACTCCCTTGCAAGATCCTCCTTGCAATAACTTATCATCTTCTCATCACCTGTCAAAATTAGATCATCAACATAAAGTACGATAATAAAGATCTTACCATCAACCACAATCTGGTATAGGTTTGCATCCACTTCACTTTTGGTGAATCCCAACCCGGTGAAATGTGGGTGAAATAGATGTCAATCTGAGTGTACCAAGAACGAGGTGCTTGCTTCAGCCCATATAGTGCTCTCTTGGGTCAGCACACATGCGACTCACTGTCAAAGATCTCAAAAGCTTATGGCTGCTCTATGTACACTTCTTCCTCAATAACTCCATTGAGAAACACATTTTTCACATCCATCTAATGTATCTTCCACCCCATCTACGCTAAGAGTGCAAGGATAGATCTAATCGATGAGTATCTCGCAACCAGTGCGAAAGTCTCCTCATAGTCAATCACCTCAACTTGTGAGAATCCCCGAGCTACAAATCTAATCGTGTAATTCTCCACACTACCATATGCCACCTGCTTCACCTTATAGATCCATCTAGATCCAACCATTGATTTTCTGACTGGTCTTGGGATAACTTCCCATGCACTGTTCTTGACAATGGAGTCATACTTCTCAACCATAGCGTCAACCCAAATTGGTTGTTGCACTGCTTCCTCAAAGGAGGATGGTTCTATCACAATACACTCACTCATAAGAGCCATGTATCTAAAAAACCTGTATGGAGACTGTCTTTGTCAACGCAGTGACATAGGTGCTCCTACATGCTCTTCCGCATCAAGTCTCAATCTATCAGCTTCCGTGGTGCGCCTTCTACCATTTCTGGTGGATGGCTCTACATGAGTGTTTTATTCCACTCCATGATCCTCCGCATGTGGCTGCTCAAAATCTTGAGGCTCATTATTTGGAACCAAGATTTCCTCATTTGCATGCAAATCTAGCTCCCTCTCAAGGGACAATCGCATGGCTTTCTCCTCAAAAAATTTTATATCTCGTCTCACAAAATTCATCCTATTGTTTGGAAAATACACCCGATAGTTTTGGAGAGTATCAAAAATATCCCAATCTCAGTTTTTGGTTCGAGCTTCTTCCTGGAATCTTTGATCACATGCACATAGACAAATGAGCAAAAAATTTTAAAATATGAAACATTAGGTTTCTTACCAGAAAAATCCTCCTCTGGTGTACTCATGTTAAGTATCTGATTAGGACTACGGTTCTACACAAATACCATTGTGTTGCATGCTTCCGCCCACAGATGCAACGGTATGCCCTAATCATGCAACATCATTCGTGCTTCACCCACAATTTTTCTCTTCTTTATTTCTGTGACCCCATTCTATTGTGGATTATGAGACACAATCAACTCTTTCCAAATTCCTTCTTTGCTACAGAATTTCTTGAATTCATTGGAGATGTAATCACCACCATTGTCGCTCCTAAGAGCCTTCACATGCTTCCCCGTATCTTTCTCCACCAGTGCTTTGAACTCAAGAAATTTTGAGAACGCGTAATCTTTCTTCTACATGAAGTAGATCCAACACTTTCTAGAAAAATCATCAAAAAATATCACATAGTACATGTGCTTTTCTGTCGAAGCTGTAGAGAATGGTCCACACATGTCTGAGTGAACTCTCTCAAGGATTTCTGAAGCTCAGTTTTCCTTCTTGTGAAAAGTGGTATTTGCATACTTCCCCATGGTACATCCCTTGCATGTGTCTAACTATGCAAGAGTACCCTTGGGAAGACCCGTAGAAATCTGTTACATGACCTTCAAGGCTCCATGGTGTAGATGGCCCAATCTCCTGTGCCATAACTCACCCTCATCCCAGGTCACCACTTTTTCTACCTTACCCATCAATGTTGCGCAACCATCTACATCAAGTTTATAGAGATTATTCACACGAATCCCAATCTTCTTGGCTTTTCCCGTGGCTTTGTGTCGAAGGAAAGCTTTCCCTTCACTGAAAACCACATCATAGCCTCTATCCTCCAACATTGTGACTGAAACTAAATTATTTTTCAAGCCTGGTACATGCATTACATATTTTAATAAGAAGGGTTTACCTGAATATCTCTGGAAGCTAACTGTACCAATCCCGATAGCACTGTACCGCCTGTCATCACCCATTTCGATATGAATCTAGATGTCCTTCTCCTCCAAGCTACTGAAAGTTTCTTTGTCTCTCGTCATGTGGAAATATGCACCAATATCCAAGTACCACACTGATACCATTGAACTTGACACCATGCCTGCAATGAGCGAGAATTCCAACTCAAATTGTGAGGAAAGAGCCTCAGCAGCTACAGATCCTGAAGCCTTCTTGTTTTTCTTCTTTTGTGGAAAATTAGTGGCATAATGTCCATGCTCGTGACAGTGAAAACACTTCACTCTAGACATGTCGCACTTCTTGCCTTCTTTACCGGACTCAGATTTGGAATAGGATTTGTTTCCTTTCCCCTTCTTCGCCTTAGCATCCAAAGCACAATTTTCTTCATAATATTTCTTAGATGAAGATCCATCCCTGGTATTCCGCTTGAATTCTTCTTACACCAAATCCGACCAAAGTTGCTCCCAATCTGGCAGCTTCTCCCTCCCATTGACAGAGTCCTCATAACTATGCCAACTCTTGGGAAGGCGTAAAAGAGCTAAGCTCACCAAGTCATCATCCGTGACAGTAATTATGACACTTCCAAGTTCATCTCGACATTGGAAAAACTTGGTTAAATATTTCAAAATAGTGTCACCATTCTTCATTTTGATTTTCCTGAGCTTGTCCTTCACTGCCAATTTTCTATGATCACAACTCCTCTAAAACAGATTTGGCAAAGCCTTCCACATTACATATGGTGTCACTTTTCCATGGATACTTGAGACAATGTGGTCTCGTACTCCCTCCAATAATATACTCCTCACCTTTGCAACCTTCTTTTTCCAAGCGTCAAGATTTGCGGCATATGTTGCAGCGGGTTTGGGAATGTCATTATCAATGAATTATTTCAACCCAAATTCCTCCAGTACAGCCTCCATCCTGTCTTTCCACACAATATAGTTAGATCTACCCTCGAGTGCATACTCCAATATCAAGCCATTGAAATCCATTTCGATCCTTATCCGCCTATCGCACCAAGAATAATTTTGAAAATTCGAATTCTATTCAGTCACAAACTCAATTTCTTCTCCATAATAGTGATTTATTGTGCTCTAACACCATGTAGAAATTATACAAACATAGATATAAATGGATTAAATACCATCAAGCAATGTACTAAAGCAAGATATTGAATCTTTCTACAAATCAATTGGGGAAAATAAACACGATCGCCAATCACAACAAGTAAAGAAAGAATCAAATCAAAACATAACACAAATATTTTCCTGGGGAAATATTGTTGCTTAAAACCCCTCTATCTTCTATTGTATATTCACCATGGAATCATGAAAAAATTACAATGCACTCTTCTCACAAGTGTCTCTTGCACTCTCACAACTGTCTCACACTGACCCGAACAAAAATCGACCAACACTAGCCAATTTCCTGCATCTAATCAGCCTGCCTTGCTTGTGCAATTCATGTGGAATGAAATCCATATTCTTTAGGAATTTTAGCCTTCCAAAACTGCGCAATTCTCATGGGAAATCCAATGGATGTCTTGTTTCATGCGGGAAGCCTACTAATGATACAACTGATATTTAACATCCCTTTAACCTTTGTCTCAACTGGGTCTCCACTAGAACTGACATGAATGCATCTATTAATAGTAAATCATCAGTTGCATGGAAGATCACTGCATCTGAATTAAATCTGATTTAATTCACTTGATCTCTCACTAGTGCAACAAACAATTACAACTAGTTCAACTGACTTTAACTCAATAGATTGAGTTAACTGATTTCTCATGCATTAAACTAATGCACTAATTGCAACTCGAACTCCATAACTAATAGAATCACTCTGCATGCCTCACCAACCACCCTCAACTCGAAATTCATGAGCTAACTGATTTTATCACACTTAGTTAACTATTACAAGTGATTATGAGATAAGATTACATTTTATTGTCCAATTTAATTAAGGTAAAATTAAATTAGACACACATTTCTTGTTGACTTTTCAACATATTATCTGGGGGTGACATCATTTCCAAAGGGGGAGAGTGTTGGAATTGAAGTATGTTTCCGTGTTGCAGATGTGTGGTTGGTTGTCATTGATTTCAACCTAGTTTATTGGGTTACGAGTGAGTTGGTTATGCATGTGCTTGAGTGGTTGCAGGTGGTTTGTGTATAGATGAGTTTCAAATGGTCCTTAGCATGTATACTTTCTTGGACTAGCTTAGATTGGAGATGATGGTTGAGGTATAGATGATCCTTGGTTAGATGATGGTATGTTGCACTAGCTTAGAGGTTGGATGACGGTGTGTTGCACTAGATTGGAGGCATTCCCATGATGATGGTATTTGTGATCATGTTGTTGTAGATAGATGTTGATGGCTGCTACATAGTTTTGATTTGATCAACCTTGATAATTAGGTGCCCTTGGTCTCCTTGGTCTCCATGTTCCTAGATTAGGTATCTACATGTTTATGATGTTATACCTCGGGCTTGAAGAGGATATACATTTGTTTGTGTATGCTTCAGTTAGTTGTACAGGTCTTGGAGGATGTCTAACCGGTTCTGTAGTTCTATAGATATGGTGGAGATGTTGAGGAGTAGATTGATGACTTAATTTCTTAGTATTGTTGTTGGTTGGAATCCTAGTCAACCTAGTTTGACTTGGGATGATGATTTTGATGTTGCATAGAATCGGTGATGTGCTGCAGAGGTTTTATAGAATCGTAGAGGACCTATAGAATATTTTCAAGCTCTCAAATAAGTTTTAGCAGTTTTTGAGCTGAGTTGACTGAAGTTTGACCATCCTCTACCCCATTCGCATGCTTGCTAAGTCATGGGAGCGATTTTAGGTCCATAGTTGCATGGAGAGTAGCCTATGGGAGGGACTATAGCCCTAAAGTTCTAAAGTTTCATGGAAGTAGTGTTTTGGGAGTGACTAAGGATTTTTCTCAAGTTTTTCTTTGCATTCCCCGTGTTTCTCAACCAATTTTGGTGTTGTGGCAATGTCATTGATCAGGATTTTTCGACATATGGTCGGAAAAAGTTTGTGAGCCCTCTAGAAGTTGATCAAGGTTGGAAATATCAAATGAATAGTGGATTTAGTGATTGATTTGTTCAAGAAGTCTTCCTCAACCAAATTTGAAGCACGTGAAAAGGATTGTTGAGTGATGCATAACCTATAGCATTAACTAAGTGACTCAACACATAAAAATGATCAATAGAAGAAGGAATTGATTGTATTTGGTGGTTTTTTTTAGAGTGTGTGAGAATGATATTGTGAGATCATTTTGAGTGAGTATATTTTCAAGCAGTTGCTAACATATGTTATGCAGAGATATATCGTATATTTGTGAACAAAAATTAGAGATAGAGTTGGGAAGGAGATTCATATTTTGAGTGTAGTTTATGGCAAAAAAAATTCAGCTTGTTGTGTGTTAGAGAGGATTATTTTGGTGTCAGTTAGAGTGAAGAATTACCCCCCTCTAAGTCATAGTTTGATTCAAATTTTGTGTGCAGAACGATGGTGTTGTTGTGTTGCTCATGTTGAGCAAATTGAGGGCCTAGTTTGAAAATATATGAAACGTGGTTCGCATGGAGGAATTGAAGGCGTGGAGGCTTCAGTAGAGATAAAGATTTGGAGAATTTAATATTAGGAAGAGTTTTCTCTGTCCAATAGGAGTTGGATAGTCCAATGGTGTTTGGGCGAGTATCATTGGTTGTGCGAGCTTCAAGTGGATGGTAGTTCATAGATCCATGAGAGAAACAAATTTCTGAAATTGATAGTGCCATCATATTGTAGAGAAATCCAAGTCTTCTGGCTATTGGTGTAGCTAATCCATGTACAATTTTTTCAACAAATAATAAAAATAATTGATCACCACAGCAACAGTAGGGTGATTTTCTCCCGAAAGGGTTTCCACTAGATATACTTGTGTTCTTGTGTGTGCATGCTTGTGTTTCTCATAGTGATTTCTCATGTTGTTATGATTTCATTTTATTACTACATAATGTTTTGATGAACTAATGTTGTGGATGTGCATCGATAATAGATATTGAAGAAAAGGTTTAAATTGGTGAAAATTTGTGTAAAGGCCATCACTACTGATTCACCCTTCCAACCCCCCCCCCTAGTAGTGAATATATTTCCAACATTGGGTACACAATTGGTTCACAGGTCTTCTTACCATCCTCAATCTAATGGTAAGAAGACATGTGAACCAATTGAGTGCCAAATTTTGGAAATATATTCACTACTAAGGGGGGGGGGGGTGAATCGGTAGTGATGGCCTTTACACAAATTTGTGGAGAGGATGTATTTGATGATGTTGATTCATAGTTAGTTTCATGTTTTGTTGTTGTTGCTATGGAGATGACCAGTGTTGTTGCTGCTAGTAGATCACATTATGTTTTTGCTACTATGTATTGGTGATATGATCTGTTGCCGTCACTTTGACATGGATTATGTTGTTCTTACTTTACGGGAGAGAGCATGTGTTTCAGTGTTGCTGTTGATGAGTGAGAGTTTATTGTTGTTGCTGGTAGGAGATGTATGTTTTTGCTTCTTCTTTTTTTATTGGGCATAGATTTTTATGAAACCAGCTCCAAAAATAGAATAAAAGAGAGATCAATGCCTTAGAAATTAGCCACTTCGAGGGGGCAACCTCCTTTACATTACATAAATGAAAAATTCTTGGATGATACAAATGAAAAAACCTCCTTCTATATATAGGGTTCTAAGGGGTCACAATATAATCCTAACCTACCTAACAATAATAATTTAAGGGCACAATAATAAAAATATTGGGGTTTCAAGGGTACAAAAATAACAATAAGGGGGCTACACTAACAACAATAAGGGACTACACTAGCAATGTAGAGAAATAACATGCTCCTCTGCTTCAAAAAATTGTTGTCCTCAACACTTGAGTAGCTTTGGGTGCTTCTGTATAAAATTCTCATCTTCCCATGTAGAATCTTCAGTGGGTAAGTTCTTTCACTTGATGAGATACTCTGAAATTGATCGATTTCGTAGCTGTCGAGTTCTTGTTTCTGTGACTTCGTAAGGTTCCAATATGATTTTTCCTTCCTCATCAAGTTTTGGAAATATTGTTTGAACTATAATTTTTTCACCTATAACCTTCTTTAAGCATGAAACATGGAAAATTGGATGCACTCGTGAAGAAATAGGAAGCTCCAATTTGTATGCCATAGTACCAATATTTTGCAACACCTTGTAAGGACCATAGTACTTTGGCGATAATTTATTATCCTTCTTAGCATTCTTGAGGGACATTTGTTTGTATGTTTGTAGTCGTAAAAATACCCAGTCTCCTACATCAAAACTTCTCTCATTGCGATGTTGATCTACCTATTGTTTCATTCGATTTTGTGCCAAATTTAGGTTATCCTTCAAGAGTTGGAGAACTTCTTGTTGATGCTCGATGTGATCTTCCACTGCTTGAACCTTAGAATTTTCTCTTAAATATGATGTGATGAACGGTGGATGATATCCATAAAGTGCCATAAATGGGGTCATTTTTGCTGCAGTATGAAAGGAAGTGTTATACCACCATTTAACGAGAGGTAACCACTTGACCCATTGTGTTTGTTTATCAGATACAAATCAACGAAGATATCCTCCAAACATTTATTCACTATCTCAGTTTGACCATCAAATTGAGGATGATACGATGAGCTATGAGATAGTTGAGTACCCAAACAAGAAAATAATTCCGTCCAAAAATTTCCAGTAAAAATGGGATCTCTGTCACTTAAAATAATCTTTGGGTATCCATGTAGCTTTTGAATTGTTTCCATAAATGTAGAAGCAACTATACTTGCTTTAAATGGATGAGATAAAGCACAAAAGTGTGCATACTTGGTAAGTATATCAACTACCACCATGAGGACACTCTTTCCATCGGACTTAGGTAAACCTGTGATAAAATCCATTGAAATCTCCTCCAAACATTGACTTGGAACGTATAAATATTGTAGAAGTCTCAGGGTCTTAATTGTCTCAACTTTATTTTTCTGGAAAACCAAACATTCCGCCACAAACTTTTGAATATCAAATTTAAGGTCATCCCCAAAAAATTCTTTCTTCACCCTGTGGTAAGTTTTTAAAAATCCTGAGTGTCCTCCTAAAGGAGAAGTTTGCAATTCCAAAAGAATCTTTTGTTTTATTTGGGAATTCTTACAAAGATATAAGCGATATTTGTACCATAAGGAATCATTTTTCCAACTAAATGTATCAGATGTACTAGGATCTTGCTGCAACTTTGGAATGAGTGTCCACACTTCTTCTTCCTTATTCCATTCATCCCTTGCTTCAGTTATCCAATCTGTTTGGATAATAGAAATGGCACAAAGCAATGCTTCCACCTCTTCATTCTTTCTTGAGAGTGCATCTGCAACAACATTTAGCTTCTCTTTTTTGTAGATGATTTCCAATTCATAACCCAACATCTTTGTGACCCATTTTTCCTGCTCTGCTGAAGATAGTCTTTGTTCCAAAAAGTGTTTAATACTAGCATATAATTTTTTACCTTGAAGTGTTTTCCCATTAGGTAAGGTCGCCATTTCTTTAGTGCAAGTAGTATTGCTAACATTTCCTTCTCATAAATAGTTTTCTGTAAATACTTTCCTTTGATTGGATGACTTTCAAAAGTAATGGGTCTTCCTTCTTACATTAAAACAACACCAATTCCATTTCATGAGGCATCACATTCCACAATGAAGGTTTTTGTGAAGTCTGGCGTAGCTAAGACCAGTGCAAGGCACATTTCCTTTTTAAGATGTTCAAAAGCCTTAGTTTCTTCAGGAGTCCATGAAAATGCATCTTTCTTCAATAATGTTGTTAGAGGTGTTGCTAGTCTCCCATAATTCTTAACAAAATTGCGATAATACCCTGTTAACCTGAGAAATCCTCGCAACTGTTTTATGGTTATGGGGACTTTCCATTCCGTAATAGCTTTAATTTTGTTAGGGTCTACCTTAACGCCCTTGTGAGATACATTATGGCCCATATATTCCACCTCTTGTACTCCAAAGAAACATTTGGATGTCTTTGCATATAATTGTTTCTCCTCCAATAGTTTGAGCACCCTATCAACATGTTGAACATGATCCTTCCAAGAATTGTTGTAGAGTAGCATATCATTAAAAAATACTAGCACAAATTTTCTAAGTAAGGGTTTGAAAATGTAATTAATCAACCCTTGAATGTAGAAGGTGCATTGGTAAGGAAAAAAGGCATGACCAAAAATTCATAATGACCCTTATGAGTTTGAAATTTTATTTTTGGAATATCTTCAGTATTCATTCTAATTGATGATATCCTGAACAAAGAACCAACTTGGTAAAATAAATTTCTCCATGTAATTCATCCAATAATTCATCAATCACAGGAATGGAAAATTTATCTTTAATAGTGAGCTTATTAATGATATCCCTATAATCTGTACACATGCACCATGATCCATCCTTCTTGTGCACCAATACTACTGGAGCAGAGAAAGAACATTGACTAGGTTGAATTATACCAACCTCTAACATTTCTGCAATCATATGCTCAATTTATCTCTTTTGGACATAAGGATATCTATAAGGCCTAATATTTGGAGGAACACTTCCTAGAATCAAATGAATAGCATGATCATGATCATGAATAGGTGGGAGTCCTTTGGGAGTTTCAAACACCTTGGAATGATTGTCTAATACTTTTTGGAGATCTGGAGAAATAGATGATTTTTATGTTGGAACTTCTAGTGAGAATAATGTGCAATTATGCTTCGTTTTTCTTTCTTCAGAAGATTTTTCATGACATTAGAGCTTATTATCTTTCCCAACTTCCCTGCGATACCCCGTAATTCGAATTCGTTTCCTTCCGAAAATAATTCCAGAAAAGTTCTTGAAAATTAAAAGCTACCATCCCCAAATATTGTAACCATTGTACTCCTAGTACAAAATTAGCACCTCCCATTGGAATGGAAAGAATCGGACTATTCAATACATATTCCTCCATGGTTAGCTTGATATTATGGCATTTTCCAGAGAAATTTATAGTTCCTCCATTTCCAACCATCACTTGACATTCTGGTGCTGGGTATAGGAAACAATTCAATTCCTTGGCTACCTTACAATGAATAAAATTATGGGTACTACCCGAAACAATCAACACTATTACCTTTTTCTTCTTGATATGTCCTTCTATATTGAGAGTTTTAGGAGTGGTAATTCCTGCCAATGCATTACACGATATGGTCAGACTCATTTCTTCTTCTTATACGGTTGGTTCCTGGTGTATATCCTATTTTTTTGAAGTTTCTTGATCATTTTCTTCCTCCTCTTCACATCTATGTAAAATTATTTCTTCTCAACACACTTATGACCTTTAGTGTATTTGTTATCACAACTGTAGCAAAGCCCTTTTTCTCTTTTTTCTTCGAATTGTTGTGGTGTCAGCCTTGTAGGTTGTGGAAGTCTAGGAGTAGCAACACTTCCATCTTTATATATGTGAGTGGTAGTCTTCTTGCCAACCTGAATGCCTTCTCCAATGAATCAGGTTCCCAAACGCAAACCTCATGTTGGATGTTATCCTTTAAATTCCTTATGAAGACATCAATCCTATGTTCCTGTGGAATATCAGTTACCCTTATATTCAATTTTTGGAAGTCCTCAATGCCACCATTGAACCCTTTTGTTTGAGATTTATCAATTGGCTAAAAAAGGTGTTGCTCTTTGTATCGTCATAATGTCCTATCATTTCCTCCATAAAATTTACCAGGTAACAATTTTTTTACGAGAAGAAATCCATCAATACCATACAAATGTATTTTTTTCTAAGTATAAAGTTGCAATGCATACCTTTTGTGTGTATTGCACATTATTGAGATCAATGTTGGAAATATGATGCAGAGTGTTGTCCTTGATGGCAACCCACTGAATGAAGATGAAGACATGTGACTGTTGACATGTGTTGTCCTTGATGGCAATCCACCTGATGAAGTTATTCTTGACTTGATGGACTTGGTAAATGATGTAAATCTGATGTGATATGATTTTTGTTGACAATATGATGCTGAGTGTTGTCCTTGAAAGGAAACCCACTTAATGAAGATGATGACAACTTACTTGGTGAAGTTGTGCTTGTTAGAATATGTTCCTGATGAAGAAAATATGATGTATCTACAGTATGTACAGAAGGCAATGAAGAAAGGATTTCAGCATGTGCTAATTCTATGATGAAAAAGAGTATGTCTCTAGGTATACGCGGATTGACCTAGGGGAAGTCGCGTATGCACGCGAAAAAGAACGTGCCAAGTCGCGTATGGGCAAAAGCGCTCAAAAAGTGCAAAACCAAGGGTAACCACCATGGTATTGACCCATTGTATTGGGTAATGATCCGCCTAATTGACCCCGTCCAGGTAGTTTTGGGCTCATGGTATTGTTTTGGCCCATGGTATTGAAAAAGGGGCTCATGGTATTGAAAAAGGATAAACCTATATAAGGAGAACAAATTCATTGTGCATAACATGAGTGAGAGTGCAAGATGTCTGAGCTTGAATGAATACTTCTCTGTGAAGTATATCTGTATGGAAAGGGTAAAGGTTTGATGATAGATCTGAATCTATGATGCACTTATGAAGAAATGATGAAGCGGGATTTCTAGATCTGAAATGTACTTGTATTTGCTAGATCTGTTTATGAAAGGCTTTGATCTGAAATGAGGCGATCATATGTCTGAAGTAAAAGGGTAAATCTGAACTGAATGTCTGATCTGAAGAAGTATGCTGCTCCATGATGGTTGAAGATCTATACGCTACTTCGCCGAAGAGGAAGCGCGTATATACGCGGCTTCGCTGAAGAGAAAGCGTGTATGCGCAATAAAATTAGCTTTGTAATTTGTACTGAAGGATACGCCGGTTTGTATGGAAGGAAGTGCGTATATACGCGACATCAGAGAAAGGAAAGCGCATATGCAAACTAGGGTTTGCTGAAGCAAAGGGTATGAAATATCTGATCTGTTCTGCTGTGTTTCTGCTATCTGATCTGTGTTGATAAGTATCTGTTGGTGATGTATGTTTGTGCTTAAAAGTATGGAAAGGGTCCAGTTTGAAAATATGATGAAATGTGGCCTGCAAGTGGTGTTCTATTGAAGTTGTTGGATCCGGTGTGAAAATTGATGAAACGTGGTCCAAGGTGGTGCTGAGGGTTGTAGCCTTCAGTCAGGGGGTTGTAGCTCCCTTCCAGGTGAGGCTGGTAAACGAGATCGGGGGGTCGTAGCTCCCTTCCAGGAGAGGCCGGTAAACGAGTCAGGGGGTTGGAGCTCCCTTCCAGGAGAGGCTGGTAAACGAGCGCAGGTGGGTGCCTGCGTGCTGGTCAAGTCTGCGCCAGCACATATGTTGTAAGATGTTTTCTCTATAATAAAATATTGAAGGCTGAGCAACTGCGGCGGTGGTTTTCTCCCGATTTGGGTTTCCACCTAAAAATCCTGGTGTTCATGTGTGATCCTTTGTGTGATGGTTTATTCTGTTCTTACTGCACATGTTTACTGTTTATTGAACATCTAATGAATGAATGATGGAATAATATAAGTGAAGATTTAATGACGGATCTAGATCTCTGTGTATACGCTAGTTTCATAAAGGGGATCCGCGTATATATGCTAGTTTACTGAAGGAAAGTAGCGTATGGGTTTTAAGGAATGAAAAAGTAAAAATATTTGATTATGCAGTAAATACTGATTCACCCCCCCCTCTCAGTATTTTTCCCAACAATTGGTATCAGAGGAGGTTCTTCTGTAAAAGCTTGATCGCTTGAAGGAGATCCGTCGCAATGGGAAGGAAGCAAAAGAAGAAGGCCACTGAAAAGGAGATATCTCAGAAAACATGTGCAGCAGAAAATGAAGAAGATAAATCAGGTATTGATAGTTGTTCTTGTGACTCACTTTCTGGTGCATGTAATGATGAAGATAGTGTAAGAAAAGTTTTGGATCTAGAGGAAGCTATCAAGAAAATTGAAGATCAACGAAGATCAATTTCTAAAAGCGAAGCTTTGTACAAAGGGATGAAAGAACAAATGGAAATGCTGAATGGACAGACAGAAAAGTACCAAAGATTTCATGCTTATGCATCTGCTCGAATTAAAAGACTAGAAGTAGAAGTCAACGATCTAAATGCAGATCTCGAAGAATCAAACAAGAAGAATGCAAGACTTGAAGCAGAAATCGTCTCTCTCAAAGAAGATCTGGAAGACTCGAATAAGAAGAATGAAGAGCTGGAACAAACATGTGAAGAAAACGAAAATTGGTTGAAATAAGAGATTCTAAATCTAAAGGACCAAGTAGAAGATGGAAGAAGGAAAGAAGAAAGCATGACAAAGCAATGTCAAGCCTTGGAGGTTGAGGTAAACATTCTCAAAGGTAAATTAGAAGAAAAGGTTAAAATTTTGAGATTTCAAGATAGTACTAATATTTTGGACAATATTATGAGTAATCAAAGGTCTCCTGCTATCAAACTTGGTCTTGGTTTCCATGAAACTGTTAAAGGAGAATCTAGCTCACAAGGAAGTGCCAAAAATTCAGAGAATGTCAATGCAAAACCTGAAGTGTTGAAAGAGACAAAAGATCAACCAACAATCATGAATTCTCAAAAGAATTCATTCAAGAACGTTGAATGTTTTAAATGTCATAATTATGGGCATGTTGCAGCAAATTGCAGGAGCGGATCATTTCAGCCACAAACAAACAAATTCTACTCAGAAAGGTACTCTAGCTTCTTCAGGGGATATTGTTTTTCATGTAACAAGTATGGACATAAAGCAGCTGATTGTAAAAGGAGGAAGAATAAAAATACTCATTATGATTCTTATGTTTATTTCTCTGGCCACATGAGATGTTATGCTTGTAACAAGTATGGACATGTAGAAAAAGAATGCAGGATGAACAGATTTGGGAAAGTGGACAATTTTCAGCACACAGTTGAAAAGCTCAAGCAAATTTGGAAAAAGAAGGAGGACCGATCAGAAACGTAGGGAATTCAGACCCTACTGCAGTCATCCGCTTCTGGAAGCTTACTTCTCTGATTGACTGCAGGAATGATGTGGGATACATTATGAGATTTAGTAATGTATCGTCACAGGGGGAGCAATGCATGATGACTCTCAAGGTTGATTTGATTATTCTGGTTATGTTTACTTCTGACAGCGCTTCTGATGTGAAAAGGACAGGTACAGGAGGTACAAGCTCAGGAGGAAATGAAGGAAGATGAAATTTTTCTATGCTTCACTTTCCATATGCGGGTTCTATGAAACAAAGTCGCATATACACGTGAGTTCCAGCTGACACAGCCGCGTATGCATTGATGATGAGAAAATTTATCTGATAGCTGAAGATCTAGAGCAGAGGTCCAGGGGGAGCATCAGTCTGACTGCTGATGATTGCACTGTTAGCATTATTCTGGTTATACTCATGATAATGAAATGATACATGGGTTCTTGTGTTGAAGATTATGGATGAAGCCTGGTTGCTTTATGATGAAGAGCATTTGTTGCTGAGATGAAATTCTTAGTATTCAGAGATAAGGACAGATCATGCAGAGATGGTCGCTGATGACTTGCTGATAAAGGTATTCAGGATTGCACAAGTTAAGCAATAGCACTGGTTTAGGGGGAGTAGCAGGTTGATGATTGCATTGTTGGCAATATGATCGCTTGGTCTTTATGATACTCATGCTCAAATGATGATGACTTGGTACATGGATTATTATGATGAGATTTTGAGCCCTGGTTGCTGATAAGTATCTTTTGTGCTCACACTTGGATGAAATTGGAAGTCTTATGATTCAGAGATAAGAATAGCTCATGCAGAGCTTGTTACTATGGTTGAGATCTTTTGCCTACATATGTTACTTCATGTTAAATCTTAAAGATCATGGTGATGTTGGACCACATGGATGATTTCCTGACACTTATGTGAAGATGTTGTTCTGGTATGAAAAGAATGTATTGATGCTGCAAAGAATCTGAAGACTTGGATACTAATGTGCTTATGCTACCACCATTGGATGACGCTTGAAGACACAACTACATTGTTCTATCCATCTGTAGTCCAGGGAAGCATTCAAATGTCTCAGAAAGAAGCTGAACACTGTCTTTGCCTCACAGAGAATCTGATCTGGTTGAAATTTAGAAAATGGCTTGAGATACGCGAGTTTCCTGAAACACAGTCGCGTATATACGCGAGTTCCTGCACAGAAAACCGCGTATGTTTGGTTGCTGGCAATTTTTGCCTGGTTTAGCTCTCTTAAGCACAGCTACAGTGCTGTTTGGTATCTCTGATACTGTTTGGTATCTCTGGTGGTGTTCCAGTTCTCATAATTCTGTTTCTAATATTCTGATGAAGATGCCTTGATGATTTGTTGGTGGAAGTTTTAGGATGCACAAACTAAGGGGGAGCCTTAGTCATTTGGAAATATTGCTTGGTTGCACAGATTCAGGGGGAACATTAGCTTTGCTGAGTATAATGTAGTATTGGTATTATGATGGTTCTGAAATATGTTCTCTTTCTTGAGGACTTTCTGGTGTTGGTCTTAAAGTTATATTTGTAGTTTGGTGAAAAGGTCTTGTTGAGACCCATGACGTAAATTGTAATATTCTGTCATGTATGGACTTTTCAACTTGTAAACCCACTTGGTTGGGTAGCTAATTCAAATTTTGTAAACCCACTTGGTTGGGTAGCTGAGTCAAATTTGTAAACCCACTTGGTTGGGTAGTTGAGTCTCATATGTAAATAATTGATATAAGTATGAGTTTTTGGTAGGAAGTTCATAGAGTCATGTACTTCATTGAAAAATATTCAGCATGAACTCAGGGGGAGCTTGGTCACTTCAGTATACATCAGATATGCAGAACGCTTCTTCTACATGAGGAGAAAAGGGGGTGAGTGTGTTGGTTTTGATCCGCTGGTTTTTCCCTTTGCCCTTGATGTCAAAGGGGGAGAATGACATGGTGTTTGAATGCAGATAATGGTGTCAAAGAATTGGGAGAGTGACATGGTGTCAATGTACTTATCTGTTGTGGTAACCAAACACCATCGTGGTTGCCATCAAGTCCAAAGGGAGAGATTGTTGGAAATATGATGCAGAGTGTTGTCCTTGATGGCAACCCACTGAATGAAGATGAAGACATGTGACTGTTGACATGTGTTGTCCTTGATGGCAATCCACCTGATGAAGTTATTCTTGACTTGATGGACTTGGTAAATGAGGTAAATCTGATGTGATATGATGTTTGTTGACAATATGATGCTAAGTGTTGTCCTTGAAAGGAAACCCTCTTAATGAAGATGATGACAACTTACTTGGTGAAGTTGTGCTTGCTAGAATATGTTCTTGATAAGCTAAATATGATGTATCTACAGTGTGTACAGAAGGCAGTGAAGAAAAGAAGTCAGCATGTGCTCATTCTATGATGAAAAAGAGCATGTCTCTATGTATACGCGGATTGGCCTAAGGGAAGTCGCGTATGCACGCGGGAAAGAACGTGCCAAGTCGCGTATGGGCTAAAGCGCTCAAAAAGTGCAAAACCAAGGGTAACCACCATGGTATTGACCCATTGTATTGGGTAATGATCCGCCTAATTAACCCCGTCCAGGTAGTTTTGGGCTCATGGTATTGTTTTGGCCCATGGTATTGAAAAAGGGGCTCATGGTATTGAAAAAGGATAAACCTATATAAGGAGAACAAATTCATTGTGCATAAAATGAGTGAGGGTGCAAGATGTCTAAGCTTGAATGAATACTTCTCTGTGAAGTATATCTGTATGGAAAGGGTAAAGGTTTGATGATAGATCTGAATCTATGATGCACTTATGAAGAAATGATGAAGCGGGATTTCTAGATCTGAAATGTACTTGTATTTGCTAGATCTGTTTATGAAAGGCTTTGATCTGAAATGAGGCGATCATATGTCTGAAGTAAAAGGGTAAATCTGAACTAAATGTCTGATCTGAAGAAGTATGCTACTCCATGATGGTTGAAGATCTATACGCTACTTCGCCGAAGAGGAAGCGCGTATATACGCGGCTTCGCTGAAGAGAAAGCGCGTATGCGCAATAAAATTAGCTTTGTAATTTGTACTGAAGGATACGCCGGTTTATATGGAAGGAAGCGCGTATATACGCGACATCAGAGAAAGGAAAGCGCATATGCAAACTAGGGTTTGCTGAAGCAAAGGGTATGAAATATCTGATCTGTTCTGCTGTGTTTCTGCTATCTGATCTGTGTTGATAAGTATCTGTTGGTGATGTATGATTGTGCTTAAAAGAATGGAAAGGGTCCAGTTTGGAAATATGATGAAATGTGGCCTGCAAGTGTTGTTCTATTGAAGTTGTTGGATCTAGTGTGAAAATTGATGAAACGTGGTCCAAGGTGGTGCTGAAGGTTGTAGCCTTCAGTCAGGGGGTCGTAGCTCCCTTCCAGGTGAGGCTGGTAAACGAGATCGGGGGGTCGTAGCTCCCTTCCAGGAGAGGCCGGTAAACGAGTCAGGGGGTTGGAGCTCCCTTCCAGGAGAGGCTGGTAAACGAGCGCAGGTGGGTGCCTGCGTGCTGGTCAAGTCTGCGCCAGCACATATGTTGTAAGATGTTTTCTCTATAATAAAATATTGAAGGCTAAGCAACTGCAGCGGTGGTTTTCTCCCGATTTGGGTTTCCACCTAAAAATCCTGGTGTTCATGTGTGATCCTTTGTGTGATGGTTTATTCTGTTCTTACTGCACATGTTTACTGTTTATTGAACATCTGATGAATGAATGATGGAATAATATAAGTGAAGATTTAATGACAGATCTAGATCTCTGTGTATATGCTAGTTTCATAAAGGGGATCCGCGTATATACGCTAGTTTACTGAAGGAAAGTAGTGTATGGGTTTTAAGGAATGAAAAAGTAAAAAGATTTGATTATGCAGTAAATACTGATTCACCCCCCCCCCCTCTCAGTATTTTTCCCAACAATCAAAATATTGCTCCATTTGTAGTATCCATGTTACGGGATCCTTGCCATTAAACTTCCTCATATCCATGTTTGGAATATGGTGGGTCTTCCATCCAACATTAGAGTTTATGAAATCATGATTAAAATTTATTTTGTTCTCATCATGAGTTTCCTCTACTATCTTTTCACCATTAGGAAAAATTTCTTGTATCAACTTTGTCAAACCTTCCTTGAGATCATTCTTCATGTTTTCTATTTTTTCATCGATCTTAGCTTCCATGTCTTCCATGCCAGCATCCATACCATCCATGCCATTATTCAAACCATCTATCTTAACTTTCATGTCTTTCTTCAAACCATTCATCTTAGCTTCCATGCCTTTCTTCAAATCTTCCATTTCATTTTTTGTTGCTCTTTGCGAGAGAAAATTTTGGTGCAATTTCTCTTGTAATTTTGATATGTCATGTTGCATTTCTTTGTCTTCATGAGTCATAGTAGAGCCTTCTGAAGGATTAATGGATGTTTAATTACTTTTAGGGGGGATTTTAGAACCCAATACTGATATCTATTCTACAATATTCCCTTGGAATCAATTCAAATTGATTCTTCAAACAAGACTTATGCAATTCAGAAAAAAAAAAATACACACCTTTTCTTGCTTTTGAGGAGCTCGATATTGAAACTAAATTATCTCTGTGATTCAGGATCTTCAATATGTAAAATTAAGTCTTGTATTTTCCCTTTGAATATTCTTTCAAATGCCACAGGTCTGAACTTATTTTTATTCTTCAAGGAAAAGTTATGCCAAATCTCCCAAAATGACCTAATTATGGACTGGTTCAGTAGAGTGAACATGTACGGCATCCCACGTGTCATTGTTTCCTCCTTCAGCTCTGAAATTTATGCACAAGAAACTACAGTCTGTGTGCTTGCGGCCACTTTTTACATAATTCCAATCCGATGCTCATAGAGAGAGTTATGACGATTTTCCCCACGTCACCTCTTTTAGATGAAATTCTGGAGCCTGCAAAAACCCTAACTTCCATTGAACATAGCTCCAAAAATATTAGAAACCAATATCTTAAATTTTTACACGAGGTTCCTGAGGCTTTTGTCTTTGCATGATAAAAATTTTGTGTTCTTCACCTTCGTAGAAAAACATTATAGTGAAAATGACACGATGACCTGTTTTAGATGAAATTTAGGAGTCTGAAAAAACCCTAACTTCCACAGATCATATCTCCGCAAATATTGCGAACCAAGGTCTGAAATGTTTACATGAATTTTCTTGTGCTTTCAAATTCACGTGATAAAAATTTCAGCTTCTGAATCTTCTTAGAAAAAAAATTATAGTGAAAATTTCATGATGACCTGTTTGGAGCAGCGAAACCCTGGAATCCAAAGCTCTGATACCAAATGTTATGAAACCAGCTCCAAAAATAGAAGAAAAGAGAGATCAATGCCTTAGAAATAAGCCACTTCAAGGGGGAAACCTCCTTTACATTACATAAATGAACAATTATTGGATGATACAAATGAAAAAACCTCCTTCTATATATAGGATTCCAAGGGGTCACAATATAATCCTAGCTGACCTAACAATAATAATGTAAGGGCACAATAATAACAATATTGGGGTTTCAAGGGTACACTAATAACAATAAAGGGGCTACACTAACAAAAATAAGAGACTACACTATTAATATAGAGACCTAACATAGATTATGTTCTAGGGGAGTTTAGTGCACATATCTTCCATGGGGAGTGTTGTTTTATTTCATTATTGCACTCCATTGTTCATCTCTAGCATATGATTGTGAGTGGAGTTTATGTTTTTTTTTTATGGAGCCCCTTGCATGTAGAGGTGTATATAGCATTTTTCCTTGATATTTTTAGCCTTATCCATTGTTGTAAAAGGGGGAGAATGTAAGGATGTTCTGATCAGATGATTGTTTCATCTGGGGGTGACATCAATTCCAAAGGGGGAGATTGTTGGAATTGACGTATGTTGTAGTGTTGTAGATGTGTGGTTGTTTGTCATTGATTTCAACCTAGTTTCTTGGGTTGTGGGTGAGTTGGTTATGCATGTACTTGAGTGGTTGTAGGTGGCTTGTGTATGGATGAGTTGCAAATGGTACTTAGCATGTCTACTTTCTTGAACTAGCTTAGCTTGGAGATGATGGTTGAGGTATAAATGACCCTTGGTTAGATGATGGTATGTTGCACTAGCTTGGAGGCCTTCCCATGATGATGGTCTTCGTGATCATGTTGTTGCAGACAGATGTTGGTGGTTGCTACAAAGTTTTGAGTTGAGTAAACTTGATGATTAGGTTCCCTTCGTCTCCTTGGTCTCCATGTTCCCAGATTAGGTCTTCACGTGTTTATGATGTTATATCTTGGCCTTGGAGAGGATCTAGATGTGTTTTTGGATGCTTTAGTTGGTTTTACAGGTCTTGGAGGATGTTTGACAGGTTCTGTAGCTGCATAGAGATGGTGGAGATGTTGATGAGTAGATTGATGACTTAGTTACTTAGTATGGTTGTTGGTTGGCACCTTAGTCAACCTAGTTTGACTTGGGATGATGATGGTGATGTTGGATAGAATTGGTTAAGTGTTGAATATGTGTCAGAGAATTCCAGAGGACCTACAAAAGCTTTTCAAGCTCTTGAATAAGTTTCAACAATTTCTAAGCTGAGTTGATTGAATTTTTACCATCCTCTACCCCAGTCACATGCTTTCCAAGTCATGTGAGCAGTTTTAGGTCCATAGTTGCATGGAGAGTAGCCTATGGGAGCAACTATATCCCTAAACTGCTAAAGTGGCATGGATGTAGTGTTGTGGGAGTGACTAAGGAGTTTTCTCAAGTTTTTCTCCGCATTCCTCGCACTGCTCAACCTATTTTGGTGTTGGGGCGATGTTATTAATTGGGATTTTTCAGCATATGGTCAAAAAAAGTTTGTGGGCCCTCTAGAACTTGATCAAGGTTGAAAATATCAAAGGGATAGTGGATTTAGTGATTGCTTTGGTCAAGAATTCTTCCTCAACCAAATCTGAAGCATGTGAAAAGTATTTTTAAGTGATGCATAACCTGTAGCATTAACTAATTGACTCAACACAGAATAATGATAAATAGAAGAAGGAATTAAGTCTGTTTGGTTGGTTTCTTTGAGAGTGTGTGAGAATGATGTTATGAGAGCATTGCGTGAGTAGAGTTTGTTGTAGCTGCTAACATATGTTATGCATAGATATATCATATATTTTTGAATAGAAATCAGAGATAGAGTTGGGAAGGAGATTCATATTTTGAGAGTAGTTTATGGAAAAAAAATTGTAGCTTGTTGTGTGTTAGAGAGGAGTAATTTGGTGTGAGTTGGAGTGACTAAATCCCCCCCTCTGAGTGAGAGTTTGATTCAATTTTTGTGTGCAGAAAGATGGTGTTTTTGTGTTTCTCATGTTGAGCGAATTGAGAGACTAGTTTGAAAATATATGAAATGTGGTTCGCATGGAGGAAGTGAAGGCGTAGAGGCTTCAGTAGAGATAGATATTTGGAGAATTCAATAGTAGGAAGATTTTTCTCCTTCTAATAGGAGTCAGATAGTCCAATGGTGGTTGAGCGAGGATCATTGGTTGTTGGAGCTTCAAGCGGATGGTAGTCCGTAGATCCTCGAGAGAAACAAATTTCCGAAATTCATAGTTCCATCATATTGTAGATAGATCCAAGTCTTTCGTCTATTGGTGTAGCTAATCCATGTACAAATTGTTCAAAAGATAATTAAAATAATTTATCAGCGCAATACCAATAGGTTAATTTTCTCTCGAAAGGGTTTCCACTAGAAATAATTGTGTTCTTGCATGTGCATGCTTGTTTTTCTCATGGTGATTTCTCATGTTGTTATGATTTCATTTTATTATTGCAAAATGTTTTGATGAACTAATGTTGTGGATGCGCATCAATAATAGATATTGAAGAAAAGGTTTAAATTGGTGAAAATTTGTGTAAAAGACATCACTATTGATTCACCCCCCCCCACCCCCACCCCATTCTTAGTAGTGAATATATTTCCAACATTGGGTACTCAATTGGTTCACATGTCATCTTACCATCCTCAATCTAATGGGAAAATTGAGATCATGATTAAATTTTTATAAGGATATATATGTTCTTTGCATCTGATAAACAAGCACAATGGGTAAAGTGGTTTCCCTTGGAAAAATGGTGCATCCTTCCATACTTCATCAAAAATTTCACCATATATGACACTTTATGGATATCACCCTCCATCCATCACGTCATCCTTGAAAGGGAATATAAAGGCTCAAGGAATGGAGGATCAAATCAAACACCAACAAGAGGTTCTTAAACGATTGAAGGACAACTTAGTTATAACACAAAATAAAATGGAAAAAAATTGAATCTAAACATCTCAATGAAAGGGAATTTGAATTAGGGAATTGAGTATTTGTGAGACTACAACATATAAACAAATGTTCTTTAAGAAAAGAAAAGAAAAGAAAAAGCACAATAAATTAGCACAAAGGTATTATGGCTCGTATAAGTTGTTGGAAAGGATTGGAAGTATGGTTTAAAAATTATACTTATCTTCACCTTCGTTGAGATTCAACAAGAAAAAATTCAGCACCCACGCCTAGTGCATTAAGCCCCTACACTAGGGCGGGGCCCACATTTCTATTCTTGGGTGCATGTCTATTTTAGTTATCCCTTAATTAAGATGGACAATAAACGGTAATCTATTCTCAATGATGGATTGAAATAGTTAACTGAGAGTGATAAACTCAGTCAGCTAGTGGATTTCGAGTTAGAGGTAGTTGGTGAGGCATGTAGAGTAATTCTAGTTGTAACGGAGTCGAAGTGCAGTGGTGCATTAGTTAATGCAGGTTGTAATTAGTTTAACTCAGTTAAGTGATTTAAACTCAGTTGTGCTAGTTTTAACTGAAGATACACTAGTGAGAGATCATGTGAATTAAATATTAATTAATTCACAATCAGTAATGTCAAATGCAACTAAGGATATACTATTATTAGTTGCATGCACGTCAGATCCAGTGGAGACCCAGTTGAGTTATAGGTGAAAGGGAAGTTGAGTATTAGTTGTAGGATGATTGGGTTTCACGCATGCAATCAAACACCCATTGGAGTGCCCATGGTACTTGCACAGTCAAGGAAGGCCAAAATTACTATCTTTTAGGGATTGCATTCATCGAGGATTGTGCAAACAAGGCAGGCTGTCTAGAGGCAATAAATTGGCTAAGTATTGGTCAATTTTTGTATGACAGTGTGAGAAAATTAGTTGAGTACTGGAGGGCTCTTATGAGAAGATTTTTTATGTAATTGTTTCATGATCCATGCTAAATATACAATATAAGATAGTGGGGTTTTTAGCTGTAAGCTTTCCCCGAGAAATTATATGTGTTGTGTGTGATTTGATTCTTCTTTACTTCATGTGATTGGCGATTGTGTTTTTAATTCTGCAAATGATTTGTTGAAGCGATTCAATATTTATCTTTAGTGCATTTTTAGATCGGGTGAATCCAAGATATACATGCATGTTGTAAAATTTCTACATGGTATTAGAGCACAGGAAATTGCAGAAGTGAAGCAGGAGCTGAGTTTGTGACTAGATAGAATTCAAATTTGTAGAAATACTTTCTTGGTGCTACAATTGATTCAAGATCGAAATGGCTTTCAATGGCTTGAGGTTGGAGTATGCACTCAAGGGCGGCTCAAAATTTATTTCTTGGAAGGACGGGATGGAGGCAGTACTCAAAGATAATGGCTTGAAGGAATTCATTGACAATGATGTTCCTAAACCCGTTGTGACAGGTGCTGCAAATCTTGATGCATGGCAATAGAAAGTGGAAAAGGCAAGGAGGATCTTGTTGGAGGGAGTACAAGACCACATTGTTTCAAGCCTCCATGGGGAAGCCACACTATATGCAATGTGGAATGCTTTAACGGATCTATTCCAAAGCAGCATCGACCATAGGAAATTGGCGCTCAAAGATAAACTCAGGAAGATCAAGATGGAAAAGGGAAACACCATTCCAAAATATCTAACAAAGTTTGTCCAATGTTAGGATGAATTGGGGAGCTTTGGAATAATAGTCGCTTATGATGATTTGGTGAGATTGGCTCTCCTAGGACTTCCCAAGAGTTGGCACAGTTATCAAGACTCTGTCAATGGAAGGGAAAATTTGCCAGATTGGGAACGACTGTGGTCGGATTTGGTGTAGGAGGAGTTCAAATGGAACAACAGAGATGGATTTTCATCTAAGAATGAAGATGAAGAGGATTTTTCTTTGGCTTCCAAGGTGAGAAAGGGAAAGGGGAAGAAATTCCATTATAAATATGAGTCCAAGAATGGCAAGAAGCAGGACATGTCCAAGGTGAAGTGTTTTCACTATCACGAGCGTGGACATTTTTCTAGTAATTGTCCACAAAAGAATAAGAACAAGAAGGTTGGAGGATCTGTAGCTGGTGAGGCCCTTGCCTCATAATTTGAGCTTGAATTCTCATTGATCACATGCATGGTGTCCAATGCATTGGGATCTGTGTGGTATTTGGATAGTGATGCTTCCTTTCACATGACGGGAGACAAGTAACTTTTCAATGACTTGGAGGAGAAGGATCTCCATATGCATATTGAAATGGGTGATGACGGGCAGTACAGTGCTAGCGGGATTGGTACCATTACCTTTCAAAGGCAGTCAAGTAAACCCTTTCAATTAAAATATGTAATGCATGTACCAGGTCTGAAGAAAAATTTAGTGTTAGTCGCAGTGTTGGAGGATAGAGGCTATGATGTTGTTTTTAGTGAAGGAAAATATTTCCTGCGACATAAAACAATAGGACAAGCCAAGAGGATAGGGATTCGAGTTAAGAATCTCTACAATATGGAGGTATATGGCTTCGCAAAAATGATGGGTAAGGCATATCAAGTGGTGAGTCAGGATGAGTGCGAATTATGGCACATGATATTGGGCCATCTTCACCATGGAGCCTTGAAAGTCATGCAACATATTTCTACTGGTCTTCCCAGGGGTACACTTGCACAGTCAGACACATGCAATGGATGTACTATGGAAAAATATGTAAATTCCACCTTTCATGAGAAGGAGAACAGAGCTTCGGGGATCCTTGAGAGAGTTCACATAGATGTGTGTGGACCATTCTTTGTTGCTTTGACATCAAAACATAAGTAATATGCAATATTTTTTGATGAATTTTCTCGTAAGTGTTGGATCTTCTTCATGCAGAAGAAATATCATACATTCTCTAAGTTCTTGGAGTTTAAGGCGCTGGTGGAGAAAGATTCGAGGAAGCAAGTGAAGGCTCTTAGGAGCGATAATGGTGGAGAATACATCTCTAACGAATTCAAGAACTTCTGCAGCAAAGAAGGAATTCGAAGAGAACTCATAGCGCCTCATAACCCACAACAAAATGGGGTCGCGGAGACAAAGAACATAACGATCGTGGGTGCAGCACGAGCGATGTTGTGTTATCAAGGCCTACCGATGCATCTGTGGGCAGAAGCATGCAACATAACGGTACATAAAACCGTTTTCTTCATAGGATACTTGGCATGAGTACATTTGAAGAGGCTTTCACTAGTAAGAAACCTGATGTTTCACACATTAAGATTTTTGGCTCATTTGTTTATGTTCATGTGACCAAGGACGCCAGGAAGAAGCTGGAACCAACAACTGAGGTTGGGATTTTTGTGGGGTACAATAAAACACCCCATAATTATCGTGTGTATTTTCCAAACAACAGAATGACTGTTGTGCAACAGGATATAAAATTTGATGAGGAGAAAGACATGTAGTTGTCCCTTGAGAGGGAGCTGGACTTGCATCCAGAGGAGGAACTATTGGTTCCCAAGGATGAGTCTCAAGATGTGAATCAACCACATGATGAGGTTCATGGAGTGGAAGAAAACAATCACGCAGAGCCATCCATCAGAAATGGCAGAAGTCACACCACTAAAGCTGATAGATTGAGACTTGATGCTGCGGAGAATGTAGGAGCCCCTACTTCATAACGCAGAAAGAGACAGTCTCCTGACCGATTTACTAGATACATGGCTCTTATGAGAAAATGTATTGTGACCGAACCATATTTCTTTCAGGAAGAAGTGCAACAACCAACTTGGGTTGATGCAATGGTGGAGGAGTATAACTCCATTTTCAAGAATAATGCATGGTAGATAGTCCCAAGACCGGTCGACAAATCAGTGGTTGGATCGAGATGGATCTACAAGGTAAAGCAAGTTTCTGATGGGAGTGTGGACAAAATATAAGGCAAAATTTGTGGCCCGAGGATTCTCAAATATTAAGGGGATAGATTATGATGAGACTTTTTCACCTGTTGCAAGGTACTCTTCCATAAGATCCATCCTTGCACTCTCAGAGAAGATTTGTTGGTGCATTCATTAGATGGATGTGAAAAATACATTTCTCAATGGGATCATTGAGGAAGAGGTGTACATAGAGTATCCTGAAGGTTTTGATATCTTCAATAGTGAGTCACATGTGTGCTGACTCAGAATATCATTGTATGGGCTGAAGAAAGCACCTCATTCTTGGTACACTCGGATAGACAACTATTTCACTGGACTGGGCTTCACCAAAAGTGAAGCAGATGCAAACCTGTACTAGATTGTGGTTGAGGGTAAGCTATTGATCATTTTTCTTTATGTTTATGATTTAATTTTGACTGGTGATGAGTAGTTGATACATTCATGCAAGGAGGATCTTACAAGGGAGTTTGAAATGAAGGACATGGGACTCCTTCATTATTTCCTTGGACTGGAAATATGGCAGCAAGATGGTGAAATTTTTGTGTCTCAAGGCAAGTATGCAAAGGATGTATTGGGTAAGTTTAAAATGGAGAGCTACAAACCCATGGATACTCCTCTTCCAGCAAATTGGAGGAAAGAGGATGCTACTTCTCAAGAGGTAGTGGATGCTATTGTCTACAAATAGTTAGTTGGTTCACTGATGTATCTAGTGAACACCAAACTAGACATTTGCTATGCATTTAACCAGCTGAGTCAAGCTATGGTTAAGCCTACCAAGCTCTTTTGGAAGGCAGGGAAGCATGTCTTGAGATACCTGAGGGGCACATCAGAGTATGGTCTATGGTACAGACAAAAAAAGGGAGTGAAGCTTCAAGGCTTCATGGATGTAGATTGGGCGGGCAATCCATTAGACAGAAATAACACATCAGGAGGGATCTTTAGCATAGGATCGACAGTAGTTTCCTAGTACAGCAGGAAACAATGATCTATGGCACTTAGTTCAGCAGAAGCAGAATACATGGCAGCAAGTCAAGCTGCATGTGAGGATATCTAGATGAGAAAGATCTTGGTTGGTTTGTTTGGTTTTCAGATGTATTCGAAAGTGATTCATTGTGATCATTAGAGTTGCATTAAACTCTCGATTAATCTTGTGTTTCATGATAGGTCCAAGCATATAGATATCTGGTACCACCATCTCAGAGATTGTGTGCAGAGAAGGATAATGTTTCTTTAGTACATTCCCATGGAAGATCGAGATGCAGATATTTTGACAAAGGCGCTCACTAGGAGCATATTCGAATACCATAGAGACAGGATCGGGGTGAAGGATAATCCCTTTCTTGTTGAGAGGAAGTGTTGAGATTCAACAAGAAAAATTTCAGCACCCACGCCTAGTGCATTAAGCACCTACACTATGGTGGGGCCCATAGTACTATTTTTGGGTGCATGTCTATTTTAGTTATCCCTTAATTAAGATGGAAAATAAATTGTAATCTATTCTTAATGATGACTTGAAATAGTTAACTGAGAGTGATAAACTCAGTTAGCTAGTGGATTTCGAGTTAGAGGTAGTTGATGAGGCATGCATAGTAATTCTAGTTGTAACAGAGTCGAAGTGCAGTGGTGCATTAGTTAATGCAATTCATAATCAGTTTAACTCAGTTAAGTGAGTTAAACTCAGTTGTGCTAGTTGTAACTAAAGATACACTAGTGAGAGATCAAGTGAATTAAATATTAATTAATTCACAATCAGTAATCTCACATGCAACTGAGGATTTACTATTATTAGTTGCATGCATGTGAGATCTAGTGGAGACCCAGTTGAGTTCTAGGTGAAAGGGAAGTTGACTATCAGTTGTAGGATTATTGGGTTGCACACATGCAACCAAACACCCATTGGAGTGCCCATGATAGTTACTCAGTCAAGGAAGGCCAAAATTCCTATCTTTTAGGAATTGTATTCATCAGGGATTGTGCAAGCAAGGCAGGTTGTCTAGAGACAGTAATTTGGCTAAGTATTGATCAGTTTTTGTATGATAATGTGAGACAATTAACTGAGTACTGGAGGGCTCTTGTGAGAAGAGTTTTGTATGTAATTGTTTCATGATCCATGCTAAATATACAATAGAAGATAGTGGGGTTTTTAGCTGTAAGCTTTCCCCTGAAAATTATCTGTGTTGTGTGTGATTTGATTCTTCTTTACTTCATGTGATTGGCGATTGTGTTCTTAATTCTTCAATATATTTGTAGAAGCATTCAGTATTTAACTTTAGTAAATTGTTAGATTAGGTGAATCCAAGATATACATGCATGTTGTATAATTTCTACAATCTTCATATGTACATCCAACCTTCCATGTTTCTTTCTTGAAGAAGGTAATCAATGATAAGATTCCAGTCCAAACTATTTTACTCTAGATTAATGAAGAAGGTTAAATCAAACTAGAACTAGAAATAATCTTGAAAACAAAGATTAAGCATATGAGAAATTGATAATTTATTGAGTACCTCATCAAATGGAGGAACCTACTAGTGGAAGAGGTGACATGGGAAGATGAGTTGTTCATGCAGAAAACCCCCATAGATAGTCAAGTATTAAGGAGAAAAAATGTTTAAAGGGGATGGGAATGTTAAGCCTAATATAAGACCCATGTTAACCGTAAAACCCTTATTGAGCCCTAGATATTGGGTGATTACATTTTTGTTGCTATATTTTTATGTAGGATAGAACATTTCTTTATAACTTTTTATTATAATTGTACCCTTTGTCTCCTATATATATATAATAAGGAGACCTAGTCTTAAGATCATAAAAAAATGACTTATACATTTGTTCCCCTCAAATTAGATTGAAATTGTTGGTTTCTTATCATTTCTAGGGCAAAAGGTTCATAACATCCTCACAATATATAATCTATGTACATACATATTTTTCCCCATGGGCTATGCATTTGGGTGTAAATGTTTGTGCATGGTTGAATGTGCACTTAGAGAAGATTCAAGGGGAGAAAGTGTGGAAGTAGGGAAAATAACATGGAAATATCACACACTAATGTTGGAGACCAAAATGTGCACAAAAATGCAAGAGAGCACATGGATAGGCATGAAAGGATACAACATAGAAATAAGGTGAACTATGAGATGCAAAAGGTGAGGAAACAAAGGAAGATGAAGAGGCAACCTAATAGTTGAAATGCCAAAATGTGAAGAGTCAACGAAATAAAAAATCATAGGAATTTGGAATGGATATGAAGAGAGCTAAGTTTTTGGTGTTGCAAGAGAGATGAAGAGATCCAGGTGAGAATTCTAACGGAAGGTGAATAGTTGGAGTCGGATAGTAGAGAGACAAAGGAAGACAAAATGGTAATAAAATAACTAAAAACAAAAATTTTGAATATTTAAGGGAATAAAAAGTTTGCAATGGGTAGGAAAGAAGTTGCATATAGTCAAGTGGATTCATGAAATGATTCAATACCTTCTACTTTTTTATATGGTTTCTTAACCAAACCCCCAAAATAAGGCATTTGACAAGATACTCATGTTTTTAGTCTTTTATACATGTGGATGTAATTGTCGTGACCTAGCAACATTGCTTGGAGGTGGAAGTCAGGATATTTCGACATATGGGCATAGATCCTTAACTAAAACAATACTCTAAGGAATTTAAAAAAGTACATGCACCATTAATCTTGTTTTCCTATGAACAACATTGTTATGATATAGCAAAACCATTTTGATGATGGAACTTAAGACTAATTTCCCATAGATATGAATAGTTAACCAAAAGCCTAGTTTGGAGTGCCCAATAAGGTATTGAAATTATCAATCTTTTTTTCTCGTGAATAGATTATTTCCTAACCAGACTATTTGGAATATGAATAAAATACAAAAATATAATATTGACGTGTTAAAAAAAACATATCATGACTATAAATATAGTTATGAAAACATTACTCTAATTCTTGTAAACATTAAACATAATTGTGAAGACATAGAAAGTCACTACCAATATAGATTTCCAAACCATTTGCCTCCAGATATAAATAATTAATCAAAACATTAAACTAAGAACATCCAACAAAATATTATATCATTAGCGTAATGGAAAAAATAAAACAAGTAAAAGTGTCAAAGTATTCATCTAAATATATATGGAGTTGTCTACCGACGCCGCATTTTGGCCCGGACGACAGAGATCTACCGGAATCCGGTCAACTAAATTTTAAAAAATCAAGTAGTTGCAGTGTTTGGAATCCATTTTTTATAGTGGAAATGGATTCAGCACTATCAAAAACCCCTGGGGCACTCAAAATAGTAATGTTTAACAACTGTAAACAAGGTTCTGGGCAAATCTTTGCCGAATTTTCTGAAAATAGTTACCAGATTCTGGGTCAAAACGCGGCCTCGGTAGACTACACGAATATATATTCTATGTTCTAACATATTTCTCTACATAAATCATATATTTATTTTCAATATTACACATATATATTTGATCTCACACACATATATTGAGAATACCCATGTGTTGTAAAAGAAACCTATTTTATCCAGCCTAAACATAACACATGTTATATTAGAAAAATGGGAAGATCAAAGGAAAATCACCATCCCGCTATGTACGATGCCGGGAGTTAACAACGTATTCAAATATTCCATAGTGCCAACTTTTCTCTCTCACACATATATATAATTGAGAATACCCATGTGTTGTAAAAGAAACCTATTTTATCCAGCCTAAACATAACACATGTTATATTAGAAAAATGGGAAGATCAAAGGAAAATCACCATCCCGCTATGTACGATGCCGGGAGTTAACAACGTATTCAAATATTCCATAGTGCCAACTTTTCGCTTACAAGTTAGTTTAAAGTCGAAGTCTTTTTGAGATATTTTATTCGTGAAAGAAAAGAGAGTTAGAGAACAAAAGCTTCTTGAAGGAATTGTCACAAATTTTGGACATATTCTAAATGGGGAGGGATGCACGTGGGTTTCAAGTGAAACATGGTATCACTAGGATATTTAGATGCGCACTTTATGGAGGTCTCTCCCTTGAACGAGGTGGAGAATCCACCTAGGGTGGGATGTGAACATAGTTTATGGTGATTTTCATGCAAGTATAATTGCATATATTATTAATAATAAACAAAATTGTTATAGGGTAGTTAGTTTTGGTTAATCATGTTAAAAAATATATTAGGGAAAATTTGCAATTGATTGATGAGTGATTCTAGATATTAGTAGTTTTTTATAATTTTTGAGGCTAGTTTTCACTAATTTTTTGTAAATTTGGATGGACATAGTAAAGTAGATATAGCAGCAAGTAAAAGGAAGAAACAATTCCAATATTGGTTGGCTTTTAACTCACTCAGGTGGCCAACAGACCTGGTTTCTTTTGGGCAGGTTGAGGCTACCAATTACTTCAGAATATGTATGCAATCTGCTTTTTGTTTTTTGATAAATAGAAAATGGTAAGGATCTACGAAATTTAACCAAAAAAAATGTTGGTTAGTTAAATTAATAGTGGTGAATAGGTAAATGGAATCATATAGTTTTGCTTTGAGAAGAACTAATAAATTGAGATGTGAAGTGAATAAATTAATTGTTTACTTACTTATGGACTTCCATAAATTTTGGTGGGTAGTAACCACTAGTAAGTTTACACATTCACAATTTTACTCCTATAAGAAGTAGATGTGGTAAACATATTTATTTACATCCTATTCCTATCTTTTTTTTCATGTAAAGACTTTGCTTAAATGATAGTAGGAATGGTAAATATGTTATTTCCTTCCTTCAAAGCTTGAGAATACAAAATTACTACACAAATGTCTAAAAATAATGCATAAATATTGCAACCATATCCATAAATTATAACATTAAATATGTGTCTAAAAATAATGCATGAATATTGCAACTATATCCATAAACTATGACATAAAATATGTGAGGCAGTTATCCACATGGCATTATCTCATGCAAAGGCTGCAATCAGACCTTCAACTTATGGTCCAATCAAATGTTTGAAAATTAGTCCTTTTTAATAATATTGAAAAATTAATATTTATTTTTCAAAGTTAAACATTATAAGTTGTATTGGTCAATGCTAAACTAAGAGTGGTCAACAAGGAGACTAATAAGTAGCTAAAAAGGTAATGAGGAAAAGTTAGCTAAACATTGTTTGATTATATATATAATATATATTTTAATTGTTTATCTTTAAGTATTTAGCTTAAGCTGTTTTGAGTTAGATATGAGATATTGTTCTTAAAAGTTAGAGAGATCATAGGTTCAACTCCCTTTGTCCCCTTAGGGTTAGGCTCAACTAACAATTTACTTCATTTACCATCCAAAAATTATGAGAAAGTATTCAAATAATTTTGCTAGTGTTTCTTTTGGAAAAAACAATATATATATATATTTCAATTGATTGAGAGGAGGGGTAAGTATGAATGACATTGATGGAATAGATACCCTTCACCTAGTGATCTTCTTTGAGTGTTGTAAACAAACTAATGTGAATTGTAACCTTCTCATAATGGGGAAACAAACACTTCTCACATAATGAAAATAGGGAGGATATTGTCAAAAAGAAGAAGAAGAGAAAACAACATGATATAAACTTAGGAATAAATATTGCGAGCATGATAAGAAATACTTGAGAGAAAACACTTCAAAGGAGTAGTTTGATGAGTGTGAGTGGCTCAAGTGGAGGAAATCATGTGAGATATGACGAGGGATATGGAGAAGGAAAGTGTAGAGAATGGAAGTGCATGGGAAGAGTAAAGGTGGCAAACATGGACATAGAGTAAAGCACATGATATATTTAACCAATGTTGAAGAATAGAGAGTGAAGAACATTGCAAGAGAGTACATGTATCAATACAAAATGAAAATCCATGTAAGGAAGGTGAAGTGTTAGACATGGATGTTAAAGAGAGAGGTAGCCAAATAAGGGATATGCCATAATGTGAAGAGTCAATGTAATAAAAAGTTGAGAGCAAACAACAGGAAAGGAGTTGAACATAAGTAATTTAGTGGAGTTATGAGAGAGATGAAGATACGAGAATGAGATAATTGAGAGCTCTCCATAGTCTACAATATATGTACGTACATATTTTTCCCTATGAATTGTGTATTTGGCTTTTAATGTTGTTTAAGTGATTGATTATGCACTTGGAACAGAGTCAAAGGGACAAAGCACTAAGGGAGGC
Organism: Pinus albicaulis; assembly: GCA_034641835.2. Classification (NCBI taxonomy): domain Eukaryota; kingdom Viridiplantae; phylum Streptophyta; class Pinopsida; order Pinales; family Pinaceae; genus Pinus; species Pinus albicaulis. The sequence continues at coordinate 1,305,533,128 of CM076577.1, read as the reverse complement.
CAAAGAAGGCGAAAACATCACACATTGGTGATGGAGCACAAAGTATGCATAACAATGCGAGAGAGCACATGGATTTGCGTGAAAGGAAACATCACTTAAGAAGGCAATACACAAGGAAGGTGAATTGTTAGACATGAAAGGTGAAGAAACAAAGGAAGATGAAGAAGAAACCAAATGGTGGAAACATGAGAATGTGAAGAGTTGATAGAGTAAAATCTTTTAGTGTAGGAAAGGAGTTGAGTAAAGCCAAGTTCATGGAGCCGCGAGAGAGATGAAGAGAGGCGAGTGAGAGGACCAAGAGTGTCTTTTCAAGTATAATCCATTTTCTCTCATATTTTTCCCCATAAATAATTTATATGGTTGTAAATGTTGTGTGTGATTTATTATGCACTTGGAATAGAAACAAAGGGAGTAAGAGCATAAGGAAACAAAAGCTAACAAAAACATAATATACTACTATTGAAGAACAAGATGTGCATAGTGTGAGAGAGTACGTGGATTGGGGTGGAGGAAAGAACCCCAAAAGGAGACAACAAAGCAGGAATGCAAACCATTAAACACAAACATCAATGGGATAAAGGAAGACAAATATGCAACTGCTTGACCAAAACCACAAAATGTGAAGAGTTAAGAGAATAGAAAGTTTAGAGTAGTTAGTAGAAAAAGAATTATGTGAAGCCATATAAGTGGAGTCATGAAAGAACTTGAGACATTTTACATATTGATATGGATTCTAAACCAACATCTAAATTGACTTGTGCTCAACGAGGTACCTATGTCTCTAGTCTTTTATCCATGTGATGTAGTTGTTGTGATCTAGCAACACACTTGGCCATGAAACTCAAGACCCTTGTTGACTTACGTATATGGATTCTTAACCAACGCAATACACTAGGGTGTTCAACAAGGTCATCGTGTCATTAATCTTTTATTTCTATGAGCAAAGTTGGCATCATCTAGCAAGACCATTTGGAGGGTGGAAATCAAAAAACATTTTCCTTGTGAATATGGAATGTAGACTAAGGTATTCAACAAAATACCCATATTATTAGTCTTGGTCTAATGTTACAAAACCATTTGGGAGTGGAACTCAAAGCTCTTGTACTTATTTATATGTATCCTTAACCAAAATCCTAAATCATAAGTTTTTGAAAAAAGAAAAATTTTCAATCTTGATACTCACATATAGCTAATGGTTAAGAGCATGTGTTTCCTCCTAAGAGATCACAGGTTCAAAACCAAAAGGGGTAGAGTATGTATGCCTTCGTAAACTTAGCAATGAAATCGCTACGCAAAACTAAATCTCTTGTCCCACAAACACGTTATAGCTTAGCCATAACCTTAAAATTAGATAATAATAATAATAATATCATATTAGCTATACATCTACTCAATTTGTTAAAAAAATAAGTTGGTGAATTTGGGAACAACATGCAAGCCTGTTTGTTCCAGAGCGGAAACCTAGTCTCCTTGTCATGACTCATAATAGGCAGAGAAGATTCCAGACAGGGAGCACGTGACATAAGGACAAGGATGGTTACCCCGTGGGGAACGAAAAACATAAATATGGTGCCCATAAAGATCGCCACTTAAAGCGCCCGGATTTTACGCTCATTTCTACCGCTACTTTAGCGTCTAAAAATAGAACCGAGCTTAGCGTTTTGCTCCCGCTCAACCTGACACCCAGATGAAGTCACCGGCTGCTGCCGGTGGAGTTGGTAACGTAACAGACGGGCAACTGCGGACAGACGGCGGATTTTCAGTGACGAACATTTTGACGTCAGTCAACGGATTTATGATATCTGTCCGGCGTGGGTTATCAGTCTGCCTTTATTTCAGGCCCATTTTGCCACGCCACGTAAGGGTACAACGAGTGAACCCTCTGCCACGCGTCGGTAGAAGCGGGCTCATCTGAATCAAAGAATATTTCTCTCACCGGGCGGCTAGGTATTCCTGCTCCCCTTTGTCTCATACACGTCGTCTACGTGTTATATACGGAGTCGCATACGACGGAGATTGTCAATTGACGTTACATGGTGGATGACACGTCATCATCCATCCAGGTCATGTGATTTGCCATGTCAGACTCAAAATATCCACCCATGGCTTTATTGAGTGTCAAGGACCCTTTTTTTTTATTACATCGAAGATATTGAAGTTTATTTTGGTTTTTGGTAAAATGCTTCCATTTTCTATAAACAATATGTACTCAATTTATGTCCAAAAGAGAGTAGAAATGCGAGTACTACGAACAACGATGACCCCTAGCGTGGCTTAATTTTAGGGAGCAGGAAAATGGCTCCATTCCAGCAAGAAAACAATGCAATGTGTCATTATTTTAGAGAATACCACTTGGATAATGTAAGAAAACAATATTTTTGGGAATACCACTTGGATAATGTTGAGTTAATGGTAACATATAATTTTTTTAGGTTATAGGGCTATTTAATGTGGTTAGGCAGTATATGTTTATTGTTAAATTTAAATTTGTTTAAATTTAATGGTGGGCATATACTACCCAACTACATTAAATAGTCTAGGAAAATAATGATTGCCCTAGTTAATGAGCAGGAAAATGACTTCAATTAACAATGCCATGTGGCATTATTTTAGATAATGTCTGGTTAGCTATTATTTGGAATGTTGCATTAGGTGTTTTGTTGGTATTATTTCAAGTGGTTTTTTTTTAATGGTATTATCTAGAGTCTTATACTGTCATAATGAAGTTGTTATTTTCTTGGCTCAAGTTGCATAGTGGTATTGTTACTTTGTTTATTCTTGTTTAAAAAAAAAAGTGTGTTAATTATGAGTATGAAACGTTAAGTGTATTAAGATAAAAAGAACATCTACATGCCACAAAGCTATAATTCAAAATGGTGCATTAGATGTTGCATTGACATTATTTGAAGTGGTTTTTTTGAATGGTATTGTTTAGAATCATATATGGTCTTAATGAAGTTGTTATTCTCTTTACTCAAGTTGCATAGTGGTAATGATATTTACTCTGGTTCAAAATAAAATTTGTTAATAACCAACATGAATCCATAAACTTATTAAGGTAAAAAAAAAACATTCACAAGCCACAAAGCTATCATAAAAAAATAGTAATGTCCATCCTCTTATTGTTGTTTTTCAAGATCTAGGGGAGTCAATCACTAACTGGGATTACACAAGAAAGACTTGAGTTCAAATATCATTGGTTACCACTATAAACTCTAAGCTAGGTGTAATACTTTGCAAGCCATAACTGACAACAAACTCGAGCCTCAACCTAGGTCTGAAGCATCCCAAATAGGGGCACCTACAATTTTAGTGAAGATGCAATGAGCCAAATATTTGATTGGGAATTTGAACCTTGGTGGGGAGAGTGCGAAACTTACCTCTTAATTATCATGCTATTGTTCCTTGGCTTAAACATTTGAAGGACAGGTGAGCTTTGATCCACTTATGTGTGCATTGATCACAAGACCATTTAATAGAATCTCTATGCATGCAACCATACATTTGACCGCTACCTCAAGGTGACCACATGTCTCTAGGAACAACCCTTAACGAGAATTGAACCTTTCCCATCTTAAAGCAAGACACCAAGTGGTGCTAGATATCATCCTCATGTTAGGTGGCGCACCATCCTTTTTATTGAGGTTGAAACCGTAAATTCAATGATATAGTTTTAATCGTTAGGGCTAAGGTCCCATTCATCATTTCCCTATTGCTTGGGGGTCTTCTTCACTTATGGAATGGAAAGTGTCACTAGGAATTTATCATTATTTGATTGTTGAGTCCCATGTGGTGACCTTGACATTCATTCACACATAACATAACTAGCCTTATCCATGGGGTATATTCAACCCTACAACAATGGGTAGAGTGACAAGATTGGACACACAAAGGAACTCAACTCATGGTGTTAGAACACCTCCTAGAACATCAAGCAATTGATGTTGATGAACCCACTCCAACTCCACCTTGCCAACTTGCAATGAAGTTGGAAAAAATTAGAACCTTAGCCATGTTAAATTGTAGCAAAGGCTCATAGCCAACTCCCCCAACACATGGCTCTAAAGGTCACATGTTGGTGACATGTTAAGTTTGAAGGCATTGTCACACACTCATGCCACTCACTGGCTCATAGTGGCACCATGGCCCAAACAAATCGAAAATATAACCCGAGACATGTTATTGTAGTGAAAACTAATAGTTAACTCACATTACATATAACTCTAAAAGTCACACCCTAACAATAAAGTAAGTACAAATGCATTATCACACACTCATACACCCTAGAAGTTCATGATAAATCCAACCATTAAATACACTAAAAAAAACGTCATTATTCTAAATAAACTTGTTACAGTACCCAACATTATAAGTTAAACATTCACTTATTTTTTTCTTTTTAATCCACAAAATGTAAACTCTCTCTACCATGTTGTTGTATGAAACTCAACAACTCAATATAACATATTACTTAACATTGCAAAGTGATAAAAAATTAAATAATAAAAAACAATTTACTGGGAGAATATAAAATTAAAAAACATTTGTATTTAAAAATTCCAAAGATCAAAGCAAAATCATTCAAGATTAATGATTACAAATATATTTTTTAATTTTCATATTTTTTTTATAATTTAAAATTAATACATTTATATATAATTTAAAATTAATATTATTAAGTAATTATTTCAAGAGCGGTTCAATTAGTGATTAAAATAATAAAAAATCTCGTAAACTAAGAAATATAAAGTTTAATCTGAACTAGATTTATGGAGAAAAAGACAAATCATAGGCCCAGAAATATAGTAGTAGTAACTAAAATCAATCTCATATCATCTAAATATAAAACTAACTCATTACTAATTCTTCTAAATTACTATATATAGTTTTGACATGATATAGTCCTGATGATAAATCATACGGGCTGGTTTGAAACGCAAAAATTTCTTATATGTGATTTATATCAAAAATTTCTTATACACTTTTCATGGATCACAGAAGCCAAATTCCTAATATTAAATATAATTTTTTTAAATAATTTTTTACATTAAAAATAAATCCATATATTTCAAAATAAACACGTTAGCTGACCAATAATATCTATAATATATAATTGACAATAATTATTTACAATGCCAATCTGCAATCTCACCACCAAACAGAACAATCTTGCAATGCACGTTTAGGCAACGATTAATTTGAAATGCAAGTTAAAAGAATAGTTCATTTGAAATGAGCTTTTTACCTCTAAAATCAAGTTATCCACATTATCTAAACATTATTCATACACCTTTTCCAATGTTGATGTGTAAACCAAAGAGGTTGAGCTTGGTGATTTGCCATACTTCAACGTTGTTTTTTTACCAAATATTTATCTTCATAGTAAAGTTATTAATATTTATTTATTTATGTCAAATATATATTTTAAAGAAATTTGTTTTGAGTATTTTTATTGGTACACATATTTTAGGTTGGTATTGGTCTCCCCGCAAAATCTAATGTTTTCCTCGAAAAAATATCCATTTCTTGATATTTTTATCTTAACTTTTCATGAAGTTATATATGGATGAATTTATCTCCATTTATCCATAGTTTTGACATCATATTTGACTTCTATGTTAAAGTAACGAATAATTTTCATGAATTATTTCGTTTCAAATTTCCAAAGGAGAGAAGAAATATATGTGTACTTTAAATAGAGAGGTAAATTGATATTATGTTTTAAATTAATATGAATTTAAAATATTAAATGTTTATATATTTCCTTTTATTGTTCAGTATATTTATTTTTCTTTTTTGGTTATATTTATTACATATAATTTTTTTGGTTATATATTAAAGCTCTTTTCTTTTGGTGTTTTAATGGTTTCATCAAATGTATGATAGAGTTTAGTATGTTATTGTTATTTTTGGCATTTATGCTTTATATATTTGTGAAAGAAATGAAAAATGTATCTAAATTAGAAATAAAATTGCAAGAATTAAATGAAAGTATATTGAATCAAGTAAAATGTAAATCTTTTTCTTGATTTTGATATCTTTACATGATAGATACTTAATCTTTTTATAGTCTCTGATTAAAGATTGAGTTAGCAAAGGCTTAGGTAATACAAGAAGTCTTTCCATAGAAGAGACCAAGAATAGACCTCGAACCAATTGATGTTTTAGAAGAGAAACCTACGCATGCATGGTGTTGTACTCATATACCCTTAGCCGTAATGTTGAATTAATGCTTAGACGGACAAGTAACCGTTTAATTTGAAGAATGTTATTCTCATGTAAAACAATTTGGGTATACTTTCATTATGAAACCCTTCAGAATCAAATGTTTATATGCTTGAATGCTGCCACTGTTGATATTAAACAATGATGGAGAAGAAGGAAGAAGAAAGTCAAATTATATGTCAGAACAAGACCTATCATTTTAAACTTGTGAATTTTACGATGTAGATTAGCAAATGAAAGAGCGCCTATTAAGGATTTTAACTTTTTTTCAATATATGGTGACCTAATTTAAATATTTGCTTATTCAAGGAGCGTAAAATACAATGTAAAACTTGAAATGTAGAAATATCAATATCAAATAAAATTTTGTAGGAATTTATTGTTTAGATGAATTATTTGAAAAAATCGAAAATAAAATTTTTAAATTAATATCCAAACGTAACTCTTTCTTTCTGTAGTCATTCTTTAAAATGTTCACAAGGCTAGGACCTCCATAGAAATAATCTCAATCATTTCAAACTACTGAAAATTTTAGTAAAAAATTTAACAATCATATGGCTACCAAAATGTTCTGACACAATGACATTCTCTTTAAAAGAGAAAAAAATAACATAAAACTGAACTTAAATTTATTGTTGAATGTGAACTGAGACAGTTGCCATCGCATTTCCTTGACTAACCGAAGAATATTATTCAAGTTGAGATCTTAGACAAAGTCTACAGCTCGTATTTCTTCCATACCTCGAAAGTTTGTTTATGAATGAACCAAATTGTGATATTCCAATCATAGCATGATTCTATTGAATGATGTAGTTCCCCTTCCGTAATAAAGTAGGAAATCCATATGGGCCCAGTGCCTTTGAAGGAAATTGATCATTGTTGCTCCTTTAAGAATCTGAGTCTTTTCGTGAGTGTTGTCCACCTTGTAGTTCTTTGTTCTTCATCTTCTGAATTAATCACTACTTCTTTACCTCTCTTATTTTACTTCTTAGATATGACAAGAGTTTGTACATTTGAGCTGACAGAACCTGCAAAACCCTTATTTTCCATCTTTTCTATATCAGGTCTGCTCTCATGAATGAATGTTGAATACCATTTTCAACTCTCTTGTTAGAAATCACACTATGAGGGTCATAAGCCCACTTCTCTCCTAACAAAAGATGCATTTCATCTAACATCCTAGTGACTTCATCAGTTTCCTGTTTCATATTGACTATAAAAGGACCAACAGTCATTGGCAACTTAAACATATGACCTTTCTTCATAGGCACAAAATGTATTTGATCAACATTTAAACATTTCCTAATGAACTCCAAAGCAAATAATCTCATAGGCACAAAAACAGGAAGCCTATGAGATTCTACCCCAGCTTCATAGACCCTAATTTCAGAATAATCTTCAAAGATATACCAATCACAAAACTTACAACTTGTCCCCAGCTGCAAGAACTCTTGAGCCCTTGGCAGGAAGCATGGGGGAGAGATTCCATTCAAAATTCTATATATGCAGTAGACATAAAATGACTTGCAAAGTCAAACGGACCCTCCTCAATCTGTTCTTTCCTTACTATGTCTGTACAAAATACCACTGACTGTCTTTTCCTATTCATATGCATAATATTTAACCCCAGATGCATGAATTATTCTACATTTTGATATAAAAAGAGATAAATAACAAGAGAAGGGAACCTGAATGAACCCGTCAGTGATAAGCTCATCAACTAAGAATTGACAGCTTCTTTCCAATAAGAGGGGATATCTAGCACTACCCCTGGCTTCATCATCAAGGCAAAAATTCCCAGAACTGATTTGTCTACTGTACTATCATTGTCTTTACCCAATATCTTTGAAATGCACCTCAGTACCGGTCTGACTTCTTCATCAAAAACCTCCATGGAGAATTCTTTATTGTCAGGTACAAACTACTTCATTTCTGGCTTCAAAAAAAAGATAAATTAATTGAATTCCTGACCTGCAAGGCTATCATAATATGTTGTTAATGAATCATCAGTGAATTGGACATAGGACTCTGACTTAGGGTAACACAAGGCCTGACGAATTAACAGAGCTGAGACCTGCAAAAAATTTTCTCCTTGACTATTCATCACGAAACACTTTCCCAGGTACATAAATGACACTAACCAATACACAAACTCGGGAAAAAAATGCGTTCTTGGAATTCATGCAGCCAATACTCTTGCTTTGACCATGGCAGTGAAAATGGGGGAAGCTTTGTCATTTAGGTAGACTTGTTGATAGAACTAGAGATGGTTTAAAGAGCAGACTGTGTCTTGAATATCCCTCTCAGTGTCCATGAGAGGAATATGACTAGAAGAACCTGAAAGGGACGGATGCTTGGACATAATTCAACTTGGGGTGGCAAACAATTTACAAGGTGGTAGACAATAGGGAAATACACAAGGTGGACAAATTATCAAATACGGAAGAGAAACAATGATGTTGCAATGATGCAAACCAATCTTAAATAGGTGGCGCGGGCTTAAGACTTAAATGTTGAAATGACGTGCCAAAAGACCATTAAAGAACTCCGACGTGGCTGACAACTGTCACCAACTAGCCACTCACGTCACTGTGGGAGGTCTCACAGTACGGAGGGCTTGTCGGGTTCATGCCCCCACAGTTAATCTCAGCCATAGATATGAATTGGCCCCGCAGTCAATAGGATCAACTACGGAGGTACTCTCTTCGTTAACTCGCGCACTGAAAGTGCCCGTGGATTAAGTGCCCACGGGTTGCCACTTTGATTTCCTGTCGGACGAATCAGCGGATCCCGCTTTTGGACCTGCTCGTTAGTTAACTGAATAATGGGACCCACCTTCATGCAAGTTTTAAAGTATTAAATTTAAACTTACATATAAAAAAGATTACATATTTATGCTAAATTATGTGAAATTGTATACTTTAACATACCTTTTAACAATTTTCTATTTTTTTTTGTATTTTTGAAAAATTAAAAATAAAGGATATTGCAAATGAGCCACAACATCTGGCTCCACCTGGGGATCATGTTTTTTGCCACGAAACACTAAGAACTGCAGATTAGTGCCTTCACTTCGGGCATGTAGTCAAACACTATTTGATGAAATATGAACAATGAGAAAACCGGATATGTACAATGATGAACCATGAACTCTTAATGTTGGAAATAGTGTTCTAAATACTGCCTATTCACAGACAGTTCCACTTTTTCTCCATCAAGATCTTCCAGCATGAACGTGTTATTTGATCTGGCTTCAAAAATCTTGTCTGGGCCATACCAGAGTGGATCAAGCTTACCGTTATTTCCCTTCTCTTCTCTTTTGGTATCCCATCTCAATACCAAATCTCCAGCTTGAAAATGAATCTCCTTAGCCTTCCTGTCAAAAATGGTCTTCAATTTTTCTTGATAGGCGATCAAATTTTCTCTAACTTTGTTCCTACTCTCATTTGATTCTATAACCTTGTTCAACCTTCTTACCAATGCATTAGGCTCCTCTTGTGCTTCTTGAAGAAAAGAAATCACTGGTCTGGCCAACTGAGTAGGAAATAAAGCTTGAGTACCATAAACTAGTTCATAAGGAGACTTACTTATAGATCTTCTAGTAGTCATCCTTACTGCCCAAAGTGAAAATGTCAATTTTGAATCCCAGTTTTTCTGATTTTCATTAATTGTTTTCTTCAGAATCTTGACCAATGTTTTGTTGGAAGATTCAGCTAGCCCATTACCTTATGGATGATATGTTGTAGAATGAGATATAATGACATTATATGTTTGACAAAAAATAATGAATCTGACTGAATTGAATACCTGGGCATTATCAGTCACAATATTAATAGGAATCCCAAACCTGCTAAAGATATTTTCTTCCAGAAACTTCATTACTGCCTGATCATTTTCCTTTCTAGTAGGTATTGCCTCAACCCACTTTGTAAAATAATCAGTGGCAGTCAGAATCCATTTGAACTAACCACTAGATGGTGGATTGATTTCCCCAATAAAATATAATCCCCATTGCCTAAAGGGTTCTTCAACAAACACTGGGAGAAGAGGTAGTGGAGCTAACCTTTTCTTTTCTGCAAATAATTGACATTTATGGCAGCTTCTAACCAATCTATATACATCAACAAAAAAGGATGGCCAATAAAAACCTGATTTGAGGATTTTATGAGCAGTAACTTTCCAACTGTAATGACCTCCACATAAATTCTCATGATATTCTTTTATAACTTCCATTGATTCTCCTTCTGTCAAGCACAACAATAAAATGCTAGCAGGATCCTTCCAATACAATTTAGCATCAATTATAACATATGGATGAGCTTTGAGTTTAAGGGCTCTGTACTTTTTTCTGTTTATTGAGGGTGGACAAGAGAAAAAGCACAAGTAGTGAATAATATCCTTATACCAATCAGAGCAGAGAAAATTGTATTTAATTGCTGACTTTGTGCTACTTTGACTCCTTTCATCAACAGCTTCATCCAAGGGTGCAAGCAAATTAATTCCCAAAGCTTGAAAATTAGATTCTGTCAGCAACTTTTCCAAGCCTTGTCCTTTTACCAATTTAGTAGGTTTAATGTATAAGTCATACTCCTGGATTTTAGCAATCCACTTTCCTCTTTTTCCTTCAACATCACTTTTAACTAACACATCTTTTATAGCTGAGTTAGGTACATACGAAACTATTTGAGACTGTAGCACATAAGTTCTGAAGGCTTTTAATGCTTCAACTAAGGCATATACCTGTTTCTCCAAGATATTATATTTGAGTTCTGCATCCCTAAGAAGTTTACTGAAAAAATGCCACAGGCTGCTCTTTCCCCTCTTCATTCTTCTGGAGCAACACAACAACAATGGTAGAAGGTGATGGAAATGAAAATATTTGGAAAGGATTTTGATAATCTGGATTGATCAAAATAGGAGCTTCTTGAAGAGCTTCTTTAATCTTGGCAAAGGATCCTCTTGCATCTTTGTCCCATTTTACTTCAGCATATCTGTTATGTTCCTGACAATCTCAACATAATTTGGGACAAATCTTCTCAGGAAATTATTTTTTCCTAGAAATCTCTGAATATCCTTTTTACTTCTAGGCAAAGGAATTGTCTGTATAGCTTCAACTCTTGCTGGATCAATTTTCACTCCCTGATTTGAAACTATATGCCCCAAAAACTTTCCTTCTTCTGAATAAAACATGGATTTCTTGGGATTCAGTGATAACTCAAACTTTCTGCATTTCAAGAAAGCCTTCTGCAAATGCTCCAAGTGTTCATCATCAGAACCTGAAAAGATAGTCACATCATCCAAATAAGTAACTACAAATTTATCACCCACAAATTCTATGTCCATTGCCCTTTGAAAAGTGGCAATTGCGTTCATAAGACCAAATGGCATCCTGGCATACATGAACGTTCCCCAAGGTGTGGTAAAAGTTGTTTTCTTTTGATCTTCCTTTTCAACAGCTACTTGGTTGTACTCAGAGAAGCCATCAACCATAGATAATATATAAGCTCCTATCACTTTTTGTAAAACATAATTCATCTTTGGCAAAGGATAGTTGTCTTTTAGAGAAGCTCTGTTTAAATTCCTGAAGTCAACATATAGCCTTATCTCTCCATTATTTTTCCTCACAGGAACTAAGTTAGAAACCCAGTCTGAATATCTAAGTGGGACTATGATTTTTTCCTGCAACAATTTCTTTACTTCCTTTTCGATTGGAGCAAGGAGCAATGGATTAATCTACCTAAGATTTTGCCCGTGAGGCTTGAACCCATCCTTTAATGGTATTTTATGTTGAATAAAATCCAGATCATATGTTTTCAAATCATCATAGGACCATGCAAATACATCCATATACTTCTTGAAAAGGTCAATGTACCTTTCTTTATAATCCTTCGGGACTCCTTTGAATATCTTGACAACCTTGGGCTCCTGCTGAGTTCCTAGATTACAGTCCTCCATCTCACCTTCTTGGGATACCCTCTTTTTATTGAGTGCTACATCATTTACATCAAACAACCTTTCAAGAGGAACCAAACCTCTAGGTAATACATTGTCTTTCAATTATGATTATCTTCTGATCACCTATTGATTGCTTAAGATTTTTCAAGTCCTCATTATGATCAGTCTGTTCACTTTCCTGATCTATTTCACTATCTTCAAATTTTCCAGTCATTGTTATAAAATGATTGATTTGCTCATCATCTTCGAAGACCTATCAATGTTTAACATTTTCAGGGATTGAGGGTCTATGCCTCAACTCAATCTCATATCTCAATTTTGGATTAATAGGTGGCTTGAAAGTATTGGCTACAACTGCCAATGAATCTACCATTCTATTTTCTTCTCTTGGAATGAATTGAAGATTCAAAGCCTCAAAATAATTCTCAATCAAGTCCCATACTTCATTCCTATATGATCTCAATCTTGGATGTTTGGTTTGACACAAATTTTTAATTTGTCTTATAATCAATTCAGAATCACCAAAAATGGAAATATACTGAATTCCCAATTGTTTATCAGTTTGAAGACTCAATATTAGTGCCTCATACTCAGCTACATTATTGGTTGATTCAAATTCAAGCTTAAAATAAAAATGCAAAAGATTACCTTTTGGAGATATGAGTAAAAATCCAGCTCCTGTGCCATCCTTTGAATAGGCACAATCAAAATAAGACTTCAAAATTTTGTTTGAACCCAACTCATTATGTAAAATTTCTGAAGAGAGCTGCTTCTCTAAGTCTTCATCAAATTCTGCATCTTCATGTAGCATAAAACATGAAATATCTTCCTTCTCTTGACCATAAATAGGATAATTTCCTGCATCTTTCTTTGTGGTAGTTTTGACAAATCTTGTTTCTCTATACAACCTTATTTCTTCCCCATAAAACACAAGAATGATAGCATACGTAAAGTCCAACTTTAACACACCTCCAAGCTTTGCTCCCCAATATTTGGACAAAAGAATACCAAATATGGTTGGAATATCTGCAACTACTACATCCATCATAATACTTTTGACTGGAATTTGGGCTAGGGATACCACCATGTCTTTGATAAGCCCAACACACTTCACTCTTTTTGAATCAAATGACTATAGGTATTTATAGGGCTTAGTAATCTTTAAATTCAATTCTTTCATTACAGATAATGGCATGAGATTATGTGATGCACCAGAATCTAACATACAATTATGAAGAATAAAATCATGAAGAAGCACTGATATATCAAATGGAGGAATAGAAGAATCTACCTCTTCTACATGTGGACCAAAAGTGACCACTGGTTTTTCCTCTTGCAAATTCACAGTATCACCAATATCATTAGACTAAGAAAGATTAATAAATTCTGCAATTTCCTTCTTGTAACCAGGTGTCTTAGCTAACTCAAGCAGGGGTACTTGAATTTTGATCTTTTCTAATTCTCTGGATAGATTGAAGGTTTGATTTTGTTTAATAATCTTCTCAGGTTCTTCTTGATTTATGTTAGGATTAGAATTATGCTCAGTTACAGTAAAAATCTTCTCCAAAATATTAGAATCAATAGAATTATTTTGGGAAGCCTCAGCGTATTATTTTTCATTTCCACTTACTGAATTCATAGGTTGTTTCCCCTTGCCTGATTTTTTTACTGAGTTCTTTGATTGTGGAGTCGCCATTGGAGAAGGGACTGACTCTGGCTCTTTTTCTTCATCATCCTGAGTTCTTAATCTCTTTTTTGATCTCAAGTCATACTTCTTATGCAACTCTGCTTGCATAAAATCTGTGAATTGTTTACAATACTCATCCATTTCTTCCTGATCAAATGACACATTAGCTTATGTGCATTCTTCTTCACATTCCTCTTCTTCCTCATTATCTTCCATGTAAATAGCAGATATTTGATCTTCAACTTTGTTCTGATCATCATCAACATACTATGAAGGCGCTTCTTCTATATACAAAGGTGCTTGAACTTGATCCTGATCTCTCCTTTCCCTCTGCAAAATCTACAAGGGTTGCTTTCTGAATTGTGGAGTGAAAACTCCTCTGTTTTGTTGTGCAGGCTTCTTACTATCTAGTTCCATCTTCACTAGTTTATTTGATCTTGTGGTGAATCTTCTTTGGCCTTACCTTTATCTTGAACTGACTACTTTTCTTGTGTTTTTCCAGCAGCAGTCATATTTGCTTCAATCTCCAAAGCATCAATTTGAATTTTTTCAAGAGTAGCAGATCTTCTCTCTCTCAAAGTAAAACTAAAATCTGATACAAATGCTCCAACAAAAACTACTCTTGCTCCAGCAGGAGGAGGCTTCATTTCTGTAGGAAAACTATTAAACAATTTATTGAATCTTTTAATGAAATCAGTCATATTTTCATATGACTTTTTCTTGATAGCATTAAACTATGTCAATGAATAACCATGATCTCTCTTTTCACCCCATCTTTGGATGAATTGTGTTTCTAATTCATCCCAATTATTAATTGAGCCATTTGGCAATCCTTTAAACCATTTTCTTGCCTCTTCATTCAGGGACTGTACAAAAAGCCTCATTACCACATCAAGATGTTCAACATTTAGATTCTCAGCAAAAGTGCAAAAAAATGGCAAGTGTTGTTCTGCAGTTACTTCATCTTCACCAATAAATCTAAGAAGTAACTTGAGGTATTCTTGGGGCATTGCATTCATAGGTTGTGGAAGATTTAACGGTGCATATCTATTCATCAGGAATCAGGAACAGGGGTTGCCATGTTTATACCTTGGTTAACTGCTCCTTGAGTAAGTGGGGTTTGTATACCAGTTTTAGATGTGGATGGATGGGGTGAAACAACTGATATAGGAAGGGGTTGATAAATAATAGCAAAATAACTGACAACTGTATTTGGTTGAGATTCTATAAATGTAAATGAAACATACTCAAAATATTGTTCTTCTAACCTTGGTTCTTAAAAATGAATTGGTGGGGAAAAGGATTCTTGTTCCGAGAAAATGCGTTTCTTGGAAATATCCTTAAATGAGGGACTATGTGAACTTCTGCCAGGTGCAAGCAGTGTAGCATCAGGTGTAGAAAACTTCTTTGGCTTTTGAAATTTTTTAGAAACCAATTTTTCAGGGTCTGACAAAATTGGTGCTTTCTGTTGCGAAGTGTCTAACCTCGTATGTGGCCTTTTATATGCTAGAATGATGAAATAGAAATACAACCTGATATTTCCTCCTCTCTGAACAACCAGAGGAAATATAAAATAAAACCCAGGGAAATAACTTCGTTTCTTCTTCCCCGACAACGACGCCAAAAAATGTTGTACCTTAAGAGACAATCCCTTAGCTGTATTAAGGAATCAGTGCTTAAGACATTTATACATTTATATCACAGAATTTTAATATCAAGGGTCTTTCCTTAAACACCTATATACATATTTTTTTATAAACCCTCAAGAATCAAATGTAATAAATTCTTTGCAATGACATTATTTGTTGATATTAAATGGAATGATGAGAAGAATATGAAGGAAGGAAGCCCAAATTGATATGCTGGTAAACAATATCTATCACTTTAAACTTAAAAAGAATTTTATGACAGAAGATTAGTTAAAATGAAGGAGTGCCCATTAAGTATTTTAACTCTTGTTCACATATGTAAAAAGAGACCTGCAACTTCATTACTTCATTTTATTCAAGGATAGAAAATACACAATGTAAACTGGAAAACATATCAATATCAAAAAAATTCCAGAATCTTGCTTTTCATTCATTAATCATTTGAAAACTGAGTACAAAATTTGCAATCTGAAGGTCCAAAACTCAGAACCTTTTTCTTTCTTGTCTATCTCTTTAAATATAATAGAAAGCAATTTGTAACTGCTGGAACTAATCATAACTGCTTCAACTACTTATGACTTCATAAACTACCTATTACATGTCATCAACATGTCTTATTATAATTACATTCTCTTTAAAAGAGAAAAATAACATAAAACTTAATCCTAATCTATTTGCTGAATGTGAATTGATGATGTTGTTGTTGCATTTCCTTGACTAGCTGGTTTATCTTTCTTTGAAGTCGAGGGATCCTTTAGTAGATCTGTCATCCAGGCTCTACATTTCTTCCATACCTCGATGTTTGTCTTAGGTGAATGAACCATCTTGTGATATTCCAATCTGAAAGCAGTGATTTTGATGAATGATGGCTTCTCTGTAAATAAAGTCTTCACTAACCATAACAGCTGAAATTACCTTTGAAGGAAATTGATCATTGTTTCTCCTTTAAGAATCTGAGTCTTTTCATGAGTGTTGTCCACCTTGTAGTTCTTTTTTCTTCATCTTCTGAATCAATCACTGCTTCTTTACCTCTCTTATTTGACTTCTCAGATATGACAAGATTTTGTACATTTGAGCTCACAAAACTTGCAAAAACCTTATTTGCCATCTTTTATATATCAGGTATGCTATCATGAATGAATGTTGAATACCCATTTTCAATTATCCTGTTATAAATCACACTATGAAGGTCATAAGCCCACTTCTCTCCTAACAACAGATGCATTTCATCTAACATCCTAGTGACTTCATCAGTTTCCTGTCTCATATTGACTATAAAAGGACCAATAGTCATTGGAAACTTAAACATATGAACTTTATTCATAGGCACAAAATGTATTTGATCAACATTTAAACATTTCCTAATGAACTCCAAAGAAAATAATATCATAGGCACAAATATAGGAAGCCTATAAGGTTCTACACCAGCTCCATAGACCCTAATTTCATAATAATCTTCAAAGATATACCAATCACCAAACTTACAACTTGTCCTCAGTTGCAAGAACTCTTGAGCCCTTGGCAGGAAGCATGGGGGAGAGATTCCATTCAAAATTCTATATGCAGTAGACATAAAATGACTTGCAAAGTCAAACAAACCCTCCTCATTCTGTTCTTTCCTTACTATGTCTGTCCGAAATATCACTGACTGTCTTTTCTTATTCATATCCATAATATTTAACCCCAGATGCATGAATTATTCTACATTTTGATTAAAAAGGAGACAAATAACAAGAGAAGGGAAACTGAATGAACGCGTCAGTGATAAGCTCATCAACTAAGAATTGATAGCTTCTTACCAATAAGAGGGGATATCTAGCACTACCCCTGGCTTCATCATCAAGGCGAACATTCCCATAACTGATTTTTCTACTGTACTGTCATCGTCTTTACCCAATATATTTGAAATGCACCTCAATACCGGTTTGACTTCTTCATCAAAAACCTTCATGGAGAATTATTTATTGTGAGGTACAAACTACTTCATATCTGGCTTCAAGAAAAAGATAAATTGATTTAATTCCTGACCTGCAAGGCTATCATAATATGTTGTTAATGAATCATCAGTGAATTGGACATAGGACTCTGACTTAGGGTAACATAGAGCCCGACGAATTAACAGAGCTGAGACCTGCAAAACATTTTCTCCTTGACAATTCATCATGAAACACTTTCCCTGGTACATAAATGACACTAACCAATACACAAAATCAGGAAAAAGGTGTGTTCTTGGAATGCATGCAACCAATACTCCTACTTTGACCATGGCAGTGAAAATGGGGGAAGCTTTGTCATTTATACAGATTTTTTGATAGAACTGGATATGGTTTAAAGAGCAGACTGTGTCTTGAATATCCCTCTCAGTGTCCATGAGAGGAATATGACTGGAAGAACTCGAAAGGGACAGAAGCTTGGCCATAATTCAGTTTTGGGTGGCAAACAATTGACAAGGTGGAAGACAACAAGGAAAGACACAAGGCAGACAAATTATCAAATAAGGAAGAGCAAAAATGACATTGAAACGATGAAAACCAATCTTAAATAGGTGGTGTGGGCTTAAGACTTAAATGATGAAATGATGCGCCAAAAGACTGTTAAAGAACTTCGACGTGGCCGAAAGTTGTCTTGAACTGGCCGTTCACGTCACTGCGGGAGGTCTCATAGTACATAGGGCTCATCAGGTTCATGCCCCCATATTTAATCTCAGCGACAAATCTGAATCGGCCCCGCAGTCAATAGGGTCAATTGCGGAGGCACTCTCCTCATTAACCCGCGTGCTGAAAGTGCCCGTGGGTTGCCACTTTGATTTCCTGTCGGATGAATCAGCGGATCCTGCTTTTGGACCTGCTCTTTAGTTAACTGAATAATGGGACCCACCTTCACACAAGTTTTAAATTATTAACTTTAAACTTACATTTAAAAAATATTACATCTTTATGCTAAAGTATGTGAAATTGTATACTTTAACATACCTTTTAACAATTTTCTATTTTTTTGTATTTTTGAAAAATTAAAAATAAAGTATATTGCGTATGAGCCACAACACATGGCTCAAAGTGAAACTAGGAGGAATAGGTGGAGCAAGCGGACACCAAACCAATAACTACTTACGAAGAGGTTGACACAATCTAGTGAGCTAATATTTCTTATTGTATACCATTGAATGACATTGATGATTAAGCAACAAAAGGCTCTGATTCTTCATATCTTAGCTTATTTTCTTATGTGATGGCCACTGGACTATATACTAAGTCTCTAAGGATCTCTAGGCACCAATCTCCTATTAAAGGACATAGGCTAGACATATATGCAATTGCATTTGAAATCATGTTTTTTTGAAGTCAATGTCATAGGCTATCTACTAGATAGATATAATGTGGCAACCCCAACCACAATTATTTTGTAAATTACATTGTAAATATTTTATTGAAATAGAATTAAATGGGCCGAGTCAAAGGGACACAGATTCCAGAGGCTAGGGAGGTTGCTTGCTTGAGACCGTTGTGGGTTTCTTGTGTAAGAAACCTTAACTGTTTTAGGACAACCATTAAAAGAGATGGTTGGTGAGCCTTAATGGACTGTCCATGAATTTAATATGGGTCACAAGGAGGTATGTAGGCCATTCTATCTTAAGAAACACTTACAAGGAAAGTGTAGGTTTTAAACCTGTACATAAATTATCTGCAAATGAATTCTTAAAAATAGAAAATAAACAATAGCGAGAGCATAAAACATAAAACATACATACACAGATATTTTTCCTCTGGATCCCAAATCGGAACTACCATCTTGATTTTTCATTATATTGTTTTTAGTGTTACAACACACACACACACACACACACACACACACACATGCTGAAGCATTCATAAACCCTAATCCATTAACCTTGGATTAGAACATAACCATAGTTCCCTTGACTAGATCTACAAAATACCAGGGGCTGAAAACCATCATGCCCCAAAAAAATGTGCAAACCCATGCACAAAACCATAGGTGGGTCCGCCCACTGAAAATAAGAAAAATTCTGGGGCGCTGCCCTGGACCCCGCGTAGGGGGCTACTCGCCCCCTGCGAAACCCTAGATAGGGGGGATTTCCTTCCCCCTGTGGCCTCCCCGCTGCACCTAACGTAACATACAGAGTGATCTGTCGCCCCCCCACCCACGCGTATGACTAATCATGGAAATAATATAACACATACCCAACATTCTCCCACTTCTTGTTTTCTTTCCTCAAGGGGCCACATGAAAGCTTAGTCATTAGTCCAGCCTTACAACACCCATTATTTCTCTAAACCAAGAGAACTTCTAAGTGCTCACAAAATTCGTCAATGCATCTGCAACATTATTCAAAGTGTCCACCTTTACCAACAACACCTTTTTATCCTCAATCATATCTCTCACAAAGTGATATTGAACATCAATGTGCTTTGTCTTTGAATGATAAGCAGGGTTCTTAGCCAAGAAAATTTCACTTTTCCTATCACACTCTATCCTTATATCTCACTACACCAACCCTATACTTGAACACAATCTCTACACCCAAACTGAGTGGCTACCATGTATTCTTCCTCTATAGTTGAAAAAGCCACTACAGACTGTCTTTTACTCATCCAACTGTCTACACCTCCAAATAGGCTAAACACATACCCACTTGTAGATCTTCTTTGGTCCAGATCTCCAGCCCAGTCTACATCAACAAAACCATGGATGTCCAAAACTTTTTCCAATCCTGGTCTTCCTTTGTAGCACAAACCATAATCACTAGTGCCACGCAAATATATGAAAACTCGCTTCACTATTGTCCAATGCTCCTTCCCTAGTTTTGACATAAACCTACTCAATACTCCCACTGCATGTGAAATGTCTGGTCTAGTATAGACCATTTCATATATCAAGCTACCCACTGCACTTGCATATGGAACACAGGACATATCCTCCTCTTCTTTGTGTGCCTTGGGACACTATTCAACATATAGCTTTACACCTACAGAAATAGGAACCTTCACCAGTTTAATATCCTGCATATTGAACCTCTACAATATTGTCTTGAAATACTTCCTTTGGTTTAACTAGAGCTTCCTCTTTGCCCGATATCTCTTAATTTCCATGCCCAAAATATAGTTTGCAGCACCAAGATCCTTCATGTCAAATTTGGAGAACAATTGGGTCTTCAAATCCTAGATAATTTATTTGTCATTTCCAATCAGCAACATATCATCTACATGCAAGACCAAATAAATAACATGGTCACCAATTAATTTAAAATACACACAATGATCCTCTTTTCTTCTGGCGAAGCCAAGTACCTGTATATAGGTATCAAATTTCTAATACCACATCCTTGGTGACTGTTTTAACCCATACAAAGAATTTTTTAACCTGCATACCAGTTCGTTCTTACCGTTCACCATAAAACCTTCAGGTTGCTTCATGTATATCTCCTCTTCCAGATCCCCATGAAGAAATGTTGTCTTCTCATCCATATGTTCTACCTCAAAATCAAATGCAACATCAATAGATAAAAGTAATCTAATAGAAGTAACCTTGGCAACAAGAGAAAAAATATCACAAAAATCAATTCCTGGCACCTGGGAATAACCTTTTGCTACCAACTGAGCTTTGTATTTATCCACCTTGCATTCCACATTCATATTCTTCTTAAACACCCATTTGATCCCAATGGGCTTCCTTCCAGCTGGAAAATCCACCATATCCCATGCCTCATTTTTTTTCAAGGAATCCATTTCATCAACCATGGCCTCCTTCCAGAGTTTTCCATCCTCTGAATCCATTTCCTCCCTGATAGTTCTGGGATCATCATCAGTGATTGTTAAAGAAAAATTTGAACATAAAGAAGATGGACTATACGTTTCTGGTTTCCTTATTTCCTAAATTGATCTTCTCACAGATGGAGTTTGTGGCTCTTCCTCTTCTGAATCTTGTTATGTTGTATAGTCTGATTCATCCTCCTTTAGCTCAAACTCTATCTTCTCATGTTCCTTTTGTGGAAATTCATGTTTAACAACATATTTCACCTCTCTAAACACCACTTCTCGGCTATACACAACCTTCCTTATTTTTGGGTTCGAAATCTTGTAACCTTTTAAACCATTCTTATACCCAATAAAGATGCCCCTTTCAGATTTATTATCCAAATTGGTCCTTTCTCCTTTGTAACATGTACACATTCATCACATCCAAATACTGTTAGATGTGAAAGAGAGGGTTCCTTACCATTATATACATCATGTGGAGTATTATCTTCCAACGCTGAAGAAGGTGATCTGTTAACCAGGTAACATGCAATCTCCACTACCTTTGCCCAGAATTCCTATCCTAACCCAGTACCACTGAGCAAGCTTCTTTCCTTTTCCATCAGTGTTATTTTCATTCTTTCTGAAACTCCATTTTTCTGAGGTGTGTACGGAGTAGTCTTCTATCGTCCTATACCACACTTCTTACAGAAATATTCAAATTCCTTCTTGCAGAACTCTCCACCATTATTTGTCCTCAACACCTTTATCTTCTTCTCTGTTTGGTTTTCCACCAGAGCCTTAAATTCTTTAAATTTTTCAAAGAATTTAGATTTCTTCCTCGAGAAATATATCCATGTAATCCCTGAGAAGTCATCTATGAATGAAACATAGTATACAGACTTTCCCAGTGATGGAACTGACACAGATCAAAACACATCACTGTGCACAAGCTCTAATATTTTTTTCGCCCTCTTAGCACCAGAAGGAAAACTCACCCGATTACGCTTCCCATATACACAATGTTCACAAAAATCAAAATCCAAAGAGAAATTCGACATACCTTCTACCATACCATTACCATGCAATATCTGAAGACCCTTCTCTCCAATATGTACAGGCCTTTGATGCCATATCATGGTATTTTCTCTAGAGACCACTAGGCTTTCCGCTCCACTTTCAGGAACCACAGAACCTTTGCAACCATCAATAACAATGCTACCCTGAAGCTTGTAAAGAGTTCCAATCTGAACTCAACACATTAATACCAATGCTCCTTGAACCATCTTGTAGGTATCTTTCTCTAACACTGTTTTTACATCTGCATCATCCATCTTGCTTACAGAAATCAGATTTCTGGCCAATGCAGGAATATGTAGAACACTAAGAAGTGTTCTAATTCTTCTACCTTGCAGCTTCAGCTTGAATTTTCCACGTCTGACGATTCTGGCTTTCCTATCATCTCCTAAGAAGACATCACCACCATCATACTTATCATACTCGTAGAACCACTCCCTATGGGGAGTGAAGTGAAAGGATGCACCTGAGTCAATCAACCATGCCTCATGATCTATAGGTGTATTTGAAGAAGAAGCCAAATAAACATCCCTACCTTCATTTGAGGTGGTTTTTGCCTATGTAGAAGGAGAATAATCAAATCCCTTTCCTTTCTCAAGAGCTTTATATTTTCAGTCTTTTTTGTAGTGCCCTTCCTTTCCGCATTTCCAGCACAACTTTACATGCTTTCCTGGATATTTAGATCTCCCTCTAGATTTAGATCTCCCACTCAAAAACTTATTTTTGTTTATGTTCTAGGACCTTCCTTGTAAAAATAAAGCATCTCCATTCTGGCCCTCCATATTTCTCCATCTCATTTCCTCCAACATCAAGGATGAGACAATTTCATCAAAATTCAAGGTAGTTGTATTGCTACCTATTGCAATAACCAAATTGTCCCACGAATCTGGTAGAGAACACAAAAAATTTATGCACTTATCTTCATATGAGATTTTAATATCAACATATGACAACTGACTTACCACAATATTGAAGGCGTTTAGGTGCTCTGTCACTGAGTCTCCATCCTTCATCCTTAGGTTATACAACTGTTTCCGCAGGAACAATTTATTCACCAGAGACATAGATTGGTACAAAATCCCTAACTTGACCCACAAAGTCTTCATCGTAGCTTCCCCAAATACATTCAACAATACCAAATTTGAGATACACAACCGTATTGTGTTTTTTTCCTTCTGATCCAACTTTTCCCAATATTCATCTGATAGTGTCATTGGTTTAGTACCTAGATCTATTGCGATCCACTGATCTTTATCCACCAATAGATCCTCCATCTTGATCTTCCACAACTCAAAACTATAACCATTAAATTTCTCAATCTCTATCTTCCACTACTCTCCATCTTCTTTCACCGTAAGGATCTATCTTGTAGATCTCCCACTGAACAGGGTCTGTTAGTCATCAGTATTTTTCACTTGTTGGTGATGACTAGTTGTAACAGCCAAGTTTTCTAGCAGCTGATCTAAAAATTGTCAAATTTGACAGCTGGAAAACACCCATAAACTTTTTTTTGCCCTCTTACCTTTCAGTCCACCCATGACGAGATGAAACCTTATTATCAAGTTCTATCTAGCCTCAACCATACTAGTTTTCCCATCAGCTCCAAAGAAACAATCCAAATTTGTCCAAAAGTCTCCCCTAAGTTAGGTAGTGGCGCTTTAGGCATTTCTCCCTTGGCAAACCACTCTAAAGCCAAAGAACCTCTACCTGCTATAGACCAGTCATAACAGACCTTCCCATTCTGCAAATAAAGTTGGTTATAGCCCTAGTTCGCGCCACTAATACACCCTCAAGTCTCAGCATTACATGTACCATAGGTCAAACTGATTTTAGGTTTTTTTACAGTGTTTTAATGGATATTTCAAGGACAGAGGTATACCAGCATCCCAGAAGACAATATTTGGCTCCACATGAGAATATAACTGCTTCTCAATGTGATCTTGAGCCTGAGATGCAGCTACAAAGCAGAGAGTTGTTTCATTAAGCTCCTGCGATCACAATCAAAGCACGAAAAGACAGTGAAAGGAAAAATAACACTGTTAAAGGTTGGTGAGATGGCATGACTGAAAAACCTCCTTCATTTATAAGCAGAGGGTTAAGAGCGGCCTCCTTCATCTATAAGTAGAGGGACAGAGTAGTGACTCATTTCAAGGTTTGGACTGATTAAGAGACAAATGGTAAGAGCAGCAGAAGACAGTTGAAAGCATCTAAGCAGGGCAACCATGACAAAAACAAAGGAAACGCATGAGCGCTATAAAATATCAAAGAAAGTTGGCTTATCTCCTATCAAAGTTTGCTTTCAAAGACAGTCTGGAGCCAAGAGGTGTACAAACTTAGCTGAGGGGTATAAAATCCTCAAAAGTTACAAAAACTCATCTCATTGATGAACAAGCTTAACATTTAGTCTCTGTTCCTTTAAGCAAAACAGAGTTGATAAGTGGATGAGAGATGAGTCATGACATAGGCCTAAGAGTGATGATTTCTCTTCAAAAGATTTTGAAAAAACTTTCAAAGCCAATAAGGCATGTCACCATTTTCAAATGAAGGCATTTTCCTTATGAAAAGGTCAAAGGCACCTCACTATTGCATTCCAAGTAAAGGATAGGTCTAAAAGAAGTCCCCTTTGATGAACAAATAATGGTAAAGCATGAGTGAAGGAAACTAAGTTTTTGGCACTCACATTCAGAAGTAGAAGCTGTCAACCAAGTTTAAAGAGATAAGTCATCTCCTTGCAAAATGACAAAAGAGGTTTCATCACTCATTGATATGTTTTGAGTAGTTTTCCCATTTTGAAGGTGTCACTAAAGGGTAAGCTGTGGCAGAGGTTACTTTTCAAATGTGTAAACACAGTGAACAGAGTTTGACCCTTGGAATGAATTTATTATAAGAGGAAAAGAGTCATAGCTATTAAAACTGTTCAATTAGTACACACAGACCTTTTTACCAACGCTATTCAAAATATGGGCCCTTCATAACACGTTCAAAATCATTTTGTTTTCTTTTCAAATGGACAAAGGTAGTGGTTTAAAGAGAGAAGTCTTCCAAACCCTCACAAATCCAACTCAGAGGTAATTGATTCTTGCATTCAAAGGAGGATAAAGGGACCGTTGCAAGCCTTTTTTGAATTCCCAAAAAACAAACAACACTCCCCTTTTGTTGTTCACGAGACCAAAGAGGAAGTTTTCGGGAAAAAACACAGAGTGTTCGGGTTTTAGACCATGTGGCGCGCCTGTAGAGTTGCGTGGCGCATTCAGGCGCAATTTTACAAAGGGAATACACAGTCACGCGGCGCGCCTATAAGCGCCGGTCACGTTGGCCCGACAGTGACCCGACAACCTCCTTTTGCGCAGTGCTTTCCACAGCAAACGTGCCGCGCTTGTTTCAAACCATCAACACGCCTCCAAAATGCTTTGAAAGCTGCTCCGACCCTCAAGCAAAGCCTGCCATCATTTTTTTAGGTATTTTGTTTTGCCCCCTTACAAATTTCAAACTGCTAGATGGTGTTTGAGACAGTGAAAGTCGTAGCGTAAATCAGGGTAATTTGAGTGAATATTTTGAAAGGTTGTCACGATGTAAGGTTAGTGAAATGATTCATTAGTTCCAAAGAACCTAGAGCTGCCCCCAAAGACTGAGATACAACCATGACCTCTGTCAGCAAATAGAGTGGAGAAAACAGTGCCTGGGAGGTTTGATCTTTTGGTTTAAAACTCAAGAGTTGCTGTGGTTTTGTTTTCCCAAACCCTAACATAGTGAAACTGGTGGATTTTTATTGCTATCAAAAGACCATACAAACTACCCTCAAAACAATGTTTAAAGGTGGAGACACTGTTTAAAGGGAGGAAAAAACAGGGTTTGAAAAGTGAGACAGTAGGCCTGATTTCAAACAGCAGTGATCCTTCTACAAGTGTTTTGTCATTTCCAGTTTTCCTCAGTGTGGTGAAGAACAGAGTCAGGGCTGCCAAATTTTTCCATAAAACAAACTTTAGTGTATGAAGCTGTAAATTTCCATTTGGAGGTATTGTCAAAATCTGTGTGAGGAATAGTGAATACAAGAGCAATGTTTTGATTAAGAGGGGTGTTTGTCTATTACAAGGTTGTTTTTGCTCACACCAAAACACAAAGATCTTGGTAACCTTACACTAACACATAGATCACTTGACTATGTATGCATTTTGTTTGACTGTGCACTTGTCATAATAAATATTGGTTGTTTGGCATACAAAGGGAGGAAGAGCAGTGTTCTAAGAGGAGCAGAGACCTAATAGAAAATAAAACATTTTTACACAGCTTTGAAGCAAATTTACCTTGATCAAACAGTGATTGACAAAGAAGGCAGAGTTTTGTTTGAGAACACATTTCAAGAAATCCTTTTTGAGGCAGTTTGGTTTTGCAGAGAGCATCCATAACAAGATGCCTCCTAGGCAGGATAGTAGGAGTGGATTGCATAAGAGATATGAACCTATTTCCACTGAAGAAGTGAATGCCCACCCATCAGTATTTCTCAATTTTCATGAGGTCGAGTGTTTAGATTTTTGTCAAAGGGTGCAAGAGGTGAGAAGTTTCTCTCCTTTGACACATATTTGCGCTTTGAGGTTCCAAGATAAGCATTTCTAGTTGGTAGGCCTTGACTTCAAATTCTCCCCAAGATCCATCTCCAAGGCCACTAAAATTCCCTATATTGGTGAGAAATGGTTCAAACAAAGCCATTTGGACTCAGATGATTACAAGCCCTTTCTAAAGCCTGAGCACAGAGAGTCATGTCCTTCTATTTTCCCTTTCTCATATATTTTAGCCAGCTATGCCCCTCTCATGAATATTATCATGAAGTACTTCCCTTGTGAGGGAAGATTCTCCCGAATTTATGCATATCACATTCGACTGCTCATGCATTTCACTAGGGCCATATTGCTAAATATTCCTTTCTTCTTACACAAGAGCATTGAGAAAATGGCCTCCACTGTCCAGAAGAAGCCTCCTTCACAGAAAATAGCCTGTCTCTTCCATCACTCTCTCATCAAAATCATCATTCTTCATCAACTTGAAAAGAGAGAAGTCTCCTTGGATGTTTTCATCACTCATCTGGATTTCTCCATTGTCCCTCCAGTCCATACATCCCCTACATCTCCTACTCATCATCCATCGCCTTCTTCTAGCAGACCTATTCCTAAAAAGCTAAAATGTAATACAGAACAAGAAGAAGAGCCTGAAGAGGGAGAAGAGCATGATCATGATGATGAGGAAGAGGATGAAGGGTAGCAGCATGAAGAACAACAAACTGATGATGAAGGGAAACAACATGATGAACAACAACAAGGGGAGGAGGAAGAAAGTGCTGAACAACAGCATGATAGTAATGAGGGTGAACAACAGACTCATGATGAGGGTGAACAACAGCCCTATGATGACACACAAAAACACAGTGAGGGTGAGATAGAGCAGCAAGGGCAACATGATATTGATGAGAAAGAACAATCAAAAGAGGACACACAACAGCCTTATGAGACAAAGCATCAGCATGAAGATGATAAACAAGGGCATGACAGTGATGAGCAAGGGCACCCAACAGATGATACACAACAGCCTCCTCAAGAACAACATCCTCTTCAAGAAGAACAACAAACTCAAAAAGAAGAGAAACAAGGCGACAAAGGTAAAGGGGCCATGCCCTCTTCTCCTAAAAAGGCCAAGCCCCGGACAGCAAAGAAGAGAGTGCCTAGGGTTCTCACTCCAAATGTGACAAGGGCCCTCCGGAGTAAAGGAAAATTTCCAAAGAATCCCATGATTGATTTTCCTAGAAAGAAGAGCACTAGAATAGCCACCCAAAGCAAAGGGAAGGGTAAGGAAGAAGGCAGTCATGAACAAAAGAGTGCATTCAACATCATCCCAATCCAAAGCGATGATAGTGATAATGAGGCTTGGATTCTAGAAAGCCTCTTAATCCATAGAGAAGGTGTTGTGACCAGCAACAACCCCCCTTTTTATTTTAATATTAGTAATAATACTAAATAAATGGGGACCCTTAGTTAAAAAATCCAAAAAAATCAATTAGGATTTGTTTTCCTTTTCAAATAAAACTTTCTATCATAAACTTAGAGAAATCCCTTAGAAAGAACATTAAGAAACACTTAAGTTTATGATAGATTACAATAAAATTGTTCTTTAAACAAAATAGCGCATCCATCGCAAAATGGTATATATCTTTTATAAAATTGAAAATGCGATTTTGCGCTTTTGCGATAATGCGATCCCAAGAAGCCTATACAATAAACATATTGGTCACAGATCGCATAGTGCAGAAAACAGAAATGTTAAACGAATATCTTTTGCGCTATTTACCATTTTGCGCTTTTGCGAGATTTGTGATGTGCGCTTTTGCGCTATTACGCTATTTTACATAACTGCGATGGTTTCATTTTGCGATATTGCGATATTGCGACATTGCGATATTGCGATATTGCGCAGCAAATCGCAGATCGCAATGTCGCAGATTTATGTAGGCGCATTGTTCAAAGGCAATCTTCCCATATATCAAATTTGTTATGCGCTTTAATGATTAGATTAAATGATTGGATTGATAATTAATGGGAAATGAGATTTTGTTTTAATTGAAAGTCGTTTCACGATTAAGATATTATATTTCATCCGCTTTCGGATTTAAAATAGTCTCATCACCTTTATCATGCCATTACTCTCATTTAACTCGTAAAACGCAGGCACGAAGGAGCAAACGTCTATACAAAGCTTTCATTAAACACTATGGGTAAGAAGGAGAAGAGCTCGAATTATGAAAACAGAGAAATGGCTTCACTGTATGCAGACACCGCTTGTAATAAGGATGTTGGTATATCTACTTGGGAAGGAATGTATAATCTGTTAGAAGAAGAAAATCCTGTGGTGATGAAAGTTGTGGCTACAACAAGTTCTAGTAATACGTCTGAAGCAACCCTCAAAGAACTGGCTTGTTCATTTCTCCATAGGATAGCGGCAAGGCCGAGGATTCTCCCGTATACAGACATGGTAAAATGGGTGCTGGACAGCACCGATATTTCAGACAGACAATTTAGAACTCCATCTGAAGAGCTAATCGGGTCATTCACCACAGAAGACGTGAGGCTAATGTATAAGTTGCCAGAACCTCAGGCGACTTACAATAAACAATTCATGGAAGATTTTGCCAGAGAGCATGCAAATTTGGCAGAATGCACAAAGGAGTGGACCAAAAGAAGTGAACCATTGAAGAAAAACAAACAAGGTATGTACAGCACGGGTTCACTTACCTCTCCTTATTGTTTCACTGCTACCATGTTATGCAGGCTTTTTGGAAAGCCTGACATAAATATGATCTTACTTGAATGGCTCCCTTTGTTGAATGCGGCCGTTAATTCTACAATTGTAGACTGGGCCAAAATCCTATTTGATAATTTGACCACTGCTATTTTTCACTACCGGTCCAAACGAAATGTTTCTCAGCGGGTTTATCTGCCTTTTTATTTATCTGCTTATGTCATGGACGCTATCTGTTATGTCTCTAAATTCCCTGTGATGGGATGGCAATGGACTATCCACGATCCTTTGCCTATTCATGTGTACCATAAAGAACTATGGGAGTCTAAGTTTGTCCCCCATTTTTACCAAATTTGTCATGGAATAATGTTGCCATTGTACAGAACATTGCATAATAAGGACGCCCCAAGGTTATCCCCAGAAACAGAGGTTGATATTCTCCCCGTCGCAAGATGGTTTGGAGAAGAATTGTTCACTTATATTAGGGTTTTTGGAAGTTATGCTTCCCCCCATGTTTTACCCCTATATGTTCCAGATAGACTTGTAGCTCGGGAAATTGCTTATCAGACCTGTGGCCAAGGAGGTATAACAAAAGATTTAAAAGAGAAGAAAAAAGGCATTTGGCCACAATTTCCCGTAAAATGTGGAACATTTTCACTGTTCGATATTGGTCTTGCATTCCAAGAGATAGGAAACATTACATGCCTACATCTGTTCAAATTTTCGAAAAGGTTATTCGACCCAAATGATATTGTTAAGAATTTTACCAATGCAATCAGAGTAAGGGAATTTTCCGGGGAACAGGATCTTTTTGATGATATGTTCCAAGCAAGAAATTCATTTAAAGAAGTTTTGAATTCAGCTCAAACGCAGTTATCTCCAGAGGAATTCCAGCAATTCAAACTTTACAGAGAAAGAAGACTAACTCCTATTCCTTTGGAAAATCTACGCTTAGAACCCGCAAGGGAGAAAAATCCTAGTGTTAGTCTTAACGGCAGTTCAAGTACAGATAAATCTAAATCAAAATCTGACAGAGAGACTTCTGAACATTCCAATAAGTCTAATAAAAGGGAAGATAAAATGGAAGAATCCATGAAAGATTCTGCACAATCAAAAGAACTTACTCAACAACAAATTTTGACTTCTCAACAGACAAATCCTCCTCCAACCAATGTACAGCAACAGCTAGTCATTATTGAATTAGACAAAGAATGGGAAACCTTCAACCAATTGATTAATGTAGAAGGACAGAATGTACAGACTCCTGTCCAGACAACCAAAGTTTTGAACATAGGAACAAGCAGCACAGTCACAGTGACACAGCACATACCAATCACACCATCCTCTGAAATTGTACTTAATGTAGAGGAAATTCCTCCTCTAGATGTATTCTACAGCCCTAAATACAAAGCAGTAGTGAAGAGACAGAGAAAAAAGAGAAAGTTAGAAGGTGCAATTGCTACTGAAGTAGAACAAGTAGATGTTTTGTGGAAGGATCCTGCCACAGAACCTACTCATAATCTCACTAAGTTATCTCAAATGACAGGAGCTTATGCTTCTGCAACAATTGACAAAGCATTTGAGATACAACTTTTGTTGAATGAAAAATAAGAACAGATAAAAGTTCTACAACAGCAATTGCAACAGGTACAAGCCAATAAGGAAGCACAATTGAAACTTGAAGAGTTACAATAACAACTTCAAGAAATACAAATAGGACATCAAAAAATCTTGGCTGATAAAGACAAACAAATACAGATTATCCAAGATCAGCATAAAGATGATCCTAAGCTTCCAGAATTCATTTCAGAAACTCTCTCTTTAAACAACCAACTAATGCAACAAGAGGAGGTTTTATGCCAAAAAATCTTGCAATGGAATTATTTTTGCCAAGAGAGTGATAAAATCACAAATCATGTCGTAGATTTACAAAATGATTATGATTTGATTAATGAAAAGATCAATGATTATCTGGCATGGCAAAAGACAGAGGAAGGCAGAAAAGCTGGTGCACCCATTGTTAATGAAAACCATAAAGAAATACTTTTTAATAACTGGGATGCACAAATCAGAAGGGCAGAAAAGGCAGCAGAGGAGGCGGCTACAGCGGCAAACACTCTTACTGATTGTGTAAATGACAGTACACAAAGCTAATTAGTCAGAAAGCTGTTCAGAGGATATCTCTGAACCCTCAGCGCAAAGCAGAATGGAGGCAAAAGAGCGAAGAAAAAATCAATTCAGGGCGACAAGATTAAATTGGGACTCATCTTTGGGCGTACTTGGTAAACCACACAAGTCGACACGATTGCATAATTGTATCATCAATGCTTTCTCCAGAAGATTCGCCTACGCATGTTATGTATTACATACTTTTAGGACAATTAAATTCTAAAGTCGACCAACCGCATCTTCTCAAAACTATACTAGGTACTAGCAAGTTTAAAGGTCTAAGTTCATAGATAGTTAGATTTAGTTTTAATTTTACGTATTTGCTTTGGGAAAAGGACGGTCATTGAGTAGAATCCTTAATTTTTGTAATAGACCATTTTTAGATTTAGTAGTGGTATTTAGCCCTTATCATGCATTTAAGAGAAGGGTCTTGCGGATCTTAATATTTTTTGACTTGGAGATTGCATTTCTGTACTCCATTGTCTTATATATTTTTAAAAAGGATCACATCTGGTGATTTTTATGCGGAATTATCTTTGAAGTGTTGCATTTCTGTACCTTGGAATTTGATTTTGTATCAGAGTTACCGGATTAGAGTATCATATTTCATTTGAAAGTCTTCAAGATGAATGAGGTATTTCTATCCATTGACTGTTGATTCCTTTTGTCTTATGATATTCGTTTTAAAATTTGCTATCATTTATATATATTTGTTTTTACAACGCTTCTTTTTATATATCATTTCTGAGTATAATTGAAACGCTATCTTTCATAAGTATATATAGATCGTATACAATGATGAATGCAATATGCTAATACAACTCTGTTTAATTTCTTAAACATAGTTATCTTTATTTGTTTCCGCACATTTCAATTTAAGTAATAATACATTTTCATGGTTATTTTTAAATTTGAACAATCTTAAGTTGTATTCACATATAATTACCCGGGTTAGTGTTAGAATTTCTTTACCAGTATTTAGTTTAAATTAGATAGTTTTATTTCAGTTAATTTAGTCCCATTTCCACTCATCCGAACCAATCCATTTAGTTATAAGGAAACTGGTCCTTTAAATCCAGTCGGAGCCACCATACCAAACGGAAAAGGAGCTGTCTTAAGGTCCCGACTGGGTGGTTTTCCCCAATGTTTGAAGCAGAGATTTTCTAGGCTTCAAAAGAAGGCCAAATTGATGCTTTGAAGGATGATCTTCATAGAGCTAGGAATTTCAGTCAATTTTTGCAAATCCAAAATAGGAAAATGAGTGTCCATATGGCTGTTTATGACACACGGGCGACTAAGTAAAAGAAGGAGGCCTCCAAAGCCCAAGCAAGGTTGGAAGAACTCATGGGTGAGTTTGATGAAAGTGAAGGTGAAGATCAACCTAGACGAAAGAGGCCAAGAACCATGGGGCTTAAAAAGGCCCTGGAGAAGCAAAAAGAAGAGGAAAATGCCCTTCTCCAATCTACTCCTCTCACTACATTGTTTGAACAGGAGATAGAGAAAAATAAGGAGGCATGGCTTGAGAGAGTAAATGACCACTTGGAGAATAAATTGGAGAAGGAAAACAGAGATTTAGACCTTCAAAGGAGAATGACAAGGCATTATAAAAAGTTAAATCAGTTTACCCGTCGCAAGTTGAAGGCTGCTCAAGAAAAGCTCA
Source organism: Pinus albicaulis (assembly GCA_034641835.2). NCBI lineage: Eukaryota > Viridiplantae > Streptophyta > Pinopsida > Pinales > Pinaceae > Pinus > Pinus albicaulis. The sequence goes on along the minus strand of CM076577.1, from coordinate 1,305,499,666 downwards.
AGGAGGCTAAAGGGAAGCGCCCGGCATGGAAAGTGAGGAAAGACACATCAAGACTTCAGATTTTGGCCTCTGCTTCACAAAATTTTGCTGAGAACCCTTGAGGGTCATGCTCACCAATTTTGGGCATTTTTCGACATATTTTGGTTTTTTGGCATTTTTGGGTTTTTAGCCAAAACTCATGGGCTTCACCATTTCAGTTTGGGGGATCATCAAAGGAGAAGAATGGTATAATTGGATGCCCTAATTTCAAGAGCACATACTCAGCTATTTTCAGGACATTTGAAGATCATTTTCTCCCTCAAAATGGTGAAATATGCTCGCTTTTTCTACACTCTGCCCGGTCTATCAGCAAACCTTATTTTATGGTTTTTTACACACAAGCCTGTTTTTGTAGGACTTATAGGCATCATATTGAGAAAATTAAAGTTGTTCTAGAAAGTAGACACTCAGATCTTTCCAACGAGCTATCATGAGGCTCATTTCGATATCGGGAAGGCTGCCAAAAGTTGCGGGCAAGTCATGGGACCTTTTGCTGATGTATTTTTTGAGTATTTTTGTAAAAATTGAACCTTTAAAAACTGCTTTTTCCTCATGCGCGTTTAGCTATTTTTGCACATGAGAAATTATGAAAAGTCAATTTATTTCCCTCTTTTAGCATTTTTTTAGATATTTTATGAGATATTTTGTGCCTTGGGCTTTGCAAAGCCTCAAGGACAAGATTAGATATTTTTGATAGGCCAATGAGAGTGCAAATTGAACTAAGAGGTTTTCCTCACTTGAGCCTATATATTCCAAAGGCTTTCATTGTAAAAAAAGCTGAACTTGATGATAGAATCAATATATGGTCATATAAGCTTTGGAAGAAATACTTGTCTCATGCTTTTGGATAGTCTCTTGGATGTTCCTGGATGACGAAAGAGGATTGTTGTTGGATTCCATGACTTGGTAGAATGGTATAGTGTCTCTCTCTTTGTTTTGTTTCCTATTTTTCATTCATAAATCCATGTTTCTTGCTTGTTATAGAATAGTAGAGAAAAAAATTTGAGACATGCCCTTGGAGGCACCTCAAATTTCCTGTTTCTTCATAGCTTCCATGTTTTCTTCATTCTTAGTCACATTAAAGAATTCTTGATTGCTCTTTAATAACTTAAGGATATTGTTGCTTGTTTCATTCATGGTTTTATGCATGCTAAGTATGATTCGCGGTTCGCCCTGCTTACTCATGGCTAGCCATAGCTCCATCCATGAAATTTCTCTTTAACTGATTAGATTGTCATTTGTTGAACCAAGGAGGTCTTGTTCTGATCTTGCCCTTTGCCTAAGACTACGCAATATTGTTTTCAAAGTGCCCAATAACTTGAAGTACTGTGTTTAGGTGTTCCAGCATAGTGTTTTGAGTTGTTTGTCTGTCTTAAGTGTATTTCCCCAAAGTTTGATAGCCATTTCCCAAAGTTAGAGAGTTATATATCTCTATGCATGGCTTGAATGTTTATTTCTATGTATTGATTAGCTTATAGTTACATTTCTCATGATTAATGGTTTTCCCTAGCATGTTTATGTCAGCTATTAAACTAGTTATGCTTGAAATCCTTTGTTGTTCCCAAACTTGATGTCCATTTTATTCCATTTTTCCCAAAGATCCTTTCTACCTCGAATCAAATCGGCCCTTCAACAACCTTGTATCACCATCTAATAGATTTATTTACCTTTTCGACCCCATAGCCCAGTTGATCTGACATCTTTTTACCTATCTTATATCTTTGATCAGTTTCATCCCTCACAACCTAAAAACCAAAACCAAAAAATCTACTTCATAACTAGCCTAAAATCATAACACAATAAGAAAACACACAGATATCCCTTACACATATAGAGAGAGCCCTCTCTGAGTCCAGGAAGGTTAGGTCCTTGGGCTCCAAAGATTGGTTTGATGTTACACTGTCATTTGGCTTGCCAATCATCCAACTCACGGGACCCTAACAGGGTCTACCACTGGCCCAAACAAAAAACCCCTCAATAGCAAAGGCGCCCCCTTGAAGCTGAAACAAATTTGATACCAAATGTAGGTTTTAAGTCTGTACAAAAATTATCTTCAAAAATATTCTTAAAAAAAATAAATAAACAATTGCGAGAGCATAAAACATAAAACAGAAATACACATAGATTTTCCCCTTGGATCCCAAATCAAGACTACCAGCTTGATTTTTCATTATATTCCTTTTAATGTTACAACACATATATATACATGTCGAAGCATTCATAAACCCCAATATATTAACCATGTATTAGAACATAATCATAGTTCCCTTGACCGGATCTACAAAATACTAGGCGCTGAAAACCATCATTTCCCAAAACCATGTGCAAACCCATGCACAAAACTATAGGTGGGTCCGCGCATCGAAAAATAAGGAATTTTTTTTTTTCTCGGCCCCCCCGAACCTCGCGCAGGGGGCTACTTGCCCCCTATGAACCCCTCGACAGGGGGGGGCTTCGCCCCCCTTCTGAACCCCCCACTGCGCCCGACACAACGTACAGAGAGCGTTATCACCCCCCACACATACAAATAATCGTGGAAAGAATATAACACATACCGAATATAAAGGAGGAAAAAAAATATGCATACAGGTTGACAGTGTAGAAAGTAAGGATAGGGGGTCAATCCCTGTGTAGCAAGAAAAAAAAGGAGGAACTCGAATTCATCTAAGAGAAAGGGGAGAAAATACTGACACAAGGGGGAGAGGGAGAGAGCTTGACTTTGTGAAGTACTCCAAAAAATAGAAAACAAGAAGATAAGATATAATAAGAGGATAAAGAGTTGTTTTCGGTTGGAAAAATTGGTGAACAGATGGTTTCTCCTTGGTGAGGAGTAATACCTATGGAGTCCCTATAATGTCAGAGGGTGTAGATGGTCTTATTTGGATTCCATTAGTGGTGTGGGTGGAAGATTGTGTCATTGGATTCCTGGAGGGAGAATCTTTGAAACATTATTTTTGTTGATTAATAGTGTGTTCTAGACTCCCCTGAGTGGGTGGAACCACTGTGTGTTGTTAAGGATGGAGAGATTATGCTCTAGATTCCCTTGTTATTTTAGGGTGGAGGCAGATGACCTCTGGATTCCCTGCATTATATTAACTCCTGAAAGTTTTGTGGGTAGAGGAGAGAGGTCCTATCGAGTCCCCGTTTCAGCTGACAATATTTCCAGAACTTGATGAGGAAGGAAAAAACGTATTGGAACCTGAATTAGTCACGGAAACAGGAACTTGACAACTTTAGAATCGATCAATTTCAGAGTATCTCTTCAAGTGGAAGAACTTACCCATTTAAGAATCCACATGGGAGGATGAGAATTTTATATGAAATCATCCAGAGCTACTCAAGCATTGAGGACAACACTTTTTTGAAGGAGAAGGGCATGTTAGGTCCCTATATTACTAGTGTAGTCTCTTATTGTTGTTAGTGCAACCCTGTTATTGTTATTTTTGTACCCCTGTAGTCCCCATATTGTTATTATTGTGCCATATAAAGATGAATATTGTTATTGTTGTGTCCTTACATTATTATTGTTAGGTAGGCTAGGATTATATTGTGACCCCATGGACCCCTATATATAGAAAGGAGGTTTTTTCATTTGAATCATCCAAGAATTTTTATTTATGTAACGTAGAGGAGGTTTCCCCCTCGAAGTAGCTGATTTATAAGGCGTTGATCTATATTTTATTCTATTTTGGAACTGGTTTCATAACAGGTTACTCTCTGGGTTCCCCTGTTATTTTAGGGTGGAGGCAGATGGCCTTTGGATTCCCTGCTTTCTATTAACACCTAAGACTTTGGTGGGTGGAGGAGAGAGGTCCTCTAGAGTCCCTGTTTCAACTGATAGTTGGCATTATCTCTTAAGACAACCCCTCAGTCTCTGGAATCTGGCTCAGCGGTGATAGTTGAAAGTAATCTTAGTTATAGTTGTCTAAGGTTGGGTGGAGATTCATTGACCTAGACTCGGTTTCCCCGGATATTCCAAGATAAGTGTCTAATTTATTTTCTATGTTAATGAATATGAGTTTGCATTTCTAGATTGAAATGGCACTGAAAACGATAAAGTGAATGTGTTGCAAATACTGGACTGTAACAATGTTTATAAATGTTAGTAGCAGAGATATAATGAATCCATGGCATGGAATGGGTGTTATGAAATATTTGATAGTGTTATTAACATGCATATTAAATAACAATGTACAATGTTAAACCTTGAAAATGGTTAAGAACCCAAAGCCAAATATTATAACATATAATAGGTGCGTATTTTATTATGAGATAAAAGTTACAATAAAGATATCCTATTGTCTATTTCTATGCATACAAGTCTCAGTGGATGTATGCTTGTATGAGGGTTACAAGTATGTGAACCAAATTGGGAAGCAGGTGTCAACACCGAGGATGATATCCTCTTCTAGCCATAGTAGCACGGAATTTCCTTGAGAGATGCAGGAAAAATTTCATTTTCAGTATCCCTACAAGTATTCGATAATATTTGCAGTGTTTCTAGCTATGGTATTGCAGGGCTAAAGGTGTGCCTTGGCCTGCAGATCAACGAAGAGTATTGATCTCCTCAAGTTCCTTTTGGTATTTAACAACTCCTGTAGACTCAGGAGGAGTTATTCAAATGTAAGCTTAAGAGGGTAGCACCTGTAAGGGATAGCGACTCATAAAGGCCATGTAGGGGCGTTGGAAGTAATGATTGATGATATGTGATTCATTTTACTAGTTTCAATCCCACTTATTCACCCCTGTGAGCATCACCTGGTGCAATGAGTGCTAAGTGGAGTATTCAAAAATAATGAGAAATTAGTGAGTTACAACTACCTCTCATGGAAATGGTCATATATGAATGACTTACTTAACGCAGTTGAATCCAAAAAAAATCGTATCTGGCCTAGATCTTACTGACCGTAGAAGCTTTGCAACCAAACCTAGAAGGAGGCCATGCTCTTCAGCGACAAAATGGAATTGTATGGAGACCCAACTTATAACCAAATCTTAAGCACATATACCATTGGTTGAATGGGATACCTAGATGTGGTAGGTCTCGATTCGTTCACTTATATTATGCCTTATCACGATTGGGCACGGGGAGGGTGAATTGAATGAGAAGAATCTCATAATATCCTTTATGGGCCAATCAAAGGCGAAGAGGGAAGAGGAAGGCCCACCCAATCTATGTTGCGATGCCCCTTCCTTGTTAAGTCATCCAAAAATGTGGATGGGTGGCACAACTCTCCTGGATAGTCAGATCTGACGGGGAGATGTGGACCACTATATTTGGGGCCAAAACCTTGAATCGCAATCCCGATTGCACCAGTCCCGAACAAGATTAATGGACATGAAATTCACAGTAGCACAAATCATAGATCGAGATTCCAGATGAGGAGATCCGTCATATTGAAAGATGCGTAACTAACCATGGGTGGTGACATGGATGTAGGTACTGTCGGTCTGGTGGAACTACAATAAACATAATATTATAAAAAAAACAAGACTAAAATACAATTAATCAATGATACAAATATAATATAAATATATTAATACAAAAAATATAACCAATTATATTTTAAGAAATACCTCATTCCTTTAACATAACTAGAGGAGTTGGATCCTCAGTGGCACCCTGAATCACCGACAAGAGTGGTGGGAGGGGGTTGTTAGAGGTGGTGTTATCACAAAATCTGACCTCAAAAACATGATCTTCATCAAAATTTGTCTTCACCTTAATGAGAAATTGGCTTATAAATTTATTACTTTATTGCACTGTTCAATTACTCTGTTTCACTGTTCCTTTAGCTTTTCTTGAGATTTTGTTAGATGAATCTCCAAATATTCAACTTGTCTTCTTAACTTCCTGTTGCTAGCTCTCAAATGAGTATTCATGATTCTCACAAACTTTTCTTCTTTTATGGTTGGGACTGTCCAGGTGAAGAACTGTTCCTCACTGTTACGTATTTCTAGTTTATAAACCTTTTCACCTTCCCAAACAAATTTCATACTCTTGAAATTTGTTTTCTCAATGGCATGTTTTATAGCTCTTTTCCTCAACCTAGCAATTTCATGGTTTGCTAATTTTAATTTCTCCTCCATTCTTTCATAACTGATTTTTTCTGTTTGTGTTGAAGATACTCTATTTTTGGTATGTTATGATATAGGTGAAGAAAGGTCTATTATCTCTTCATAAAAAGTAGGTGTTTCATTTGTTTTCTCAACCTCTGCATTAAGCTCCTGTATCATCTTTGACTGTCTAGTTGTAGGCTTCCTAGCCTTGAAAACAAATGCTGAATCTTTATCTTTAAACTCTAGCTTCTTCGATGATTTCACCCCTTTTTGTTTGCCTTCATCAACTCCTATGAAGTCATCTTGAACTAAAGAAGACTCTTCTATCTCTATTGCATGCAAAATATCATCTAAGTTCCCTTTCAAACCTGGGCTATCACTTGTTTCTAAAAGTACTATTTTCCCTTTTGACTTTGCAGCTTGACTTCTAGTAATTCTTTGTGGAATTTGCTTACCAGCTGTCTGTTTGTGTGTAGCTTCTTTGATTTCTTGTAACCCTTGTTTTACAGGTGAAGGGGTTTTGAAATGATCACTGGTATCCTTTCTAATTTGTCCTTTACTTGTTTCCTAGGCTTCAATTTCACAAACCTTTTTATCCTTGTAACTACAGGTTTGCTGGATTCTGCTGGTAGAGATTCTTTTGCCTTAGGGTTATTGACTGGAGTTTGAGCTTCTATTCCAAATCCACATATAAATAGAAAACATGACCAATCTCTATTAATCTTTTGGAGCTCATTCAAGACCAACAATTTGATTAAATCATGGTGAAACAGAGATGTTTCACACTCTTCAGATTTCACTTGAACCTTATCAGCCATTTTAGCAATGCTTCTATACAGGAAAAATGGTAAGTCTAGAAATATCATACTTGTGAACTGTAATATAAGTTTGAAATGATAGGAGTAAAATTTGTGGTACCTGCCCTCGCATGTGAAATATATCTGGATATTGAAGAGTAGTTTAGCATAGCTATCTTTAACGCAGTTTCTGGGAATTGCATTATTTAAATCCATCTCTGTATATTCTGGCTTTAAAAACACCTTGCATGCCTCCATATCAAATCTGAAACCCTTAAACCATGTTTCCTGTCCTCTAGGTATCTCAGTCACTAGAGCTATAGTTTCAGGAGTTACTGACATGTTAAACATTCCCACCTTTGTATTTGTACCATTGAAATGCAAAGAAAATTCTTTTGATACCTGACCGTTTCCACCTTGCAGCTTTTCACAGAAATTTAAACATCCTGCCTTTCTTAAAGCATTTAACATTGTTTTGTCTTCAGCTAGAACTCTTGTGCTTTTAGGTTCAAACCTTAAACAATGTCCTGACCTATGATTATTTTTCTCCTCTGTCATTCTTGCCTTCAGAAATTTATGTTTGCTTCCTTCAAAATTTAATGATCAGCCTCACTTGATAGAAGGATCAACCTCACCTCTACGGTAGTAATGATGGGTATGAATGGTTAAAAATTTTGGAAATGACCACTAACTGACTCACTATGATGTCATTGTATGATAACTTAATGGATTCTGACAGTTTTTATGTTTTGACATTACATTTCTAAGAATTTGCGCTTTCGTAGCACAACTAGTGCAATTTTGGTGAAATGCACTATGAAAGTAGCAGCGCTTTCATAGCACACAACTGGTTTTTTGAACTGACCATGCTACGAAACTGCGGTTTTGTGGCTAATTGTAGAGGATTTTTCCAAAATTTTAAAACATGATTTCTAGATGAATAATGAGAATTTTCAACCATGGGATGAGACTTAAAGACCTTATTTGGAAATGAAAACTAAATTTTTTGAGACTTCTAAACCTATCACCTACCTTTATCAAGAATGAAATGACTCAAGACCTATTTGACATTATGACTAAAACAAGGTAAACTTTCAAATTTTAGAAAATTTTTTCTAGGGTGCTAACAGGTAGTATCAAAGCATTCAAGTTCAATGCTCAGAATGGATGGGCTTGTCATGGGAAATTTGTGAATTTTAGAAAATTCCTAAGTAAAAGTTCAAGTGTTAAAAGTCGGTCTAAATAAATTAATGATAGCTCTAACTGGACATTGTTCACTATGTGACCTGTTGAAACAACATGAAGTTCAATAGCCAACTTGTTTAAACAGATTTATAACTGTAATGAGTTATGAATTAGGGCAGGCCTACATACCTCAGATGGTAAACTACTATATTTATATGCTAATATGGTTATTCTGTTGTTGAGAGATTGGTAAGGCGACTCTGCAGGGTCAAGACCCTGTAACTAAGTTGTTGCTAATTTTAATGATTATGTACTAACAACTTAAATTACTTGAATTGTAATGGATGTACATGAGACACTAGACATTATGGGTATGTTAACTTGGTTGTCTTATCACAACAGGTATCACCATAACAACTCCTTGAGCATGAAATTCACGGTCATGATTATGCCTATTTATTCATCTATCTGTGTTATCTAATAGTGTGTGTTGTAGAAATTATATAAAATATGCATGTATATATCTGGACTCTCTTGATCTCACAATATTTATCTTCTTTCAAAATACACAATCCTTCCACTATAATTCTTGTGGAAATTTAATCCACAATTGCATAACACATGAAGCAATAAAAACACACATAACACAGTTGTTTAACGGGAAAGCTTGAAGCTAAAAAACCCAAATATCATATATTATGTATCATGGAGATCATGTAACAATCTCATACAAAGTTTAGTACATCAAACTCTTAGTACAATCAATTGTCACACTAACATAGAAGAAATCTGCAAATCCATGCACCAATCTCTACCCTCCTACTAGCCTGCCTCCACTGCGTAATCCAAGCTGATTACAAAGACCAATTAGATGCAATCCCACTCTCCTTGACTGCGCAATCCTCATTGGAATCTCCACTGAGTGTGTGATGCAATCAATGCATCACTATAGTCACAATAGATAGTCTATCTTTCCCTTTCACCTATCTCTCCACTGGTCTCCACTGAAACTGCCATGCACTGTAGTTAACTGATGTATTGTTCAATTGATTAATGAGTTATTATTTGTGAATTAATTAACTAATTAATTCACTCCACTCTCACTAGTGTATCGATCAGTTAGACTAGATAAAAGCTGACCTCATGCAAGTCTAAGCGAGGTTAAACTAAATACAACTCCCATAACTACTTCTTTGTTGTGTCATAACTCTTTCCACTTGAGTTCTATTTGATTCCTCCACATTGATGGTCATTATTAGGGTATGGATGCTACGTGAAATGGTCCTTTGTCAGCATTGATTAAAGTGCTCTGAAGATGAGGTGTGTTGAATGTGATTATTATTAGAGCTAATAATAGTCGTATCTCTTAATATTGATTGGCGATCTCAATGATTTTAATATTCAAATAAAATTTGTCATACAGAAAAACAAATAAAACATCCACAAATAGCATCTTGCAACTTCTGAAATATGATCATCATGTCTAAAAATAGACATAGTCTAAAAATAGACTTGCGCCAAAAATAGCCTGCGGGCCCACTTAGTGAAGGCGACTCTTTTCACTAAGCTCATCATCTTGTTGAATCTCAACAAGATAGGGATTATCCTTCACCCCGATCCCGCCTCTATGGTATTTGAATTTTCTCCTGGTGAGCACCTTCGTCAGAATATCTACATCTTGATCCTCCGTAGGAATGTACTGAAGCAACATGATCTTCCGCTGCACACAATCTCTGATATGATGATACCGAATATCAATATGTTTAGATCTATTATGAAACACAGGATTAAACGAGAGTTTAATGAACCTCTAATTATCACAATGAATCACCATGGGATCTAAATGTGAATCGAACAAACCAACCAGGATCTTCCTCATCTAGATAGCCTCACATGTAGCTAAATTTTCTGCCATGTATTCCGCTTCCACTAAACTGAGTGCCACAAATATTTGTTTCCTGCTGTACCAAGAAACTGCCATAGATTCGATACTGAAAATCCCTCATGATGTGCTCCTTCTATCTGTTGGGCTTCTTGCCCAATTTGCATCTGTGAAGCCATGCAACTTCACCTCATTTTTTTGTCTGTACTATAAACCATACTCAGATGTGCCCTTGAGATATCTCAAAACATGCTTGTCTACCTTCCAAAAGAGCTTGGTAGGCTTACCCATCGCTTGTGAAAGCTATTTCACCGCATAGCATATGTCCGGTCTTGTATTGACTAAATACATGAGTGAACCCACCAAATGTCGATAAACAGTGGCATCCACTACCTCTGCCGATGTAGCATCATATTTCTTCCAATTTCCTGGAAGAGGAGTGTCGATAGGCTTGCAGCCTTGCATGTGAAACTTCTCTAGTATCTCTCGGGCATACTTCCCTTGAGACACAAACAATTCACCTTCTCGCTGCCATATTTCCAATCCAAGGAAATAATGAAGGGGGCCCAAATCCTTCATCTCAAACTCCTTTGCAAGATTTGCCTTGCATGAGTGTATCAACTGCTCATCACCTATTAGTATTAAATCATCAACATAAATTACAATGATTAAAATCTTACCCTCAACCACAATCTAGTACAGGTTTGCATCCGCCTCACTCTTGGTGAAGCCAAGTCCAGTGAAATAGCTGTCGATTCAAGTGTACAAGCATGGGGTGCTTGTTTTAGCCCATACAATGCCCTTTTGAGCCTGCACACATGCGGCTCACTGCTGAAGATCTCAAATCCTTCAGGCTGCTCAATGTACACCTCTTCCTCAATGATCCCATTAAGGAATGTAGTCTTCACATCCATCTGATGAATGTGCCAACCCATCTGCATTGAGAGAGAAAGGATGGTCCGTATGGAAGAATACCATGTGACAGGTGCAAAGGTTTCTTCATAGTCAATCCCCTCAATCTGTGAGAAGCCTCGGGCAAAAAATCTTTCCTTATACTTCTCTATGCTCCCATCAGTAGCTTGATTTACCTTGTAGATCCATCTTGATCCTACAACTGATTTTCCCATCGGCCTTGGAACAATCTCCCAAGCACTATTTCTGACAATGGAGTCATATTCCTCCACCATGGCATCTACCCATGTGGGCTCCTACACTACTTCTTCGAAAGAAGATGGCTCTGTCACAATACACTTGCTCATAACAGTCATGTATCCAGTATATCGGTCAGGTGACTGTCTCTGTCTGTGCTATGATGTAGGGACTCCTACATTCTGTGCCGCATCAAGCTTCAGTCTCTCAGCTTCTATGGTAAGCTTTCTGCCTTGTTTGATGTTTGGTTCTGCATGAGTGGACTCCTCCACTCCATGAATCTTATCCTATGGCTGATCCACATCCAGAGGCTCATCTTTGGTAACAAGAAGTTCCTCTTCCGCATGCAAGTGTAGCTCCCTCTCAAGCGACAAATTCATGGCTTTCACCTCATTGAATTTTATATCCCGTCACACAACAGTCATCCGACTATCTGGAAAATACAAACGATAGTTATGGGGTGTTTCTGTGTACCCCACAAATATCCCAACTTCTGAAGTCGGCTCCAGCTTCTTCCTAGTGTCCTTCGTCACATGAATGTAAACAGGTGAGCCAAAAATCTTCAAATGAGAAAAATCAGGCTTCTTACTAGAAAATTCTTCTTCGGGTGTACTCATGCCAAGTACTCTATGAGGACAACGATTTTTACATAAACTGCAGTGTTGCATGCTTCCTCCCACAAGTGCATTGGTAGGCCCTGGTCATGCAACATCGCTCGTGCATCACCCACGATCGTTCTGTTCTTTCTCTCCGCGACCCCATTTTGCTATGGATTATGAGGCGCTATGAGTTCTCTTCGAATTCCTTCTTTGTTACAGAAGTCTTTGAATTCACCCGAGATGTATTCACCACCATTATCGCTCTGTAGAGCTTTCAATTGCTTCCCCGACTCCTTCTGAACTCAAAAAAATTTGAGAACGTTTCACTCTTCTTCTTCATAAAGAAGATACAACATCTACGAGAAAAGTCATCAACAAATATCACATAATACTTGTGTTTTGCTGTTGAAGCAACCGAGAATGGTCCACACACGTTTGTGTGAATTCTCTCCAGGATCACCGAAGCACGGTTATCCTTCTCATGAAAGGTGGTCTTCACAAACTTACCCATTGTACATCCTTTGCACTGATCTGACTGCACAAGAGTACCCTTGGGAAGTCCAGTAGAAATTTGCTGCAAAATCTTCAAAGCACCATGGTGAAGATGACCCAATCTCCTGTGGCATAATTCGCCCTCATCCCAGCTCACCACTTCTTCTGCTTTGTCCACCATTGCAGTGTAGCCATCTACCTCTAGATTGTAGAGATTCTTAATTTGAAACCCTATCTTCTTGGTTCGACCCGTTGTTTTATGTCGAAGGAAGGGTTTTCCCTCACTGAAAACAACATCATAACCCTTGTCTTCAAGCATTGCGACTGAGACCAAGTTCTTCTTCGGACCTGGAACATGCATGAAATTCTTCAATAAGAACGGATTACTAGACTCCCTCTCAAAGGTAATGGCCCTAATTCCATTCGCACTGTACCGACTATCGTCACCCATATCTATATGCATTTGGAGGTCCTTCTCCTCCAAGTCACTAAACAACTCTTTGTCTCTCGTAATATGGAAAGACACACCACTATCAAGATACCACACCGATCCCATGCAGCTTGAAACCAAGCATGCGATCAAGGAAAAATCCAACTCAAATTGCGAGGCTAAGGCCTCTCTAGCTGCAGATCAAGAAACCTACTTATTCTTCTTCTTCTGTGGACAGTTAGTGGTGAAATGTCCATGTTCATGACAGTGAAAACACTTCAATTTGGACAAATCCTGCTTCTTGCCTTTAGCACCAGATTTTGAATGATTTTTCTTCCCCTTCCCTTTCGTTGCTTTGGCAGCCAAAGCACAATTCTCTTCATCTTCATTCTTCTATGAAGATCCATCCCCGGTACCCCGCCTTATCTCCTCCTGCACAATATCCAACCAAAGTCGCTCCCATCCTAGCAGTTTCTCTCATCCATTGACAGGGTCTTTGTAGCTATGCCAACTCTTCGGAAACCCAAGGAGAGCCAAGCTCACCAAGTTTTCTTCATCAACAGTAACCCCCACACTTCCCAGTTCATCCTTGCAGTGGACAAACTTCGTGAGGTATTTTGGAATACTGTTGCCTTTCTCCATTTTTATTTTTATGAGCTTGTATTTAAGCACCAACTTCCTCTGGTCACTTCTGCTTTGAAACAAGTCTGTCAAAGCCTTCCACATTAATAATGGAGTGGATTTCCCTTGAAGGCTGGACACAATATGTTCCTTCACACCTTCCAACAAAATCCTCCTCGTCTTTGCAGTCTTCTTTTGCCATGCATCAAGTAATGCAACATCGCTAGATCCCGGCATAGGAACATCACTATCGATGAACTCCTTCAGCCCATTATCCTCCAGCACTGCCTCCATCCTATCCTTCCAGGCTATATAATTCGAGTTCCCATCAAGGGCATACTCCAATCTCAACCCGTTGAAAGACATTTCAATGTATACTCGATTTCTGCACCAATAATCGTCTGTAGCAAATTCGAATTGTCCACTAGCACAAACTCACTTCACAATTTCAATCTTCAATAAAAAATGCTCTGATACCATGTAGAAATTATATACAATATGCATGTATATATCTGGACTCTCCTAATCTCACAATATTTATCTTCTTGCAAAATACAGAATCCTTCCACTATAATTCTTGCGGAAATTTAATCAACAATTGCACAACACATGAGGCAATAAAAACACACATAACACAGTTGTTTAAAGGGAAAGCCTGAAGCTGAAAACCAAAACTATCATATATTATGTATCATGGAGATCATGTAACAATCTGATACAAATATTAGTACATCAAGCTCTCAGTACAATCAATCGTCACACACTAACATAGAAGAAATCTGCAAATCCATGCACCAATCTCTGCCCTCTTGCTAGCCTGCCTCCACTGTGCAATCCAAGCTGATTACAAAGAACAATTAAATGAAATCCCACTCTCCTTGACTGTGCAATCCTCATTGGCATCTCCACTGAGTGTGTGATTCAATCAATGCATCACTATAGTCACAACAGATAGTCTATCTTGCCCTTTCACCTATCTCTCCACTGGTCTCCACTGAAACTTCCATGCACTGTAGTTAACTGATGTATTGTTCAGTTGATTAATGAGTTATTATTTTTTAATTAATTAACTAATTAATTCACTCCACTCTCACTAGTTTATCAATCAGTTAGACTAGATACAACTAGCTGAACTGAGTCTAACTGAGTTAAACTAAATACAACTCCATAACTACTTCTTCCAACTGTGTCATAACTTTGCCACTTGAGTTCTAACTAATTCCTCCATGCATTAGCTCTAGTAAACCCTTAGGAATAGTGTAATTGCTTCTGTCAGCTGATGTGCCACATATGTGCACTGAACTGAAGTGCTCCAAGAGAATAAGTTGCTGTTTAGAGTCTGATTATTATTAAGAGCTAATAACAATCGACATGCATCTATTTTTCGATTGACGATCTATAAATAGACTTCACCCAATATTCTAAAAATAGAATTTCATCTATTTTTCCAACTTGACCAACCATCCACAAATAGCATCCTACAACTTTTGAAATATGATCATTATGTCTAAAAATAGACATAGTCTAAAAATAGACTTGCGCCAAAAATAGCCTGCGGGCCCACTTAGTGGAGGCGATTATTTTCATTAAGCTCATCATCTTATTGAATCTCAACATGTGTGATTGACAACAAAACCAAAGAAACTGAAGGAAGTAGTAAAACATAATGAGGATTGGGATGGTACAGTACAATTCATATCAGTCACAACATGGAAATGATGGGGTTTGAGCTTAGAAGGAGGAAAGGTCAGTTGACCAAGGGGGAGGGAATCACTCTCTAGACTGGATGGACACCTTAAGGAGCCTAAGGGCCGAGGTTAGGAGGTTCAAATCTAATAATGTGATCCAGGTGGATATTGGTGCCCAATTTCCTATTCCACTTGGACCCCCACCATTGTTTCTTTCATTTTTTAAGTTTCCTTAATTGTAGAACAATTTACAATTTTTGGTAGTTTTTTAGGTCTTGAATTTCCAGAGCCATTTTGAGGCCCTAAATAACGCTTTTTGAGAAAATAGTCAAATATAAATCCTTGTTTAAAATTTGTAGTTGAAAGTTGTATTCCTTGGATAGATATTTCTAATGAGGTATTTTTCATGTCAAAAAAAGATCGTATGCCAAAGTTACGACCCCTGGAAGTTGATGTACCAATTTACCCCAACGGGGCCCAGAGATTTGGCTCTTCATCTCCTAAGGTTAGGGTTTTGGATGTTTATGGTTGTCCATTGTTTCTCAATAATAAATATTCCTTTCAGCCTCATTGTAACACAATTTAGAGTCATGTAGCCTCCACATCTCTTCTCAGATATAAGCTACCATCGCCTAGGCTAGTTTATTTCTATTATGTATGTAAGCATATTTCACTTCTTTGATATTAATGAAATGAAGTTTTATTTCTGCTGCATCTATGTGTTTATGGTTATATTTGTATTATATTGTATTCGTGTATAATTATGAATCAGTGGTATCAGAGCGGTTCGCTATTTCTCTGTTTTTCTTTGCATTTCCCCAACAAGGTCAGGGTATAAGGAGTTAGTGCTCTAACTAGTTGAACCTTTGTATGACCAGCATCACAAACCCCGATGGCCTCCAATGGCGGAAGAAAAGAAAGATGAGGGAGTAGGACATCCTTTCAAAATGTTGCTCGATGAAGCCCTCGAGTGATAGAGGAATGCGATGGTGGACAAATTTTCCCAGATACTTTGGCGACTACCCACAAGTGATGCATCTTCATCCAGCAACCACTTTGGAGGAACCAATCCCTTTAAGGTACAAGTCAACTTTGATATCCCAATTTGAAGTCCAGATAGATTCATATGTCATAGATAAATGGTTATATATGTTAGAAGGATATTTTTTGGTTCATGATATTTCCAATCAGGAAAATATTACTTTTGCACTCCTTAAAGCTGCCACCAACGTCAAGGATTGGTGGGAAAAATACTTTGAGAAGAGGGACGAGAGGGAACCCTCAATATTTTCAACCCCACCCACTTGGAATTCTTTCTAATATGCCATCAAGGAATAGTATTACCATGTTAGGAGATATGAAGATAAATACATAAAGTGGACCACACTGTGGTAGGGAAGGGACCAAGACATGCTAGAGTTCACAAATATTTTTCATACTCTTCGCACAAAGTTGGGTATCAAGGATTATAAGAAGCATTTGGTACTCAAGTACCATGACTGTCTACATAAGTACATCTAGGATGAGATGGAGTTCCTGGACATCTCCTCACTCAACGCTGCCTATCGATATCCTATCAAGACCGAGCATAAATTTAAACATAAGAAGCAAGAATTTGGATCTGTTAATCCAAATAAAGGGAAATACACCCCCGAACCAAAAAACAAAGGAAAAACCAAGGCGAGATAACCTAGGACAAACCATAAAAGCTATAAGCAAATAATAACACCACAAAGAAAAATAAGGACACAAGAAAATTGTGTGAGTTCCATAAGAGCCCCACTCACAACACAAGTGAGTGTCGAGCCAAGTAGTCACTGGTGGCCGAGATGAAGGCTTCCAAATCAGATGCATGTTCTGACTTTGAGTCAGAACTCAACAAGGGGAATGACAAAGGGAAGCATATTATTGATGCAGAGTCCAATGCCATCGTTGCCACCACCAAGATCCAAAATATTGAGTTTGAATATCCAGAGGAGGGAGAGTGCCTGTTGAATTGAGGGGTCCTGACACAGGTTCAAATTTTATCGCTCAACCAACAAACCCTCCAACTACTGGCCCTTTCAGAAACGACCTTCTTACACAGATCAAAATCTCCATCGAAGCAATATGGGGGGTGTTGGAACCAAGTTTCTGCACCCTGAGGAAGAAAATAATGTGGTGGACCTAAACAGACTGATTGGTGAACTTATATAGGTCGTAACGGATATGCACAATTATAGAATAGTACTTATCGGATCACAGAGCAGAATCACAAATCACTTCGTCGTCGATATATCATAACAGAACTGGATCTAGATCTATATAATGCATAATCACTTAAGAAGATTCATCCATGTATTCAACCATCCATATAAGTTCATGCATAAATAACATATGTATTCGTGTAGATACATGTAATCGTAATAGAAGTAAAGTGATCTTAAGACAAAACAGTAAACATAAAACTCATATAGATAACATATTGTGTTCACCAAAATCAGTCCTTTTATTAATTCATAGTAATTAAGTGCATCAGAATTTCCCTTACACTTTACCCTTCTGCGCACATAGCCAACAGAATCTACACATAGCCAGGAATAGGTCTCCATGCACACAGCCATCAAGAGCCTTTATACCCAACCCAGGCTGAACCCTTACAAAAATTATCGGAGATGCATAAACACTTAGATCCAAAACATGAATAATTATTGACTACTACCTTAGAATCGATCTATCTATTTATATCCAATCTAGCGTGCAAATAATATGGTATCAAACCATGGTTTGAGGCCCATAGTTTACCCTTAAAACCCTTTTACATAAAAGAGGGACTTTGACCCACCCCAAAGCCCGTTTACCTTTTCGCGCAACGCACATATAGAAAAACTTATAAAAAAAGGTATCCAAAAATGTACCCCAGGGGACCCCGCTCCAACAGGCCCTCAACAAAAGCATGTGACTCGTCCCGAGGCACTATGGTGTCTGCTCCTTCATCTTGGCTTGGAGCACGATGAAAAAATATTTGAGAGGGAGCACCATTTCCAGACTCTGCGTAGCAGCTCCCTGCGCTTAAAGAACTAATTTCTTAGTGGTCAAACCTTCAGTGGGCAGCTCAGTAGTTATCTACATCTGTTGAGTGGCCTTCAATGTGTTATCCAAAGTCCGCGATAGCTGGAGAGCCTCCTCGACCCATGGTTGCATTATGGCCTCCAGTAGCTACTCTTTCCAGTGTAGGTCCTCAATTTCAGTTTGGATTACCCGAACCTCCTGTAGGTGGGTGAGGCACTATGTAAGAACAAGAGTAGGCACCGTCATCCTAATCTCAACAAATTGTTGCTCCTTTATGTGCAACTCATTGTGCAACTGCTATACCACAGGGTCATTCTGAACCGAAGTACAGACACCCATAGCCTCATCCAAAAGCTTGACACACTGCATGAATATGGACGCAATACTGTCAGTGGCCCGCTTGACTTCGGCAGCCCTCTTTTCTCTGACTTCAGGTGGGGTTTCAGGTGTAACTTCATTTGTAGATCAGAAATTTGATGTTCAAACTCGGCCCAGATGGTCTGATATTCAACACGTGAGGCTTTCAAGGTGATAGGCATTCCTTCTAATTCCTCTTCTGCGGTAGTTGTGGCAAGGACTGCTAGTACTTCACTACAAACTTTGTGGATCTTTGCCTCGAGCGCAGTGCGCTGAGATTTGGCTGCGCGGAAAGCTTCCTCCACTTCCTGTTGTTTCTGTTGTGCTTTTGCGTCCAACTGCCTTGAATTTACAGAAGTTGTGTGAGAATGGGCCTCATGGAACTGAAGCTCATCAATGATCATAGAGTGCATCATGTGTAGCTTCCCTGCAGGAAAAACAGACAAATTAATGTTAATGTCACCATAACCTTTGAACTAGGCGCGTCGGCTTGGATCTACATGGATGGCCAGTGCTGGGATTTGAATGAGGTGAACATCCCTGATTGCTGGTAATGTTATGTCGAGTAGTTGCATGTTTGTTACATGTGTGCCTTGTTTTCGTAAATTATTAATGCAAGTGTACGAAAAGATATCACTTTAGCTGTGTTTGACAAGCAACCCTAACAAAAAAGTTGGCTACTTAACTTCCTTAGATATGCAATAGATAGTCAAAACAAATGCAACAAAAACCCAGATCTATGGAGTAAAAGCAGTTAAATAGTAAAAAGAAATAAGAGTTTCTCCAAATATCCAATAGACAAGACAATATATATAAATAATTTATATGTATTAACACCTAGGAAGGGAACAAAGAATGATGTTAGTAGTCTCCCTCAATGGCATGGGTTCTTGGTTGTCCTCAATGCTTCAGATCCAGGAGTTTCTCTCTCTCAATGGTGTAGAAAACCCAAGATGTGTTGAACCCTATGGGAGCTCAAGAAGCGAGAAAATAGTAGTAGCAATGATAATGATCAGAGCGTGACAATGAAAGTGATCAAAGTATGACTATGACAAAAGAATCAAAGTGAATAATGAATGGAAAAACCTCATGTTTATAACAAAGTATTGAGTTATCCTCGATAATGGCAAATAATACAATATTATTAACTAAGATCTAGATCTAAATACTTGGAATATTTTATTATATTTTGTTGTAGGGAAAAGAAATTTAAATTGGTTAAATACATTTATTTAGAAATAATAAACAAATAAATGATTTATTTATCATTTCATGGATGGGGTTAAGGAATAATTCAACAAATAATGATTTGTTTAATTATTTCTAGATGATTTAGTCAAATTTAATAAGGAATATTAATTAGATAATGATTTAATTAATTATTCCTAGAGAATAATAAGATAAACAACTATTTATCTAATTATTTCTCATTAATTGGGTTAAATATGACCAGGAATATTATTTAAACAATGGTTTAATTAATTATTCCTAGAGGAAAATCAAATAAATAAGGATTTATTTAATTATTCCTCATGCAATTTCCTGTTTGAACCCAAATTAACTTAATAAAATATGGTTTATTAAATTATTTATTATAGTGAAAGCAATTTTACTATGGTAAAATTGGTCTTACATGGTGTATTTCAATCCATATAATTGTGAATGGTTAGATGACCAAAAATTGGTGTAAAAGATTTCCCCTCAACGTGCGAGCATTAGGAGCTAATCGTATGACTGAAGTACGTTGTAAGAACATAATCACTATGTAATATCCCAAAATGGGAAAGACGGGAATATAAAACACATGCACAACAGGGAAAATTTTAGGGGCGAATTTTAGCCCAAGGGCGAAATTTAAGGGGTTTTAGATTTTGGGGGGCGAATTTTTTATATAAAACCTTTTTGTATAGTTTTGTATATTTAGCCCCAAAATTATTTTAAAAATAATAAATTATTATGTTTTAGCCCAAAAAAATATGGGTGCATAAAACATGAAACGCTAGATTCACCTGTCGATTTACTCGTTTGGATGGTTTTGGGTTGTATTCGCCCCCGATTTACTAAGTTATAGGGTTTTGGAAGGGCATTCGGCCCCAATTTACGCTGATGTTGTGCTATGATACTGACCTCGTTACCAAGCTACCAAGCTTGACCTCATGTTTACTAAGTTGCAGGGTTTTGAAAGGGCATTCGCCCCCAATTTACACTGATGCTATGCTGTGATACTGACCTGGTTACCAAGCTACCAAGCTTGATCAGAACATAAGGGTCGGTCTTCTTGTGATCTCGAAGGGTTAGATCTTCAAGTTATGATATGGAAGTGGTTTATTTTTAGGAAAGTGTAAGGACCAAAAAACGCTAGCAAATGGTCACTGAATCATTAAATATTTTTTATCCTACTTACAAAGCTATGATGGAGCATCTCCACTCAAAACCTCTGAATAGGTTCAAGAAGGAACTTAAAGAGGCCGTTAAAAATAGAGAAGGGTTTGCATTTTCTCTTAGGCAGTATACAGAGAGTTTCATGGAAGAATTTGATCAGGGATGTTTAGATGCAAAAATTGAACAAGCATCTTGGAACTCGTCCAAATCTCGGAAGAAACTTAAGCAAGAGATTAATGCTTATGCAACATCTCTATGTTCTACTCAATTGTCTGGGATTATATGTAAATCTGAGGCACAACTTACTAAATAACTCGCTGAAGTGGTGGCATATTTTCTTGAGTTTGCATCTCCAGACACCTGGCTAAGCATAAGAAATTTTTTGAAAAATGAGACAGAGATAGTAGTATTAAATTTTAAATCTGTAATTGTTGGATTTGAGATTGATGATGAGACTTCCAATGAGATGGTTGAAAGTCTTAAAGATTATGGAAGAAGTGTTGTGGATAAGAAGGCCACAAATGAAGTTGGGCAAGTTCTTATTCGCATGAAGGACAGGTTTTCAATTGTCTTCAGCCATGATAATGAATCGATGCCAAGAGTCTGGAATCTGTTCCCTTGACTACCCGAATTTTGAGAAGACTTGCTAGCTCAGTCCTCATGATTGGTTTCACATTCACAAAAATGAAGTAAAGACATAACTAATCTCATTGCTGTGTAGCCTGCTGCTCCTCTAAATACACGATAGGAAGTATCCGAGACAGACAAGAAACGACTTAGTAGGGGGGGCACAAGACATATCAATTCAATGATGATGAGGGCAGTGGAGGGATCTGGGTTGCATATGCCCTAGATTTACGCCGATGATGAGGGAAATGAAGGATTTTGGGTTGCATACGCCCCATATTTACTGGCTTGGAAAGTTGGAGGGTGATTGGAATGGCATTCGCTAGATGAATACTTTGAAGATGGAACATGAGAATTTTCAAGATAATTCTTGTTACAAGGAGACGTATCAAGATTTGACAAAGGAAAGGCTGACTGAGGAAAATGCTCAAGTAACTATTAGTCTCTCTCAGTTTTTTTTTATGATAAAATTCTTCTTGGATCATAATCAGATGATATGCATTATTGGAAGTGGTTTTTGATTCCAGAAGTGGTTTGTAGCAGCTCTCTTAAGCTTCTCATTAACAGGGATTAATATCCGGAACCTTCTTCCTTAACCATGACCCATTCAAATTTATTATTGTCACTCCAAAAATCAACCCTGTCAAATGCAACTAACTACTGCTAAATTCACCTACAAAGCCATATTTTTCAACAACGAATTAGAATTGTCTACCTAATAACATGACCCTGGGAAAATTATGGTTTGATGTGCTGTCTGAAATGATCAATAGTTGTGCTTCTACTATTCACAGCGGTTAAACGTTTGGGTCACTGAATTTGTGACTAAAATATAACTAAAATATTTGGGTAACCAGCCAAAATCCACATTAGTGCTCTAGCTAAGACACATGGATCCCTGTCATGTTTTTAACATTTATTGTGAAAAACAAAAGTTATTTATTGCTTTAGTACTATGAATCTAAAACTCACCATTGCCACTCACTCTTGGTAGTCATCACTCATATTGAAAATGGAATTATATAGAATTCCCTTAGACAAGCATCCATCGTCAAGTAACCCCTTCATTGCTCCCTCCGTCACTCATATTGAAAATATAATTATGTATAAGTCCCTTAGACAAGAATCCATCGTCAAGTAACCCGTTCATTTCTCCCTCCAGTAAGAGGCTTTCCTATCAATCAGTTAAAATAAGTAGGCATCATCAAATTTTCAATGAGACTTTTCACCAACAACACCCTCTTCATTAGTATTGTGAACGATGACATTACCACCCTCACCCTTCTTAGTACCCTTTCAAGTAGAATATAAAACTGAATCTCAAAGTTAATGAGTAATGTGGCATGGCTTCCCACAAAATAATTGCATGTTATTTCTTCATTTTTGTTTATCTTTCCCGTGTTTCTTTCTTTTGGGTTATGTTTTTATTTTGGTAAAAAGGTTCATTCTGCTATCTCATCTTCACTGTTATTCATCCAAATTACTCAAAATAGCTAGAGATACACAAAATCTATATGAGAAGCATAACTCCAAAGTATAATGATGAAGACAACTTGCACAACTCCTAAGGAGGAGAAGCATTTATCCCATCAACCCCCAAAGATAACAATATCAAATAATCATATACAGTTGTGTGTATAATGAGTGTAATTGTATTTCAATTTTTAACATACTAGTCCTCATACCTTGCTCATGTGGGCCCTATACTATGACAACTTAGATCATTTATATATTAGCTTAGGGATACATGTTTCCATCCTAATTCTGACATGCTGAGTTTTCCTATCCTTCCCATAGACTGATGATGGTATTAGAATCTAAGGATTCATCTCTGGCAATGGTTTGTTGGTCCAGGCTCCTAGTTTAGCTTAAACCTTTTGGAGACTTTAAAGCTTTGGATTGACCAAGCACATTGTAATCTACATTAACCATTACCAAAATCTAATAATCATACATTATAACTTAAGAAATGGTCATTAACTACTTACAAATTTTTGCTAATCATACAAGTCTGATATGAATTCCCATTCCTTTCCATTTTCCATCATCCTCAACCACTTTTTTTTTTTTAATTATATGGAAAATAACTTTATATTTTAGATGAGGAATATATATGTTTTTGGTCTTTAAGAGACTGTGTAGATTCAACAACAAGACTAGAAGCCATTCCAACAAAACTTATTATATTACTTGCAAGAATTAAACGTAAATAAGAAAAATAGAAATCATCCTTCCCAACCATCCAAAATAAACCCAATTGACATATTTTACTTATTTCCTTCTGTGAAAAGCTAATCTATCTTATCATCATGTCATATAAATGTTCCCAAGACACCATAAAATTTTATTGCAAGTGAAATGTGAATTTCATCACCCTCTTTCTATGGTTCACTATCTAAAAATTGACATATTTTACTTATTTCATTCTATGAAAAGCCAGTCTATCTTATCATCATCATATAAATGTTCCCAAGACACCATAGAATTTGACTGCAAGTGTAATGTGAATTTCATCACCCTCTTTCTATGGTTCACTGTCTAAATTAAGGTGATTTTAAATAGTAAAGTGAAAATAGCATAGCTCTTGAATCATGTTGAGATTTAAGAGAAATAAAATATGATTGACCTTTTTAATGCAGGTGGGAGCATTACACTAAGACAAATTATAGGAAGTAATGGACATCTTCCCACTTGGGATGTAAAGCACCCCACTTTTCCTTAGTGCATATATCAGTGGTGTTGTTATGCCGAGTTCAGAGTACCTATTGAAGTTAGATGAGACCCTACAGATCTAATAGCAACAAGCATAACTCAATCTGGATTTTTTTCTCTTTGAAAAACAAACTATAATAATGTGTTCTGGGATGTTAGTTTAGCAGGTTTGACAGTGTTTTGTTTGTTGTGGCATGGTGTGTTGTCTTCTATTAGAGATGTTGAAGTGGTTAATTAGTCACGGTGTGTTGTGTTTTATTAGATATGTTGAAATGGTTAATTAGTCATGGTGTGATGTGTTTTGGGATGTTAGTTTAGCAGGTTTGATAGTGTTTTGTTTGTTGTGGCATGGTGTGTTGTCTTCTATTAGAGATGTTGAAATGGTTAATTAGTCATGGTGTGTTGTGTTGCAATAGTCTATTAGTCACCAGATAGAGAAGGAAATTAGCGTGTGAAGTGAAGTGAAGAGAAACTAAACTTCTTTTATTTTGACATTTTGAGATGACAAAGCTTAAAGCTAAAATACAACTGTGGGCTTATTAAAGACTCAAAGTGATAATTTAGAAGGTCATCATCATTTAGAAATTCCTCTATATATAGCCATGGACAATTTCTCTCTTAATAGGTCAATTGTAACTAAATGAAAAATAGAGAAAAAAACAATAATCAATCATTCATCTCACTCAACAAATCTCTACCCACTTAGTTCTAAGATTTTCTAACACCTATAAAAGATCTAGTTTCCATGACCCTTATCAGAAAGGCTCTCTTGCATATTCTAGTCAAACCCACTGCTTTCAAATGGTGTCAAATTACATATATCTTCAGCCCATATTGAAAAAGACTAAAATTTAAAATATATATTTTACAAAGAGGTTCCTTTTATATAGGGATCTAATAGAGATCTTTAGGCAGATTTGGTTTTATATATTTTGTATTAAACAATACAATAGTTTCCCACAAAATATTTGAGTATGGACATTCAGTTATTAGTTACTCATACTGTGAAAATGCAATAGATTATAGTATTCCTACAAAACATTATTTATAATGAGTACATGGACATTTTGTTTCCTTTGTCTTTCTCCCTTTCGAAAGGCTTCCAAAAACATGTCCAGATGGGCTACATTGCAAGGAATGGTCTTCCTTTGGCTTAGGTGCATGAAGGATATCTACTTCATCAAAATAATTTGAGGCCTCCACTAGGCATATGTATTTTTGAGGTTCCTACCGTTTGTGTGTCAGAGCAGACCACAGCTAGAATGGAAACCTGGTCAATGGTTTAACACTACATAAATCTTACTGGTGAAATGACTATAAGCTATTGTTTCTGGTACCTATGTCCTCCAATTATTATTTTATTTTTCCTTATTGATTAAGAGAGTCTATGCAATGATGACATGTATGAGGAGTTAACACGTATTTGTGTGGTGTTTCAGTAAGTGAAAAACACTTCTCTCAAGTTTTCCTTGTATCAATGCATTTCCAGTTTTGTTTGTTTGTCAAATCATAGTTTTTTTAATCTCAGTGGACCTTTGTGACCTTTTAAGTTCAGCCTCTTTGTCATTTTCACCCAGAATTACACGGTTTAGAGATGGAGGAGTGTATATATTCATTTCTTTGTATGGTCACAATCTGCCCTCAAGTGTTTTGTTTTTCATGGTCAACGTAATGGTCACTGTTTTTGTTTCAAAGGGAGATCTCATGGGAAACCCAAGGATACTTCGTCACATTTGAATATGGTATCCAGATTCCCAAATAGTCCCATTGGCATAGATTAGTGCACCTTACCCAATGGGGTTTAACAAGGCACCGCTAGTATGTAACTATACAAATTCTCAGCAATATGGTGACAACTAGTTGAGATATAACCCCTTGTGTTAAGGTAGCCTCCATTGTCACATAATACAGTGAGGGAAATAGGTTTTTCACAAGAAAATTACGGAGGAAACCATTTCTTTATATCTTATTGTTTCAAAGGGAAATCTCATGGGAAACCCAAGGATGATTCATCACATTTGAAGATGGTATCCAGATTCCCAAATAAGCCCATTGGCATAGACTAGTGAGCCTTACTCAGCGGGGTTTAACAAGGCACCTGCTAGTATGGAACTAAAAAAATTCACAGCAATATGGTGACAAAGAGTTGAGATATAACCCCCTGTGTTAAGGTAGCCTCCACTGTCACATAGTACAGTGAGGGAATTATGATTTTCACAAGAAACTTACAGAGGAAACTCTTTCTTTTTATCTTATCCCAAAAATTTGAAGAAAATGAAATAACTCTATGAATGAAGTATAGTAATGGATTATTTTATCTTTCTTGGACTTGAATTCCAATCTCATCAATTGTAGACTATAGATCCTCAAACATAATACCTTTGGGTTGTGACTTCAGATTGCCTTTGCCTCTGTCAAAATTCAAAATGATCAGATTTCAAGTACAATGTTGAATAATTTCTCCAATCTTGCTAATTGTCAAGTATTCCATATGCAATTAAGTCTTTTTTCTATATTCAGTTTGCAAGCGTGGGATTTTGTTGTGCCCTATAAGGGCGAGGATATTATACTCAATTTATTAAATAGAAAAATCACCTCTTAATTAGTATTCTCTCTATTTTTCAGGTGTTCATCAATGTCCCATGGTATTTCAGTGCACTATACTCCATGTTGAGCCCTTTCTTAACACAACGTACCAAGAGAAATTTTGAAATTTCTCTTTAAATGTGATCTCCACTAATTCCTGCCTTGAAGATAGTCCATCACATAGTTCTTTCAACACACTGATTATCACAAGGCTAGCCAATCCACAAGTTGGCTAAACTTTCCAATCAATCTTCATCAGTCAATGTAGCTTCATTGTCATAAATAATCCTTACCTCTAGCTACTATCCTACTCCTTCAAGATTTCCAACTCATAGGGTCTACAACTATTTGCCCCAAATCATTGATATGTTTCTCCAAATCACAAAACTAGGGTTTTTAGTTCTGCCTTCATACATTCCAATAATCTATCTGTTCTAAAGGATTTGCCCTATATCTCTGATATTTTAGAACAAGGACTTGCAATTTTTTCCTTCAACAATACTTTTGTTGTTACAAGCTATATTGTTCATAAGGTCTTCTAGAAATTTCCTTACATAGTGACAAGATTCAAGACTACTGCTTTGTCACACAAGTTAAGGCATCATCAATAGCTCATACAATACTAAATAACTTACACATTCAATGTTCTTAGTGAATTCACACATCTTCCCATACAACAAATTTTGAATTCTAGAGATCATTGTCCTTAGGGCTTCATAATAGTTGCCTTCTAATAGTGACCTAATTATTCAAAAATCACTATACTTGGGCCTTTTAACAGTCCATAGGTGCTCTTTAAAAACCATTCATTAACAAACAAACCAATCTATTAGAGAAACATACCTTGTTTCTCAACTTCCCCTTATCCTTCTTGTTCTTGGTTTTGTGTTCTTGCTTCAGAAACCATACCTTTGATTAGGGCATGTTGTAACCACTGTTACAGTCCTGCCAACTCGGCCTCCACTTCTCAAGAGACTGTGGCTGCCCTTCTTCTATCAAGTATTTCCATATGTTGGGTTATAAGACACCTTCTATCCTATTGTTGCACCCTTTTGGTCCTCAAAAGGATACCTACAACAGTTTAGTTTCCCACAAAGATTTAAAAATATGTTCCTCCATGGATGCAACACAGAATTACTTGTGATGTTTCACACTTTGGATGATCTTCAAACTCCTACTCCAGCGCTTTTAGGAATAATGTTCCAACCTAGCAGACTTCCTCTACGAACCAAGCACCCTTGCAACCTTCTTAACAGTCTCTATCTACCTTCGGCCCTCTCTGAAAGCCTTGCTCTACCCAGGTATTTATGCAGCCTGCTAACCTGCATTCAAACCAAGCATAAGAACCCTACAACAACCCTATTGCAACTTGGTCCTACACTATATTATATCTAGACTTTCGGACCTAAATTTATTCAAGGAAAAAAGATAAGGATGGCCTAACAACTTGGCCTTATGATACTTTTCATCATTTCATATCAGAGATACAAACCCGACTTCTTGGTCCTACTATTAGGCTCTCAACTCAAATGCTTTTCCTCTAGCCTGTGACAAACAAATATAAAAAAAGACAAAGACAAAATCCAAGTTCTTACTTTTTTTCCTTTTTAGTTCTGCTCATCTGAGGTATGTGAGGTTCTCTTGAGGAGAGATCTACGCTTGTTAGATGTATAATATTATACTCTTCTTAGTAGTTTTTATTTTCAAGCTTAACCCACAGATCGTTGTTATGGCCTAGCTCAGAGAAAGTAATTTGAGTAGTCATAAATGTGAATTGTCTTAGAGACATTACATGTCAAATTTTTTCCCTTTGCAGCAAGAAAAAGGCCTCCAACTCTGGATCATTTTATAGATGTAGTGTTTTTCCATCAATTATTGCTTTTTGGATTTTTCACCTTCGAAGAGTCGTCATACATAAATGGTATTATTGGATCAACAAGATAAGTATGGTCTTAAATTGTAGCACCACAATTATCACCTCAAAACTCGGATTTCACACCTTACATATCTTTTGATTATCCCTAATCCATTCAAAACATAACTCTTTGGAATGTTTTAATCCCAATTTGTAATTCCTTCTAGAGAGTCTTAATCCCAGTTTGGAAATTTGTATTTTGAAAAATATATTTAGATCTTTGATGTCCAATGGTACTTCCCTTATGCATTCAAAAGGGTCCTTGCCACTCCCCTGGTCTATCAGGATGAAAATTGCATTGGGTGTAGAAAAAGGTCTAGCATTTCTTCATGGAGGGGCTAAAAGACCAGTGATTTATCAGGATTTTAAAACATCCAATATTCTGTCGGATTCAGTTTGTACATACAAATTCAAAATTATGAGATGGCTCAGTGTTACACTTTGGATTCTCTTAAGTCTTTATGGAGAGATATTTACTTGTTGTAGGAATACAATGTGAAGCTGTTTGATTTTGGACTAGCAAAAGATGGACTTGAGGGAGACAACACCCATGTTTCAACTTGAGTTATGGGAACATATGGCTATGATGCTCCAGAATATGTAATGATTAGTGAGAATTTTAACTAGTTTAAAACCTGTGGCAATTATATCTTGGTGAGGAAATTTTAAGATTGATATAGATCAACAAGAAATCTAGCCTCCTTAAGGGTCTTGTCTAGTAAATGGGGCAAGCAACAAAACTGACAAGTTTGTTATGGGAGAATTGTTCAGGTCTCGTCCTATTGGTCTAATGTTGAATGTAGAACAACCAATTTTCAAGAATCAGGATAGTTTATATGAGGTTGAATTTTCCTTAATTTATGAAAAAGGTATCTAAACAAGCATGCATCTCATGCATACATGTTTTATAGTCTATAAAACATTGTTTCAGATGACTAAATACCCATACCAATAGATATTTAGTTGAGGAAAGA
The DNA here is from genome assembly GCA_034641835.2 of Pinus albicaulis. Classification (NCBI taxonomy): domain Eukaryota; kingdom Viridiplantae; phylum Streptophyta; class Pinopsida; order Pinales; family Pinaceae; genus Pinus; species Pinus albicaulis. The sequence continues at coordinate 1,305,470,120 of CM076577.1, read as the reverse complement.
TCAAGGAATCGAGTAGTTGGAAGGCCATTGGTCTGTCACTAGATGTAGTATATATTTTGATGTATCCAATGGGGAAAAACGTTTTCATCCTATGAATGCAAGCACTAATTTGTTTCATTTATTTGTGCTTGTTTTTGTAATCTAGTGTTAATAATACACTGCTTGAATTCTTGTCTCATTAGGACTTATTCCTTGGCATATTATTCGAATCTAGAAATACAATTAGCAAATAAACATGACCATTAAAAGTTAAAACCATCATTTTAATAAACTTGAATGATCACTATGCTTTGAAACTCAATATTGGTTTAGGTAACGATATTACTTATGTTTGGAGGTGGGTCATCTCGTCAGGTCCAAAATCCATCAAACACACATCTTCATCATGCCTTCACTTCCTCATTTAGTTTGTCTCTCCTCAATTGGATTCTCCATTTGAGTCCTTGTGGGTGGAAAATCCGACAAGTCGAATTGTGCCCTGATTGGATGAATTTACAACATCAAATATTATTTATTCAACATAACAGAAAATCTATTGTTGCAAGTGATACTATTGTTGAAATCATATAAGGAAGCCTCTATTGCCTGCATATTAGATAAAACCTTTGTACAGTGAAAAACTTTGTAGTGATATATTTTGCTAATATTTGAAGTGTTTTCTTCCACTTCTAACATAAACATCTAAAATGCATATAACCTATAAAATTATAATATAACTTCATACATTGTGGTTCTCTCTCTAAAACATGTTCTGATAAACCCCCAATCTTAGAAAGATTTCCTTCACTGAAAACTATCAAGTCTCCGCATTTGAAATAATTTGAACAGGAATAGTTTTCCTTCCCATAAAACATATCGGTCCCCATTTTTTTTACCATTTTCTTCATCTCATGGATCTATTTGCAGAGCAGCTGGGAGTTCTAATAATTTTTTAATAGTGTCCCATACTTCGTAACCTTGCGCCAAGAGATAGACCTCCATTCTTCCTTTCCAGAGTGCATAATTATTTTCATTGAATAGAGGTACACCATTCTTGGTATGCTCCATGACCTTCTTCCAGCTGTTAAACTACTATTGAAGGAACCAAGCTCTGATTCCAATTGTTAGAAATACTTGGGGGGGGGGGGGTGAATCAGTATTCCTTTCAAATAGAGCATTAGTTAATCTTCAATTATTATCAGTGTTTGTACAATGATAGAAGCAAACAAGAGGAACACAAATGCACACAATTTTTAAGGTGGAAACCCACTTCGAGACAAAAACCACCTAATTTTTTTCTAATAATTCTTTAATATTCAAATCCAATTGAAAATAAAGCTCCAACTTCCTAGAATATAGAAAAGCATTCTTCTCCAGCTCCCATTGGATGGATGCTCCAATCCATGAGATTCTTCAGTAGCCAAATGAACGGATGCCCCAACACCCAATGAGCTACAACTCACCCTAGCACCACCCTACCAACCTATAGAAGAATAAAATAAGAATGGACTCCCGTACTCGGGAAAATGGTCCACTTTAAAAAGATATAGAATGATGTAGAAGAAGAATATATACTAGACCATAACCACAACTTTGACACAACCAACTAATGATGATCTTAGACCTCCCAACACTGCCTCTTCAACCCTTGGCAGATAGACACTAGTACAATTTTTACAATAATGTATTTACAATGACTTAGTACAATGCCTTTAAGCTGCATGGACTGTACGGTCTTGCTTACTTAAGAAAACTATGGATAGACTTCTTGCCTTGTTGCAGAACTTTGGTGGCTGCTCTTGTCATGCAACCCTGCTGCTACCTGTAGCACAGCACTTTTACTGTGGTAAGTACGGTCTTTGAAACCCTTGACGGCTTGGACGGTCTAGCTTTCTTGCCTTCTGAGAGCTTGCCTTTGAATGCGGCGTGTCCTGCATTATTTCAGATCCCCAATATCTAATTTTCAGTACTATAGTATTCCTCTAAGTTGTCTTTCCAATGCCATAGGTCTGAACCAATTTGGATTCTTCAAGGGAGAGTTATACCCAATCTCTCAAAATGCCCATTGTTTCAGCAGAGAAAACTTGTATGGCATGCCACATGTCATTGTTTCTTCATTCGGCTCTAAAATTGATAGATAAAAAAGTGCACACTATGGAATATCCATCAATTTTTACAGAATTCCAATCCGATACTCAGAGAGAGAGTTATGACGAATTTACCAAGGTCACTTCTTTGAGATGAATTTCAGGAGCCTGCAAAAACCTTGACTTACACAGATCATATCTCCAAAACTATTGCGCACCTTGATCTGAAATTTTTACTACAGCTTCCTCAGGATTTTGGCTATGCCTCAGAAAAATTTCAGCTTTTGAACCTTCGAAAAAAAAAGTTAGAGCAAAAATTCCAAGATGACCTGTTTCAGATGGTCGAATCCCTTGCATAAGGAGGAAAAGAAGATCACAATTTATATGAATGCTTAAGTTGAGAGGGGCTTCAAAAAGTGAACGTGAGAGGGATTTTAGGAGCTTAAAAATATTAATTATGAAATTTCAATAACCCATGCCCCAACCTCATGGGGTTTTAGCCCACTAACTGGGGCTGCAAACTTCAAACATGAATATCTCTCAAACCGTGAAGAATTACATGGCGTTCCATATATAAATGGAAAAATATCAAAAATTAGAAACCATAAAAAGCATTATTGACCCAGAATATATTAATTTGGTAGGTTAAAATTCCCATGCAATATTGGGTTATCCCCTGGTGCTGCTTGGGTTGACATCAATGACAACCGTTGATCAACAATTTCGGCCCTTTTTGGGTTGCACAGTGCACCCTTGCTGGTTGAGTTACACACTCCCTAGAGAAAAATACTAATATGGGCCTGAAGGAATGATATATCTGCTGCAATAGCACCCACTCAGCTAAATAACTAAAGGGATTGTCCCTTCTTTCGATCCCAAGTTGAGAAACTTAGGATCTAGCTCCTCCACTGAATATGCATATGCTGCATACACAACTGATGGGTAATAGTGCGCTATCTAGGAGGGATGATGATGTAGACTGCTGATATATAATAAAATTCTGATCCCAGGTTGCTGAAATGATCCACTGAGTGAAGTATTAATCCCTCATAGGATTCCAAGCTGAGTTTACTGGAACTTCCTCTTCTCCTCAAACCCTCACTGCAAAATTACGCAATTCTTGCAGGAAATGTTGCTGCATAGAAGAATATATTGATGGCCTGATGCTAGCTATGAAAATGAAACTCCCAGAAGACTGAAATGGATTTATAGTGTGAAGGGCTGATCCCTTCACAAGTTTATCAGCTGAAATACTGAGAACAACCTTCCAAATCTCAAACGCAAGTTCAGGAGTGCGTAATTCCTATACCTGGAAGTGCAGATGAGAGTGGATAAATGTGGAGCTGATTTCTGGATGATGAATGTTGCCCAAGACAAACTTCCTAGCATAGGCACTCGAAGTCCCCCATGGGTAAGGGTGGGATTCCCGCTCGGGAACACTCGGTGCTAAACAACACAACAAACTTAGCTAAACAGCTGAAGCATGCAAAGAAATGTCTTATGACACTCAACAATAAAAATCTAGACTCCCCTTCCTTTGCTGCCCTCATCTTCCTTTTATGGTTGTGAGCCTTCCCTAGCCTTGACCCACCTCATAACTACGCTGCACATGTGACCACTAGGCTCCATAAAGACTGCATTGTCCTCCATGATCTCCATCATGCTGCAATTACTCTCCACTTCCTCCATCATGTGTGCATTTAATGCACCACTTCCTCCATCAATTCATCATTATTATGCCACTCTACTACTCCACAATGCTACTCCACTACTGTCCATCTACTGTCCAAGAGCCTCTTCTCTGCATGAGATATGTGAAGTGTAGTCACTCCTTCCCCAAGTGGAAAGTCCCAACTCATAAAATATCTCTCCAAACCATGCTACATGGAGTGGGTTGTGTCTCTCCATGCTCCAATCCTTGGCCCTGGTGGCCTTTCTTGCTCTAAGCATCATCTCAACACTTTGAAAAGTAGGAAATAGAGACATATGGATTGACATGTGAAATCTTGAACCATACTCTCCCAATATCAGCCACCGCAACAATTCCTCTTGCTGCCATACCACCTCATCATCATACCAAGGATGCTATCCATAATCTTTCAAGAGAATCCACTGCAACAATGCCTCTTGTTGCCACATCACATCATCAACATACCAAATGTGGTAGCCATACTCCCTCAAGAGAAGCCAACACAACAAGGCCTCCTGCTGCCACAACACATCATCATGAAAAGTATACTCCTTGATGACATACCCATTGACATGTGATATGTCATGTGATGTCCAAACTCTCTCAAAAGTAACCAGTGCAGCCATGCCTCTTGTTGCTGCAACTCATCACTACAGTGCAAGGTAGGAAACAATGATATACCAATGGGCATATAAAATTCAAGGTCTTGGCCATACTATCCTAAGAGTAGCCAGCGCAGCCATGCCTCCTATTGCTGCATCACCTTAGTACTGTGCAAGGAATGGAACATACCAATATAAAATGTCGGGTGGTAACCATACTCACCCAAGAGCAGCCAATGCAACCATGCTTCTTATTTCCCTATGTCATAGATTTGAAAGTATCTTTCCAACCACTTTCTCATCATCTCCATCAATCCGTCCAACTATGGGTGATGACTCATATCATGCACCAACTTGGAGAAGCTCCCACCAAAAAAATTCTCATACAATAATTGTCCCCATCACTATCTATGGCATTGGGAAGACCATGAAGCATGAAGACATCCAAGAAAGATAATCGGGTCACGGGTGGAGAGATGTACTATGTGAAAATGTCGAAGCAATGTGCATACCTCAAAAATGGATCAATGTCGACAATACCATCCTCCCCAATCTGATGACAATATTTGCACTCGATGATATGTCAAAGTTCATCCTCCTTGAGGTATCTCCATGAGAACCTATCTCGGATGGCCTGGTAGAACCTATGAGGTTCTGAATATGCTGCATGGAGAAAATTCGCTTTGAGCTGTGAGGTGCTCATGAAGAAGGCTTTGTCCTGATAATGGAAGATGTTATCCATTACATGATGTCTACCATCTACCATCTGCCCATCCAATGCTTCATAAGTGAAGCGGTCATCGGAATGCTCAAATAATAATTGGGCCCTCAAATCATCACTAATTCTCAGTGACAACACTCTTGATCTCCATGATAGTGCACCTGCTATCTCATGGCCCTCTCCATACACAATGCTGAACTCATAGTCCTGCATTGTAATGATCCACCATTGCTGCTTCTTCTGCAGCTGCTGCTCCTCCTCAAAAATATGATGGAGACTATGGTGGTTGTTATTCACCCGAAATCTATTGCCAATAAAAAATTTCCAGAATTTGACCAATGCATGCATAATGGCCAATATCTCTTTGTCGTAAATAGAATATGACAACTCATGTGACAGTAACCTCTGGTTATCGAAAGCTATTGTATAGAATCCCTGCATTAGGAATATGCTAATCCCATCCTTAGAAACTCCACACTCCAACACAAAGTGTTTTTTGCAGCTCAACAATGTCAAACTGGGATAGCTATACATCTTCTCCTTGAACCAGTCAAGGGTCCTCTGCGCAGTGATAGTTTGCTGCTCCAAATAAAAAAATTTCTCTAACCCTTGGTCATGCAATTGCCCTAATGGCATGACCCCACAAATCTCCATCTGATGTGCTGAAATAATATGGGGTGGAAATGTTTGCATACCTTGGATCAACTGATGCTTGGGAACATCTTGAAAAGATACAAGAGTTCCTCCAATCGGTGCAATTTATTCTCCAACTACTAGTGATGGTGATGGTTTCTCCTTTACTGTTGCACCAACGCTGGTATCTGCTTCCTCTTCCTCATGCACCTACTGAATCATGCCTTGGAATCTCAATGTCGAAGTCTTGGGAACATTTTTCCAAAATGTGAGTGTTCCTCCCACTGATGCAAGTACCTCTACTGCAGTTGGTGGTGGTGGTAGTTGTTCTTTGCCCAGAGAATCAACACTGATATATCCCTTTTTCTCCTCATATACTTCCTCACAAATGTTTGAAAATGTCTCAATTGAAAGTGCCTCCCGTTTTCTTTTGTCAAACCTCTTTACCAACCTTTGAGTGAACTCTACAGACACAGTCACTCTTGCATGCTTCAATATGCCGAACCACCAATCATTTGCTTCACCCTCAAGGTGTAGTGCTGCAATTTGAATAGCTTCTTTTTCTGCTACTGGGTGTAGCTAGAAGAATGCATCTAACTTCTCCATCCAAGATTGTACTGTGCTTTTGGATGACCCATTGAATGTAGGCATAAAGAATCTATTCTTCATATGCCCTCTTCTTTGATTGTTGCTGCGGGGTCTTTGGTTCTCTTTAATATGGAAAAACTGTTGGAAATTCATATTCTCTTTGAATGCTCTATATTGAAATTTGTACTATGCATGTTAATTAATAAGAGTCTCATGCTCCAAATATCATCCATCTCCATGCCATTCATTTCATTTTCAAAAACAGTGGGCATAGTAGGGCATTGTGGAACTTTATGCACCTGCAGTTACTTATACTATTGATAGGAAGTGCTCGGATGTTCTCCATTCTGAAACCCACTTTAGGTTTCCCTTTTCCTTTCCCTTCTCATTTCTTTGATCTCCTTGGTGATATCCTGCATAGATCTGAAGAGAAGTGTGGAAAAAATCAATCCTTTCGCCATTGAAGAATTTTTTTTTTTTGCTTCTTCTTCTTATACCTCTGATGTCATGAAATTCCCACAATATGAGCCAAATATCATGCTATGATACCACTATAATATCCCAAAATGGGAAAGATAGGAATATAGAACATATGCACAATTCCAACTAAGAATTGAACATATAAAACTAGAAAAATGCCAGAATACATCAAAACATCATACATATGAGAAAACAACTGAACCATATCATTATGTATCAACAAAAAATGAATATACAAAGTGCTCTAAAAAGGGATGCGCTCAAGCCATCCAAAGATGGTTGAAAAAAATCTACTGGAAACTAGCACTGGAAATTAAAAATTGTTGCTACTTCTGGGAAGAATATCTATGTGTGAAAGGTTGTTAGAGTGCTAAAAAAGATCCAGGATTTTAACCACAAACTCTACTAAAAAAAACCCAGAAAAACCCATAGATTGTTTGGCCAGATTTTGAGTTTGGAATTTCGACCCTTTTTGGGTTGCACACTGCACCCCTACTGGCTGAGTTACGCACTCCCTGGAGAAAAATAATGATATGGCACTAGAAAATTTGGCCCAATTTTCGATGGCCACTTCGTCGCTATTCCGACACGTAGTCGTCACAAGAGCGACAGTTCAAGGACGCGCAAAACGTGGTTTGCCATTACGTCGCAATTCCGACGTAATGACAAAGTGTCGCACTACCAAAAAAATTTCCGTCGCTTCCAAACAAGCATCGCTCTTCTGACGTTTCCCAAGCCGTCACGCTTCTAACGTTTTTAAGCTGTCGCAATTCCGACGAAATGTGGTACGACGTTTTGAACGTCGCTCTTCCGACGTTTGTAGGTTATCGCAATTTCAACAAAATGTGGTCCGATGTTTTGAACGTCGCTCTTCCGATGTTTGTAAAATGTCGCAATTCTGACGAAATGTGGTCCGAAGTTTTGAATGTCGCTCTTCCGACGTTTTTATACTGTCGCTCTTTCGAAGTTTTTAAGCTGTCGCAATTCCGACGCCATACAAATGTGTCGCAAGACCGACGCATTGCAAAAGTGTCGCAAGACCGACGCGTCCCAGAAGCGTCGCAATGCCGACGCATTCCAAAAGCGTCGCAATACCGACCCTAGGAATAACTGTCACAATATCGATGGAAGTCACAATACCGACGGAAATCGTTCAAGACGTCAGAAGACCGATGCTTACAAAGCGTCGGTATACCGACGGAGGGCTCAATTTAAAAAAAAAATGAAACTTTAAAACAGGACAGTAAATCTCCAATATTTGTTATGAATTGTGGGCGTTCCAATGACCATGAAATATTAATATAATAAACCACCCTGCAGTGCTTCGACTATAAAAAATCATATAAACATGGTTCTGTATTTCAAAAAACAGGTTTAAAATAGAAATAGGGCAACATTTTTTTTTCCAATTTTTATGAACATAATTCGACCGTGAAATATTAATATAATAAACCACCCCGCAGTGCTTCGAATATAAACAATCATTTTTTTTTCACAAGAGAAAAAAATTGTTTTGAATATATTATAGGAAGAAAAACAGTCCATAAAGTCATTACATTTTCACATCTGAAGATTGGAACCCAAATATCCATCCAGAAAAGTGAAAGTCCCACCCCAGATAATGATAGAAAAATACCCCATGTCACATACAGGGACATGATATAAAACCCAGTAACGGTCCACATGGAGATTATCGACAATCTGAGAAAGCATCCAAATATGCCCGAGGCATCTATAAGAAAGTGAAATAGCGGTATGTAGAATAGTAAAGCAACAGATAGAGTACCGACGTCCATTGTTCCAAATACAAATTAAAGTACCCAAAATCCTTGAACAGAGAAAAACGCTAATCATGTGAGGAGTGCGATATGTCCAAAATATAAAAAGACCATCAGACCATATCAATAAACCAACATCGCTAGTTTTGAAGGCAGAGTGATAACCTGTCAACACATAAAATAGTATCATAAAGCGGATACAAGAAATGTGCAGAGACATGTACTGTTGATATACACCTCACACAAAAAGCATCCATGATAGAGCAAAAATATGTATAAACCCAGGGTCGATTATATGTTCTGGCTCGCTTGTTCCCGGAAATAAAAACCATCTGCAGAAACCCAAGCTCGCTTGTAAGATCAGGCTCGCTTGATTCCAAAATTGGTAACCATATGTTGCATCCAAGATGTAAGGTTCAGGCTCGCTTGTTTCCATTAGTAGCCCGCTACAGCATCCACCCTGTTCATAGCAAAAAGGTTCCTGTAGATATACAGAGAAAGAGTATAATACGTAGACCATATAAACATGGCTCTGTATTTCAAAAAACAGGTTTAAAATAGAAACAAGGCAACATTTTTTTTTTCCAATTGTTATGAACATAATTCGACTGTGAAATATTAATATAATAAACCACCCCGTAGCGCTTCGACTATAAACAATCATATAAACATGGCTCTATATTTCAAAAAATAGGTTTAAAATAGAAACAGGGCAACATTTTTTTTTTCCAATTGTTATGAACATAATTCGACCGTGAAATATTAATATAATAAAACACCCCGCAATGCTTCGACTATAAAAAATCATATAAACATGGCTCTGTATTTCAAAAAACAGGTTTAAAATAGAAAGAGGGAAAATTTTTTTTTTTCTAAGTAAAGTTAATCTATTAACAGTGGGAATAAAAGTACAACATGACCGAAGTCAAAAACATTGCCCAGACTTATGGCAAATTTGTCATCAAAAAATAAAAAAAGAAGACTACCCTCATATGGGGAAACTAGTCTTGAACGTTTACAGAATTCAAAAATATTACAGAGGTCCAACACAGTAATATAATCTAAAACATGCCCAATTAAGTGGGCCGCGAAGCAAGAAAACAAAATTAACCAAACTACTCCTCCGGTGGTTCCTCGATGATTCGGCACCATCCTTTGGAAGGTCCAGGATCGCCATGTTATATCTCCACATTCACGTCACCACTCCCCTCCTGAAGGCCCGAATGCTGGCCAGCTTTTTCTGAGCTCAGACCCGCCGGACGGGTGCATTGTTCCTCCACTTGGGGCTCCTCACGGAAAACCATGGTTATTGAAGCTATGATTCGTGGGTGGTTCAGAGAGAAATTAAAGGAAAAAAGCGCAGTGCGCGTCATGGGAGAAGGTGAAGCGGTGGGGAAATGAGGAGCAGGGGAGCCCATATGGTGGCCAGATCCTAGAACTCGACCCCACCCACTTCTAGTGTTTGGATAGCGACCTGCGTAATAATCACTGGACTAGCTAGAAGGCAACTCGGTTGAGGGGCTGGAGGGAGCGTGCAGGGGTTGACCTCTAGTGCTCCCCCTGCGGCAACACATCCTTTGACGTAGGCGAGGCATGGGTGCAGTCTTAGCAGTGGGCACAAGACGAGACAGAGAAGCAGGATTCCAAGAAACCGAGGAAGACAGACACAGACCAGATCGAGAGAAATGCAGATTTGCACCAAGGTCTAAGCAGTAGTTCAGCTGGCCACTTCTCCTTCTCGTCACAGTGACAAGGCAGTGTAACCCAGCAACCGGAGAGCATCTGCAATTCAAAGGTTGCGGCTTGTCTGAAAAACCATAGCGAAACGCCATTTTATCGACCCGACTGCAATGGCATCGAAGAACGCCCGTCATAATTAATCTCTCATTGACGACAGTCGAAGGCCGGATCATATTGGAGCATGCAGAATTGCTAACAGGAGTGGAGGTCCGATCTTGAACAGCGTTAAAACTTAATGCGATTTGATGTGAAAACCTTTGAACTTAAATATTGACTGATTGAACAGCGTTAAAACTTAATGCGATTGATATGAAATTGCCACATCCATGCCCCATTGCCTTAAACGCCATCGAATGCACCCGCATCTGGGAACAAGGCAACTTTTGATTGAGGACACATGGCAAAAATTGATTGGAGCGGATCTTTTTTTGGGCCGCTCACGTAGTGGAAATCTGGACCTGAAAAATATTAGGGCGAATTTGATAAGAAATTCACGTCACAACTCTCTCTCCGTACGCCAACCCAAATTCAGACCCGAAAAATATTAGGGCGGAATTCATTTGGTTTTTGCGTCACAAAATTAGCCAACGTCAGCAGGCTATTTTGGAACGTGAATTTGGTTTGAATTATGGTTTATCGCTGTTTGAAGTCCGGTGGCCTCCACGACTAAAGGGTTCGTTTGAATTTTTGACAAAGGTTTTGTTATATGTTTTATATAACGCGCGGTGGAATAGTTTTATTGTTTGTTAAGGTCCCACACAGTGATCAAATTTGAAGGGCAGGTCCGAATTTCAATTAGAAGGGCATATATCTATGTCGCCCTTCCATAATGAAAAGCTTTAAAAAAAAACTTTTCAATTGACCACAATAAATTATTTTTACATTTCATTTTAAGAAAGACAAAACCATCAATCTTTATATTAATAAAATATTGTTACATATAAAACAATGAAGAAGGCTCCATCTTTCATTTCTTAAATATCTCATTGGCAATGTCAACATAAGTCTTGAAGACACTATTATAAGAATTTGGATACATACCACCAGGATATAGGAGATTCTTATGTGTCAGATTGTGTAATGCAATTTTGACTTTGTCTCACAAGGAGCAGCAGCATGGAGGTCTGGATTTTTCTTATAGAAATTTTTTATTATTATTTGAAATGTTGTTTATAGATATGAATACAACAATGCAATTATGAGCATGGTGGACAATTAGTCGAGCTCATGATGCCAAACCATGATGATGTAAGTTTGGAATTTAACATTTTTACATGTTAAAGACAAATAGTCAAAATCACTGACAACTTAGTATGCCATAATTAATAATCATTCCCTGTTCACTTTTTTTAATAGGTTTATGTCACATGATGATCTCTCTTCTCTGGCATTTACTTGTATTGAAGATCACTATTCTAGGAATAAGGAGTTATTTTCTCCAAAAATAACCCTAGCCAAACATTGAAAATGCATCAAGGATATCTTTCTATGCTTCATAAGTACATATGTTCTACTTCTAAATCATGTCTTGGAAGTGGTTGTTTTGCTGGAAATTATTCACCGGTTGGTTTCATACCAAAGTCTTTTTCTCATTTTCAGCATCCAATACATGAAAAAGATAATGGTTTAAAACAACATAAATATTTGAAATTTTGCAAGAATTGTCTGGCACACTTTGAATATGAATTTTCAAGTCAAGTGCATGATGCTGTATAGGATCAAGTGTCATTTTGAATACCAAATGTTTCACAAGAAACTTCTCAACATGCTACCCTGCAGTAAGGATTAAATGGCAATATTGCATCAACTATTTCCATAATAAAAGTGCACCTCGGCCATAAGACTAAACAACTACAAATGTTGTAGATCTAACAAGACCACACAATCAAATGTATTCCACAAGGCCAATACTGCATGAAAAATGAAAATGAGTTTGCAACCAAAAAATACCTTAGGCAACTAATTCAATTAGATACACCAAACCATCAGCAAAAAGGAAAACCAGCCTACTCAAAAGGCAAGCATTTACCTCCTTTGACAAAATTTTGAGTTCTGAAACAAGGGCCTTTATTGTCTTGTCAATGCCCCTAGTAATTTGAATGGGGTTTGCACCTGCTGCAACAACCTAAACAAAAGGTTTCATTTCAAATTATTTTCCACAAATTTAAGATACAACCATTGTCAGTTTTGTATTTCCTAACAAGCTCATAAATTTTGACAAAATAACCAAAAAATTTTAATACCTGATAGCAAATTTTTCACTCAAAAACTATCTTAGACTCAATAAGCCCAACCCAAAACTAAAAAACCAAACACCATAAGACCCTACAAAAATGAATAGATGATCTTAATCCAGTACTATCGACAAAAATTTACCTTTACACCCTCACTTATTAAACCCTGTGCAAGAACAACATATTTTGTGGTTCCATCCCCAGCTAAATCATTTATCTTTGCCGCAGCTTGCCTTACCAACTTGGCCCCAATATTTTCAACTAGGTCCTATAATTCAACCAATAAAAAGGCCAAAACCATAGCATTGAGATACATTTCATTACACTGTCAATAACAATAAAATTTGACTCAGCCATAACCCTTTCCTTTTATTGTTGTGAAAATCTTTATGCATTACTCTAATGTGGCTAGTCCATGGGCCAAGTAGACCACTGGGTAACAAATATGTTTCCTTTCACCTTTGAGTTTTCAAATTATGCCTACCAAATCTAAGACATTTAAGAGGGGGAACTAATACAACGTTAAAAAGAAAACCAGTGCACACATCTACAAATTACCTCCTTAGCTACTGTCACACCATCATTAACTATTTTCGGAGAACCATGCTTGCTCTCCAAGACAAAATTTTTCCCTTCGCCCCAAGGGTGACTCCAACAAGATCAGCAAGTTTGTTCACACCGCCTGCAAGACAAATTGACAATGCTTTCAGTAAGTGTGCAATTGAATGCCGGACCATATGCCAAAACAACCCTCCATGAAAAATTAAAATAACACATTAAAATCGAATATAAGTGGACAAGGAAAGATCCACCGCAGTGAAGTTTCACGTGCGGGTGACCTTCCTTTAAACATAATTTTTTCTCTGACCTGCAATTTTTTTGTCACTGAGCCATCCTTGTTGAAGTACAACTCCTTTTCCATAGCTCTTGTATTAACTACCTTATCTCTGTCGCGTAATCTCAAAGTCCCTCTTCTGCTTGAGCGATTAAAGGAAATGGGTGAAAAAACTAAAAGAGAAGACAATTGTCTGCCATAATTATCAAACATTGCACCCAACTTCTTCCCCTTTCCATTCTTACCCAATGAGGTAGATGTGGAAATTGTTGTCATACTGCCCAAATCAGAGGCCATCTTCTCTTATCCTGAATATAGAATTAAAAGATCTTCATATTAGTATGAACCTTAAAAAACATGACTCCCATTGCTAAAAACCACTTTTAAGTTGTAACAGGAAAAATAAACAACTATCGCAACTTTTGGCAACTTCTGGAGCATTAAGAGAGAAACAACCAAAGATAAATACAACCACAATCCTCATTTTAATGAGACCGGACTATATATTTGCATTAAGATAATAGAAATAATCACGACTATATTAAGGCCAGCACAAAACAATCTTTAACCAGTGTCTCTCGCGGCCTTCAGGTTGCCATGCTAGAGGTTGCATATTTTTAATTTAAATTCTTGACCTCTCGTGCCCATATATGAATGCATCGAATGGGATATCTACATCAAATGCTCCTTTATATCCCCAAAAACAAATTCCCTACTACAAGAGCACCAGTATTGGTGGATCACCCCACACCATCCCACCCACTTCAAATGGTGAAAAAGGAAACTCTAGAAAACTTCTGAAATATCTCAAGATAACTATATGGGTGGTTCTTATGAATCAACCAACCATTCAGAGCATGCTCATCAATCCAAACCATGAGTATTATGTGAAAATATTCAAGCAGGCACTGAATCGGGTTTCTGAAGCTATGTTAGAGAAACCCTAAACTCTCACTAAAAAAATAAAAATATACTCAGCAACAAAGATGATCACACTCTGGGTAGCCCTGGAGGCTATTTGGGGGTGATGAGTTCAATAGGTCTCAATGAACTGTTGCCCTCACTGGGGAATACTATTGCAGTGGAATTTGATACTATTTTGGATGTTGAATTCCACGATCCTAATCGAAACCAGTACCTTCAGCTCCAGTACCTGTTCACAAAAGAGGGTGCCATAGTCATTCATGCATGCAGAGAGGGTGAATTGCAGGCATTACAACAGGAGATGTTGTTGTTGTTGCATTGGCCACTAGATTATTTTTCTGGTTCTGTTACAAGCACAGAGTATTGAAAAGGACAGATAAATTTAGTTCAGATATTGTGAAATTGCCTCGGAAATTCACCTACAAAGAGCTCAGCAATGCTACGAAAGACTTTTTTTGAATGTGATTGATAATAGATAATTGTAAGCAAGGGTAATCCCCTTGTGAAACCCAAATTTCTGAGCATTTTCTAAAACCTGATGACAGAGTCATTGTAATGAACAAGCGCTTAGGTCCATATTACGTCCAAATTCACCAAGCACCAAGATCTATAAAAAAAAATCCACAGTATCTGCGAACTAAGAAGAAGAGGCATAAAATGTATTATGCTTACCTGTTCGAATAGTGGTTGGGTTTACCACGACAAAAATTTGACAGAGCCCATGTAGCATTTCTTATCATTGAAATTTTGGCAGTATCATTCAACTGGGCAAGCACCTGCCTCAGAGCTCCATGAATGAGGGAAAGATCCCTAAATGTTACAGAGTCTCCAGCAATATTTCTCAAAGCCCAAATAGCTTTACACGATATTAACCCACAATCACAGATTTTGTAACCATTCGGTTTCCATGGATAGTGATGATGATATTAACCCTATATATCAGTGACCTATATCTATATGAGAATGATCTCAACATTGACCTTGATATGGTTGTATGGATGTGACCTTTGGTATGTCATCAGAAAATCCCCAAATCTGGAGAACTAAAGCTCATCACTTTCGATTTGGAGTACTACCCTTGTGATAAAGTTGATGACTTTCGATCTCCCATTCTCTACCACTTTGCACTTCACCTTCAATATAGATCAGAACAAGGGAAATTCGTTACTGGGTGTTGAGATGGATGAGTTTTTCGAACTAAAATCCATAGCTTAAACTTCATGAAACTGGTGGAGTCAAATTCATGCAAGCACAAACACATCTTACACATCCTCTTTGAAACTCATCCGAAATAACATTGGAATACATCTAGAGAGAACCCTATAGCCTAACACAATCCAATGGAATTGACCAATAAAACCCAAAAAGAGTCAACCCTACTATAGGAGGAAGGGGCTGCAGTAAGAACTTACCATTTTGCAAGAGCCGAGGGCGAATGCTGTTCTGTAAGAGCTGAGGGCGAATGCTGAGGGGGAACGTTGTTCTGCAAGAGCTGAGGGCAAATGCTGTTCTACAAGAGTTGAGGGCGAATTCTGTTCTGCAAGAGCCGAGCGCGAATGCTTAGGGAGAATGCTGTTCTGCAAGAGCTGAGGGCGAATGTTGTTCTGCAAGAGCTGAGGGCGAATGCTGTTCTTCAAGAGCTGAGGGTGAATGATGTTCTGTAAGAGCTAAGGGCGAATGTTGAGGGCGAATGCTGTTCTGCAAGAGCTGAGGGCAAACGCTGAGGGCAAACGCAGGGCGAATGCTGTTCTGTAAGAGCTGAGGGTGAATGTTGAGGGCGAATGCTGTTCTGCAAGAGCTGAGGGTGAATGCTGAGGGCGAATGCTGTTCTGCAAGAGTTGAGGGTGAATGATGTTCTGCAAGAGCTAAGGGAAAATGCTATTCTGCAAGAGCTGAGGGCGAATGCTGAGGGCGAATGTTGTTCTGTAAGATATGAGGGCGAATGATGTTCTGCAAATGCTGAGGGAAAATGCTGAGGGAAAATGATGTTCTGCAAGAGCTGAGGGCGAATGCTGAGGGTGAATGCTATTCTGCAAGAGCTGAGGGCGAATGCGCGTGTGATATCAGACGTTAATGTAGTTTTTAATAAAATCATTTTTATGTAGCGCGCATATAAGTGTCATTATACCGACAGCGGCCAAAGCGTCGCTATTGCGACGGATACGTTAATGTAGTTTTTAATAAAATCATTTTTATGTAGCGTGTATATAAGTGTCATTATACCGACGACGGCCAAAGCATCGCTATTGCGATGGATGCCTCCAGATGTCACAATTGCGACACTTAGACATTGTGTCGCACTTGCGACGTTTGGAGGCAGCCGTCGCAATAACGATGCTTTGGGGCATAGTGTCGCAATTGCGACGTCTTCCTCCAAACGTCGCAAATTATTGCGACACTTTGTTTAAGTGTCGGTATTGCAACACTTTTCTCTAAACATCAGTATAGCGACGGTTTCGGGCGGGATTGAAAAAATTTGGGGAAATTTCCGACATATGGTCAAAAGCGTTGGAACCAAGTGTCAGAATTTCCCCCAAATGTACTAATGTGGGGCTAAAAGAATGATCTATATGCTGCAATAGCACCCACTCAGCTCAATAACTGAAGGGCTAGTCCCTTCTCCCAATCCCAAGCTGAGAAACTTAGGCTCTAGCTCCTCCACTTAATATACAGCTGCTGCATGCAAAACTGCTAGGTGATGCAGCCTACTGATAGATAATACAATGTTGATCCCAAGTTGCTGAAATGATCCCCAGAGTGAAGGATTAATCCCTCATGGGATTCCAAGCTAAGATGCTTGGAGCTTCCTCTTCTCCTCAAACCCTCGCTGCAAAATTACTTAATTCCTATAGGAAATGTTGTTACATAGGAGAATAGATGGATGGCCTGATGCCGGATATGACAATGAAACTCCTGAAAGACTGGAATGGATCCACGGTGTGAAGGGTTGATCCCTCCACAGGTTTCTCAGCTGAAGTACTGAGAACAACCTTCCAACTCTCAAAACCAAGTTTAGGAATGTGTAATTCCTGTACCTGGAAGTGCATATGAGAGTGGTTGAATGCGGCACTAATTTCTGGATGATGAATGCTGCCTAAGAAAACCTTCCCAGAGTAGGCACTCAAATTCCCTCATGCGTAAGGGTGGGATTTCTGCTCGGGAGCACCCGGTGCTAAAAAACACAACAAAATTAACTAAACAAATGAAGCGTGAAAAGAAATGTCTTACGAAACTCGTGATCCAGGTGGATATCGATGGCCACCCATCTATTCCATTTGGACCCACAACATCAATTATTTCAGTTTTTCAGCTTCAGCACAACTTACTATTTTTAGCAGGTTTTCGGGTCCTGCACTCCCAGAGCTGTTTTGGGGAATTAATGATCCAGGTGGATATTGGTGGCCACCCACCGAGTCCATTTGAACCCCCGCCATTATTTATTTCAGTTTGTAAGTTTCAGCACAACTTAATATTTATAGCTGTTTTTCGGGTCCTGAACTTCCGGAGCCGTTTTTCCAAAAAGCGTCGTTTAGGGCCTCGACAATAAGAATCAAGACTCTCCTTCCTTTGTTGCCCTCATCTTCCTTTTATGGTTGTGAGCCTTCCCTAGCCTTGGCCCACCTCATAACTACGCTACACATGTGGCCACTAGTATCCATAAATACTGTGTTTTCCTCCATGATCTCCATCACTGATGCAATTAATCTCCACTTCCTCCATCATGTGTGCATTTAATGCACCACTTCCTCCATCACTTCATCATTATTTCTCCATGATATTTAATTTATTCCTCCACTATATCCATCATCTTTCTCATTATTTCTGTATGACCTCCACTCTTTCTTCATTATTATGCTACTCCACTACTCAATTAACCCACATTCACACTATAGAAGTGGATTTTATTCATATAATGGGTTTATGGGTACCTCCACCCTTTTATTTACTTAACTGAATAAGAAAAGTAAGAACTCTAATATTCCAATTAGCTGATGGAAAATATAGAATATTACACACTAGACACTGAAGGGGAGTTAGAGAGGGAGAGAGATACATAGACGAAGTGAAGCAAGAGAGGAAAATAACCTGAGGGGGCGAGACATAAAAATGATGTAAGTCTCCTTTAATGTTTGGGTATCTTTTCTTAGTGAGGTGGGTGAGGCATACCTATGCCCACTAAGATGAAAAATTACAAATAAGAATGGTGCGCCCAGTAAAATGGGACTGAGCTATAAAGTACATGATAAATGGTACATGACATGCTGGCATAAAATGGGCCACACAAAAATATAATGGATCCCACATACATACTGTGCCTAGGACAACAACCAGGACTGAATACAATAATATCTAAGTACATGAGACATAATAACAACCAAAGAAGCCTTGATAAACAGGAAAGGGCTTTGAAAATATAATGGATCATTTGAGTGATACATGCATGTTACAGGTGGTGCAAGTGGCTGGAGCCATACCCATCAAATCCGCGGAGCTATATCTAAGGTTGTGGCATAAAATAAGGTCATATGGGCATTGTGGGGGGCTACCCGAAGGGCCACCCCCTCATGAGGTATGAAACATCTCACACACACCCAGGAATCATTGGTACAATCTGCTGGATCACTGAAATATCAAGCATACGAATCTCAATCATGTGGAAGTGGAGTGGATGAGAAAAAATCAATTCAAAGGTCAATGAGGAGTCCCTTTGCCTTATTCGAGGCACCGAACAAGAATGGAAGCTGGAACCAAGGTACACCACCCTCTAGACTTGTCTTCTGGAATGAATGTGCTGATGTCGACAGAAGGAGGTCCACCATAGGTGAGGCAATGAGGAGTCCTCAATTAAGGCACGAGGGATCATAGTAGAGAAAATGATGGACTGACACCAGGGATGTTGATGGAATGGGGTATATTGAGTATTGCACGAATGAATTCCATTTTCAGAGCATAAAAAACATGGATGACCTGGCAGCAACTAACTCGATTCTTAAGGGGATGGGGAATAGTATGAATAGTGGCCAAAATTGGCTACACGAGAGAGGGACAAGACACAAATGGATTGAATATTGTAATAGGAGGCAAAGGGACTCAGGACAAACTCCATGAATGTGATGGTGACTGAACTTGGATGCTCTGATCAAGGGTGACTTGATGATGACGCCAAATAGAATAGGCCCAGTGGGGACCATAAAAACATGAAAAAAATATGGTTACTCATGATGCAAATTGACACATGCATTGGAAAGTATGAAGGCAAAGTGGTGCCCCAAGTACAATCAACGCAAGTGAAGAAATCCGATTTTGAGAGGTGGCGAAGTGACCCTTCTTGGAAAAATGGCTTCCAGGTGAAGTATCAAATCACCAAAAACAAAATTTTGAACTCGGTGAGAGATTTCCAACAGTGCTGATGGTTCGTCAAACTGAGCTATGATTTGGTCACAATAGGAAAAAGAAAAATTAGGGTTTTTCTTTTAATAGGGCAATTTCCCTCCAATTTGGTTCATTTTCTAGTGGGGCTGTGGTGAACTTGGAGAGGAGGAGAAGGCCCTAAATCTTGCGATGATCGTAGAAGAAAAACCAACCTTTGGAATCAGGATCTGCGAATTTCAGTTAGGTGGCCTTACTTGTCTAAATATGGCCTTAATTATTCTTGGAAGGATGGTTCTTGGTGAAGAATCAAGGTAAGAAATGAATACAATAATGAACTACTAGAGAAGGTTTAGAGTCATCCCCGCCCACCAATTCAAACATGGGGACCAAGTGGTAAGTGTAGTATCACATAAAGTAGAATATTTGAAGATATGGTATCAAGCATCTACGATATGTGGCTCATTGGAGAGGCTGATAGGACAAACTATCCAAGAAATGGGAGGATAATAAACCATACCAAAATCGATGGGATATAGGACGAAAATTTTGTTAATCAAGTGAGAAGGTGGCTAGGGGTTCCATCATGTCCCCAAGCATAAGATACTACCCCCAAGAATATGTGATGGAGGGGACTGATCTGGTATTCAAAGATGGGAATGATGCCCCTAGCTAGAGGAGTTTGTGGAGTGCCATGGTGTTCCAAGTGATGAAATAATGGATTCAAGTATTCAGTCTCATAGGCACTAAATAATCAAGAGGGTGGTGAGAATATATAGGGGCATAGGTGCCCCCAAGCATGCTATGTACATGCCAAATGTGTTTAGAATAGTGGGCTCTAAACACATTTTAATGATGTGGTTCACCATTTATTTATGTTATGGTTATCTTCTGTGGGAAGAATGGATAGATACTATTAGAGAAAGGAAATGGTGGATTACCAATCCCATTGGGCACTGCATATATAAAGAAAATGGACTAAATTTCTGGGTTCGCATACATGGTGTCACTATCCCAAAGAGTGGATTTAGATATAATGAACTAGCGCTCTCTTAGAAAATACTGAAGTTGGTCAACAACAATGTCGAAGGGACTAGGTTGTTGAAGTAAGATGAATGAATGATTATGTGGATCATTCGTAGAGTGATATGAAGTGATATGGGACTCTAGAGGTTCTTCTAAATGGGAAAGAATAATGGTACTAGATTCAACACTACCAGATGCACTAGGAGGGTTGTCTTTCTTCTCCTGGACTCTCAAATATGGGTGCCCCCTTGCCCAAACATTGGGTGTCAATGTAATGGCCATAAGGTGTATGTGGTTCGAATGCACGGGTTCTAAGTAAGGGATAATTGAACTATTTGAATTCACTATGGATGATGTCTTTGGACTCCACAACATACTGATCATGGGTGTGCTGCAGAAGGAAATGCACACGACGGTGCATATCATCCTAGGGAAAATCAAGGGTTTTCATGGCTTCCATGATGTATTAATTTGAATGGAAGATGGGAAGACTGGAGGAAGGGTGACCATATGATGCGTGGAACTACTCGGTGCATCATCATGAGAAATATGGTTCACATGTGCATCCCTATGGAGGGTAAACGAAGAGTAAGTAGATGAAACATCGACTGATGTTGAGCCCAAAGTGATCATCGAAGGAGGTTGAGTTGAAACAAAAAGGGATGCCCCAGAGGGGTCTTCCACCATGGATCGCATGGATGATAAAAAATAGAGGATAGTGGCCGAAGGTTCTGTCATCTTGACATCGGGGGGGAGGTATCACAATGGGTGTAGAAATTTCCTTCGGTTCTGCTGAAGAAAAAATCTCGCGTACAGGAGTAGAGAATCCACTACGATTAACCTCAATTTGTTGAACAGCCTCAAGGGTGTCATGGTGAGAATAGTGGCCATAAATATCACACAAAGAAAAAGGGTGGTTTGTGCGCAAAAATTTGAGTTTCTTAGCTGAATTGGGTAAGGTAACATGAACCTTCAGGATATTAGATTCAGGAAACATCTCGTTGACCACAGGTTTGAGATGGGGAAGCTTAGAAAAATTATGGGTAGCATGCCCAACAACATCACACAAAGCAAACAAATGTGACTGCTTTGGAAGTTTAGGAGTAGTAGGAGTTGTTTGGGGGGCCTTATCCTTAAGTTCCCTCTTTTTGGATTTTCCCCCCTCACCAGATGCTTTCGTAACATGAGTAGAGTCCTGCTGAGGCGGATGAGGCACTAAAGCAAAGGGAGGGGTCATAGCGACCGATTGGACTAGGGTCAATGTAGTATAAGGTTTGAGCTAACCAGGTGTAGTGTTTTTTGGGGGATAAATGTACCAAACTGGGATCCCTAGGGTCAAATTGGGAAGGCTCAACATGGCCATAACAAGCACTGAGAAGACTCCAGAGGGGGGAGCTAGAAACGATATCTGACTAGAAGGGTAATGACCTGGCAGAATGACTCCCAAATCGTTAAGGCTAGGGGGAACCATTCCTGGTTAAAAGGGGGTGGAAAAGACACCAGCATAGGGAGAAGGTCCTTGAAAAGAAGGTCCCGAAGGCTCTGTCAAGTGACCAGTAGCAGGTTGTGGAGGCGTAGGCTACTGGCGGGTTAAACCGAACCGCTTGTGGCTAGTCCGAGATGATTTCATCATGCAAACATTAGACGAGATGGGGTTGAAGATAAGAGGGGGGTGACTAGGGAATGAACCAAGTAAGGTGGAATATTTATAGAGTCCTAATGAAACACTGGTGAGAGGTGTGACTGCTTGTTTATCGACCACCGAAGATATGATAGACTTGGGAGAGGTCTGAGACTTCAGTCTATAATATGTCAACTAATCGATGGTGACGATATTTCCATTGTGAGGAAAGAACATCTTACGATGAACTGCAGATGAAACAACAAACATCGCATAGGTATAGCTATGACTGAAGAGGATATTGTAATCCAAGGGGGCATCAATGTATTCAATGTCAACGCAATCAATCTTTCCCACAAGAATGACAAGACAATTGCGGTACATTCCAAGGGGCTAAGAAGGGTGAGTGTCCCAAGCACGCATAGTGATGGTTGATGGGGATAAGTCGGGTGATCCGAGTTTATTCCAAACAGAGGCAGCCATCATGCAAGTGGATGCACCCTCGTCAATGATACATCGTGAGACATCGGCATTATGAATCTTGAATGGTATTTGGAAGTTGAAGGATGAAGGTACAGGGGGATGTTCTGACTTTTCAACATAAAATATGATCAAACAATCATCTAAAGGATCCACAATTCCCAGAGAATATAATAGAGCTTTACGTTGTGAAGGGCATGACTAGAGGACTTCCAGCATTGACATGGCAGCAGGAGATTGTGCCAAGATATCTACTATGATGTAAGTGTGGGCAGCTTTTTAAGAAGCAACATTTCGACATAATGGCCCTTTGGGGACCTTGGGAATAACCTCTTCCCATGGTTGAGGGATATGTAAGGGAGCATTGGGTGTCAAAATGGACTCTGTGGAAACTTTGGCTTGGGGCTCGGTTGCAGATGAAGCAGGTGGCTTGTCATATTGGCGTGACCAAGTCTAAAGGTTGACATCAATGATATTGACCTCTTCAAAATTCATCATGAGAATATGGTAATCAAGGGTACCAGAATATGAGGGTTGAGGGGCGACTTGACCTTGAGGGGATTGGACGGTCACATATCCTTGCTGAGGGAAAGGATTAGTGAACACAACTGGTTGAACTGGCGCAGTATTTAGAGGAGATGAAGTAATGGATTGCTGTCCACTAGATGATTCTTGCGCTTCCCACAACTGGCACATCTGGGTTAGAAGGGAACAATCATGAGTATAATGGCCATGGACGCCACAACAAGAACAAGGATTGTTCGTATGAAGAGGCATGTTCTACTTGGGCTGCTCACCCTGTTGTTGGTTGTTAGTGTTTGAATAGTTCCCTTGGGGTGCGTTTGGTTGGTTACCTTGGTGCCCTTGGTTACCATGCGCTGGTTTATTTTGGTCGCCTTTCCTCTTTTTCTTGGAATTATGAGGATTAGTCGCACTCTGTTGCATATGAACCTGACCTTGAGGGGGAGGTGGCTGCTGTGGTTGAGGTTGAGAAGGAACGGGGGGATGGGGTGTTGATGCTGGAGGGGCTGGAGCACCGGGACATGGGTAAGGATAGAAAAAAGGTTGAGAAACATTGGGGTAAACAGGTTGAGAAAAAACTAGCCTTGGCATCGGTTGATGCAATTGGGAAAGTGTGTAAGGTATTTTTTGTCCTGGATACATGCTGTTAGGAGGGGGATACATGCTAAAGGAGCTGGAACCTCCCTGAGGGAAACCATAACCAATGGGAGGATGAGTATATGGATGTGAAAGAGATCCAATGATAACATCAATGACGTGAGATGCCCCCAGTGCGTTGGCACCACCAGTCCTTGGAAGATACAGTAAAACAGTATAAACATAACCAGATTGGGCGTAGGTCAAGTCATATTTCAACGTGGCTTGGAGAGTTTCTTCCTTGGTCTGAGGAAAATGAGACACGACATCTTTTCCAATAGAAGGAAAAAGAATTATGAGAAATCAATCCATATACACACGGTCATCGAATGTAGGAGCTTGACACAAGATTCTCCTTCTACGCCATTCTTGGACATGATCAGAAAGGTGGGTGGCAAAGGTTTGATGGAATGCAGTAAAAAACTCGGTACCGGTATCATATCAGAGAGGTAGCTGAAAATAGGATAGAAACGCTTTACCAAGAGTCGCAAAAATGGAATGTGAGGCAGCGGTCTAGTCGACATACCACTTTGCATTTTCTCTAGTGAGCATACGTTGGAATAACCGAAGACAGATGGAGTCATCAGTGATAGAATTGGATGAACACCACATATGAAAGGAGCGGACGTGATTAGTAGGTTCCTCTCTAGTGTTTCCTTCAAACTTATGGATGTTTGAAAGAATCTTAGTTGGCATAACAACCTGGATTTTGGAGTATAGGGTCGTTAATTAGATGGCTGAAATAGAGTCAGCTTAAACCTGGCATAAAAGCTAGAAAAGGAGTATTCGGAATGGTTCCACTAGTAGCAGATCTAGTATTAGGGTCGGGGCTATCACCAACTTGAGGACTAGCACCTGCATTGGCGCCTGACATGGTGACTGAATTAGGTGGAGGAGAACCAGATTTGGAATCAAAGGGAGGACCCGATGAACCGAAATCAAAGTCGATATGGGGACTCGGCGGAGGACTAACTCAGATTCTACACTTTGGAGTAATTCTTCCTAACAGAAACTGAGGATGAAGGCCTTGGAGTCTCCGGGATAAACACCTTTCGGGTGCAATGATGGAAAGACACAGATGCCACGAAAAGATGTAAGAGTGATACACAAGGCTCAGAGAGGCAGGTAAATTAATTACAATGTTTATGTCTTGGCTTGGCAATGTAAACCAAGCACTCTTCGCTTTATGTGTGCATGTGTGTAAGTCACGTGTTAATTTTAATTAAGCCCAAATGGTTGTATACTGAAAAAAATAAAAAAATGATGAATAATTGTAAATAAAACTGAAACAACAATAAAATAAATAGCTAAAGATGCATAAATTAAACCCAAAATAAGGCTTCCCAAAAAACTATTCTAAAAGGAGGGCGAAATTGACTCAAAACACACAATACAACCAAAATATCTAAGGTCTAAGGGAAAAGGGTCTAATGACTTAGATCTGCTATAAAAGGTGCATAAAACATCAAGAAACTAGAGCGAAAACTGCTATAAAATGGGGGGCGAAAGGTTAAAAACCTAAGGGAAACAAGGGGAACCCTAAGGGAGAGACCAAAAAAAACACAAGAGTGAGTTTTGGATGGAATAATAACTGATATAAAAGGATCTAAAAGAAGGATAGATTAGACCCTAAACAATGGCTGAAAGCACTGCAAAATCTCAGACTACCTACTCAACTGAACCCCTCCTAAAAAGGTGGAAGTGTAATGAAACCATAAGGGTATTGGTTCTACTTCAAGGAGACAAGCTGAGCCTATCCAGGCCTAAGATGGACTAAGAAAGAGGTCAGAAAACCCTGAATAATGCTTGTAGAAAACCCTGACAGTCACAGAAAAAATCCTACAAAAACTTGCAGCTCGTAGGTATTGACCTGTTGGCTGTTGAAATCACAGTTTCTGGCCCCACAGGTGCAACCTGAGCTTGAAATTGTAGGTTATGGGCTAAAAGGTATGATTTTTATTTCCAGGATCCTTGGGCAGAAGGTTGCGGAAAACATTGCAGTCTCTAGCGCGGCCGATACCTGTTACCTCCGGAAAACACCTGAAAACACCGGAAGTTAGAATTTTTACTGTTTTAGGGCATAAAAGGTAAGAAAAAACATTATAGAATAAAAATATATGTATAAAAACCCTAGTTACTGAAGCAGCTGGTCACACAGGAATCTGAATAAATCCAAGTGGAGTCACCAATTGTTAGCGTAAATTCTTAACGCAAGTGTACGAAAAGAGATCACTTTAGTTGTGTGTGATAAACAACCCTAACAAAAAATATGGTTGCTTATATTCCTTAGATATGCAATATATAGTTGAAACAAATGCAACAAAAACCCAGATCATGCAGTAAAATAAGTTAAACAGTAAAAATAAATAAGAGTTTCTGCAAATATGCAATGGACAAGACAAGATATATAAAGAATTTATATGTATTAACACCTGGAAAGGCAACAAAGAATGATGTTACCAGTCCCCCTTAATGGGATGGTTCTTGGTTGTCCTCAACACTTCAGATCTAGAATTTTATCTCTCTCAATGGTGTAGAAAACCCAAGACGTGTTGAACTCTATGGGAGCTCAAGAAGCAAGAAAATAGTAGCAGCAATGATAATGATCAGAGCGCGACAATGAAAGTGATCAAAGTATTACTATGACGAAAGGATCAAAGTGAATAATGAATGGAAAAACCTCCTATTTATAACAAAATATTGAGTTATCCTCGATAATAAAGAATAATAAAATATTATTAACCAAGATCTAGATCTATCTACTCGGAATATTTTATTATATTTTGTTGGAGGGAAAAGGAATTTAAATTGGTTAAATACCTCTATGTAGAAATAATAAATAAATAAATGATTTAGTTATCATTTCAAGAATGGGGTTAAGGAATAATTTAACAAATAATGATTTGTTTAATTATTTCTAGGTGATTTAGTCAAATTTAACAAGGAATATTAATTAAATAATGTTTTAATTAATTATTCCTAGAGGATAATAAGATAAATAATTATTTATCTAATTATTTCTCATTAATTGAGTTAAATATGACCAGAAATATTATTTAAACAGTGTTTTAATTAATCATTCCCAGAGGAAAATCAAATAAATAAGGATTTATTTAATTATTCCTCATGGGGTTTCCTGTTTGAACCCGAAATAACTTAATAAAATATGGTTTAATAAATTATTTTTTATAGTGAAAGAAATTTTACTGTGTTAAAATTGGTCTTACATGGTGTACTTTGATCCATCTAATTGTTTATGGTTAGATGACCAAAAATTGGTGTAACATGCCTGTCTTCATCTGGCTCGCTTGAGCAATGCTCGCCTGAACCAAGCTCGCTTGTACTTTTAATTCCTGGATGCCCACCTGCATGACTTCGAGTGCAGTATTTTACTGCACTTCCATATTTGTCCATTGATTCTTTGTTGTGGACATGACTGTGTTTGCAATTTCATTCAAGTCATCCTCGGTCAGCATCAGGACCTCCTCGCCAGTGTCTTTAGATCCTTTTCTTCTCTTCCTCGATCCTCCTGTCACCTTAGAACCACACTTCGTGCCTTTGGACGTTTGTGCTTCCCTTTGCTCCTCTGTGTCTTTAGGTGCAGTACCATTTTTCTCAGGTTCAGTGTCTTTCTCTAGGTCAATTGTTTCGCTGGTTGTTCTCAGCGTGGCTTATTTCTATGCCATTTTTTCAGTCATCTTCTCTGTTGTTTTCTCTGTTTTCTTCTCTAGCTAGGTACCAGTGCGCGACTTAGTTGGTTTTTTAGGAATGGATGTTGATGCTCAGGGCTCCAACCATGCTGGCGGCCACTCTATAGTGACATGTGTCATATCATCCTCCGTGACTCTATAAGGTAATTCATACCAAACTCCCTCCACTGTGCCTTTCACTCGGATGTGCATATTGTGGAAAGAGGCCTTGAATCTTTCATCTTGTACTGGTCATACAACGTCAGAGAGAACCTTGGCCTAGATTTCACTGCCTAATAAAGCGAGGCATCGAAAAAAACCTAGAAGATCTTACTCTCCATGACACGCACGAGGTCTAATGAATTCTAGAGTGTAGCGTATCGCGTGGCCTCACACATTTGGGGCTCCATCTCAGGAAAATGTGTTTCCTCTAGGGTCTTCCACCTAATTAAGGTTATCAGCAATAGTAGCCAAGCATAATAAAAATTATTTCCTCTTCTTGTGCTTTGTGCACATTCTCCAAAAATTCCTTGCATAAATAATGTGGCAAATTGTATATTATGCCTTTTTGCACCATCCTCTGAGAGCAATTACTTGCGCGGGCACCTCCTTCGGTCTTAATTTGTGCATCATCTTGCAGACCAAGATGAGCATTCCAAACTGAACAGTGGGGTCATTGATCCCCCTCACTACAAATCCTCTTCTCTTGCACGAGACTTGGTACTTTTATTTAATATTTTATGCGACCACTTTTTCTTGCACTTTTCCTCCAAAGTTGGCCATTAGATCTGCGCCTTGATCGGGTAGGCCAATGATCATATGGGTCAGCGCAACATCAATGGGGATGCACTCTCCCAACCACAATGCATCACCATGAACGAGCGTGAGAAATTGACAGACACAAATATCATTTATCGAGTTGCACCCGAAGTGAGGGATCTACAATAAATTCAAAAGGTTTGTCTTGTGCAGACCCAACACCCATCTCTTTAGCTCTAAGTGCATGATTTCCCCTTCATACTAAAAATGGTCTAAATATATCTTCAGCACAAGTTCAAGAAAATTATAAGTATCTGTGATGTCCCAATCCTCCATTCTTAGCTGCAGAGATTTTTCAAACATGTCACCTTCCACTAGGACGTTTTCGAGGATCAAAGGCATATTGATACTCGATCGCACCTTGTTGAGATCTTTGGGAATTATTACTAACATTTTTCATGGTGCGACATAGGTTGGTAACCGCGAGAATGGGGCCACTTTGACCACATCCTCCTCTTCTTCCATTATAGTCTCTAGGAGCTCTGCCATTAGTATTTTCAAGCTCAACAACTGTAGAGTGCGGCTTTGGTGTCTTTTCCATCAGGTAGTTGCTGGTTCCAAATGTTTTACCCTTCTTAGACTTCATGGGAACAAGTGTTTCAACAATCGGCACAACATGAACCTCTGGTGTAGCTGGGTCTTCTCTGGGTTGCGTAGCTGTCATACTGGGTGGAATTTTGTAACCCAAACCCCTACGGAGTAACTCCTCCTCGAATCTCCAATCCAAACTAGACATAAACAATGAATATGTTGTGGAAATCAAAGATCTCAGGGAAAACAATTCACTCAGAAAGAAAAGGGAAATATTGCAACTCCATAGGTCATATTTATACTTTTGGCATGTCTTCAATGGTTCCTTATGCATTAATGTGTCTCCATAAATGACAAAAAGGTCCCAAATCTGGTAAAATCCCATCATTAAATGCAACCTGAATGCTCCCATAAACGGTAATAAAGTTGTCTTTTCCATATTTACTATTCCAATGGCTAGATTTTGGCACCTCTATGACCCATTCAACCTCCTCGTGCAACTACCATGTGTACGTCGTACCTTTCTGCACATCCGCCATATCATCTGTGCAGACCCGATACTCCCGCAATATAGTTATTTGGTGTGCATAGGGTCATCCGTGTATGAATGCAATCGAATTCCATTGACAAACCTGGGAAGGTATTCTCTGCTCAATGTGGCCTGGCGCACTGAACCTCCATCAATGATTTCATTAACAACATATGGCCCTATCCAATGCATCTTCAAATTTTGTGGGTGGCGCGTGTTAGTCATCAATAAATTTTACCTATTTAGATGACTGAATGTTTATCCTAGATTTCTAGAAACAAAATTCAAGAATCTTGTGAGTTCTAGAAATCTCACTACCTTCATTACCCTTAGGATAATTTTCTCACTGTTTTACTACTCTACCAAGACATGGCCAATCTCTCACTTCCAGAAGACCAAATCATGGACTTATGTCCCTCATTCTCACTATGTTTTCCACCTCTGACTTTACCACTCTATTTCTGATTGTCTAAGCCTTCTACTTTTACACCTTGGTTTGCCAAGTAGCCCAAACCTTTTCCCCTACTCACCAAGTGCCTCAAGCAGTGGTGATTTTAAAATTCCTTTCTAGGCTCTTTAGATAAATCAAAGATTTTAGTTTCTTGGATGGAAATGCATAAAGAGTTGTCAAAACCCTGTTTTACACCTCCAAACCTTGATTCAAGTTTTCAGTCAAACACCTAGTCCAAAGGACATCCCAATAGGTCATGTAGGGTCTCCTAGGTTATGCATTGCTTTGGTTTCCTAAGCTCGCTATTTTTACATGTGCCTAAAGGTGAAATCAAATGAAAAGGAAGGTGAGCTCATGATTATCCAAAGGGTATAAAAAGCCTTCAAAAGGACCTCCTTGATCAAAGCATTGAGTCTGCAAAAAGACAGTTACCCATCTTGAAGCATTTCTACAGGAATGCTTTATAATGGTTATCAGCAAAAGAAAGGCAGTGTAAGAAGCTAAAAATCCTCAAGGACATCCATAACAAAAGAGAAGCAACATGCCTAAGCTCACAAAGAGGATTATGGTTTCATGAATAATTGGCTATAAGGTGCTGCCCAACAAAGAACCTATACAAAGGATCATGAAGAAAGAGGTACATAAGCACAATTGTGCATAAATTAAAGATTCATTGAAGCAATAAATCAAAGTGAGAGACCTCCTTGATGACAATAGGCAAAGATTAGAAAAATGATGTCAGGGAATGACTTATAAGTCTTATTTAGGCACACTATTTCACTATAACAAAAGAATAGATTGAGAAGAGTATCAATGTGAAAGATATAAAACTCTCCAATACAGTAAATATCCATCAAAATGGTCAAAGGAAAGAGATCATAGGTTCAAAGTGTCAAAATGGAGAAACCAAGAAAATCATCAGTTTGCTGAGTAAGTGACTAAAATTTCCAAAATTCCAAAGAATGACAAGGAGAACAAAAACAATGTATTATGGTACCTGAAATAAACAAAAGTGGCCAAAGGAAAAAAGGTGTGTTTGGAAACATCCAACAAAGGTCATTTCTTGCTTAAATCACCTCTTGCATAAGAGAAAAAGAAATATCAGTAAGGGTAAAAAGACCAAAAGTAAACATTAGTCAAGGTGGGTTTTCATTTTTAATTTTTCAAAGGGTATAAAAATCCTAAAGCCATCTTCACTCAACATCATTTCTTCATATGCAAAAAGAGTGGAGGATTTTCAAGGTTTTCAGGTTTTTGGAAGAGTTTTCTGGCAGAAAATCTTGCGCTGCGCTCCTGTGAAGTTGTGCTACGTGCCTGTACGTGTTGCCTAGGTATTTTCCAAATAGGTGCTACGTGCCTGTATCATAGTGTTGCGCACAAGGCCATTGCCTAACAACTCATGCAAAGGCGCCTGAACTGCTACACTCTTGTGCATATAGTCTCCTCCTGGAGGAGCTGACACCCTGCTGCGCTATGTGCCCAGGCGTGTAGAGGTTGTCTGGAACCTCATGCAAGAGTGCCCAACAGCTCCTCAGCTACGCGCCCGGCCGTTCAAAGCTTGCCCGACAGCCCATGCAGGGTCTACCACGCTATGTACCTGGGTGTGCAGGGGGACCCGACTGCTCGTTCAGACCTTGCCCGCGCTGCACTCCTGCTGTTCGTTCAGGGCTGCCCAACAGGATGTGCAGAAGGTGCCCGAATGGCCTGTGCTGCAATCCTGTGCACTTTTCTTCATCTGTGAAGACTGTTTTGAAGGTAATTTGTTTTTAGCTATCTTTTCATACTGTTTGAAGATGAAATATAGGGAAAGGTGAAGGGTGAGCTTAAAGATAATTTGAAAAAAACTTAAAGGGAGAAGGGTTAGGTCCCCGTGTTTGCAAACATTGCTGATTCAAAGGGCACCCATCCAATTACATACTAAGAACATACTGAGGCCCAAATTGGTTTTATTCACTTATCCTTCCCCTTGATTTGCATTCACCACCTATCTCATTCTCATTAACCCCTCATTTTCCCTCTCCATATCATCTCCCAAGCAGATCAGGGTTTTGTTTTCAAAGGCAAAAGTAAAGGAAAAAATGCCTAGAGAAGGCAGGGTTGACAGTGGAAAAAGAGGCCAAAGGTCTAAAGAATAGTAGAGGAAGGGTGGGAAAGAAAATATGTTTGAGCTTGTAAACACCAAAGAATTGACAACCTCTCCTACTATAGTTTCATATTTCCAAGAGGTAGGATGTTATGAGTTCTGTGAGAAAGTGCAGAGAGTCCAAAGTCACCCTCAGTTGACCAAAATTTTTGTCCTTAACCTCCATGACCACCAAGTACATCTAGCTGGAGTCGATTTTGAGCTGGCCACCAATGCAATCTCTATGGCCATTGGAATACCTTTCATGGGAGAAAAATGGTTCAATCAGGTGTATCTAGACCTAAGCCATTTTCATCCCTTCTTAAAACCAAGTTTCCAAGTTGATTGCAAGACTATTTTCCCCTTTTCTCATTTGCTGGATAGATATGTTCCTTTAATGAAAATAATTATGAAATACTTCACCTATGAGGGTAGGTTTTCTAGAATCTACTCCTACCACATAAGACTACTTATGCATTTCACTAGGGCCAATCTGCTACATTTTCCCTACTACCTTTATAAAAGCATTGATAAAATGTCATCCATTGTGAAAAGGAGACATCCTTCACAACAAATGCAAAGTCTTTTCCACCATTCCCTCATCAAAATTATTGTCTTACACCAATTAGAGCAACAAGGTATCCCATGGGAAGTTTTCATCACCCATGGTGTTTTCACAAATCCACAGCCTCTTCCTCTGCAAAGTTTACCCTCATCATCCCATCCACCTTCTTCCACTCCTCCATCACCCTCCACTGACCATGATTCATCCTCTTCACATGAATCCTCTCCCCAAACAAACCTCCCTCTTTCACCTTCTCCTAAAAACTTAGAACATGAAGAAAGCAGTGACAAAGAGGAACAAAATAGTGGCAAAGAGGAACATGGCAGTTAAGAAGAAAATGATAGTCAAGAGGAAGAAAAAGTAATGATGAAGAGGAAAATGAAAGTGAAGAAAGTGATTGTGATGAGGAAGAAGACAAAGAAGGTGAATAAAGCAGTAGAAAAAGGTAGTGAGCTAGATGAAGATGAGGAAATCAATGACAACCCAAGGACAGAGGAAAATTTTGATGAGAAAAATAATGAAGGTAAAGAAGAAAACAATGAGCCCAATAGAAGTGATAAAAGGAGTAGTGACAAAGATGAAAATAACAATAAAGAAGAGACAGAGTTTGAAGGAAATTGGAGTGGGAAAAACAGTGAATACAGTGAGCCAAGTATTGAGGGAGAAACAAATGAAGAACAAACAGAAAATGACAGTCATGGTGAAGAAGAAGAAGAAATGGCAGAAAATGAAGAATATCATGACAATGCTCAAGATAAAAGTAGTGATAATGAAGAAACAAATTCTGTATGCAAAGACAGTAGGCATAGCAAAGATGAAGAAAACAATGAAGATGCAGAGATAGAGGTAGAGTTTGAAAGTGAATACAGTGGGTCAAATAATGAAGACAGTGGGCCAAACAGTGAAGGGGTTGATGATAGTCATAATGAAGAAAGCCTAATGATTGATAGCCCTAACAAAAGTGACAGCAGTGATCCCATGACCTCAAAGGGCAGCTAAGAGGATGAAAATGCACCAAGAAGTGATGATCATGACACCTATAACCATGACAACAAAGAAAATGAAAATGATAATGATGATGTTGTAAACATGGAGGATGAAATTATAGAGGACATGGAAGAAGATGACAATGGTGAAGATCAAGGTAGTGATACTAGCATGGGAGAAAATAAAAATGCCTCTCAAGAAAGAAGTATTGATATCACTAAAGATGAAATAAAACATGTTAAATATTTTACTCTCACTTACCAAAGAGGATCAAGGCAAGTATTTTCTGCCTATAAGAGGCAAGGGACCTTGCCATCTACTTTAGCTCAACCACTAGACAAAGGTAAGAAAAAGGTGGAAGAAGAAGAGGAATATCATGAAAAAGAAAGAGAGTTTGAACTTATTCACATAAACAGTGATGATGAGAATGAAACAAGAATTTCAAACTCCCTCCTTCAAGACAGGAATGCACAAATCAAGGACTTGGAAGCTGAATTAGAAAGAGCAAAGGATGTCATTCACTTCTATCAGATGCAAAACAAGCAAATGAGTGACCAACAGGCCATCCATGAAACAAGAACACTCAGGTACCGAAAAGAAGCTCAAAGGGCACAGGTGAAGTTGGAAGAGTTCATGGGCACTTATGAGGAGAGTAGTGATGAGGAAGGTCAAACTAGAAGGAGACCTAGAACTATGGGTCTAAAGAAAGCATTGGCAAAGTAGAGGGAAGAAGAATTAGCCCAAGCAGAACAACTTTCTCTCCAGGAACTCCTTGCACTAGAACTTGAACATGATAGGGAATCATGGCCTAAGAGGGCTAACATACACCTTGAGGCCAAGCTATAGAAGGCAAATAAAGACCTAGATTTACAAATAATAATGACCAAGCATTATGCCCAAAGAAACCAATTTGTAAGGGAAAAACTCAAAAAGGCCCAAATTGAGATCCAAGCACTAAAAACGGAAAAGAGCCAAGCTAAACTTAGTGTTTTGGCTCAAGCTTCTCTACAGGTCTCCCAAATCTCATGAGGCATACTTCCACCAAATTTGGGAGATTTTTGACAAGATTGTTTTTTTTTCAAATTTTGAGGCTAGGAGCACAGCATACCTGGTGCTATGCTATTTTTCAGGGAATATTTTGGAGGAAAGGCTTGCAATTTTGGGTTCCTCATCACTCATAGAACATTCTTATAATTTTTAAGCTCAATTGGAGTTGTTTTGGTCCCCCAAAAGGGTAAAAAACACTCACTTTTTCATCATTCTACCTACTTTTCAGGACATGTGCTGTGCTCCTACCTGTCTTGGAATTATCACTTTTTGGATAGGTCTCAGAGGTTAGATTAGAGAAACAAGGGTAGATCTGGAAATTATACTTCAAGGTATTTCCAACAAGCCATCACGGAGCCCTTTCCGACATTAGGAAGGCCTTCAAAAAACTGTTGTAAGAAGACCCATTTTTCTTGTTCCTATGCTGTGCTCCTGGCATAAAATTTCATTTCAAAACACAATTCTATGCTCCTATGGTTGAAAAGTCAAAATGTGCATTTGGAAAGCTTTGGGAGGATTTTCAGAGCCTAAAGGTCAATTTGTTTGCTACAAATGGCCAAAAATATATTTATTTTAGATATTTTGTGCCTTGGGCCTTGCAAGGCCTCAAAGACAATAGAGATACTTCTGATTAGCCAATAGACTTCTAGATGCTCTTTTAGATTTTCTTCCTCCTTTATTTTTATATAGAGCATGAGGATTCATTGTAATAGAGGGTTTTTTTATGTGTTTAAGAGAAATACTGGTTTTGGAAGTTGAAGAGCAATTTGGTGTTATGGAGCTTGTGGATTATTTACCTTGATTGATGTTGATGAAGGCTTACTTGCAGGATCCCTGATTTTAGTTAATGGTGATGTATATCTTATTTTTTCATCTTTCTAGTTGATCATATGTCCATCTTTCTATATTGCAATAGCTCAGAAGAGTATAGGATGAGAAATGTTGTTTGAGGCACCTCACTCCTCCTGTTTGCCTATTGTCTTTGTGTTTTATTCTGCTGGGTTAGCTTAAGGAATTATTAGTTGCTCCTTAGGCCCACCGAAGCTTATCTATTTCATTATTGGATTAATATGCTAGTTTACAAATATGATTCGCGATAAGCCCTGCTTGTTTGATGTTATCTAAACTCTGTCTTGAAATCTCTCTCTGATGTATTGATTGTTAGGTTAAGCCAAAGAGGTCTTATTTCGATATTTCCCTTTGTATGTGCTTATCAGTTTTCCTCAAAGTTCTTTATAGTTTAACGAATGATGTTTAGGAGTTCCCTCTTCATTTATTGATGCTATTTGTCTCTTATATGTTTTCAAATCTTGAAAGTATAATCATTGAAGTTAGATAAGTTTTCTTGCTTCCTTTGTTCCACTGAATTGTTTATCTTGAATGTTTATTTGTTTAAAAGTATTGTCATTGAGTAAATGGTGTGCCCTATCTCATGATTAGTATCTTTTGCTTATCAGTATTCAAGACCTTCTTATTCATAGGTATTTGAAAAAGGATTCTTAACTACCCTTTTCCCTACCCTGTTTCCCCAAAACTTAATGTCCATCTCACCTCACACATAAACTTAAAGATCCATTGACTACACTAGATTGGCCCTATGATGTACCCCGATTCACTATTGAGATATCAATGAATTCATAGAATCCATAGCCCAATGCTTGAAAACCTCTCATTCCACCTATCCTACTCAGTCATCTTACCCCAACCAACCAACCAAACAAACCCTACACTTAACAAATAGCCTAAAATCAACCATCTAAAGCGAAAAAGTTTACATCCTTCGCACATAATAGAGAGAGCCCTCTCTGAGTCCAGGAAGGCTAGGTCCTAGGACTCCAAAGACTGGTCTGATGTTACCCTGTGCATTTGGTATACCAATCTACTAAATCATGGGACACTAACATCGCGCAAACTTGTTGTCATACAACAAGACCAAATAATCTTCTTTGAGCACCTTTTTCCTGATGTTCAATGCCTTCTCGCACACCTTCTGAACTTACTGGTGATAATTGACAATAAATAAATCTTCTTCCAGTGCAACCAAATGCAACAAATATTCCTCCATATAATTTTCTTTTTCCATCTTTGTGAATGTTGCAATCTGCAGATTGTGAAAAATGAAATCCATCGGCAACACAACTTCTTGTCCATATACTATCCTGAAAGGTGTTCTACTAGTCAAATTTTTACATGTGGTCTGATATGCCCAGAGAAATGTGGGTACCTTCTCATCCCAATCATTTTGGTTAGCATTGCACACCTTGGTTAGCGCAGTCTTCGATATTTTATTGAATTATTCCGCCGCACCATTCTCTTGGGGATGATAAGGAGAGCTCTTCTGATGATGCATATGGAACTCATCTATCAATTCTTGAATGGTTCCATTCACAAAATGCATATCTTGGTTGCTTATTAGAATCTTAGGACATCCAAATCGAGTCACAATATTCTCAAATATGAACTGCGCAACTGTATCTGCAATACAATCCCTCACAGGCTTAGCTTTAGCCCATATGGTTACTTAGTCTGTCATAGTGATTATGTAATGCACAACACTCTTCTTGTCTGGAGGATTTATAGGTACAACAAATTATATATCCCATTTCTCAAATGCTTGTAGTGCCATATGTGTATGAAAGGGGATCTCGCCTCTCCACGATGCCTTTCCAGTCCTCTGGAATACATCGCATGCGCAACAATGCGCATAGGCATCATTGTGAAATGTGGACCACCAGAACCCAACTCGCAAAATATTTTGCATGGTTTCATTACCTGCATAATGACCACCGACAACCCCTTCATGAGCTTCATCTAGGATTTCACACCTTTCATACTCCAAAACATATCATCGCATAAATTCATCTGCACCCATATTGTGCAACTGTCCCGCAATAATAATGAAGTCTCCTACGTGCACCACAAGTTATTTCTTCTACTGAACTATATATTCATCAAGCATGCGTCGAGTATTCAAGAACTAAATAATATCATGGAAATTCTCATCAACTACCTTGATCACAAACAACTGTGCATATGGAAATCTGTCCTCCAAGTTTGTAGTTTCTTGAGCAGTCTCAATGCACGACGGATGGTCTGGCCCAACATTCAGTCTTCCTGGTTTCACAATATTCTCAAAGTCATACTCCTAGAATAGAAACAACCACCTGCAGAAACAAAGGCTTATTGACTAGGTATTTTAAAGCAGAATGATTAGTAAACATCTTAAAATGGCCTCTCAATAGGTAGTGGCGGAATTTTTGCAGTGCATACACCATCGATAATTCCTCCCTTTCCGTGGTTGAGTAATTCCATTCTGCGTTTGAGATTTCCCAACTGGAATAGGAAATAGGGTGATTAATCTCTCCATATCCTGGTTGTGCTAAAATAGCTCCGAGCGCAATACAGGAGGCATAAACGTGAACATGAAACACTTTTGACCAATTTGGAAAGACCAGTATGGGTGTAGTGACCATATTTCCTTCAACATTTCAAAACTATTTTGACATTCTTCATCCCAGCAGAATGTCACATCCTTCTTAAGCATCTTCTCCATGGGCGTAGTTATCAGCGCATAACCCTGAATGAACTTCCGATAATAGCCAGTGTGCCCCAATATGGAAAAAAATTATTTAACATTCTCAAGTATCGCTAGATTAACTATCACTGCGATCTTCGCAAGGTCTACCATCAACCCTTGCTGGCAGACAATGTGTCCCAATAATATCCCAATTGACATGTAGAATATAGATTTTTTCCAAGTTCAAGGAGATCTGGTATTTTCTACAGGTATCCAACATTAAGCGCAAATTTGAAACATCCTTCTTCAATAGCCCAAACACAGTCTAATAGTAAAAGTAAAACTCCAGGAACTAATGGATAAACTCTTTGAAAGAAGCTACTACTATGCGCGAGAAGATGGAAGGCACATTATTTAAGCCAAAGGGCATGACTGTATATTGGAAAGAACCCTATTCAGTTGCAAAGGTGGTTTTAATGTGATCTTCTGGCGCAATTTGGATCTGATGATACCATGAAAACCCATCTGTGAATGAATAAGTTTCTTGTATTCCAACATTATCCGGGATTTTATCAAATAATGGAGTTGGGAATGGATCATGCACATAAGCATCATTCAATTATACATAGATCCTGATTTCTCCCTTGGTATTTTTGTCTTGCACTACCATGGGACTCACCCAATCAGAGTCTTCTACTTACCCTATGATGCTTGCAATAATCATTTTATCCAACTCTTCCTTCACCTTCTGCTTATATCTCGAATTCAACCTGTATGGGAATTTCTTGACCGGGCATGCATCAGGTTTCAAAGTGATCTTCATAACTCTAAGTTCTCCAATCCTTTCAACTTTGAGAAATTTGTAGGGAATAAGTCCTAATATTTGTCAGCAACTCAGCAAATTTTCCTACTGTGTCATCATACCAATAGTATCTAATATTTTCCAACTTCGATTGCTCTTCAGATCCAATATTTACTAGACATATATTTAAGGATTTTGTCACATCCAGTGAAGTGATCGAGGCTCTAGCAACTATGCGTTGTCCCTCAGATTCTGGATTCATGATATTCCTTGGATCTTCTTCATTCTCTTCAACTATCAGATTTCTGCAATTCACAATATCCTTCATCTGCACATCCCATGCTGGTGGAGCACACTCGATTGTAGGCTTTGTTGTATCAAAGATAACTTATTGTATGTCATGCATAGCTTTACCAATCTTATCAAATCCACTCTCAAAGCTGAATGTTAGGATAAAAATCTCCGTCAGCACAGACCACCCACTTGTACCTCTGCGCAGCTCTATCTCTAGATACCAATCAGTAGGTACCTTCCCCAATGTATGAATAAATATGTGGACCCATTCAAGTCTTGGTTCTATGCCCCATATCTGATTCCATCTGGCCAAATGTATGCATGGATCATCATTTCCAGAGTATACTTCTTCCATTATGATGGTTTGACATTCAAAGCGTAACCTCATCATGTGTGCACATTCATCCCAATTTCCATGTTTTCCTTATGAGTTTCCCACCATCTTGCTGGAGTAGTGCACAATCTGAGATCTAAAGCATGGAATCTATCTCCTTCTAGTATAGTTCTTTCAAGATCTCATAAAAACATATTTACGTTAGTTAGACCATTATAATGCGGTAATTCACATACCTCAGATGGTATACATTGAAGAGATCTGGTCACTCGATTACAGTGCAACATAGATAATTCATGCAACCGATTCTACCAGTTTTCCAATTCTTCATCATAATCTGAGAAAAAAGAGTTGTCCATTTCCCCATTAAGATTTCCATCCACCATTGGGTTGATCCAATATTCCTCGCACAAAGTCAACTTATAGATCTGATCAATATCACCATCAGCGCACACAGGCTATGTGCATATTTTTCCTTCGGCAGGGTCTAAGGGAATGATGACTCTAGTTCCATTCCTTTTGAACTCCATTCTTATTTTCTTCAGGTTTATGACACCATCCATATCAACAACATAGTCTAGTCCCAACAACAGAGGATAAGGATGAGTATCATCTACAGTTTGTATAACTTCAAACTCTGCCATCACCTTAACACCCTCAATACTAACTATGACCTGCGACAACCTTCCTAATGGAATTATTTTTTTGTTTATTTTCCATGTGAAATTGAATGGTAGACCATTCCAATATAGTTTCTCCCATTCGTTGTCAAGTTTTCTTAGGTAGTACATTTGCATCATGTTATCTTTCCACTGGATCTCTAAAGGCTGAGAAAGAGTCCAAACAAAGGTAACCACAAACCAATCTTTTAGCTTGGTAGCTAGCCCTACCAAACTGGAGAGGTCTCTCTCCACAAAGTAACAGCCAAGAGGGATGGATGAATTAGGGTTTTAGGCTAGGTATGAGTACATGGGTTTGTTTGTTTGAATTGGTTTTTTGGATGGGTGAATTAGGTCAAAGAGGCTAGGTCAAGGAAAATAAGCTTAGGATTGCAGTCCATTCAATGGGGAAAGGTAGGAAGGAAGGCTAACATTTTAGGGTTTCAGGGTGAGATGAATTAGACTAATGAGGGGCTAGAAAGATCAAGCCAAACCATGTATTCTTTCTAAACTGAAGAAAATGAAAAAATTATGAAGAATTTACAAAAACAGAGCATGAGAGATGTATTCTACTTATCAAATTGAAAATCATCATATAATAAAAGTGAAATGGATCATGAAGAAAAAACACTCATACATATTTAACATAAGAAGAAACTATGCTAAATTTCAATACCACAGGAATCCCAAAGAAATAGCGCAACTCTTTCATTAATTTCCTGCCAAATACTGATTACACTAGAGTCTCTGATTTTTGCAACAACATACAACCTGTGAAATGAGGCAAGAAGTGAAAAATATAGCCATCAAACAACCTCTCCCAACCTCAGGGGTTTAATCCCTAAGTTTAGGAGTTTTTCCACCAAAAACTGAACTGCATACCTAGAGTGTAGTGGGGTCAAACTGACTCATCCCTCACTTTTTGGAAACTGATTCATTACATCTCATAAAGAGATTTTACCTAATATATTTACCCCTAGGTTACTTAAAAACATGATTATTACATTTACATTCTTGAATTACATTGGTAAAAACATCATTTTCCAAGGTAAAACTAAGAAAATTGAGAAAATTTACAAATTTCAGGAAACACAGAAAATTGGTAGAAAGTGCAGCGACAACTTCAGCTC
This sequence comes from Pinus albicaulis, assembly GCA_034641835.2. Lineage (NCBI taxonomy): Eukaryota > Viridiplantae > Streptophyta > Pinopsida > Pinales > Pinaceae > Pinus > Pinus albicaulis. The sequence goes on along the minus strand of CM076577.1, from coordinate 1,305,428,698 downwards.
CACTTTTGAAGGAGTTCCTAGTGTCCAAACTGAGCTCATGATAGCTCATTGGAAATAATGCCCTATATAAATTACATATCTATTATTATTTTACAAAATGGTGTTTATTTGACCCTCCAAAACGTCATTCTCCCAAGATTGGTCAAAAGCACAACGCCAACATAAAAAACATGGCAGAAACATGTTTTTTGAGGTGTTTTTTTACTTTTTGACTGACCAATTGGCCAAAAAAACCTTAGAAAAGTTTCCAGGGTGAATTTATTTGGCCTTATTAATCCAATTATGCCTTTATTTTTGTCATTGGAGGTCCCTGGAAAAAGCGCAACAACCTAGGAAAAAGCGCAGCGCCCTTGAAGCAAAAGTGCATCACCCTTGGCAAAAGCGCAATGCCACCCTCCAGAAATGAAACACCAAAGTCAAGGACACTTTTGGATGACCTCCCAAAATCTAAATTGATCTCATGATATCTTTTTGGAAATATCCCTCTGTCAGCTACACAATGAACCTATCAAGCACTGAAAATGATCAAGTATAGCCCCTCAAAAAGTAATTCTCCCAAGACTAGTCAAAATGTTCAGAATGAGGGTGAAAAAAGCACAACTTGCTCTTGCATGCCACTTTGGAGGCCTTCCTAAACTGAAATTGATCTCATGTTAGCTCATTGGAAATATCTTCCAGTCTAGTTATCATTTTACTTATCAATAAAGTCATTTGGACACTCCATCAGAGAGAAAATTTTATTTTCCTGAGACTACTCCAAAAGTGCAACAACTCTCTTGTAGAAAATATATTTTTAGAATTAATCCCAAAAATTAACTCCCATGTAAAAAATTGAGTATTTTTTTCTTCCTCGGTATATTATTAACAAAAACCTATTTCAATTTTGTAAAATTCATCTCCATTTAGCCAGAAACATACTTTGAAGAAAAACTGGCCCTATGTGTAGCAAATGATTTGTCCCTTGGAAAGAATTCTTGAAAAATGATGGAGACATGATGTTTATGAGATGGAATGGACTCATACTTTCTGATATGACCTCCGTTATTCCTCCTCTTCTCATATGTCTCTTATTCCATAGAAAACCCTAGCTCAATGGGAGAGGAAATTAGGTTTTAGTGTAGGCAAAATAGGGGATTTGGGAAATTTTATAAGAATGAAGGGAAATAAATGGGACAGGGGGCTTCTAAATTATTAGAAAATTTTTTGGAGGTAGGGAGGGATGTTAGGAAGTAGGTGAAAGTGTAATTTCAAGTATTGAGTGAGGGGAAGGGGTCCAAAAGGGAAAAACATAGGCCTAGTCTAGAAAAGTGTCAAATTGTAGCAATAAGCTAGGGTTTGTGGGAAAATGATTATTTTGAGGGATATGAGTGATGGGAAGTGTTCACGAAGGTATTTTAAGGATAGGGGTAAGGTATAGAAGCATCAGGATACAATTATAGTTGATGATTTAACCATGGAAGGCATGGAACCAAGAAAAATGCCCTCAAAACCCTAGGAGAGGGAAATGAGCTTTCCAAGCACAATTGAGAGACAAATATGGTAAACACAAAACCACTTACTTCGAAAATAGTTTGGAACCTGAAATTTTTGAATACCTTTGACTATTAATACTCCTTCAAAAGATTAATTTTATGGTCAAATGACCAATTTTCATGATTTTGACCCTATGACCTAATGATGGCACAACCTGGAAAAATGAGCTGAATGATGACCATGATGACTATGGGAATCTTTCAATAATGAATGAATTGACCATGATGATTTAAATTGACCATGGAGGTGAAAGGATTAATAATGATCTGAATGTCCTAATTAGTGACCAAATTTTTGCATGACCTAGCATAATGATAAAAAATTTCAGAATGGAACCCTAATATGATGTGAAAAGAGATATTTTTATCACTGGTGGCAGGATGAAAAAACTGACACTAAAATTGGCTCCAGCTAGGGATGGTAGCTCCTTGGAGGTGCCAAGAACATTGTAGACCAAGTAGCCTACCATTGGGCATGGAGTCAAAAACCTAAAAAAAAACTGAATACTGAAAAATTGACTCAATAAATTGAATCAAGACTTGACTAAATTTTTTTTGAAAACTGAATAAAATAAAAACTTACTAAACTTATTGATGGCAGTATATCACCGAGACTTGAGGGCTTAAAATAATGATGACAACCACCTATTTGTTGAAGGCATATGTACAACCAGACGATGTTAAAATGCCAGTGTAACCAATCAAGAAAATGCCTCCTTGATTGATTCTCCCAATCAGATTCTTTGGAAAAAAAATAAATATTTACAATTTGGAAACCAAAAAAATAGGTGACAATGATCTCCATCATCATTTAATACTACAATAATTACCTTCACTTCTGACTGCAATAAAATTTCCACCACATCCTGAAAAACATGAAAATTTACCTCTCGCTGATCTAGAAGAAACAAGGTAGTTTTTTCTCTTGAATATGATCTCTCTTCATAATGTACCTCAGCAAGAATGTGCTCCTCATCTTCAAAAAATTATAAACAATTAGGTGAGCATATTTCTTCTTGAAATAAAAATTCAAAACATGAAACATGAGAAGAAAAATTTGAATGACAGTCCTCAATGCCTTGGTCCTCTGCAATTTGAATACATTGTTGATCATCTTCATATGACATGGAAACCGGATTGTCATGTTTCTTATCACACTCATCATTCATAAGAGGGAAAACTTCAGATTGTTCTTGAAACTCAAAACTGAAATTTCTATCATTTATCACAGAGTCATCCAAAGAAGATTTTTCACTTAATTGAACAAAGATATCATCTTGTTTTTCATAAAGGGACTGGATTACCTCCTTTTGAAGACTTTGTTCTGACGGGATGAGAACACTTGGGTTAATAATTTTTTTTTCTTCATTCAAGGTGATCTAAACAACATACTCTTCATCATCACAATATGAATCTAGATCTGGAATAGCCAGCTTGAATTTATTACAATCTGAAATTGGAACTTAATTTTCCTGCATACCATCTTCTGCTACAAGTAGATCTCGAATAAGACCTCGTCTTCCATCATTTTCAACTGTACAAAGATATTCAACCTGCTGCAAATTTTCTTGAGCATCTTGATAAGTATCCTCTAATTTATCTTTATGTTGTTGAAATGGTTTTTCATATAGGGCTTCCATGATCTTATTGTCCATGAATTCATCATCTCCATTAAAATTCTCAATATTTTCAATAAAACTATCAACATGTTTAATATTAAGGATGGACAAGATTCTTTATACCTTTCAAAGAACATGGTATGAAAATAATTTAAACAATAAATACAAGTAGGCATAAAAATTTCATACCAAGATCGAGATTCACCTTCCGGAGTGGCTATGAATATCTTCATCAAGCAGTCTTCAGGAAAATTCAAACTTTAATCTACGCACATGCATGTGAAATCTCACCAGATGAAGAGCATCATCATTACCTTTCACATTTTTGAACTTCGGAAGATTTGTCATCCAATCAACCCAAGGAAAGTTGATTGGAAAACTTGGTATGTGACCTTGGCTCATGGGAGCATACCTTCGAGCAATTGAATCCATTTTGACAAGAATGAAGTCACCAAGAAGTTTTTCAGACTACCAACTCTTGAAGAGTGGAGTTTCCATAAAAATTATGAAACTTGGGGATTTTTGACACTGAAGTCACCAGGTGAATGCTACACAACCTTATTGTGCCTGATTTTTGTTCACCATCAACAATCAGATCTGATCTTTGTCTTTATTTTCCAGGGAATATTTGTCTTTTCGCCACCCTGGCAACGACGCCAGTATGTTATCACTCCATCGGATGTATAAAAGTTGAGAAAGATTCCAAACAGAGGTAACCACAGACCAATATTTTATCTTGGTAGCTAGCACTAACAAACCGGAGAAGGCTCTCTCCACAGATTCACATCCAAGAGGGTTGAATGAATTAGGGTTTTAGGCTAGGTATGAGTACAGGGGTTTGTTTGTTTGAATTGGTTTATTGGATGGGTGAATTAGGTCAAAGAGTATAGGTCAGGGAAAAGAAGATTACGATTGCAGTCCATTCAATGGGACAAGGTAGGTAGGAAGGCTAACACTTTAGGGTTTCAAGGTGACATGAATCAGACTAATGAGGATCTAGAAAGAGCAATGAAAATCATGTATTCTTTCTAAACTTAAGAAAAGGAACAAATTATGAAGATTTTCCCAAAACAGAGCATGAGATATGCATTCTTCTTATCAACTTGAAAATAAGAATATAATAGAAGTGAAATGGATCATGAAGACAAAAAATTCATACATATGTAACATAAGAAGAATCTATGCTAAATTTCCATACCACAGGTATCCCAAAGAAATAGCAGCAACTCTTTCATTAATTTCCTTCCAAATACCGATTACACTAGAGTCTATGATCAATGAAAAAACATCCAACTTGTGAAATGAGTCAAGAAGTGAAAGATATAGCCATAAAAAAGCCTCTCCCAACCTCAGGGGATGAATCCCTAATTTGAGTAGCTTTTCCACCAAAAACTAAACTGCATACCTAGAGTGTAGGGAGGTCAAAACGACTCATCCCTCACTTTTTGGGAACTAATTCATTACATCTCATCAAGAGTTTTTTCCTAATATATTTACCCCTAGGAAACTTAAAAACATGATTATTACATTTAAATACTTGAATTACATTGGTAAAAACATCATTTGCCAAGGTGAAACTGAGAAAACTGAGAAAATTTACAAATTTAAGGAAACACAGAAAATTGGTAAAACTCGCAGCACCAACTTCAGCTCCACTTTTGAAGGGGTTCCCAGTGTCCAAATTGAGCTCAGGATAGCTCATTCGAAAGAATGTCCTGTAGAGTTTAAATAAATATTATTATTTTCCAAAATAATATTGATTTGACCCTCCAAAGCATCATTATTCCAAGACTGGTCAAAAGCACAGTGCCAACCTAAAAAACAGGGCAAAAACATGTTTTTTGAGGTGTTTTTTTGACTTTTTGACTGACCAGTTGGCCCAAAAAAGCTTATAGAATTTTCTATGGTCGTTTTATTTGGCCTTTTGAATCTAATGGTTCCTTTAGTTCTGTTATTGGAGGTCCCTAGAAAAAGCGTAAGGCCCTAGGAAAAAGCGCAACGCCCCTGAAGCAAAAGCACAATGCCCTTGGCAAAAGCACAACGCCACCCTCCAGAAATGCAACACCAACTTCAAGGAAACTTTAGGATGACCTCCAGAACTCAAAATTGAGCACATGGTATCTTTTTGGAAATATATCTCTGTTGTCTACACAATGGACCTATCAAGAACTGAAAATGATCAAGTATATCCCCTCAAAAATCAATTCTCCCAAGACTGGCCAAAAAGTGCAAAATGGGGGTGCAAAAAGCGTAGCGTGAACTTGAAGGAAAATTTTGGAAATGTTCCTGAACTCGAAATGGAGCTCAGGATAACTCATTAGAAATTTATTCGAGTATATTTATCATTTGACTTATTAAACAAGTCATTTGGGCACTCCATCAGGGATAAAAATTGATTTTCCTAATACTACTCCAGAATTGCAGCAACTCTCCTATAGCAACTATGTTTTTAGAATTACTCCCAAAAATAACTCCTATGTAAAAAATGAAGGAAGTTGTTCTTCCTTTAGTCAGAAACATACTTTGAAGAAAACTTGACCCTATGTGTGGAAAATGATTTGTCCCTTGTAATGGCTTCTTGAAAAATGATGGATACATGATGTTTATGAGCTACAATGGCCTCATAATTTCTGATGTGACCTCCATTATTCATCCTCTACTCAGATGCCTTTGATTACATAGCAAACCCTAGCTCAATGGGAGAGGAAATTAGGCTTTAATGTAGGCAAAATAGGGGATTTGGGAAATTTATAAGAATGAAGGGAAATAAATGGGATAGGGGGCTTATAAATTCTTACGAAAATTTTTGGAGGTAGGGAGGGATTTTAGGAAGTAGAGGAAAGTGGAATTTCAAGGATTGAGTGAGGGGAAGGGGTCCAAAAGGGAAAAACACAGGCCTAGTCTAGAAAAGTGTCAAATTGTAGCAATAGGCTAGGGTTTGTGGAAAAATGATGATTTTGAGGGATAGGAGTGATGGGAAGTGTTTAGGAAGGTATTTTAAGGATAGGGGAAGGTGTAATAGCATCATGATACAAATCTTGTTGATGAGTTAACCATGGAAGGCATGGAACCAAGAAAAATACCCTCAAAACCCTAGGAGAGGGAAATGAGTTTTCCAAGCATAACTGATCAGAGACAAATATGGTAAACAAAAAACCACTTACTTGGAAATGATAGTTTGGAACCTAAAATTTTTGAATACCTTTTACTATTAATACTCCTTCAAAAGATGAATTTGATGGTGAAATGACCAATTTTCATGATTTTGACCCTATGACCTAATGATGGCACATGGAAGAATGAGCTGAATGATGACCATGATGACTATGGGACTCTTTCAACAATGAATGACCTGACTATGATGATTTCCATTGACCATGGAGGTGAAAGGAGTATTAATGATCTCAATATCCTAATCAGTGACCAAATTTTTGCACGACCTAGTGGAATGATAAAAAAATTTAGAATGGAACCCTAAAATGATGTGAAAAGAGATATTTTGATCACTGGTGGCAGGATGCAAAAACTGACACTAATACATCAGACCTTGGATCTAAAATAACATGATCCATCTCATAAGCACTGATCTGCTTTGTCATATGCATCTCTCAACTTGTCCTCTTCTTATTTTTATATATATTTTTTGACAACTTTTTGTTATACTAGCGGTTGTTCCTTCTCTGCGCAATTATCTATCAGAGCCTGAAGGTTCTCCACTGCCTTTTAGTTGCGCAATAAATTATTGCAAATTTTGTAGAAACGGTTTGATCTCTTCATCTACTCTTGCTTCCTTCATTGGTCTACATGATGTTGATGCACTTCCCTCTGCAAATTCTTTCCACGCCTCAACAAAAGTCTCCATTGCATGCCGCAAATCAAATCCATATTTGTTCTTAGGTGCCTTACGAATCCAGAGATCAGTATTTGGCTGCTTTCCCTTATCTTCATTAGTAGCTACACCTCTCCTAGTGAGTACATTTACGCTAGGATCTTCTTCACTATTTTCTGCTCTGACCATCTGAATATTCTGCGTTGGAGTCGGCGTCTTTTTCTCTTGCATTTTAGCAATCACAATAGGGAAATATTCTATCACATGGTCAAAATATCTACAATAAATTCATGATTTTCGTGTTATATTTGGATAGTTGCACGCATATTTACCAACATCTCCGCAGTTGTAGAAAATAACCTACCCCCTTCCTCGACCACCTAATCCACCTCCGCGTCCTCTTCCTCTGCACTGAAATCCACCACACCTAGAGGGGGAAGTTGGTGAGGTAGGTTCAGTCTGCATTCTATATATTTGAGATTTTTCCAACATCATATCATAAGTGTGAAAATGTTTCTCATCATGTCCTAGTGATGAAAAGAACCTGCAAATCAACCGCTTCAACTTAGGTTGATATTTTCTAACCCTTGGGAAAAAATATGCTTCATGCAATCCTGCAACTTGACATATTGTGCACCATATTGTGCTATTCAATGGATTAGGGCCTCTCATGCTCAGATAATTATTGAAGAAAATACATTGATCATCATGGTGCCCAAAAAATTATAGTTTATGACCCAACCTTTGCGCATACCTACTTTCCCTTATCTTTGCACAAACTTTGAATCTCTAAATGCATTTCTTTCGACTGATTCTGAATCTATTGAGTTCGAAGTGCAACAGATGTTGGAGTAGCTTCTATTTTCATTGCAATCTCCATAGCCTCATCTTGTGTGTTAATATTCTGCGGACCCAAGGGCTAGCGCAGATGTGGGAGCAACATGGAAATAAACCACTCCTCAGTGTTGGGTATCATCGATGGTAAATCCACCATCTTTGATGGTGCACTTCAACCTCTCATCTGCCTCCCACACAGATGCATTAACCTCATAATGAATCTCTTTCATTTATGTAACCAACTATGCATAAGACTTAGGCTTTTTTGAACTTTTCTTTTATGGCATATTTCATTTCATCCAGAGTGGCATTAGGGTTTTCTTGGACATATTTGATATACCAATCTAATGCAAAATATTGGAAAACAGTGGCTAAATGTGCTTTTTCAATGTCATCATTATTAACCGTCTGAGCCTGCCATACAAAATTAGTCACAAACAAAAAATGCTCAGTATATTCATTTCCAATACCTCTAAAATTAGGTAGCTTCATTGACGCGACCATATCTACACCTGGGGGAGGTAGAGGCGGGGGTGAAGATGGACTGCATGGTGTAGTAGGTTCTTTGTGAGAAGAGTATGGAAGTGGAGTGGATGGGATATGAAAGAGGATCAAGGCTCTCTGATAATTCTCGTTTAATGAAAATTATTCTTCTTCAGAGCGCGCAGATTCACTAGATCTACTAGTTTCTGGTTCACCGTCATTATCATATCTATGCTTCAGAGGGCCATAAATAAATCCTTTCTATGGGTCTTCACGATAAATTTTTCCACTACACGTAGTTGGGCCTCGTCGTGGAATTCAAGCAATATGTTGACACAAAGAGCCAAGTTCACACAATTGCATCTTCAACAAAAAATTAAAAGAGCAAAGGAACTTACCTCCAGGACCCTTGAAAAATCGTCTTTCTTCTTCAGAATATGACAGAAACTGATTAATGGAAAATTCAGTCACAAAGCCTCCCAAGAGACAATCGATCCAATGATCTATTGCACGGGTGATCTTATTGTATAGCTTTTCTAATTGCTAAATCAATTCAAGGGTCCACTCAGTGACTATGTCATCCTTCGTGCAGGTATTGAATTCAGTTAATCGCAATAAGCAATCCTATAGCTTTATTGTAAAGGAAAAAAATAATATATCGTGAACTTCTGTATAGATGTACTTCTATACCCACTTTTCAGCAGATATCTTAGAGCTTCGATGCTCCTGGATCACAAAATCAAGGATATTTATATCTAGCCAATTTTTCAATTCGTTCTATGAAGGGTGCCACAACATCAAATCTTCCTTAAAATGATCCCGGTCCCAACAATGACACCATAATCACTTAAGTAGATTCATCCACATATTCCACCATCAATATAACTTCATACATAAATAACAAATGTATTCATGTAGATACAAGTAAGCATAACAAAAGTAAAGCGATCTTAGGATAGAACAGTAAATAGAAAACTCAGATAGATAACACAATGTGTTTACCAAAATCATTCCTTGTATTAATTCAGATAAATTCAGTACATCAGACTTTCCCTTACACTTTACCCTTCCTTGCACACAAGCAGCGGAGTTTGCACACAACCAGGACTAGGTCTTCGTGCACACAGCCAACAAGAGCCTTTCTACCCAACCCAGACTAAACCCTTACAAAAATTATGACAGACACATAAACACTTCGATCCAAAACATGAATAATTATTGACGACTTCCTTAGACTCGATCTATCTATTTATATCCTTTCTAACGCGCAGATGCTATGGTATCAAACCATGATTTGAGGCCCATAGTTTACCCTTAAAACCATTTTACATAAAAGAGGGACTTTGACCCGCCCCAAAGCCTCTTTACATTTTCATTTAGTGCACATATACAAAATTTATACAAAAAGGTATCCAAAAATGTACCCCAAGGGGACCACGCTCCAACATCACCTCTTCCACTCATAGATGTGGGTGAATTTTTCTCCATTCCAGTTCATTGTACACAATGAGAGCCAAAATAACCTAATTTCAGCAAAGGTCATGAAGTGTTTGGGTCTACTAACCACAACACACCCGCAGTTGTACACCATCAGGTGGCTTCACCAAGGATGATATCTTCGCGTCAGCCAACAGTATCGCCTTCCTACAACATCTATCCCTTCAAAGATGAGGTATTGTGTGCTGATCCTCTTTAAGTTTGTGATTTATTATTAGGTGTTACCTAGATAAATCCCTCTTATGGAAAAGAGGGATCTCCCTAGTATCCCAACAGATAACTAGAAACAAACAGACATAAGAATATCTCTTTCCCTAAGCTATTAGCATTCAGATTATCAAAACTAGAAAAGAGAGGATAGTGCTCTTACCTTTAAATGAGATGTTTGTTTAAGACCTTGGCTTTTGTCCTAAATAAATCCTTCAATTCTAAGAAGAAACCTGTAATCAAAAACATGAAAAGAATCAAAAGCATCTGAAGTATGTAATAATCCAAATACTATCTTAACTTAATGAACAAGGAGATTAAGAATTGTAATTGTTTTAATGAATCTGAAAACAACAAAATGAGAAAAAGTATCCGAATTTATTATTTAGGAATAAAAAGAGAAATATTACAACCAAGCCTTGATTTCATACAGATTCCTCCCATATGCCTTCCCAGTATTCCTCCTAGGTTTAACAAGCTTTCCACTCTATAATGGCCAGCATAAGATTATCATACGTGAACCCCCTAACCTTGAAGTTTGAGCTCAATTTATAGGAGAAAATGAGGAGGTTTCAGATCCACCAATAGAGGGATGTGATCCACAAATGAGGGGATTAGGGTTCCTTGATCCAAGGGGATAAGCTCTGTTGGAACAGGGTCTCCTACAAAGCTGCGAAATTGGTCCATTTTGTATTTTTTTTTTATTATATTTAGTCTAACGCAGGGATTTTGGGGTGGGTAAAAGCCCCTAAAGCATTGTAAATGGGTCAAGGGTAGACCAAGAGTCCGCAAACCATGGTTTGCGAACCATTGGATACATAGGCTAAAATAGTATAAGTAGGTGAACCATTTTGAGTTGTAGGAGGAGCTAAGAATGATAAGAGATTGCTACTAAGTACGAATCGATAGATCTAGTCAAGGTTTTGGGTAAGGACTCCTACTGTTATGTGTGCGGAGGGCCTCTATCTTGCTGTGTGCGGACCCTGCTGCTGTGTGCGCAGGTTGGATTTTTGGGGTTTTTTAAGTAGATCTGAAAGATTAATGAATGTGGAAGTATTGTTGCCTATCTGAATCCACTAGAATTACTGTGATATGAATCAGTGACTTCTTTATTACTTAGTATATGCTGCTGTATTATTGGTTTAAGTTGTGAACATACTTGTGTACTTATTTATGCTATGATTTGGGTTTGTTCTACTTGCTTCACACAAGAATATATGAAATAGCTGTGTATTGTTATATGAATTCTCGGTCTGTTAATTTCTGTGAGTAATATTGCTATTGTGCACATGGATGCAAAGGGAATCTAGGCTTTGTGATACTGGATCGGGTCACGATTAGGGTGAACGCAGCTCTAATTGACTTACCTACCCTATCCCAGGGTATGGAAACCTAGTTCCAGCACCCACCCATACTAATTTGGGTGAGACTTTGGGCTGTGCAAGTAGGTCACTGCCAAAAGGGCTAGTAGTATAGGGGTTTGTTGGCAAACCTTGAACATCCGAACCTGGGTCAGGACCCATCAAGCCAACAAATGGTTCTGTTGCCGGGACCTAGAGCATTTTGAGAGAGGGATCGGGTAATGCCAAGGCCGTACTGGAAGCCAGAGAGAAAGGAAATTGATGAATGGTTTGAACAACAAGTTCATGAATTTTCCATAAAAGAAAACCCAGTGAGAGATTGACCACTGAAGAGTGGAAGAATAAGTACATTTTCACAGAGATCTATGAGATGTTCTTTGTAACGATTGCGATCGAGCTCCAGGAGTGGCTCGCAATACTAGTAGAGTTCCAGAAGTGTTGGAAGTGTTAGTCATCAATATTTTTCCCCTGTTGATGATGAATAGTTTTTAAAGCCAAGTTTTCTAGCAGCTGATCTCTAATTTGTCAAATTTGCCAGCTAGAAAACACCCATAAAATTTTTTACCCTCCTACCTTTTAAAATCAGCCCATGATGAGATAAAACATAATTTTCAAGCCCTATCTAGTCTCAGTCATACAAACCTGTCCATCAACTCCAAAGAGAATACTCCAAATTTGTCCAAAAATTCCCTCCTAAGTTAGGTAGTGGCGCTTTAGGCGATCCTCCCTTGGAAAACTATCCTAAAGCCAAAAGAACCTCTTTCTAATATCAAACAGTCATAGATAACCTTCCTATTCTAAAAATAAAGCTTGATACACTCTTAAGTCGTGCCACTAACAAACCTTGATGTCTCAGCAGTGCATATGCCACAGGTCAAACTGATATTAGGTGGATTTATAGTGTTTCAATGTATTTTTCAAGAGCATAAGTGTACCAGTGTTCCAGAAGACATTATTAAACTTAACATGAGAAGACAACTACTTCTCGTGTGGTTTTGAGCCTGGGATGCAAGTACTGGACAAAGAGTTATTTCAATAAGCTCCTACAAACACAGTCAAAAGGTTAGTGACTTATGAATAACAAGTAATACTCTGCAGATACTGGTCAGGTTGCTTCTGATGTCTAAGGATGCATAAAGGTATTTTAACAGAAGGATTACATGTCTCAGAGAAATTCCACTCATGGCATATTTTCAATTTGTTACTTTTATTTGCTTAACTATAAATAGGCAGTGAAAGGAAAGATGGCACTGATTGAAAGCAGATGAGTTGGCATCACTGTGTAAAACCTCCTCCAAGCATGAGCAGAGGGTAAAATGACTGTGTAAAACCAAATCCAGGTATGAGTAGATGGTCAGGTCATTCGTTGAAGGCCTCCTTCATTTCACAAGCAGAGGGCCAGGAACAAAGATGTAACCTCATTTAAAAGTAGAAAGTTAAGGTGTTTTTTAGATGACTTCAGAAATGATGAGTCACCTTCCTTCCAAAGGATGAGAAAAAGATACATCAACAGATTTCAAATGGTGTTTAAGAAAAAATATGGTCAATACAATGGTGCTAAAAATCTCTGTTCTTATGTTTATAAGATTCTCCTTCAAAGAAGAATTCAGAGGTGGAGTTTTGACTAAAGACAACCTGATCTAAATGGACAAGGAAGTAAAACAATCTTGGTTTTAAACTGAATTATGCTAATAAATAAAAAGAGAACCATTAATATTTTGTTCATGGAAATTCTTCATTTGGTTAAAACAGGGGTTGAAAAGAGCCCAGGCAGTTGTCAAACATAGGCCTCCTTCATAAACAAGTAGAAGGCTCACCATTGTTTAAGGATGAAGAGAATTTTTTTTCAGTGTGGCAGAGATTTCAAAAAGGACTGCTGTAAAAAATGGTAAAATGAATGAAAATTCACTATTCTTATAGACCTCCTTCACAGAGGAGCAAAGGGATAGCTTTCCAATGTTTACAATTCAACTTCAGCGCATCATCCCATGCTATATCTGCGTAAAAGTTGAAGACTAGATTACTTTGGCAATCCAAGGTTAGTCATTTGCCTTGATGTTGGATACTATTTATAGCAAATATTTTCACTTGGAGTTTCAAATGGGGTTTCAAATAAAAGAGATTAATTACCAATTCTAAATACCAGCCTTGCAAGTTATTGATATGGACCAAGAATAGTTTTATTGCTGCACTTGTGAAGTTCAGGATGGGCAGGTTCTTAAGATTTAAATTTGTGTAGTTGGCACACATAAGCCTCTGTGGATGTTTTAGTTTTTGATGCCTGAAGAGAAATTTTATAACCCATTGCTGTTGAGCCTATACAATGGGCATGATCAACCATAGAACACCATACAGTTGGTTTTTCAACTTGAAAATGGCCTCCCTCACAAAAGGAAAAGGGTCAGTTCTCCTGAGGTTTTCACCATACAAATCACTTCGTACAAATTGTTAAAGAGATGCTCGAAAAAATTTCATATTCATATCAAAGGGCCTTCATCAGCTGATAAAGATAAAGATCTCATAATATGTTTGAAGGGTTGTTTTGAAGGAGCTGCAAGGTTGTTTTGTTAATAGACTCCTCTATAAACAACCGTCCAAGTTTGAAGTTTTAACACTCCTTCCATTTCATGTGAACAGAGCTTTTACAAATAGTTTCAAAGGTTAAGCAACAACCTTATGTTAATGAGTATTCACAGGTGAAAGGTATTTTATGAAGTTTCAAGTAAATATAGTTTTAAAAGTAGCAAGATAGCTGGTTAAAAGACTAACCAAATTACAAATACCACTTGTATTTTCTATTCCAAAGGAAATGGTTGTTTTAGCAAAGAGCTTAACAATTTTTTTTTGAAATGGTGAAAAGGCTAAAAAATGACAAAGACAATGAGGTGAGTTTTCTATGTAACAAAAGCCTTTTCAAAAGGCATCCAAAACCCTTGCAAATAGATACAAATGTTTGAGTTCATTTAAAAGGTGAAGAGACCATTGGTAAAGTCTCATTTTGGAAATTTAAACGCATACAACGTTCTCCCCTGGCTGCTCACCGGATAGAAACGAGACTTCAAGAAAATTTCAAAGTTTTTTAAGGCTTAAAGCCTACGCAGTGTGCCTAGAAGAGCGCGCGACGCGTTTAGAAGAGAAAATACACAGGATTTCTATTGTTGCGCGGCACGCGGCACACCTATAGCACCGGTCACCTGCTGCCCGAAGGCTAACCCGACACCCCTCCACTGCGCAGCGTTCTTTCCAGTAAACGTGCCGCTCACTCCTTTTTCCTTCTAACAAGCTCTAAAGCTGTTCAAGAAATCGACCAAGGCCCTTGGGCCTTTCTTTGAGGTATTTTTCATCACTTCATGGAAATTTGAATTTTGAAGGAGTATTTTGTTATAAGGAGAAATAGTGCTTTTGAAAGCATTTCATCTTCCAAAAACCATGAGATAAATAGTGGCTTTAAAGAAAAATTTGTCATATAAAGAGCACAAGACAAAAAAAATGAGTGGAGAGTAGAGTTTTTGGTAAAAAATCAAGGTTGTTTATTGATGTGGTTTCCAAATATTGTTATAGTAGCAGGCTAGGGTGTGTTTGTATCAGTTTCAAGGGGCCTAAAACTTCCTTTCAAGCAAAGTGATAAACCATATGCTAATTACTAGACAGTCAAGCAGAGTTGGAGAGGTTTCGAGTTGCTGTAAGGTGTCCTAACAGCGGTAAAGAAAAAACAACCCCTGTCTACAAAATCAAAGGTGAAAACAATGTTTATAGTCTGAATGCATTGTCACTTTAAAAGGTCCTCTCTGTGTGACGAAACAACCAAATCTGTACAGCCTCCATAAGTAAAAAAAAAAGGTGTGTTGAAAGTCTTTTCAAAGTTAGTTGAGGGTGTTTTTGTCTACCTTTGTAAGGAAACAATGAATAGCAAAAAGGGTACTGATTGAAGAGAAAGGTGTTCTTTTCAAAACACAATATATTCTCTCTTCACCAATAAACCACAAACATATATTTTCAGATTTATTTTACCAAGCACAGTGATAAGTTGATTTATTTCATTTGGCAAATACTTGTTGATTGGCATCAAAGAGGAAAAAACCGTGACTGATAAGGAGGACGAGGTGTGGTTGAGAAAAAAATTTCAAGGGCCATTTGAGACAGCTTGTTTTTGCAAAGAACATTCAAAACAAAAATGCCTCTCAGGCAAGACAGTAGAAGTGGCCTTCGCTGGAGGTTTGAGCCTGTTTCAACTGAAGAGGTAAATGCTCATCCATCAGTCCTGTTTAACTTCCATGAGGTTGGGTGTCTAGAATTTTGTCAAAGGGTGCAGGAGGTGAAAATATATTCCCCTTTGACACATCTTTGTGCTTTGATATTTCAAGAGAAGCATTTTCAGCTGGCAGCCTTGGATTTCAAGTTCTCTCCAAGGTCCATTTCCAATGCCACAAAAATCCCTTATGTAAGAGAGAAGTGGTTTAAACAAATCTACCTAGACTCATAACAATACAAACATTTTCTTAAGCCTGAGCATAGAGACACATGTCCATCCATTTTTCCCTTCTCATATTTGTTGACTAGCTATGCCCCCCTCATGAAGATAATCATGAAATACTTCACTTGCGAGGGAAGATTCTCCCGAGTCTATGCTTATCATGTCTGATTGCTCATGCATTTCACAAGAGCCAAATTTTTAAATCTCCCTTTCTTTCTCCATAGAAGTATTGAAAAAATGGCCTCCACTGTTCAGAAGAAACCTCCTTCTCAGCAGACAACCTGCTTCTTCTATCATTCCCTCATCAAGGTTATTATTCTTCATCAGCTTGAGAAGAAGGAAATCTCTTGGGATACTTTTATTGCGCATCCAGATTTCGCCATTGTTCCTTCATTCCATACATCTCCTTCTCCTTCCACTCACCATCCTTCGCCTTCTTCAAGCAAGCTCATTCCCAAGAAGCTCAAATTTCCCATTGAACAAGAAGAAAAGCATGATGAGGAAGAAGAGCATGAGCAAGGGAAGGAAGAGCAAGATGAACAACAACATGATGAAGAGGAGTAACAACAGTATGAAGAAGGGCAACAAGAGGCAGAGCAGCAAGGGGAAGAAGGGCATGATGAAGAGGAAGATGATGATGAGAAACATGATGATGAACAACAGCAAGATAAGGAAGGGTAGCATGATGAACAGATGCAGCACAGTGAGGAAAGGCAACCACATGATGATGAAAAACAACAAGATAAGGAAGGGAAGCATGATGAAGAGGTGCATCATAGTGAGGAAAGGCAGCCTCATGAAGAATAATAATAGCATGATGAAGAGGTACAACACAGTGATGAAGAGAAGCGCCATGAACAAACTCAAAACAGTGGCAAAAATAATGAGGAAAGTAACAAGGGAAAAGAGCCACTAGAGCATGTGCTAGCTGCCTCTCCTAGGCAAGGGGCCATGCTCTCTTCTCTAAAAGTGGCCAAGCCCCGGACATCAAGGAAAAGGGTGCCTAAAGCTATAACTCCAAATGTTACTAGGGCCCTCCGAAGTAAGGGGAAATTTCCCAAGAAGCCCATTGTCGAATTTCCCAGGAGGAGGAATACCAAAATAGCCACCCAAAGCAAGGGAAAGGAGAAAGAAGAAAGCAGCCATGAAAAGGAGAGGGACTTTGACATAATTCAAATCCAAAGTGATGATAGCGACAATGAAGCCCGAATCCTAGAAACTCTCTTGATCAATAGATAAATCCAAATTGATGCTTTGAGGGCAGATCTAGAGAGGGCTAGAAACTTCAATCACTTTTTTCAAATTCAAAATAGACAGATGAATGTCCACATGGTGGTATATGAGACACGGGCCATCAAATACAAAAAGGAGGCCTCCAAGGCACAAGTAAGATTGGAAGAACTCATGGGTGAGTTCGATGAGAGCGAAGATGAAGATCAGCCCAGGAGAAAGAGGCCAAGAACCATGGGGCTCAAAAGAGCCCTTGAGAAACAAAAGGAGGAAGAAGCTGCCCTTCAATATTTTCCTCTCTCTACAATGTTCGCCCAAGAGATAGAGAACAATTGAGAAGCATGGCTTGAGAGGGTAAATGATCACTTGGAAAAGAATTTGGAGAGGGAAAATAGAGATTTGGACCTTCAATAGAGGAAGATCGGGCACTATAAGAAGCTAAATTAGTTTGCCCGACGGAAATTGAAGGCCACACAGGAAAAACTCAAGGAGGCTCAAAGGAGGCGCCCGAAACAAAAATTGAAGAAAGACACCTCAAAGCTCCAAATTTTGGCCTTAGCTTCACAGCATGTTTTTGAAAACCCTTGAGGGTCATGCTCGCCAAAATTGGGCAAAATTCAACAAGTTTTGGTTTTTTGTCATTTTTGGGATTTTGGCTAAAAATCATGGGCATCACCATTTTTGTTTGGTGCATCCTCAAAGGATGAAAATGGTATCATTGGATGCCATAATTTTAGGGGCATATACTCAACGATTTTTAGATCAATTGAAGATGATTTTCTCCCCCAAAATGGCGGAAAACACTCACTTTTTCTACACTCTGCCCTGTTTCTCAGCAAGGTCTATTTTTTGGGTTTTTACACACAGGTCAATTTTTGGTGGACTTCTAGTGGTTTGTTTGGAGCAAAAAAAGCATTTTAAGAAAAAAGATATTCAGATATTTCCAAAAATCCATCACGGGCCTCGTTTAGACATCGGGAAGGCCTCCAAAAGTTGCCAGCAAGTCAGAGGACTTTCTGCTGATATATTTCTTAAGTATTTTTTGTAAAAAATGAACTTTTCTAAAGTGAATTTTCCTCATGTGCATTTAGCTATTTTTGTGCATGAGTAGTTATGAAAATTCAATATATTTTCCTTTTTTAGCATTTTTGAGATATTTTATTAGATATTTTGTGCCTTGGGATTTGCAAAGCCTCAAGGACAAAATCAGATATTTTGGATAGGCCAATGAGATTGCAAGTTGAACTTGGAGGTTTTCCTCACTTTGGCCTATATATTCCAAAGGCTTTCATTGTAAATGAGGCTAAAATTGATGAATAGAAGCAATATATGGTTATACAAGCTTGGAAGAAACACTTGTCTCATGCATTGGATAGTTTCTTGAATGTTTTTGGATGATGAAGGAGGTCTGTTGTTGGATTCCATGACTTGGTAAAATGGTATAGTGTCCCTCTCTGTTTTGCTTCTTAGTTTTCATTCATATTTCCATGTTCTTGCTTGCTATGAGACATGCCCTTGGAGGCACCTCAAATTTCCTATTTCTTTATAGCTTCTATGTTTTCTTCCTTCTTAGTCATATCAAAGAATCCTTGATTGCTCTTTGATAACCGAAGAATATTGTTTGCTTGTTTCATTTATGGTTTTATGCATGCTAAGTATGATTCATGGTATGCCCTGCTTACTCATGGCTAGTCATAGCTCCACCTTTGAAACCTCTCTTTAATTTATTAGATTGTCATTTGCTGAACCAAGGAGGTTTTGTACTGATCCTGCCCTTTGCCTAAAACTATGCAATCTTGCTTCAAAGTGCCCAATAGCTTGAAATACTATGCTTAGGCATTTCCTCATAGTGATTTGAGTTGTTTGTTTGTCTTAAATGTATTTCCCCAAAGTCTGATAGCCATTTCCTAAATTTAGAGAGTCATATATCTCTATGCATGGCTTGAATGTTTATTTCTATGCATTGATCAGTTTATATTTACATTTCTCATGATTAATGGTTAGCCCTACCATTTTTATGTCAGCTATTAAACTATTTATGTTTGAAATCCTTTTTTCTTCACAAATTTAATGTCCATCCCACTCCATTTTACCCAAAGATCCATTTTACCTCGAATCAAATTAGCCCTTCAACAACCTTGTATCACAATTTGACAGTTTTCTTCACCTTTTCGACCCCATAGCCCAGTTTATCTGACATCTTTTTGCCTATCTTAGTCTTTGATCAGTTCATCCCTCACAACCTAAAAACCAAAAACCTACTTCATAACTAGCCTAAAATCAAGAACACAATAAGAAAACACACAGATTTCCCTTACACAAATAGAGAGAGCCCTCTTTGAGTCCAGGAAGGCTAGGTCCTTGGGCTCCAAAGACTGGCTTGATGTTACACTGTCATTTGGCTTGCCAATCAGCCAAATCACGAGACACTAACATAATGGAAATCATGGTGGGACTATGAGTTAGAGACAATCTAAGTACACCTTAGGACTCCAAAAATCCCTTATCTTCAAGAATACCTGCCATTTAGCCACCTCATCGCCACACTAACATAATGGAGATCATGGTGGGACTCTGAGTAATAAAGAAACTTAGATTCCCTAAACATTCCAGTAACCTTAAGAATACTATCTGATTGACTTATCCCACCGCTCACTAACATAATGGAAATCACGGTGGGACCTTCTGATTTAGTGACAATCTAAGTACTCCTTAGTAACTCTCGAAGTCTCAATCAAACTTAGAAAACTTAAGTGTTGTTTGAAGAGTAGAAGCTAGCTCTCTCACCATCGTAGAAAAATGATGATTCAGTTATAGGAAACTCTTCCAAACCTCATAGGCTACATAAAAATTCAAAAAACCCCAAAACATTCCCAAATTGGCTTTTCCCTAGTTATTGGTGGTGGACCATAGCTACGTCTTTACAAAAACAACCAAGTTCCACCTGACGACTCCACTAGCCTCCAGTAGGCCTAAAATATCCATAAAAAACCAAAAAATTTCATAAACCATACCTTTCTGTTGACTCATCCTTTCCAAAAACTTAAAACTTATGGTGCAAACTCTGTAACCAGTGACAAAATAAGTATAACTTAGTGATTTAGAAGATTTCATTTAAACATAGGAGATAAACAGAAATAATCTTGCAAATAGAACCATTAGCTTGTCCAAACAGCCTAGCAAACTGTTGAAATCAAGTGAATCACTCTTCCTTGCAAGTCTTCATCTCAAAGTTTGTTAGAAATTTTTTTCCAAAAGCATCTTTGATAGTGTTGGTAGTGGACGATAATTCTCACAAGAAATCCACCCGGCGACTCCACTAGTCCTCATTTTTGTTTTGACCATTCTTCACATTAGTAAACCCCTAGAGAGGACATCCATCCGAAACAATCACAAATACCATCCTCTCTAAACTTTGGATTTGAAATCTGGCTTCACAAAGAATCAACACCAGATCTCATCCAGACCCAAATCCCCCTATCATAGTAGATGACCCAGAGAAGATTTTGTGGCAAGCTTTTGAAACTGGCAATTTAGCTATCGATAGGTCCATCCGTAAAGCAAGATAATTACCCGAACACCTCACAGCCTTGCAGGATTCCCCATTTGACTTAAAATCAACAAAACCCCTTTTTAGAAGCAAGTCACAAAGTAAGGTAAACTTTGATGATCTTGAGCCCCTAGATCAGCCACAGAGTCCTAGTAGAGAAGCCTCGCCTACTACACCTCCCTACTTTCAGCTTCTCCATCACTTTGGCTCCTACCACCCCAGATCTACTCAAAATCAGATCACTAGCCCAAGTACATCCGCCACACCCATCCAAACCACTACTGTTCAGATCACCTCGGCTCATCCTACAAGCCCTCATTTTGTACATCATCCATTAGCTCCAGCCATGGCAGCCTCGTATGCACCCTTGGTGTTGCCACACCCTTTGGCTCCCTTACAAAATGACTATCAATCCAAAATCCCGCACTTTACTGGAGTTGAGACTACCAGAGCTCAAAAAAATGTAGATAGAATTAGCGATGCCTTTGAATACATGGAAATAGAAGACGAGACCATCAGAATGAGGATGTTTGCCTAAAGCCTGGGCGGAGAACCCAAAAAATGGTTTAAGAGCTTAACTCCAAACAACATCCACGATCTCCCAGAACTCTACCAAACCTTCATAAACAAGTGGGAAATCCAAAAGAACCCCATTCAAATCATGTCAGAGTATAACAATCTAAAACGGGAAAATGGGGAAAGTGTCCAGGGATACTGCACTAGGTTCAACAGTGTTTATAACGCCCTCCCGCCTCGCTTCAAACCTCCACTTGGCTCAGCCTTAGCAAATTTCCTTGAAGGCTTTGACCTAGACATGACTTATCAACTAAGAGACAAGGACCCCCCTACCTTAGAGGAAATGCAAAAAGTGGCCATAAGTGCAGAAGCCAACTTAGCAGAAAAGAGAGATAGGACCATATCAGAAAGGAAAGTCACATACCGGGATGAGGTCTCCACTTCAACCCCTTCCTTAGATCCTAGAATAGATGACTTGGTTAGATCCATGGTGAAAATGTGGGAAAAGATAAGTGAAAAGACCCCTCTCAGGGACAACCAGCCAAACCCTCCAAACAGAAACCGAAACCAAAATTTTAGGAGGGAACAGCCTCAAAACAAACCAAGGGAAAATGACCAAAAAATTAAGCCACCCTTTAATGAAAATTATGTGGAAGAAGATGAAAGGGATACAAAACCCATTGATGAAAATCACATGAACCTCATAGGTTCTGATAATGAGAGTGAGGTTTACCTCACAGAAGAAGAACAAGCGTTCTTCTCTCCGAATCAAGATGAAACCAACTATGAATATCCCAAAGATCCTGCCATATATTTTTAGAATGCCATAATAGAAGCTCACAGGAAATATGACCTTAGAAGCAGAAAAAACCAAGACAAATCTAAGAAAGGTAGCTCAGACACTGCTAAAACCCTTGATACCATCCTTAAAAAAACAGTGGATAGCAAAAAGATCATGGTCAAGAAAACTGACCAAAACAAAGATAAAGCTATTCAAACAAGTCTTGGCTCAGATAATCCTAGTACCTCCACAAAGATTCTCGAGATGGCTGTGTCAAACAAAATCCCGAAATAAAGTCAGCAAACTCAGAACATAGAGAAAGTCATGGCTAAAAAAACTTAAGCAAACCTGTCTAAACTACAAGCACCCTTCAGTTTTGAGGGAGAAATCGCCAAAATAAATATTACCATGCCTCTCACTGAAATTATCGCCCAAAGCTCTTATAAATCCCAAGTGTTAAAGGTCCTGAATATAGGAAATGATGAAAACACCCTTAATCTAGCTGATGACACTCCTGAAGTGTTGTTTGGTCCAAAAATAGAAGGGAAATTCCAAGAAGGAACCACTCTTCCCTTTTACATCAGTTTAAATATCCATGACCAAATCTTACACAATGCCATGCTAGACTCTGGGGCCTTGCATAATCTCATGCCGAAGGTTGTGATGGAAAGATTAGGCCTAGAAATCACAAGACCATATAAAGACATATATTCAGTTGATTCGAGTAGAGTCAAATGTCTAGGCTAGATCAAAGATCTTTGTTTCAATTTGGCCCAAATACCCGCAAAACACTTGATCATGGACATAGTGGTAGCAGACATTCCCCCCAAGTACGAAATGCTTTTATCCAGAACTTGGGGAGCTAAGCTTCAGGGAAATATCCAACTTGATATGTCCTATTCCACTATTCTTGTGTTTAACCAAACTAGAATACTCTATCGGGAATCGCACATGAAATATATGGTCAGTAGTCAGGAAAGGCCAGATAACATCCCGATGTACTCTTTGCATTATGATTTGAACTCTTTCATTTTACACACTGATGAGGACATTTAAGAACATTCAGAAGGATTTGAAACAAACTTAGACCCACCTCATCAGCTTCCCCAAGTTCTCTATGATGAACTAGATGCTCAAAATTATCATGACCATGAGCAGTTGTGTCTTGAGGAAAGAGAGTTTGTTCCTTTTGAAACAGGGATAGAGAAAGAAGCATGAACCATTATGTACCATTAAGAAAATTTCTTAAACCTTAGGCAAACATCAACAGTAACATCAGGAAACTTTTTCAGAACAGAGGCATTAGAAGACTTGCATATCACAAACCTCTTTGGAACTCAGGGGTAGGGAAGCTTAATGTTCTTACCATAACTTAATGATTTTCCATCACATAGCTCTACTCCTTCAAATGAAACCTTGACTGTCGCCATAACAGCTCCAAATCTAGAAAAAATGTCTGAAAAAATTCTTATGAAAGGATATGATCACTGTAGTCCAAATATACCTGAGTTGTTTGAACTAGCTAGCATTCTGCTACTCCACCAAAGACTTAGAACTGCCAGAATTTTCAATCTTGTTCAAAATACTACTTCATGTAGGGAAAACAGTGAGAAGCACTATGCCACTGCCATCACTCCAAGAAACAACTTCGACAAAAGAAAATACAAAAATCTTGACCAAACAGTAGTAGTCAAAGGTAAAACAACTGGTCATAGGATTTGTTTTGATTTTAGAAATACTAATACACACCCTTGTGACAACAACTATATCCTTCCTGCCCAATACCATGATATACCAATGATAAATGCTTTTAATCATGTGTCTTTGCAAAATAATGTTTCAGGATATAGCCAAATAATTCCTTTGCAAAGCAGACAACTCCAAGAATTTTTCAAGTATGCTGGAAGTAGTTCCATTTTCAAACCCAGAATTGCAAAACCACCAGATATCAAAAACATGTTCCTAAAAGCCATGTTTCCAGTTCTAAATTTCTGCATTCTAACATACCTTGATGATGTCATCATATACTTCAAAAATGACAAAGAATATTTGCATTATTTGAAAAAAATGTACAATAAAAGGAGTGGAAATCAGAGGTATAAAGAGGTGCAGCGGGAAGATATGGGGTTGTTCGAAGATTCATGCATGAATCCTTATGTTATGCTTGAAAGAGAAAATTTTCCAAATTTTTGTTTTCAAGAGTTGAGTGGACC
This sequence comes from Pinus albicaulis, assembly GCA_034641835.2. Lineage (NCBI taxonomy): Eukaryota > Viridiplantae > Streptophyta > Pinopsida > Pinales > Pinaceae > Pinus > Pinus albicaulis. The sequence continues at coordinate 1,305,404,569 of CM076577.1, read as the reverse complement.
AAGAGTGGTAGGAGATCCCTATGAAGATAGGATGCTTAAGTTTCACCATTTCCAAGATTTCTAAGTTAAAACATTTTCAATCATTATATATACCAATGTTTGAAAAATAAATCAAAAACAGAAAATTCAAAAACAATAGAAAAATAGAAAAAGAGGGTAGTTTGAAAAATAGAAAGAAAGCCCCATGTTCAAAAAATAGTCATTCGGAAAGCGCGCAAGTCTAAATGCCACTACTAGTGCTCAAATGTCTTGTTCAGTTATCCAGCCTAATTATAAATGAACATGTTTTAAATTTATTTGCTGATAAGTTAGTGAGAGGAAAAGATATTCAGCATTGCGTAAGCTTGACTTATCAAAGAGAGTAGATTAGGAAAAGATACTGGTTCCACATGCTCAAAACAGAACCAAAGAGGAACGCAGGGATGAAACAAATTGTGTATCCTAGCCTTGTTTTTCTAGATTTCATTTTATGCAAAATAATATTTGTGTGTAGCTTGTCTTTCATGCCACAAGTACATGACAAATCAGACTGTCTAATCCTGATTTGGTCATTTTTCAATTTCATGTTTTAGATTAGAGAATAAAATCCTGTCAAACAGCTTAACCTTGACAGTCGATCTAGCATAGGTAGAGAAACGAAGGAGTTCATCAGCTTAATCTGAACTCCCGACGGATATAAGGGTAGAATTAGATAGTATCATTTTTCAAAAATATTATTTCAAAGGGTTGCTAGTCCAAATGCACCCAAAAGAAGAGAAAATGTTAGGAAATATAGTGGGGTAGGTAGAAATATCGTTGATGCTAATCATGCTGTCAATTTTCAGAAATAGCATCAAGGAAGAAAGAAATTTGCGCCAATGGATAAAGGCATTGATATTCAAAGAACCAAGATCTGAAATTCTAGACACCTCTTGAAAAGGAGCTGCCCTCCCCAAATGGAGCCACTGTTAGTCATCAATATTTTTCACCTGTTGATGATGACTAGTTTTTAAAGCCAAGTTTTCTAGTAGTTGATCTCTAATTTGTCAAATTTTCCAGCTAGAAAACACCCATAATTTTTTTTTTCCCTCCTAACTTTTAAAATCAGCCCATGTTGAGATAAAACCTAATTTTCAAGCCCTATATAGTCTCAGTCATAAAAACCTGTCCATCAGCTCTAAAGAGAATACTCCAAATTTGTCCAAAAAGTCTTCCCTAAGTTAGGTAGTGGCGCTTTAGGCGATCCTCCCTTGGAAAAATATCCTAAAGCCAAAAGAACCTCTATCTAATATCGACCAATCATAGATAACCTTCCTATTCTGCAAATAAAGCTTGATACACTCTTAAGTCGTGCCACTAACAAACCTTGATGTCTCAGCAGTGCATATGCCACAGGTCAAAATAATATTAGGTGGATTTACAATGTCAATGTATTTTTCAAGAGCAGAAGCGTACCAGTGTTCCCGAAGACATTATTAAACTTCACATGAGAAGACAATTGCTTCTCATGTGGTTTTGAGCCTGGGATGTGTTGGAGTTCCCATGTTTTGGCAAAATTGGCAAGACCAAAAGATGAGACAACATCATAACCACTTTGAGGCCCTAGGATCTAGCCCTCCTGGACCCGAAGAGGGATCTCTCGAATAAAACAAAGAATGGCATATCTTTGAAAGCTCAAAATAAGGTATTAGGCTAGGTATGAAGCACAAAGGGGGTTTTAAAATGATTTGGTTGGTTGGTTGCTGGGTTGGTCATGAGATCATAGACTGAGAAAATAATGGAAGGAAAGGAAAAAGAGCAGCAAAATGTTTTAGCAAAGAGGATAGGTCAAGAAAGTTCCATCCATTGGGCTATAGAGTCATGAAAGGGGATTACTTGCACACAACTAGCCAAGGCTTTCAGAGGGCATGTCATCTACACTGTTAGCCCCCCTATGGAATCCTTGACAAGCAAGCTGGGGGCTAGATTGTTCTGGAGCCTCCAAGGAATGCCTTTCCCCTGAAAATTCATCCTCCTTGGGGAGCCTTTCACAGTCACAGTATCCCTTCGCTCATCCATTTCTCAAAGGCCCACTATTGCCCTTTATACCTTCGCAAATACTTCATTTTACCTCCTCTTTTCCTTTTTTCTGCACCCCTTTTCTTCCTTTTCTTTTTATCCCCACCATCACCCTTCTTAACCTCCAAATCCCTAAACCCCCCATCACCCTTATTTCCCTTTAATTCTCCACCTCGCTTCCCTATCGCTTCCTTCTCGGGGCCAAAAAATGTTTAAAAAATGTGCAAAAATCATATTTAGGGTCCTGCCCTTTCACACAGCCCCGTCTTTCATCTTCCATGTGACCCGCACTGTGACTGCTGTTTTTTCCTGTGTTTTTCCCCCCCCCCGTAGAGTCAAACTAAGGAACCCCGCAATTATTCCCCAGATATGGATGACCTAAATCAATTGTTGTTATTCACTATGGGGTCACTTCCAAAATTTCCTGCTCCCGCACACCTTGGCCTCTCGTAGTCCATCCCCCACCGTCCGTTAAAGACTGTATCCAACGATGGCAGTTCATGGTGGTCCCCCTTCCCCGCTCATCGTTCATAAATAAATGTGTTTTTCTGCACCACCGTTGGGTGCTGGGAGAGCTTTCCTGACACCTGCCGATTCCACCTCATCTTCTCGGGGCCACGCGTCCTCCCTCATCGTTTGAACTCGCCTTTATTTTCGTTAGTGGCATTAACTCCTTTTATATGGGACGCCCATGTAAATTGTTTAGAACCATCAGATCTCGGTGGAGCCTATCCAAGGGTCATTATTCAGTGGAAAGCCGCGTATCGGCGCAACCCTGTTCGTCGATTCTCATTGCCCACTATTCACATTTTTTCATTGTCGTATTCTGCCATGATCCACGTGCTCAGAGAGGTTTTCCATCACTGGGACGCCCATCACATTCTGTCTTCGCCATGTTTGGCTACATGTATTGTCTTCCTCTTATACATATTCTCACCATTATGTAAAATTAGTTTATTTACGTGTTTGTTGTCCATTTTTCATGCTTATTCGCCCAGCCTTCGCCAACCTTATACCGTAGCTTTATTTTCACTTATTTTTCCGTTTTCTCCCCCCAACGTCCTCATGCTTTTTTCCTCCACCACGCCATCCGCACGATCACGCCATCTTCCACATCATCCGCCGCCCTCCATCGTTTGCTTTCTCACTGCTTGCATTTTGCAAGGATATTAAAAGGAATGGCAGCCATGATACGTTCACGTTGCACGGTGACGATGAATCCGAAGAAGATCCGTTTCAGAGCAAGAATTTATTAGAAAATGATCATGAAGCTGGAGACAGTGGCCTCGCATTAAAGAAACAAACTTTAGCCTCAAGAGAATACCTTCCAAAGACCATTTAGAGCGTGTATATGAAGAGATCAGAGAAGAAAGAGTGTTTGGGAGCAAGGACAAGAGATTAGAGCACAACCCCATGAAGGTTTTTGGGCTCTAAATCGTATTTAAAGTGTCTGCCCGAAGATACCAAGAACTGACTGCAGGTCCGTACAGAACGTACATCAAAGTTGCCTCACCCAGCATCGTTCTCCCTTCAAGGCATGTCAACTAGTGGCTGTTTTTCACCTCCACAACCATACCCATGAGGGAACCGCTCTCAAATCACCGTGTTTGGGTTACTGTGATTGCCGTGCAACATTTGTTTATTCCTCATGGGTACAAATAGTGTATGTACCAGAGTGTATATCATGTTACATTTGCTGCAAAGGAAAATCCGAAGAAGGATCAATTGTATAAGCAGATGAGAGAACATGTCATAGCCTGTGCCTAATGCTTCTTGTTCTCATCTATTTTTCGTGTTTAATATTTGGTTTAGTGTTCAATTTCACTCTCTAGCCTGGTCCCTCTGATCAACATCTATTATAAAAGAATGGTATGAAATCTTTAATGGTTAAGCTGGGATGAGACATTTCCATGAAATGCAAAGGATGAACTTTTGAGGATGTTTGTGTAGAACAGAAGTATAGGCTGGAGATTGATGTATTTAATTAAATGTTGGGCTATTGTGATGTACCCGATTATGTTGTTTTTAATATGACAAGCATGTTTTTTGGATCCTATCCACAAATTAGCATAAAGCTTTTCCGTATTTGTGATTGACTTTGTTCTATTACATGTTAATACATTTTTGTTATTTCTACTGCAGTGTCAGAAGTATACACAGATTCACCTGATATGTGCCTTATGTTTCCGTCCGCCTACCTTCAATGTTTCTTTCTACATATGTATCTCGAATGCTGATTTCAATTGATTTAATGAGTGGTGATGATATTAAATGCTTCTCCTGCTGCATGAATTGATGGGGTCCATGTTTAGATGTTTTTTGCATGATTTAATGCAAGGTTTGGGAACATCAGATTAAAGGTTTCATTCACCAGGGGATCTTTGCACGACCACCAGTTTTCGAAGATCCCTCGTATTGCCTCCGATTTTTCCACAGTGTCTGAGCAATTTAATTTGACCACCATGGCTGCAATTAGATGGTTTCACCAAATTTTAATGTTCATTCCATCTTTCTATCCTTTAAGATCTGCATGATTTAGAGGACTTGCCCAATCGAAAAGCTTGCATACATTAAACACAAGTAAACCTTTTCGATCACGTTCAAACGTGGCTTCGATGTTCTCCCGGAGCATCTACCTTGTTTGCTCTTTTTTTCTCATCCTTGTCTTGTATTGAGCACTTCTTTCCGATTCTCACAACCGAAACTCAATCTCAACAAACAAACACCGAGGTCTACAACTAAACCAGCTCAACATTGAAACACATTGAGCCTTAAAGACACATGCTTTGAAAACATAGAGAGACCTCCTAATCAGGAGGGCCAGATCTCCGAGGTTCCAAAGTGGTTCTATGTTGTCTCACTAGTCTTGCCAACTCACAAACATGGGAACCCCAACATAATGGCGATCTAATGGGGAGTTTTCCGAGTGCCGATTCACACATCTCCAAACCCTTAAACCCAGAATCTCCGGTTAGGTTGGTAGTAAGCACTTATCCTTCCATTCCATTCTCAATTTTGTGTGTTTTACTCCATACCAGACAAAGCTCCGAGGGGCACAGGTGTCTTATCTCATCTCTTTGAGGGGTGAACATATCCGGTAAATGCCCTCCCACCAATGAAGAACTGGTTAGAGCTTTGTTTAGTGATATCTTAGGTGCTGGATATTTATTTCAAGATCGTAGACAATATCCTCTGAATACTCTTAAATTTTTTCATCATGAACGATAGTTTCCAACGTTAGAAGATTTGCATCGCGATTTAGGTCATTGATTATCTTTTTGGTTTTCGTGATCGCATCCATCGAGACCAGACCAAATATAATGAAGACTTCATTGGAGACCAGCTTCAGACAATATCAACCATAAGAAAGAACAATAGGGTTAAGTCATTAGTTCAAGAACACCATTCGTTTGCACCATTCATAATAGAGTTTTATCCAAACCCACTCAGAAGAAGTGATAATCCAGAAAATCTCTTTAAGAGAACGTTAAGGGTAGGAGATCAATTGTTTTCAACAACATTCATAGAGCTAATTGCACTTGGGAGATTCGTAGCTTGTTGATTCTTCGACTTCAGACCAAAAATTATCATTTAGAATTAGGTCATTCGTTGTTTTTGTATCAAATACCTTGTGATTAGAAACCTTCATCTACACCACCGACATACACTTGTCTGAAATCAAGTTGTTCTACCCTAGATTCTGCTTAACAAGTCATTGCCTTAATATCTCCTCGCTATCCATATACCAAATCGCTTGTGTTAATTTTTACTCACCGGAACATCACAATGGCACTTCGTATGCACTCTTCGTAGTTTCATCACTTTCTTATCCTCGCTGCTAAATGACTATCAATCAAAATCTTTACCATCACAAGAAGAATCCACTGCTGTACTGCACATGTAGACAAAATGAAGACTTTTTTGACTACATGAAATTGATGATGAAACAAACAAATGGGAGAATCTTTGCTCAAAGCCTGGGTGATAAAGTGAAATGGCTTAAAATCGCCTCCTAATAGCATCCAAGACCTTCCTCGCTCTATATCGACATTCATAAACAAATGGGAGACTAGGGCAAACCCCTCGCCAGCCTCCCAGTGTATTTACTCTTAGCCTTAATAGGAACTGGAGAGAGTGTATATGATTACACAACAAGATTCACGCATTTACAATGCTTCCCCCACATATGAAACCTCCATGCGGCATGGCCCTAGCAAATATCCCGAAGGCTTTGATGCCGACAGGGTTTATGAGTTTAGGAGATAAAGGAATATGCTACACTAGAGGACATGGCAAAGTGAGTATTTAACATAGAGGTAAACTCGATTGAAAAGAGAGCAAGACCTAGAAATGAGAAGAGGCAACATATAGGGACAGTCAGAAGCCCACCGATCTAAACTATGATAGATTATTCACAATGATAAGATCCAACAAATGATGGAGAAAATGGTTGTCACAACAACAACCAAAACAGAAACTTAACCAAAACATTAGAAGAAACAATGCCCCAATGTGACAAAGAGAATTTATCAAAAGTTATTCCCCCTTTTCCAAAACTTTTCTAGATGAGGATGAGGGGGTCCCAGAAGAGTCTCAAGGGGAATGCAAATAAACATGTTTAAAACAAGATTCAATCCAAATTATGACTTCAAGAATATCTATCCTCCACCACCGGGTTGTGATAGGGAGTGGTTTGAGTCTCAGGATTATAGATTAGATTTGAAAATGCTATGTTATGTCGGTGTAGAAACAACATGAATTTAGGAGCAAGAAAACCAAGATACTCCCAACCAAGACTGAAGATTAAGCAATCAAGCAAAAGCCCGATGAAACTTTAAAGAAATCGCCGAGAATTTAAATCAAGAAACACAGTTCTTGAAAAGACAAAGAAAGACAACCAAACACTAAGAAACAAGGTCAACCAACTAGCAAGATGAAGGAATTAAGCAAATAGCCTGGACATAACAACATTTCAAACTGTACACATAGTGAAAAATCACAAATCGTATTCACCATTGTCATAGTAATAAATAAGACACTTGAACATTCCAAAGACCCGTACCACCACCGTGAGAGTGAGATTGGCGAAATTAAACTCTCATACCATTATCCCGAGTTGGCTACTTAGGATATATATAAACATGACGCAGTTATTAAATCTAAGGGTAACAGACACCGTAAACTGAAAGGTGATGATCAACTCATCAACAAGCTGTTCAAATATTGAGGGAAAGTTTGCATGTATAGTTCCGCCTTTATATCAGCTTCAATATTCATGACAAGATCTCAGGCACAATGCAATGCATTATTTTGGAGCGTTCTTAACAACTTAATGCTCATTAGTGATGGAGAGTGTTTTGTGTTTCAGAAATCACCTCGACCCCACAGACTTATATTCATTTGATCAGCAGTAGCAGCTGCTCAGGCCCCATCAAAGACTCTTCTCTCTATGTGAGTTTAACCCATTCCGCTAAAATGTATGGTTTGGCGGATGCTGGTATGTATGTGCCACCTAAGTATGGCATGCTATTATCAAGATCATGGGGAGCCAAATCACAGGGCATTTGGTCACAGAGATGGCCTATATGCTACTATCCCTATTTCTGGCCAACTTAGAAGACCTGCTTAGAGTCTCAAGAAATTTTTAGTCAGAGTTCTGAAACCCGAAAATTACCACATTATATTTGACACAATGTACTCAGACTTTTCATTTCTATACAATGACCAATTTTCGAAGAGCCGAGATTCATACGAAATACAAACATACAAAATTTATGGATTTTCAAGATAATACAACTTCTAGAAGAATACGATGAAGGAGACATATGGAAAAAATGCAGAACAGAATTTCTAGTGAACCGTAAACAAAATCAAAACGCAACAAATTTATTAGTCACCTCGTTCTAACCGATACCCTACATGAAAACAAAACAACCCTTCATGTATTCTTACAACTCAACACAATGGCGAACTCAAACCGTAGGGGAGGATGGCAAATGAATCGAAACAAAGAACTCCCCGTAAAAGCGATTCTGATGTCCAGACCAGAAAAAGCGCCGGGAGGAGGGTCACAAGAACACCGAAATGACGTTCATAGAGCTACGTCGCTTAACCGCATTTAAAATGCACGAACAACATTGCAGCATGAGTTCGATTCAATTAAATCGTTGAAAAAAAATTAGGAGTTCGTAGGATATTATGAGAGGAGACTCCGTAGTTGGTGATCGAAACAGAAATGGTGAGACCAAAGAAAACATCCCGTACTAAGAGCATAGAATGACACTGACCTGTTGAAACATTTAGCGAACATAAATTAGGAATGTCTTAGGGTCAAAACAAGTACATGTGATTAAGCCACACCAGGCTAGTCGTATCCTATGGCCCCCAATGACCAACAATTATTCGTACTAAATTAAATACAGCGATAATGAAAATACTGGCAAAGCCAAGGAGACAAACGTATTGAGGATTTCCTATAGTAAGTATAAATGAGTTTGAATTTTTATTTAGACCCAAATCTAATAGCTTCTCAGCTTAGATGAAGACCTTAGATGAGAAGAAACACCAACATATAGAAACTCTAACATAGCAATAAATCTTTTTTCTCGACAAATCGAAATTTTAACGAAACAGGAAAACGTTGGTAAAACGAAAGAGGTTGAGGTATTGCAAGCCAAAGACAAGAATATACCCAGGCTCCGCACCCTTATATCTTTTGACTTGACGATGCAGCTAAAAGGCCTACTATTGAACATGCGTATTCGTATACAAAGAATGCAACATAGGCAATCAAGATGCTTCAAATGATAAACCGGGCCAAGTTTGAGCATCACAGAAGAAGGAAAAGAAATACGTAGACCCGTTTAAGGAATTCATTGATGTCGAAAGGGAGCTACAAGAAGACTTGAAGGCCTACAAACCAACATCATACACATAATATACCACTAAAGGAAAACTTAAGCCTTTCTGCATAAAAACTTCAAGAATCAATCCAAAACAATTGCTTCATGAGAGAAAGAGATTAGGAAGATGTATGATGTAACAGTCCTCATAAGGTTTTCCGATTGGTGTCAAACTTAGTAGTCAAGTGAAGAAAACATGAGAGACGTATTTGCGTACAGATTTCAGAAATCTTCAATGATAGCCTTCCTGAAAGACAACTACACCTTGCCTAGAATGGAACATATCTTGCGAAGGTAGTAGGCTCTAAAAGGATCTCTCTCTGCTTTCGATGGCTTTTCGTATATAACTGTTTCGGTACTCTCAAGATCAATTAAACAACTTATGACACTTCCATGGGCACCTTTCATGTACTGAAAATGCCTTTTGGGATTGATGAATGAGCTACTTTCCAAAGAGAGCTATGGATACGTTTTCTCGATGAGATTGACACTTTATGTTAATTACTTGATGACTTGGACTGTTTTTTTCAAAACCGAAGAAGAACACTTGAAATATCCGGGAGAAATTTCTTTGAAAAATGAAGGTAAGGTCATTCCTTAACCCCAAGAAGATCGTTTTAACAAGAAGGTAAACTTAGTTTAAATATTATATTCCTAGGGTGATCGGGGATAGACCCCCAAAGAGCTGAGAATACTTCAAATCACACATCCAAGAAACACTTATGAGTTACAGCTTCTTCATCGTAGAGATCAATTTCTCGTAGATCTATTCCTAATCACATATCCAGAAATGATCGAAATGCCAGTTAGCACAGGAATTATGATCAAGAAGTAAGAATTTTGAGTCAAAGAAACTCATAGTAATTTTACCTTGTGCCTCAAAGGACGCCATCACCGTACTTTCAAAGATTTCTTTCGATTTTTTCATTTAAGCTTCTCAACACACAGTCAGCCTGGGCAGCTTTTGTTACAGAAAATCTTGGCATGAATGTACCATATCCTTTCAAGAACTTGAAGAGATGTGCACCAAAGTAAAACATCATGGAAAAGCAAAGCCTACAGCTCGATTAAGGCCTTAAAAGACTTTAGGCAGTAAGACCTGTATTCTCACACTATTGTTTTCGTACAAATATAGTGTTTAAAGATATTTTGTCCTGTGACCCCGATGAAAAGAGGCAAATGGATTACAACATTTTGGGAGTACGACTTGAAATAAAACTCACCAAATCGAAGCGAAAGGTCAAGGCTCGGCTCAATTAATGGCCGAATTTAATTCACAGTTCTTTGACATTAATATGATGTCAATGCTTTGATGACAGTAGTTGATTGCCCATTCAATCGTTGAGGAGCAGTTTAGAACTTCTTGTATGTTGATATCTCATATGTGCTCACTAACCCTAATGTCTTCTTCAGAACTAACAAAAAATAAGGCCGTGTTTACAAACCTTTAAAGCCGTAAAACCATCGTATATTGAATGAAAATTTCCATCGAAGAACTTGAAACGCCTATTATCGAAACAAGCTTTGTCCGAACCTGAGGTTGAAAATGTGCTAAACAAGACTTTCAAGTGTTAGAGTGTATACACCCAGTTGAAAACCACTTCCGTAAACAAGATACTAAAGGTTATTATTGGCCTGTTGTCGTTTAATGACGTTCAATTAAATGATAACCGTTGTCATAAATGTCGATTCTTTAATGCGTACAAATCCCTCCTCCTTTACAATCTATCACCAGAAGGTCCCTTTCATGCAATGGGGCTTAGACTTTATAGGAGATATTCATCTCACTGACATGTAAATATAATGATCCCAATCGCCAGTATTACTTCACCTAAATGGATAGAAACTATACCTACTAGAATGCCATCGACTGTCATCAGCTAGGTTCTGTAGATTAATCGGTCTCGTTTTTGCTGTCCAAGGAAATAATCACCGACAATGTTGTCGTCTTTGATCCAAGAGAATGATTGATTTTCTGCTGTTGTACTATATCACGCTTTGAAATTAACCGCCTACGCTCCTGTAGCAATGGTTTGGGCTGAACTCATCAAATAAAAGCTCGGTTACAACCACAAGAAGTCACGGAAGAGAACAAAAGGTCAGCAGACTGGGAAAAGTTGATACATGTCTTCGTAAGTGCATATGCTCACTACAAAGAAATCTATTACATGTCACCCTTCAAATTAGTTTTCACGTATCCAAGTGCCTGCCAGCCTGAGTTCTGGTGATTGAACGCCTGTGAGATACAATCATAGAAAACAATATGTAAGGAGAATCAATGAAACTATCCATCCGTAAAACAAGAGAGCAGGTTTATAGCAGAGGTCACGTAGCACAGCAGGTTGCATCAAAAGACAATGACAAAAGAGCTAAAGTTCTGTTATTTCAAGCCTGTGATAAGTCTTTAGATGTATTCAAGAAGAGAGGATATGGAAAGAGAAAATTTGACAAATTTTTTACAAGGTCTATTTTGTCCAAAGCACTGTGTGTCCTAATGCTTTGTTGGAAGAATTTGATGGTATAGAGTTGTTTGTGAAGTCCCATCAATGCAGGATGCTCAAACACTATTTACTAATTTTTTCATTTTGCCTCTCATTTCATTGTACATACTATTGCGTTTTTATTGTGAAAATAGAAAAAATATTCCAAAAATGTAGTGAAAGTGATTGTGTCCGTACATGCTCAAAACATGGACTCAAAGCGCAAAGAACAGATTCAGATAAGCCTATGCATTTCCAAGAGTAGCACACACTCCAAAACCAAGTGAATAAAGAAAGGTATGTTTGAAGCGCTCTTTGTCCTGGAAATGTTTTTGCTCGAAAAATTTTCAAAATGAGGCCTACGAAGATATCCCCGCTCAAGACACCTACGTTAGCAAAGAAAAATCGGGTCTCAATATGCTCAAAATATGACCAAAGTTAAAGTAAAAGAAGAATTCATTTAATTGCCTAAACTGGAACAAATCAAAGAAAAGAGTGTGACCCAATACGTTGTAACCCGAGTCACGGAAAAGTTAGTTGATGTTTTCAAAGGCAAGACGTGTTTTCAAAGCTTTGTTTAATTACACTTATTCGACAAAAGTCGACACCAACCGAAGCCACGCCAATTTCTCATTTTAATTTTGTAGGTGAAACCCACGGACGCTTTAATCCCAAATATGTAGTAGATTAGTAGAGGAACAGACAAGAGGCTAATGCTTCAACCTGTTCATGTGGAGAAATACGTCAAGGGTTTATTTATAGGTTTGTTTTTATTTTAAAATAAACAAAGTGGTCCTGCTAGTTTTGGAAATGCACCTGTGTGGAAAACAAGAACCTAGTTTGGGTAGGTAGATTGTTATGAATATTATTTACAATGTATCACACCCAAGGTCGAAACCAAAGAAGAAAGATGGCTTAAGACACAGTAAACTGCCTACCTAAAGATCATATTCGTTTTTGGACTCCTTCCACAGAGCAGCTGTCCACGTGAGCGATCACAGTCTCCCCATGAACTTCGACAAGCAAGTCGGGGGCGATTTTTCTCGAGCTCGAAGGAACGTTCTTTCCTAGGTAACCATCCTCCTTGGTCTCTTCCGTAATAGGCTCAACATATGGTCCTCCGCTGATCCATTTTCATGGCCTATTATTGCCCTTTTTTACACTTCAAATACCCTATTTTACCCTCCTTTCCTTTCAAAAATCTCCTTTTCTTTCTTTTTTATCTCACCATCACCCTCTTAAATTCCTCCAAATCCCTTAAACCCCCCCATCACCCTTATTTTTGCATCTTTCCAATTACTTACTCCTTCCCTTGGGCCAAAAATGCTTTAAATGTGTGCAAAAATCATATTTAGGGTCTCCGCCCTTTTGGACATAGCTCCGCTCCTTCATCTTCCATGGGACTCACATCAGGACTAAGGTTTTTCTCGCCAAGCGTCCGTGAGAGCTGGAACCATGGAGCCCCCACACCGACCGGATATACTACCCAAATCATCTGTTGTCTACCACGGGGTCGCTCAAATTTCGCGGCTCGTATACCTTTGCCCTCGAACCATTCTTAATCGTCTACAGACCAGATTCAACGACGTTGACAGTTCGGCCACATCCCCTTCTCATTAACGTTTACAAACAGTCGTAGTTTTTTCACATCACCACGAAGCAGTGGTTTTCCCGCACACCTGATCACCTATCTCTCACACGCGCTCTCGCATCGTTTCTAAACCGCCTTATCTTCAATGACACCTTCGCCAGTATGATGTCTGAACGAACTGCTTAGGAACTATCGATTCAGGGAGCCTATCCACAATACACCGCGAAATGCAAGATCGCTAAACCCCGCCTGCTGCATTTTGTTATGAATATCGTCTGCTATTTTCCGGCTACGATTTCACCATGATCCACGCTTTATCTCGTTTTTCCACCATTTACTTTTCCATTACTCCCCGCTCCGCCACGCTATTTCCATCATTTCTCCGTATATTCTGAACACATGAACCGTTTATTTACGCAGCTTCTGTTATTCATTTTTCACGTTTATTCGCTCACGCCCACCAACCCCACGAGCCGGGCTTTTCGCTATTTCCTTCTGCACTTTTCTCCCCCCAACGCTCCTTCCTCGTAAGTTTTTCCCCACCACCTACTCCGCATGGTCACGCCGGCCCCACATCATCCGCCGTCCACCGCTTGTTTTTCTACCGTTTATCAGCCATGTGATATTTAAAAGTAGTTAGTCGCTAAGATACACGTCTTCATACTCACTGTGATGTATGAATCCGATATGATTCGTTTCAGAGCATAATTTATTAGAAATGATTGTTATGAAGCTGAGACAAGGCTCCGTATTAAAGAAACAAATCCCCAGGCCTCGCGAGAATACCTTCCGGCATTCACTAGAAGGGAGTATAAAGACAGTATCTATGAAGAAAGGAATGTTTTAGCAAGGATAAGAGATTAGAGCACAACCATGAAGGTTTCGGGGCCTTAAATCGCATTTTGGGGCGAAGTCTTGCTCGAAGATGTATCGCAAATAGACTGCAGGGTCCGTGCACAATAAACATACCATCGTGTTTTTCCACCCATGCATTGTTCCCTCCTCCTCATGTATAATAAAGCCATCCATATTGTTTTCACCCACAACTATACCCAAAGTGAGGAACCGCTCCCAAATCAACGTTTTGTTTAATGTACTATGTAAAAATATTTGTTATTCTCTACAGCAGTAGCGTGGTTGTCTTAGTGCATCACAAATTAACCAAGGTAAAGCAAACCAAGAAGACTGGTCTCATTGCAAAGAAAGCATACAGACAAGGCGCTGGACCCCGATTCAGCAAGCGAAGTATGTTTCTCTTTCTCTCGTATTTGATTACCTGTCTTCATTACATGCTACATTAACTTGTCACTGTGTAGCAATGTATATAATATAGATTCACCTTGAGGGTATTTTGTTGCTCTGCTTTCTCCTGCCTCAACAATGTCATTATATGCATTCCAATGTTGATTTCAACACGTAACCAGTGGATGTATATTTTCGCTCGATGTGCAGAATTGCTGTGTCCATGCTTGTATGTTCTTGGTATGATTTAGGTCGAAAGGTTTGGGAACACTGGGATTAGTGTTAGGCCTGGTCACTGTATCTTTGGCATCGACCAAATTAGCTTTCCTTTGAAGATCTTTTCATTGTTTCTCCTATTTGTCCATGTGCCTGGACAGCTGGACTCTCCACCCATAGACAGAATTAGATGGTTCCTCTTCCTTTCATTTTTCATTCTTAATGTTCTATCTCATCTTCATCCTCAAACCAGATGATTTAGATGACTTGCTCAATCGAAAGCTTGCACACATTAAACACAAGTAAACCCTTTTCGACCTCCATCGCCTAATGGCCTTGATGTTCTCTCGAAAGTTATCTACTTCCGTTCAGCTTCCTTTTTTCCTCATCCTTGTCTTATTAGACACTTTTCCGTATTCCCTACAACCAAACTCAATCAAACAAACAAACTCACAGCCCACAATTCAGCTCAACATTGAAACATCAGAGCTTCAAAGACACATGTTTTGGAAAATACACAGAGAGATCTCCTTTCGAACCTATGTATTAGATCCTGAGGTTCCAAAGTGGTTCTATGTTGTCTCATCTTTTGGTCTTGCCAACCTAGCCAAAACATGGGAACCCCAACATACACTAAAGGATCTTTTTAGATAGATGGTGGAATGGAACATTAAGGATTGAAAGTGAAAGAAGGAAAACAACCCAATTTCTATCTATAGATCAAGTCAGAGTTCATTTAAATCCAGACCTTCTTGGACATACTCAAAGGCAACTTTCAATGGAGGGACAAAGGGGCAGCTTATAGATCGAACCAGAGGTCATTTAACTCCAGGTCAGCTTTAGCATGCTCCAAGGGAAAATAGAGATAAGTTTAACAGAGCCGAGGTCTGTAGATAAGAGAAGGACTTTGAACCTTCAATGCTTTGACACCAGCAAGGACATCCAAGTAGCAAACCCCGAATTCATACATCATCTAGCAGCATATGGAACCACTACACTGGTTAAACTAGCTGAATTTACTCTTAGATAACACATACAGCAGAAAACATTGAAGGCAAGGAGAGAAGAGACATAGGGTACCTAACAAGGGTAAATCCTATGCCATATTTCTGATGCAAGCTATAAGACCAATGAACAACATGAAAAATGAAATAAACAATGTTAGAGAACACATCACCAATAGTAATAGACTAGGATCCTGTGAAATTTGCTTGATTAATTGATGCAAAACTAGTCACATACACTGAGCTCAATGGCTAATACAGTCCAGAATTTCTCCTCCCAGCCTACTACATACAAACTACTCTGTTAGTCCCTCCCAAGACTGTTCTAACAGTCAAAATGAATCCCTCTAACAACAATCGGCAACAACCGAACAACAACCTTTACAATGTGTTCTCGAGAATTCTTATAGGAGAAGAGAATAACAGGAGTAGAAGATATTCATTAAATGGATCTCATTAAGAAAGAGTGGAGAAAGAGTTCATTCCCATTCTGCTTAATGGAAATCTACATCGCTGTAAGTAATTTTGGTATGGTTTGGGAGACTCTGTCAGGCCAATATTGACTTTTGATGTTTCGTGAAGTCCTTCTGGCTGTTTGGAACTCTACACTAGCTTTCTGGAACAAGAGACATGGCGGAAAGGTCAGAAGGTCTTTCCATACCTCATAACTGTGGTCCTGACATTAATAGAGACTTCTGCAAGTGTATTTCATCTGTTTAAAGGCTCGAAGAAGCATGGAGAACACTAAAAGGAAGTCTTTCTGGAGAAAGGTACCTTGTTGACATAAAACACATATATAGATTTGTTTTGTGTGCTTTTTTAACTTCAACTGTGCCTTATCCTTTGAATGTGGGATCATAGTTGTTAATCTTCAATTATGGGTGTAAATCCTGCATTTCGGCTCTGCTGCTTCACTCGGCTATTGTAATGGTCTCTTTATAACCCCTGCACAATAAATTAATTCAATTATACAATTTTGGGACGATGGCGGAAGAATACTTTGAAGGCCTGGAGGAATGGTGGCGTAACGGAGGCAAATGCTATGGATACAATGGAAATGGTGGAGAAATGCAGTGACCTTTAACATAAAAACATTAAAGTTCGACGGTCGGGTGGAATGGACAACCTTTTAATGTAAATCGGGAAGGTTTGGACTTCGGCGAAATACAAAGGAATGAATGGGAATGACCGGAAAACGTTACGGAATGGATTTGAGTGGTGGGACCCAGCCAAGGTGGAGGGCGATTAGCTTTTGACCATTGATATCAAGAGGAGATCAACGACAGAGGTTGAAATATGGAGTTAATAAAGGCTCCGACGAAGAAATGCGATGGAGGGCATGACGCAATGTGGGACGTCGATCCGGACCAAACGGACGGTTGCAATGGAATCGGGAGATCGCAATCGGGGGAGGTAGAGTATGGCACTTTTAAAGAACTTCCAATTGGCGATCAGCGATCAAGCACCAACCGTTGGATCGCGTGGGTAGATCGATGGTGGGGAATCAATCAGCGGGGAGACGGGCGGGGACAAAAGAGCGGAGCGGGATAGATCTGAACTGTTGGATCAAAAGGAATGAACGGTCGGGATCGGATCGGAGGATCGCAATCGCAAGGCACAGAGGGGGGGTGCGATGCGATATTGCGATTGCGATGGAGAAATTAAGCGCCAGCCGTCGGATCTGGCGGGAGATCGACGGTTCAAATGTAATCGGAGGGGCAAAAGGGGAAGGGCAATGAGCGTGCAGCGATTAGCGTTGGGTCGTCAGATCCAATGGAATGGACCACAGAGATTGTAATCGGGAGATCGCAATCACAAATGGCAGAAAGTGTTGGCGATTGAAAATTGCGATTGCGATCAGAGTGGCGGAAACGGGAGAGCGCGGACCGTTAGATCTATTCAGATCAACGGTGGAGATTTCTCCCGCAGTTTGTAGAAAGAAAGCACAATCGCATCGGATTTTTTTGATAACACATAGAGATGCGCTTGCCCGATGGTGCGATTGTGATTAGCGCCTGGGGTTTAAGCGCTCGGTTCCAACACTGGGTTACGTGGGGAAGTGGTTAAGGGGCTAGGCCTTAATATAAGGTGGAAAGTGGGTTTTTTGGCCCGTTTTAATGCATTTTGAGGTTGGGAAAGGGTAACGAATAGAGGGAAAAAGGGGAAATCGGGCCAAACAAGGGGAACTTGTAGGACTTAAAGGGAATTTGGGTATGATTTAGGGGGTAAGAAAGGAATTAGAAGGGGAGACAAGGGGATGAAAACAGAGGTTTAGAAGGGATGATATAAAGGAAAAAAGGGGGCCTTTGGGAATTTCTTCACAAACAGAGAGGCTTTATAACTGGGAACAACAATGGGGATTTATCAAAGGACAAGGGCATAAGGAGGCTTCAAGGATGATGTGTTTTCAGAGGGAAATGCATTCCTTGAAGGCTCAAAAACATTTTAGCCCCTTGTTTTCTTGTCAAAAAATTTATAGGGGGCTAACAGGATGCAAGTACTGGACAAAGAGTTATTTCAATAAGCTCCTGCAAACACAGTCAAAAGGTTAGTGACTTATGAATAAAAAGTAATACTCTGTAGATACTGGTCAGGTTGCTTCTGATGTCTAAGGATGCATAAAGATATTTTAACAGAAGGATTACATGTCTCAGAGAAATTCCCCTCATGGCATATTGTCAATTTGTCACTTTTATTTGCTTAACTATGAATAGGCAGTGAAAGGAAAGATGACACTGATTGAAAGCAGATGAGATGGCATCACTGTGTAAAACCTCCTCCAAGCATGATTAGTGATTTGAAATTGTGTGAACAAAATATTTCTTATACAAAGATAGACAGTCTGGGCTTTTACTAGTTATTTCACCTTTAATAGAAAGGATGAAACCAGAAGCTTCTGGCCCTCTTACTGGCTCTACTGAAAGAAATATAAGGTAAACACTAAATCGATCTGTCAATGAAAGTATTTGTTTATGTTTGCAAAGTATTCATTAACCAAATTTTATGTGTGAATAAGCAAGTTCAAGTATTTTGCAATGGAAGTAATGTGGTTTGAAGTGCAACTAATGAGTTTTGATCACTGTATAAGTCTCATTGTGAAAAGTGGACTTATTAAAAATTACTGTTTAATGTAGTAAAATCTGGAATATAGCAGCAAAAATACACAACATAACGGTAAGCATTTGTTTAAGCAGTTCACCCCTATTTTGGGCTACCTCTGCTGGGTCCAAAAGCCTCCAAATAGGCTTTTCCCTCTTTCATTAATGCTCAAAATAAGTATTCCACTGTGAAGAAAGCCTCAAAAGGCTAAAATAGCTGCAAATTTAGAAACAGAGGACTGAAAACAGTAAAAATCGACTATTCATTCACTTCAAATGGATGAGTATAGTCCAATACAACTGATCTTTCACCAAGCCCTAGTGGCTCCATAAGAAAATTCGCTGATAAAATTGCTGAAAGAGTGCCCTGATGGCTCTGCAACATGTCCCAATAGCTCCAGAATGCTTCAATACCCCCAAATAAAAAACAATTTCACTTCAATTGGACTTCCCTAGCCAAAGTTATGGCTAACTGAAGTTTTGTCCAGTTACCCCTTGAAAATCTCCACTAAATGTGGAGCAACTCCAGATAAGTCCAAAAATATGGGGATGGTTCCAAAGATAGCACTCCACTGAAACTTCCGCTGAAATGGGGGGTTAAAGAGATAAGGGCCACGGGTCATGTGACCGTGCCCGTCGGCAAATACCATGGCAAACCTTGAGTTTAATGTGGAATATTAAAGTCAAAACCATATAATAAAACGTGCCTCCGCACCTTCCCCCTGTCCTATGTGACCATACCCAAAATTTGTTGTGCGCCAACGGACTAAGCCTTTGGTTCCAGCCAAGGTTACATGTGAAGGGGGCTGCCCCCCTTTCGGGCCCTGCCAAAATCAAATTGAAACTTTAAATATAATATCTCGCCCATTGTTTATAAGACGTGCTCGTGGCCCAACGGTTGGGCCGCTCGGTTGTTACCGTGCCCACCCGGGTTCAAATCCTGCCGTGTGCAATAAACAAATTTTAAAACGCACTTTTCATTCCACCTTGGGGCCACGTGGCGGCCTCCAGGCTAGCCACGTGGCGCCCTGTGATTGGCCGCCTGTAGAATATTCCATAGAATATTCTGTTGAATATTCCATGAAATATTCCTAGAATATTTTGTGGAATATTTTTTTTTTAATATTTTTTTTTTATAAAGTCAATTTTGGCCATTTTTTAACTGAAATTGGCAAACTTCAAAGCTGAATAAATTTCTCATACAGAGTCGGTTTTCAGTGCCGTTTGCATCTACAGGATCATTTTTGCAAGCTATTTCCATTCGATCTGATTTGGAACAATTCTGAGAAACTAAATTTTTGAGTATTTTTCTACAAGAGACTTGATCTCCTGATCACACCTCCCAAATGGGAAGCTTTTGGACCCCAAAATCTCTCTGATTACTAAAACTGATGACGTGGAGACTGATTCTCCACTCTTCCACCCTTGAATAACTGAAATCTACTCGATTTCATCAAATGGAGATTTTGAGAAAATGATAAACTGTCTCTGGAATCAACTGATCGACCCTTGCTAAGATTGACGGAGTCATGATGCAAATTATTAAAATTTGCAGAACAGAAATTGTAATCTGCAAAAAACAAACTTTTTCTACACTGATCAAACTTCTCAGAAGACTTAAAATAACTTTCACCTTGCAAACTGTTCCCATGGCGAATTCTACCATTCTGAAACCAACTTTTTCCCATGCTGAATTGTGTGTCCTCCTTGCTTGCACTGCTTTTCTTTGACACTTCATTCACTGCATTGGCTGACCCAAAAGGTAATTTGCGCAACATAACATAATATTCTTTCAATTACAAACTATTATCAAACTAAGACATGTTATTAGCAACATCATAAAAAGGCGAATGCTCAAAATCTGGTCGTTTCAACATTAACAAAGTTAGACTTTGACTTGCATTAACCAGTCTTTTCAATTGACTTGCATGGAGTAAAGAAGATTCCAGCTTCTTCTTGTGAGCTCTCACAATGTACTCTTTACCATCTTTGAACAAGTGATACTTGTTTTCATGGCGATGAAAGATAGCCTTCCTGTCAAATAAATAAGGACTCCCCAAAACAATACCTGAGATATCAAGAGGCACCACATCAAGTTCAACTGTGTCAATAAAGTGTGTAGTTATTGCAAAGTGCAATATGCACTTCCTTGAAACTTGCAAATTGGCATCCTTGCATATCCATCCAAGTGGATAAGGCTTCAGATTTGGAATGGTCTCAAGTTTAAGCTGCTTGACCAAGTCTTCAGATATAAAATTCGCTTGTGACCCACTGTCAAATAGTGTGTCAATTTTGGTATGTTTTGAAATTACCCTCACATGGAAGAGCTCTATCCTCCTCTTTTCTTCATGAGTATCTTTGTGACAATTCAAAGAGCTAGAACTGGGAATTGTGTCTTGCACCACTTCTTTCCCCTTAATTTTCTTTAAAACCATGGCTATGCTTTATGTCTCATCTCCTGAGTCTGACCCTAAGTCCTGCTCAACTGTTGCTATAGTTTTCTCCTTTTCTTTGGTCTTGTTTTTGTTCTTGTATTTTTTTGGTTTCAGTTCAGGATGAAGCTTCCAACAATGATCTTCATCATGACTTGTCTTTGAACAGTTCTTGCAAAAGAACTTTCCTTTTTCTTTTCTTGAATTTTCAACTCTCTTCTTTCCTTTGTTTTTGAAATTACTATCCTCATCAAAAGTATTCTTTCCTCTAGCTTCTAAATGTGTAGCCTGCACACAGACTTCATCTAAGCTGGTAGGATTAAACATTAGAATAGTATGTTGTAGGTAATTGTGCAAACCTCCTATGTATTTTAACAAGGTGTCTTGACTTTTTAAGTCTATCCCAAGTAGAAGTGCTCTCCTTCTAAACTCTTGGGTATAATCTTGCACATTTTGACCCTTAAGTTGCCTAAAATTTTGCCAATTCATAATTTCTTTCTGAATATGAGCAAGAGGATAAAACTGTTTCTTAATAGCAGTAATAAATTCATTCCAAGTTAGAGTTATCTTACCATGCTTTTTAATTTCCTCTCTGGTCTTGGCTTCCCACCAAACCAAAGCTGCTCCATCCATTCTCAAAGAGGCTAATTGGATTTTTGTGTCATCATCATGAAAATTCTGAATCCTTAGATAGACTTCCAGCTGTCTAATCCAGTTATCCAATTTTTCTGCATTGACATCACCATTAAACATCGACAACTCAAACTTCACATCAAGCTTTATCAAAAGATTTTTAAGAGATGTTTTTGTTTTGTGTGACTGATTAACAGAAGTTGAAAAGGATGATGTGGAGGAAGAGGATGACGATGGAGATGAAGGATCACCATTTCCTCCATTCCCTTTCTTAGACTCATCCTTGTCTTTCTTCCCTCCTGAAGAATCTCCTTCTTCTTTTTGGTTTCTAGGCCCTTCTCCAACAATCCTATCATTTCTTTCCTGATAGAGGATCCTAACCATCTCAGTCATGTCCAAGAAAGATTTTCTAAAGACTCTTTCTTCTTCCTTGGGATCCATTTCCTCATGTACTTGTCCTTCTCTGGAAGACATGTTTGTGGCTGATTCTAAGGCTAATGCGGATGAAATGGAAGGTGGAGATAATGGCACCCTAGCCCTCCTTGGTTGAGGATTATCTTGTTCTCTAACCAATTGACCTTCCCCTCTTTTCAATTTCAGCCTAGTAAGCATCAAATTTTGTAGAATAACACAATATTCTTGCACAAATTTCACAAACTCGTAAGCAAAACCTAGAGCTCTCACACCAATCTGATCTGAAATTGTGTGAACAAAATATTTCTTATACAGAGATAAACAGTAGGGGCTTTTACTAGTTATTTCACCTTTACTAGAAAGGATGAAACCAGAAGCTTCTGGCCCTCTTACTGGCTCTACCGAAAGAAATATAAGGTAAACACTAAATCGATCTGTCATTGAAAGTATTTGTTTATGTTTGCAAAGTATTCATTAACCAAATTTTATGTGTGAATAAGCAAGTTAAAGTATTCTGCAATGGAAGTAATGTGGTTTGAAGTGAACCTAATGAGTTTTGATCACTGTATAAGTCTCATTGTGAAAAGTGGACTTATTAAAAATTACTATTTAATGTAGTAAAATCTGGAATATAGCAGCAAAAATACACAGCATAACAGTAAGCATTTGTTTAAGAAATTCACCCCTCTTTTGGGCTACCTCTGCTGGGTCCAAAAGCCTCCAAATAGGTTTTTCCCTCTTTCATTAATGCTCAAAATAAGTATTACACTGTGAAGAAATCCTCAAAAGGCTAAAATAGCTGCAAATTTAGAAACAGAGGACTGAAAACAGTAAAAATCGACTATTCATTCACCTCAAATGGATGAGTATAGTCCAATACAGCTGATCTTTCACCAAGCCTTGGTGGCTACACAAGAAAAATCGCTGATAAAATCGCTAAAAGAGTGCCCTGATGGCTATGCAAACTGTCCCAATAGCTCCAGAATGCTTCAATACCCCCAAATAAATAAAAAAATTCACTTCAATTGGACTTCCCTAGCCAAAGTTATGGCTAACTGAATTTTTGTCCAGTTACCCCTTGAAAAGCTCCACTAAATGTGAAGCAACTCCAGATAAGTCTGAAAAACATGGGGATGGCACCAAAGATAGCACTCTGCCGAAACTTTCGCTGAAATGGGGGGCTAAAGAGATAAGGCCCACAGGTCATGTGACTGCACCCGTCATCAAATACCATGGCAAACCTTGAGTTTAATGCAGAATCTTAAAGTCAAAACCATATAATAAAATGTGCCTCCGCACCTTCCGCCGGTCCTATGTGACCATACCCAAAATTCATTGCGCGCCAACGGACTAAGCCTTTGGTTCCGACCAAGGTTACATGTAAAGGGGGCTGGCCCCCTTTCGGGCCCCGCCAAAATCAAATTGAAACTTTAAATATAATATCTTGCCCATTGTTTATAAGACGTGCTCGTGGCCCAACGGTTGGGCTGCTCGGTTGTTACTGCGCCCACCCGAGTTCAAATCCTGCCGTGTGCAAAACAAATTTTAAAACGCACTTTTCATGCCACGTTGGGGCCATGTGGTGGCCTCTGGGCTGGCCACGTGGCACCCTGTGATTGGCTGCCTACGGAATATTCTACAGAATATTTTGTGGAATATTTCACGGAATATTTCCAGAATATTCTGTGGAATATTATTTTTTTAATAAATTTTTTTTTTTATAAAGTCAATTTTGGCCATTTTTTAACTGAAATTGGCAAACTTCAAAGCTGAATAACTTTCTCATACAGCGTCAGTTTTCAATGCTGTTCACGTCTACAGGATCATGTTTCTGAGCTCTTTCCAGTCGTTCT
Organism: Pinus albicaulis; assembly: GCA_034641835.2. Lineage (NCBI taxonomy): Eukaryota > Viridiplantae > Streptophyta > Pinopsida > Pinales > Pinaceae > Pinus > Pinus albicaulis. The sequence continues at coordinate 1,305,380,667 of CM076577.1, read as the reverse complement.
AGTTTGGAACAATGATGAGAAACTAAATTTTTGAGCATTTTTCTACAAGAGACTTGATCTCCTGATCAATCAGAGGGTTAAATGACTGTGTAAAACCTCCTCCAAGTATGAGTAGATGGTCAGGTCATTTTTTGAAGTCCTCCTTCATTTAACAAGCAAAGGGCCAGGAACAAAGATGTAACCTCATTTAAAAGCATAAAGTTAAGATGTTTTTTAGATGACTTCAGAAATGATGAGTCACCTTCCTTCCAAAGGATGAGAAAAAGATACATCAGCAGATTTCAAATGGTGTTTAAGCAAAAATATGGTTAATAAAATGGTGCTAAAAACCTCTGTTCTTATGTTTATAAGAGTCTCCTTCAAATAATAATTCAGAGGTGGAGTTTTGACTAAAGACAGCCTCATCTAAATGGCCAAGGAAGTAAAACAATCTTGGTTTTAAACTGACTTCTGCTAATAAATACAAAGAGAACCACTAACACTTTTTTCATGGACATTCTTCATTTGGTTAAAACAGGGGTTGAAAAGAGCCTAGGCAGTTGTCAAACATAGGCCTCCTTCATAAACAAGTAGAAGGCTCACCATTGTTTGAGGATGAAGAGAATTTTTTTTTCAGTGGGGCAAATATTTCAAAAAGGACTGCCGTAAAAAATGGTAAAAAGAATGAAAATTCACTATTCTTACAGACCTCTTTCACAGAGGAACAAAGGGATAGCTTTCCAACTTTTACAATTCAACTTCAGCTTATCATCCCCTGCTATATCTGCGTAAAAGTTGAAGACTAGATTACTTTGGAAATCCAAGGTTAGTCATTTTCCTTGATGTTGGAGACTATTTATAGCAGAGCTTTTCACTTGGAGTTTCAAATGGGGTTTCAAATAAAAGAGATTAATTACCCATTCTAAATACCAGCCTTACAAGTTATTGATATGGACCAAGAATAGTTTTATTGTTGCACTTGTGAAGTTCAAGATGGGCAGGTTCTTAAGATTGAAATTTGTGTAGTTGGCACACATAAGCCTCTGTGGATGTTTTTGTTTTTGATGCCTGAAGAGAAATTTTATAAACCCTTGCTGTTGAGCCTATACAATGGGCATGATCAACCATCGAACACCATAACAGTTGGTTTGTCAACTTGAAAATGGCCTCCCTCACAAAAGGCAGACGGTCAGTTCTCCTGAGGTTTTCACCATACAAATCACTTCATACAAATGGTTAGAGAGATGCTAGAAATTTTTTTATATTCATATCAAAGGGCCTTCATCAACTGATAAATATAAAGATCTCATAATATGTCTCAAGGGTTGTTTTGAAGGAGTTGCAAAGTTGGTTTGTTAATATACTACTCTATAAACAACAGTCCAAGTTTGAAGTTTTAACACTCCTTCCATTTCATGTGAACAGAGTTTTTACGAATAGTTTCAAAGGTTAAGCAACAGCCTTATGTTAATGAGCATTCTCAGGTGAAAGGTATTTTATGAAGTTTCAAGGAAATATAGTTTTAAAAGTAGCAAGACAGCTGGTTAAAAGACTGACCAAATTACAAATACCACTTGTATTTTCTATTCCAAAGGAAATGGTTGTTTTAGCAAAGAGCTTAACAATTTTTTTTGAAATGGTGAAAAGGCTAAAAAGTGACAAAGACAGTGAGTTGAGTTTTCTATGTAACAAAATCCTTTTCAAAACTCATCCAAAAACCTTGCAAATAGATACAAATGTTTGAGTTCATTTAAAAGGTGAAGAGACCGTTGGAAAAGTCTCATTTTGCAAATTTAAACGCATACAACGTTCTCCCCTGGCTGCTCACTGGACATAAACGAGACTTCAAGAAAATTTCAGATTTTTTTAAGGCTTAAAGCCTGCGCGGCACACCTGGAAGAGCGCGTGGTGCGTTTAGAAGAGAAAATACACAGACTTTATATTAGTAATTTCCTCATATTGATTTGAGTTGTTTGTTTGTCTTAAATGTATTTCCCCAAAGTATGATAGCCATTTCCTAAAGTTAGAGAGTCATATATCTCTATGCATGGCTTGGATGTTTATTTCTATGCATTGATCAGTTTATAGTTACATTTCTCATGATTAATGGTTAGCCCTACCATGTTTATGTTAGCTATTAAACTATTTATGTTTGAAATCCTTTGTTCTTCACAAATTTAATGTCCATCCCACTCCATTTTACCCAAAGATCCATTTTACCTCGAATCAAATCGGACCTTCAACAACCTTGTATCACCATCTGACAGTTTTCTTGACCTTTTCGACCCAATAGCCAAGTTGATCTAACATCTTTTTACCTATCTTAGTCTTTGATCAATTCATCCCTCATAACCTAAAAACCAAAAACCTACTTCATAACTAGCTTAAAATCAAGAACACAATAAGAAAGCACACAGATATTCCTTACACAAATAGAGAGAGCCCTCTCCGAGTCCAGGAAGGCTACGTCCTTGGGCTCCAAAGACTGGTTTGATGTTACACTGTCATTTGGCTTGCTAATCAGCCAAATCACGGGACACTAACAGGAAGGATGAGTGGATCACAAAGTGGACCCCCGAACTAATCCAGCAGCTAGAAAAGACTGATAACACCATCACTCGCACAGTGGACCATTGGGTGGACAGTGTATTAGGGGGATTTGTGACAGAATTTTCCATTGATCAGTTTGTCTCCTACTCTAAAGCAGAGAAAAGATTCTTCATGGGGTTATGAGGTAAGTTTCTGAAGACATTGCCATTGCTGATCAAGATATTATTATGCGAAAAGAGTATTCTATGTAGCCATATCAAGTGAATGACCTCTAATCTAGATGGGAGCACAATGTGGAGTGGCAATTACTATAGGGCCAACCTAGAGGGAGATCGATTTTTCTATCGTCTAGTAAGGGAAGCGACTTCATAGATTCCTCCAACCACACCGCTTTCAAATCATCCTATAGGTAAGAATTCACCAACCCCTCTGCTACCAGAAGACGACATGGTTGCGCACATGAAACTACCGACCTTTAAGGGTGTGGGGGATGAAGACATGGATCGGTTCTGGTTTGTCGCAGGATCGGTATGGACTACGCAGAACGTAGCTAGTGATGCAGTGAAAAGGGCACAACTGTCCCTTGCTTTCAAAGGAAGAGATTTGGATTGGTACATGGGATACATCGACCAAAATGCAAATGCAACCATTGAAGAGATTAAAAACACCTTGAAACAGCAGTTCAAAAAATCGAAGTCCTACTCCCAAATCGTGGTTGATCTAAAGGATTTCAAGCAAGGACCTTCTGAATCTATGTGGGAGGCCGATCAATGACTAAATGAGGTGATCAGAGAAGGGGGATTCCAATATGATGATAGACAACATACAGAATGGTTTATTGCTATGTTGTTGCCTCACTTGCGTGTACCTATGGGGCACCAAAATTTCGAATCACAGGAGAAGGCCTTGGAAGGTGCCATGAAGTTAGAAGTTGCACCACGGACGAGACTCAACTGGGTGTCCAGCAAATCTAGAACCTGCGAAAGGAACGAGGAGCAGAGGCTAGCCCCAAAATATGGTGCATACAATACCGGGTGAATGGTCATACCAAGGATAACTGTCCTCTATTAGCAGATTATGTGTAGGCTGGGGGACCTAGCCCATTATGCCCTAGGGAAGCCGCGAGACCTAGCGGGCCAGTGGTTTGGTGTGACGATTGTCGCGTCGCAGGGTTGCATGATACTAACCACTTCCCTCGCCTTACTGCATACGTTCCAGAGGTAAAGCAGCAATGGTGTAGGTTCTGCAAATCAATGAGACATGATGAACATAACTGCCAGACATATGATTTGATGATTGATAGAGGAAAATTATACAAAGTACAATTAAACCTTGCGTCACCAAGGACCCCCGTAGGTATAGGCGGCTCCCCATCAAGGGGCAAGGGAGGAGGATGCAGTGGAAGTGCAGGATGGGGACGAGGTCAACTAATCTGCTATAACTGTGGAGAAGCAGGACACTTTGCAAGGGACTGCCTGAACCCCACTAGGCAATCCTGCCGATATTGCAGACAGTTGGACCATGCGATTGAAGATTGCCCGATATTGATAGCGAAAATGCAGGAAAAGAAGTTGACACCTACGTAGAATGTGTAGAGAGTTAAGGCTGAGCTGCGAAACAAAGATCCGAGTGTGAATGTGGTGACACGCAGTGGGATGGCCACCAGGGGGCCTGAGGAGGAGGTTGTGATGGAACCTCTTATTTGTCAAGCTGCTATCAAACAAGAAGTCTTGGAACTAAAAACGGAGAAAGAAACATTTATCATAGCTCGCAAGGACTTTGCTGAGGCAGAGGAAACTACTGCTCGGCCACCTGCAAACCTTAAGGAAGATGAGGAGGTTGAGCCCTTTCTGCAGGAATGTATGAAACTATTGCACAACCCAAAGGCTGTGGAGAACCTTCAGGCATTAATAGATAGCTACACAACATGACCCATTCTAACCTTGGAAGTCAAGGATGTGCACAAGCTATACAGGTATAAGAAATGCACTGGAAGAGAAATGCGGTTGTCTGCGCAGATCGGTGACTACGAAATGAGCCAAGTTATTTTGGACCTCGGGTTGGATGTGAACATGCTACCTAAATAGAATTGGCAGCGAATGGGAGAGCCTAAGTTGGAACGGTCCACGATTTAGCTGTGCATGGCGAATCAACAGAAAACCATCCCGCTAGGAAGGTTGTCTAAAATTACGATGGATATCGCAGGAGTAAAAGCCCGAGTAGACTTTGAAGTGATAGAAGTTGTAGAAGATGCGGACCCCTACCCTGTGCTCTTGGGATTGGACTGGGCCATAGATATGGGCAGTATGATCAACCTCAAAAAGAGAAGCATGGTGTTTTAGGATAATGGCACAAGGGTGATAGTACCATTAGATCCTAAGGAAGGTGAATGGTATACAAAGCCGATGCACAATGAAGAGGAGATGGACCACATTTACAAGTTGACTATGTGGGACAAATATTGGATCAACCCCATGATAGAAGGCATACTCTATTGGGAAAAGGACAGTGAATGCTTCTCTGACTCTGACGGGGAGATGGAGAATTGGCAAAACCGGTTGTATGATTTCTCAGCACTGCGATGTCTTCGAGTCACCAGGGACTTCTGCTGCATTTCCTTGAAGGTAAGAGACCTACCCTACTTTTATGGTTTGGGTAGCATGAAGGAATTTTTGCGAGTATTTGAGGTAGAGGTTCCCAAGGGAAGAAGGTTGTGGGCCCTTAAGCTAGCCCTACAGGGAATACCTGCGCACTGGTGGGAGACACATGAGGAGGCATTCCAGGATTGGGAGGTATGTCGGGATATGATGATACTGCAATTTGAAGCCTTGACTGGCCTACGGGTCAAGAAATTCCTTGGATCGGAAGATCCACGCGAATATCTGTCGGTATGGGAAAAAAAGTGGTGCGACAAGACAACTAAGGAATGGGATCACCTACTGATTCATGACCTAGGGCCGATTCCATCTGCATGGTACTTGATGCGGAGCTCCATCAGCACACCTGCCACTAGGGGACGTTAAAATAAGAGTTCCTGGGAACATTTGGGTTAGTAGGCCAGACCATGGCGCTTGATGCAGCCCTGCAAGAAATTGACACTAGGGAGTAGGGAAAATCACACCTGTTCCTCGCACCAAAATTACCCACATGGGAAACACAGATACCAAGCATGATCAACTGCTATAGCCCAGGCCCAAAAAATAATAAGGATGATCCGCGAGCTTTGTTTAACTCGGAATTGGAAGGGGTGCGCATGACTACCGAGCCACTCAGGTTGTGAGAGGGATGCAATAGGACATATCTTATGTTGAATAGGAACACAGAAGGTAGAGTTATCATATTTGCGACAACTCTTACAGCAAGGAAACAACTGTGGTCACTCCTCTGCCATGCGAGGTATTACAGAAATTTTGTTTGGGAATACGTGCTACTTATGATGCCTCTAAAAGTCTCATTCCTGCGAGGGATCTGGTGCAGTTGGGAGGACACCTGTGGGGAAAACATGTCTTTGGTTGTAGAGTACCTTAGGAACAAGCCTGTGTTGGGAGGGGATGCGCAAGAGGCATGGATATTTAGTCCAAGCTCAGCAAGTACGCAGAGTACACATAGGGAGAAAAAAGTGACAGGGGGAATAGTAAAATCAGGTAAAGAGGAGAATTTACTGTTAAGCAGAGCAGGCGGTTGGCAATTAATGAAACAATTCCTTGAGATTTTTTACCATTTACTTGATGGTAAGCTTAGAATGACACTTACCCTACTGTTGGATGACCATAGGCACTATAAAGTAGGACATCTAGCTCAGAAAATAGTTCTGTATTATGCCCGTAACCTGTATGTAGTTTTTTTATGCTGCGCAATTTTTTGGGCCTGTTGCGTCCTACTCATGGCAAAGCAACCCACCGCCACTACCGATAGGCCCCTAGAACCAAGAGTCCATGTTCCCACTAAGATAACAGCTCCTAGGCCCGCGGAAGCTTCAATACCTACAGAGCTCAAACAAGAGGCAGTCATTATTGGGTCAGGGGACGAAGAAATCGAAAGGATAATTGCACTCTGGCTCCTTGAGTGGAGGAGTGGCCTCAGTCCTGGTAAAAAGAGCACCAAAGGGACTTGCGCCACAGTAGTACCCTCCACTATCGACCCCAAGAAAACCCCAGAACTAAGAGCGAGGGGCGCAAGCGTAGCCGCGGAAAGGAATGCACAGCTGCTACAGGTTGCCAATAAGGATGTCGAGGCCGATTCGTAGCTAGCACTAAGTATGTCAGGGGAAAATAACCCAGCTACTACCCCTCTCCAAAATAAAAATCGGCCAGGTGAGCCTAGTATCGGGCCCTGAAAGAAGAAATGCGCCCAGCGCCAGGAATATGATGCGACAGTCACACTGACTGACATTGACCTCGAATAGATCACAGAGGCAATAAGACTGGCCATGGAGGAAAGATGCATAGCCATAGAGAAACAATATAAGGCTGCAATTAACACCTTCCAGAACAAGCTCCGTTCCCTCCAGCAGAAGGTAGATATGCTGCAGACCAGCGTAACTCAGAAACAGGCTCCCTTGGCAATCAGTAGTACTGTGCTCACACCGAGAGGAAGCCACCTCTACTCCTTACCTAGCATTGCCCTTATAAGAACCCAACTCCAAGTCGATACAGGGGTCCACTTAGACCTGGCTAAGTTTCCCATTGAGGCATTACAAGGTCTCCACGCTACCATAATACGGGAGACCCATCGACGAGACTTGGAGGTACATCAATAGCCCGGTATGGCCAAGCAGGCCCTCACACGAAAAGACGCAGAAAATTCCCTTGCTATATCGCATCAGGTGGAGCTTGAAATGGCGATCCAAAAGCTCTGTACAGAGGTTCTAGATGGAGTCCCGGTCGCAGCTACACCTTGAGCCAAGGTAGAAAGTACAGTTGCAGCAATAAATGTGTCTCAAAAGAAAATTCAGACCATTAAGGCACAACTGGAGAAGCAAATCTCCAAATTACAGGCTACGTTGTAGCCCGCCACATCATCGAAGGTTCGAACCCAGTGCGTTGCACTAGTGGCCGAAGCTACGAACTCCATCTCAGAGAAAATTTCTCAGGGCGCCCAGTTGCTCGAATCAGCCATACAGCTCTGGACCATGGTCCAGTTCAACCAAGTCCTCCTGAAGGTCAATCAAGACTTACGATAGTAGGAAGAAGCTTTCACATAGGTCGAGGCTACCTTGCCCACCTTGGTGCCTGTGCAATGGTTAGCATAGTTGCGGACCAGCAGCACTCTCCTGCACACGATTGAGAAACTTCGGTACCAGAAGCACGTCCTTGAGGAATGATTGAAGCCTTGGGCCGAAACAACCCTCCAGCTATCACAAGATACCGAAGTTGTAGTCGAGCGACTAAATCAGACACTGGAAAGTGTCACCGCAACGACCGAAGGACTGACATCCCAGAAGCTCGTAGATATTGTGTAGAGCGCTGTTTCTCAGAGCCAAGAAGTAATACCCCCACTAATCGCCGCCATCAACACACTACGTGCACAGGTGGAGACCCCACCATCGTAGTGACTCGGGACGAGTCACAAGATTGTGTTGGGGGACTGTTGGAACAGGGTCTCCTACAAAGTTGCGAAATTGGTCCATTTTGTATATTTTTTATTATGTTTAGTCTAACGCAGGGGTTTTGGGGTGGGTCAAAGCCCCTAAAGCATTGTAAATGGGTCAAGGGTAGACCAAAAGTCCGCAAACCATAGTTTGCAGACCATTTGATGCATAGGCTAAAATAGTATAAGTAGTTGAACCTTTTTGAGTTGTAGGAGGAGCTAAGAATGATAAGAGATTGTTGCTAATTGAAAATAAATAGATCTACTTAGGGTTTTGGGTAAGGACTCTTGCTGCTATGTACACGAAGGGCCTCTATCCTATTGTTTGTGGACCCTGCTGCTGTGTGCGCAGGTTGGGTTTTTGGGGGTTTTGTAAGTAGATCTAAAAGATTAATGAATGTGGAAGTATTGTTACCTATCTAAATCCACTGGAATTACTATGATATGAATCTGTGATGTCTTGATTACTTAGTATATGATGTTTTGTTATTGGTTTAAGTTGCTGTTGTGTAACCAGCTCCAAAAATAGAAGAAAAGAGATATCAACACCTTAGAAATAAGCCACTTCGAGGGGGTAACCTCCAATACATTACATTAATGAAAAATTCTTGGATGATACAAATTACAAAACCTCCTTTCTATATATAGGAGTCCATGGGGCCATAATGTAATCCTAGTGGGGCCATAATGTAATCCTAGCTGACCAAACAATAATAATTTAAGGGCACAATAATAACAATATGGGGGTTATAGGGGTACAATAATAACAATAAGGGGTTTACACTAACAACAATGAGGGACTATACTAGTAATATAGGGACCTAACATGCCCCTCTCGTTCACAAAAGTGTTGTACTCAATGCTTGAGTAGCTCTGGGTGATTTTGTATAAAATTCTCATCCTCCCATGTAGAATATTCAGTGGCTAAGTTCTTCCACTTGATGAGATACTCTGAAATTGATCGATTCCATAGCTATCGAGTTCTTGTTTCCGTGACCGCTTCAGGTTCCAATATGATTTTTCCTTCCTCATCAAGTTATGGAAATATTGTTTGAACTAGAAGATTTTCACCTATAACCTTCTTTAAGCATGAAACATGGAAAACTATATGCACTTGTGAAGAAGAAGGAAGCTCCAATTTGTATGCCATAGTACCAATCTTTTGCAACACCTTGTAAGGACCATAGTACTTTGGCAATAATTTATTATCCTTCTTAGCTTGCTTCAGGGACATTTTTTTGTATGGTTGTAGCCGTAAAAATACCTGGTCTCCTACATCAAAACTTCTCTCACTGTGATGTTGATGTGCCTGTTGTTTCATTCGATTTTTTGCCAAATTTAGGTTATCCTTTAAGAGTTGGAGAACTTCTTGCTGATGCTCGATGTGATATTCCACTGCTTGAACCTTCGAATTTTCCCTTAAAGATGATGTGATGGATGGTGGATGATATCCATAAAGTACCATAAATGGGGTCATTTTTGCTGCAGTATGGAAGGAAGTGTTATACCACCATTCAGCTAGAGGTAACCACTTGACCCATTGTGTTTGTTTATCAGATACAAAACAACGAAGATATCCTTCCAAAAATTTATTTACTATCTCGGTTTGACCATCAGATTGAGGATGATAAGATGAGCTATGAGCTAATTGAGTACCCAAACAAGAAAATAACTCCGTCCAAAAATTTCCGGTAAAAATGGGATCTCTGTCGCTCACAATAACCCTTGGGCTTCCATGTAGCTTTTGAATTCTGTCCATAAATGTAGTAGCAACTGTACTTGCTTTAAATGGATGAGATAATGCACAAAAGTTTGCATACTTGGTAAGTCTATCAACTACCACCATGATGACACTCTTTCCTTCGGACTTAGGTAAACCTGTGATAAAATCCATTGAAATCTCCTCCCAGCGTTGACTTGGAATGGATAAAGGTTGTAGAAGTCCTGGGGTCTTAATTGTTTCCACTTTATTCTGCTGGCAAACCAAACATTCCGCCACAAATTTTTGAATATCAGATTTAAGGCCATCCCAAAAAAATTCTTTCTTCACCCTGTGGTAAGTTTTAAAAAATCCTGAGTGTCCTCCTAAAGGAGAAGTGTGCAATTCCAAAAGAATCTTTTGTTTTAGTTGGGAATTCTTACAAAGATATAAGCGATCTTTGTACCATAAAGAATCATTTTTCCAACTAAATGTATCAAATGTACTAGGATCTTTCTGCAACTTTTGAATGAGTGTCCATGCTTCTTTGTCCTTCTTCCATTCATCTCTTGCTTCGGTTATCCAATCTGGTTAGATAATAGAAATGGCACAAAGAAATGCTTCCACCTCTTCATTCTTTCTTGAGAGTGCATCTGCAACAACATTAAGCTTCCCTTTTTTGTAGATTATAACCCAACATCTTTGTGACCCATTTTCGCTGCTCTTCTGAAGATAGTCTTTGTTCCAAAAAATGTTTAAGACTATCATGATTAGTTTTTACATTGAAGTGCCTTCCCATTAGGTAAGTTTTCCATTTCTTTAGTGCATGCAGTATTGCTAACATTTCCTTCTCATAAATAGGTTTCTATAAATACTTTCATTTGATTGGACGACTTTCAAAAGTAATGGGTCTTCCTTCTTGCATTAAAACAACACCAATTCCATTTCCTGAGGCATCACATTCCACAATAAAGGTTTTTGTGAAGTTTGGTTTAGCTAAGACCGGTGCTAGGCACATTGCCTCTTTAAGATGTTCAAAGGCCCTAGTTGCTTCAGTATTCCATGAAAATTCATCTTTCTTCAATAATGTTGTTAGAGGTGCTGCTATTCTCCCATGATTCTTAACAAACTTGCGATAATACCCTCTTAACCCGAGAAATCCTCGCAACTGCTTTATGGTTATGGGGACTTTCCATTCCTTAATGGCTTTAATTTTTTTAGGGTCTACCTTAACACCCTCGTGAGATACAATATGACCCAGATATTCCACCTCTTGTACTCCAAAGAAAAATTTGGATATTTTTGAATATAATTGTTTCTCCTGCAATAGTTTGAGCACCCTGTCAACATGTTCAACATGATCCTTCCAAGACCTATTATAGATTAGTATATCATCAAAAAATACTAGCACAAATTTTCTAAGGAAGGGTTTGAAAATAAAATTCATCAACCCTTGAAATGTAGAAGGTTCATTGGTAAGGCCAAAAGGCATGACCAAAAATTCATAATGACCCTCATGAGTTCAAAATGCTATTTTTGAAATATCTTCAGTCTTCATTCTAATTTGATGATATCCTGAACGAAGATCCAACTTGGTAAAATAAATTGCTCCATGTAATTCATCCAATAATTCATCGATCACAGGAATGGGAAATTTGTCTTTAATGGTGAGCTTATTGAGCTCCCTATAATCCGGACACATTCGCCATGATCCATCCTTCTTGTGTACCAATACTACAGGAGCAGGGAAAGAACTTTGACTAGGTTGAATTATACCCGCCTCTAACATTTCTGCAATCATACGTTCAATTTCGCTCTTTTGGAAGTAAGGATATCTATAAGGCCTGGTGTTTGGAGGAACACTTCCTGGAATCAAATGAATAGCATGATCATGATCACGAATAGGTGGGAGTCCTTTGGGAGTTTCAAACACCTTGGAATGATTGTCCAAGACTTGTTGAAGATCTGCAGAAATAGACGATTTTGATGTCGGAACTTCTAGAGAGCATAATTGTGCAATTACGCCTCGTTGTTCTTTCTTTATAAGATTTTTCATGACATTAGAGCTTATTATCCTTCCTAGCTTCCCTTCAATACCCCGTAATTCAACTTCCTTTCCTTCTGAAAAAAAATTCAAGAAAATTTCTTGAAAATTAAAAGCTACCGTCCCCAAAGATTGTAACCATTGTACTCCTAGTACAACATCAACACCTCCCATAGGAATGGAAAGAATTGGACTAGTAAATACATATTCCCCCATGGTTAGCTTGATATTATGACATTTTCCCGAGCAATTTATAGTTCCTCCATTTGCAACCATCACTTGACATTCTGGTGCTGGGTATAGGAAACAATTCAATTCCTTGGCTACCTTACAATGAATAAAATTATGGGTGCTACCTGAGTCAATGAACACTATTAAATTTTTCTTCTTGATATGTCCTTCTATCTTGAGATTTTGAGGAGTGTTAATTCCTGCCAATGCATTACACGATATGGTCAGACTCATTTCTTCCTCTTCTAGGGCTAATGCCTGGTGTATATCCTCTTCTTGTTTATTTTCTTCTTCCTCTTCACAATATAAGTAAAATAATTTCTTCTCAGCACACTTATGACCTTTAGTGTATTTTCTATCACAACTGTAGCAAAGCCCTTTTGCTCTTTTTTTTTCCAATTGTTGTGGTGTCAACCTTGTAGGTTGTGGAAATCTAGGCGTAGCAACTGTTGATCCCTAAAGATGTCCTTTCCTTTCAAAAAATTTCACTTCATTCCATTTGTCCTTTAGTAACTATAGGATTAAAATATCAATAGGAATGATTAAAATTACTTTAAGAATGCATGCAATAACTGACTTACTATACTTTTGTGGTTTTGTTGTCATAGTGATTTTTGATCAGACTTAGCTACAGAATGCAGCCATTCTATAGCTAGTTGCATATTTCACAACCATCTTTATGTTCACACAGATTATAGGTGTCATTTGAGGGAAAAAAACATATGGTTAAATTATAGAACTCTCATACATCATTCCTTGTCCTCTACGAAGGCTGAGCAAAAATCTGCAAGTGGTTATGCATGCGGAGAAAACCAAAACTAAGAAGTAGACTTCTACAAGGATAAGGACTCTGTAGATGTCTTCAGCAAAATATGAGTCCTCAACAGGAGTTCTAGTTCGATTTTGATTGTAAAAGACACCTATGCCTATTTCTCCTCAATGACAGTTATGTATTTTCCTATAAGAATAACTCGGTGAACCAAGAAACAATTAGTTAGTTGATGTTTTTTTTTTAGTCCTCAAAGACTGTGATACTCTGTTTCTGAGCATTTTCCTTTAATGAAATAAGTACAACTTTAATGCATGATCTGAAGCAATTTTAAGGAGTTGAGGATTCGTGTGTCAATCTGGTGGTAGAGGGCCTTTACTGTCCAAAAGGCTTTGTGCATATTTTCTAGATAAGTGACCTTTAGCTCTGTTTCGTTCTTAACTTAGGTAGTTTCTGAGTTTATTCTCTTTCATCATGCTTATGTCATTTAATTACATCGAATATTACATTCAATCTTGTTCTCATGAGTTTTTCCAATATACCACTAACACGTGAATGGGATAGAGCTATAGTACTCTTGAGTTAATTACATTTTAGTTCAGTTTTGTTCATTACATTTCAGTTCTATTAGTTAATTGTATTTCAGTCCTGTTAAATTAGATTGAAAAGACTCTCATTATTTTATAAGCTGCTCTCGTTCTTAATTTATTCTAACACATCATTATCATATGAACAAGAATTAGTTATATCAGTTTGAGTTCTTGACTGTTCTGCAATTTCTCATAATTTTACAAACAACCTTTTTCCAAAGTTATTCCAAGAGATCTCTAACCCTTGAATGAGGCTTAATAGTAACATTTTGAGTTGCAGAATGAGTTAATTATAGTGTCATAAGTTATTTTAGCATAGGGTTCCTTACTATGTTGCAGATAATCTTTTCTCAAAATGCTCCAACAAATTTCTAACAAGGGATGAGATTTTCTCTGTCATATTTTAAGTTGTTGTTTACTAAAGAGAACCTCATTACATCAAACTCATCCTTTTCTCAAGTTGTTCCAACATACTTCTAATGAAATGAATTGGACTGAGTTTAATGTTATGAGTTACTTTTCTTGTCAGCTTTACAACCTGTGGATTAACATTTTCTGTTCTTAGGTGCCATACATAGTTTAGAGTAGATTTTGTTCTGTTTTAGTGTGATCAGTAACTTCTCTTTGCCAACAATTTAGTTCTCTTCCTCTTAGCATAAAAACACAAAACCAAAAACACTAGAAAAACACTAAACACAACGAATTAGGAAGAAGATAACTAGGCACATATAGTGCACTTCATTTCAACAGTTTACTAGCCTTGGTTGACAATTTATGACATCAATTTAGGAACACTAAGTTGAGTAGACAACAACACTTCCTTCTTTATAGAAATGAGTGGTAGGCTTCCTTGTCGCCATAATTTTACATTCAATTTTTCTTGCCAACCTGAATGCCTTCTCCAATGAATCAGGTTCCAAAACGCGAACTTCATGTTGGTGTTATCCTTTAAAGTACCTATGAAGAGATCAATCCTGTGTTCCTCTGGAATATCAGTTACCCTTATATTCAATTTTTGGAAGTCCTCAATGTGCTCCCCCACTAAGCTATTTTGTTTGAGATTTATCAATTGGCTAAAGAAGGTGTTGCTCTGTGTATCCTCATAATGTGCTATCATTTCCTTCGTAAATATTTACCAAGTGACAATTTTTTTATGAGAGCAAAGCCATCAATACCATACAAATGTATTTTTTTCTAAATGTAAAGTTGCAATGCGTACCTTTTGTGTGTTTTGCACATTATGGAGATCAAAATATTGCTCCATCTGTAGTATCCATGTTACAGGATCCTTTCCATCAAACTTCCTCATATCCATTTTTGGAATATGGGGGTTCTTCCCACCAACATTAGAGTTTATGAAATCACGATTAACATTTATTTTGTTCTCATCATGAGTTTCCTCTACTATCTTTTCACCATTAGAAAACATTTCGTGTATCAACTTTGTCAAACCTTCCATGTCTTCTTTTAGATCATTCTTCATATTTTCCATTTTAGCTTCCATGTCATCCATCTTAGTTTCCATGCCAGCTTCCATGCCATCTATCTTAGATTCCACGCCTTTCTTCAAACCATCCATATTATTCTTCAAACCATCTCTTCGTGCCGCCTTTCTTCAAAACTTCCATTTCATTTTTTTGATGCTCTTTGCGAGAGTGAAATTTGCTGCACTTTTTCTTGTAATTTTGATACATCATGTTGCAATTCTTCATCTTCATGAGTCATAGTAGAGCCTTCTGAAGGCTTAATGGGTGTTGAATTATTTTTACGGGGAATTTTTTAGAACCCAATACTAATATCTATTCTACAATACGCCCTTGTAATCAATTAAAATTGATTCT
The DNA here is from genome assembly GCA_034641835.2 of Pinus albicaulis. NCBI lineage: Eukaryota > Viridiplantae > Streptophyta > Pinopsida > Pinales > Pinaceae > Pinus > Pinus albicaulis. The sequence goes on along the minus strand of CM076577.1, from coordinate 1,305,365,375 downwards.
TCAAACAAGATTTATGCAATTCGGAAAAAAAAAATACACACCTTTTTCTTGATTCCGAGGAGCTCGATATTGAAATTGGATTATCTCTGTGATTGTGGCTCTTCAATATTTGAAATTTGGCACTGAGGTAGCCCTTTAAATTCTCTTTCGAATGCCATAGGTCTGACCTGATTTGGATTCTCCAAGGAAAATTTATGTCCAATCTCCCACAATGACCTAATTATGGACTTAGCTGATTCTAGGCAGATTTGCACAACTTGCCATTTTTTCCTTTATTTCTGCCAACTTCGTCGTATAGGGACTTCTGGTCGTGTAATTTCCGTGACCACTTTTTACGACACTCCAATCTGATGCTCAGAGAGAGAGTTATGAAGATTTTCCCACGATCACCTCTTTGAGATGAAATTCAGGAGCCTGAAAAAGCACTACCTTCCACAGATCATATCTCCGAAAATATTGTGAACCAAGCTCTGAAATTTTGTGACAAGTTTCCTCAGGATTTTAGCTTCGCGCCCTAAACATTTCATATTCTGAACCTTCCTATAAAAAAAATTATAGCGCAAATTCCATGATGATCTATTTAGATTAAATTGAGGAGCTTGCAAAGAGACCTAACTTCCACAGATCATATCTTTGAAAATATTGCGAACCAAGATCTAAATATTTTTGAAGATGTTCCTTAGGATTTCGGCTTCGCACCCTAAAACTTTTAGCTACTGAAGCTCCGTAGAAAAAAATTTATAGCGAAAAATCCATGATGACCTGTTTGGAGCAGCGAAACCCTAGAATCCAAAGCTCTGATACCAAATGTTGTGTAACCGGCTCCAAAAAGAGAAGAAAAGAGATATCAACGCCTTAGAAATGAGCCACTTCGAGGGGGCAACCTCCAATACATTACATAAATGAACAATTCTTGGATGATACAATTTACAGAACCTCCTTTCTATATATAGGAGTCCATAGAACACTGACTATGTAATCCCTGAACTGGCTGTGCATCAGACCCAAAATTTGATAATAACAATATGGGGGTTACAGGGGTACAATAATAACAATAAGGGGTTTACAATAACAACAATAAGGGACTATACTAGTAATATAGGGACCTAACAGTTGCGAACATACTTATGTACTTATTTATGCTCCGATCTGGGTTTGTTCTACTTGCTTCATACAAGAATATTTGAAATAGCTATGTATTGTTATATGAATTATTGGTCTATTGATTTCTGTGAGTAATATTGTTGTTACGCACGTGGATGCAAAGGGAATCTAGGCTCTGTGATACCGGATTGGGTCACAATCAGGGTGAACGTAGCTTTGTTTGATTTACCTACCCTCTCCCAGGGTGCGGAAACCTGGTTCCAGCGCTCACCCATACTACTTCGAGTGAGACTTTGGCAAAGACACGGTCACTACGGAAAGGGCCCCGGTCGTATAGGGTTTTTGTGGAAGCCTTGAACAAGCTCCATGATTAGAGGATTTAGCTCAAGCGTAAGTGACTCAAAGGCTTTTATTTGAATAATATGCATAATTATGGTGAGGTTGCCTTTTGTGCTTTATTTTACTTTAAATGGGTGCATAGTTTGAAATAGAGCACATAAGCGAGAAGCTTAGTAATATGCGCATGTGCAAGAGGCTGACCCAAAAAAGTGTAGGCCATATTTAAGATTATTTAAGAGTTATTTTCCCAATTTCCAAGACTTGGTTAAGGAATATAAATGTTTGAATTTGAAGGAAGCATGAGTATGGATGGTGATAGATGCATATTGACTGTCAAATGCCATGGTGACAAAATGATGTGTAAAATATTGCCCCCTAAAGTGCGAAGTCTGAGAAAATATTTCAAGGGAGTGAAGTGATTTATCATACCAAATATTGGATCAGATACATTGGTCGAAAACCTGTTAGAGACATTCAATTCAAATATATAATCATCACTGAGGTAGGCATTCCCATACTCAGAGTTGGTACAGAATAGACCTAGAATTACATCAATAGTATACACAGTACAGACACAACCATATATTATGAAGTAGTCTACTAAAACATGAATACATAACTCCTCACAACTTGGATGGTTGAAACTAGATCTAGGGTCTTGATTTCTATTTCTTGAACTAATACGAATCTAACCATGCGATTGATTGTTTCAAAGTCGAACATGGTAGAAACCACTTGATTACCGGTCAATGATAAAACCGTTAACAAGTGTAAGAGAAACCACCAATAATGACAATGGGTCTCAAAGTATCTGAGTACAATGTATGAAATGTGAATGAATGATTTGCAGTAAAATACTAGAGTCGTTCGATCGAAGGCCAATAATGAAAACTTGTCGTCGAAGGTGAGAAAAATTCCATTAAGACATGTATATTTCAAGGTATGATAATATTTCTAGATCAACTTCCTAGATAATGAGATGAAGTCATAAGTGATGCATCTTTTGAGAGGGCACAGTAGCCACCTATAATATTTTTTTATGCAAAAAGGTGGCTAAATGCGCTTTAAAGCCTTCAAGGAACAATTTTCATTACTAAAATTTTGTTGGCTCTCGAAGACTCCTTGTAGGCCTCATTTCATCCAAAATCTTCATCACTTTCCCTATTAGTCTGTTGAGATTTCAACGGGCTGAAACATCAATTTTATTCCCTTTTTTTCTCTTTCTTCTTCCTTTACTTTAACAAAATTATCCCCTTCATTTATGAAAAATTCCTTTCATGATTAGCTCACTTTTGGCTGTTGAAACCCCCAAATCCATTTAAAACTTTGAAACTTTTCGTGGAAAACAAGTTTTATTGCTATGGACCTAAGCCCCTTTGGGCTAAAGTCCTAAACCACTTCCCCCCACATGCCCATATGTTAAAACCAAACGCCAAAGCTTTTCGGCGCTAATCGCAATCGGAAACAACACAAATGGGTTGATTGGAAAGACCAGGCTTAATGGCCCGATTGCGATTGGCCCTTGTCTTTATACTCCCGGGCATATTACATTCCGTGAAAACCACTAGCATCGCAATCGGGCGCCTTTTTCCCTTTAACTTATATATTTTTTGCCCGAGCCATTATAACTTGTTTTTATTGCAAAACTTTGGTTTTCATATGTTTAAAGGTTTTTCCGTCGGTGTGTAGGTCGAAGCAATCATGACCGTTGATCTAGTCCTTCGATCCAACGGTCTGCGCACAATCGCGTTGCGACTTTTCCCTGTTGCACAATCGCATGCCCATCTCTGCGACCTCCGATTGCGATCCCTCCGATTCATTCCCCGCCGTTGATCTGGTCCTCAGATCAACGGCCAGCGCTCAATCGCAAGTTTCTAATCGCAAGTTCAAATCGCATGCGTTTTTGTTTCATCCCCGATTGCGATGACTCCGATTTAATCCTAGCTGTCCATCCTCCCGAAGATCCAACGGTCCTTATTCCCTCCGATCACAAGTCTTGCCCCCGTTTCGAAAACCCTCCGATTCATCTTCCGCCGTCGATCTGATCTGCAGATCAACGGGCAGCGCTTAATCGCATTGGAAATTTACATCGCATGCACTTGCCTGCCCCCCCGATTGAGATCCTCCGATTAGATCTGGACCGTCCACGTGTCCAGATCAGACGGCCCAAAACCACCCCGCCTTATTTCTTCTCCCCGCTCTCATTTTCCTGTTTTGCGCCGATCTCCACCGTTAGATATTTTTATCCGACGGCTACGCTCCTCCCCCGCCATCTGAAGCAGTTTAAACCTATTTTTCGCAGGATTTCTTAATTGTTTTGTGTTTGATGCAGGTGTTCTAAATGGTTTTCCATTGTATAACGAAGAAATGCCAAGAGCTGGGAATGACGATTCTCATGCTCTCGTTTCATTAAAAAGAAGCCATCCACGGGGCTCCATTCCATGTTTCGTCAGTACTCTATGAGTATTGATGCCGTAAAGCCCAGTGCGGGTCTGCACATCGACAAGACACTGTTTTAATTCAAACACAGTTAAAGAGTATAAGTTTGAAGACAGAAGCACAGCATATGAAGTTTGAAGACAGTTTTTATGGGGATTACGGCTAAGACAGTTATCAAAAGCCTAATCCCCAATCTAAAACACGGTTTAAAGGAAAACCTAAAGTGTTTTATCAGACGGAAAGCCTCCACCGCCACATCTGAGGCAAATTGATTCCTCAGCTACCACCGAGCCACACCATTGCCTCCAAACCTTTCGCGGGGAAGCGGGGACATTCAGAGAAGATCGATTTCGCCTCGAGCGACAGAGTTACTTGCGGTGACGTACGATATCGCATGATTACTCCCCACATTACGAGGGCTGAGCAAAATAGCTCCCGCCAGGCTGCAGTTGTGTAAAAGTGTACGGTACCTATAGGGAATTTTCTCGAGCCCCTCGAAAGGCCGAGAAGTCTTGAACCTGTATTAATTATCCTGAGAGATATTTTATCAAGTCTACTAGGATTTGATGCGTCACCGGAGGGCACATTGTACCTATAATATTTTGTTATACAAAGGTGGCTAAATGCACATTTGAGCCTTCAAAGAACAATTTTTCATTACTAAAATTTGTTGGCTCTATAGAAGAACTCCTTGTAGGCCTCATGCCTCTGTCCAAAATCTTCATCACTTTCCCTATTAATTCTGCTGATTTCCTGTAAGAAACTGCTGAAGAAACCATCATTTTATTCCCTTTTTTCTCCATATTATTCCTTTACTTTTCATAAATTCTCTTCTTTCCATTTATGAAAAATTCCCCTTTCATAGTTAAAAACTCACTTTTTAACTATTCCGAAACCCCCAAATCCATTTAAAACTTTGAAACTTTTCATGGAAAACAAGTTTTATTGCTATGGACCTAAGCCCCTTTGGGCTAACGTCCTAAACCACTCCCCCCCACATGCCCATACGTTAAAACCAAACGCCAAAGCTTTTCGGCGCTAATCGTAATCGGAGACAACACAAATGGGTTGATCGGAAAGACCAGGCTCAATGGCCCGATTGCGATTGGCCCTTGTCTTTATACTCCCGGGCATATTACATTCCGTGAAAACCACCGGCCCCGCAATCAGGCGCCTTTTTCCCTTTAACTTATATATTTTCTGCCCGAGCCATTATAACTTTCTTTTATTGCAAAACTTTGGTTTTCATATGTTTAAAGGTTTTTCCGCCGGTGCGTAGGTCGAAGCAATCCTGACCGTTGATCTAGTCCTTCGATCCAACGGTCCGCGCACAATCGCATCGCGACTTTTCCCTGTTGCGCAATCGCATGCCCATCTCTGCGACCTCCGATTGCGATCCCTCCGATTCATTCCTCGCCGTTGATCTGGTCCTCAGATCAACGGCCAGCGCTCAATCGCAAGTTTCTAATCACATGCGTTTTTGTTTCATCCCCGATTGCGATGGCTCCGATTTAATCCTAGCCGTCCATCCTCCCAAAGATCCAACGATCTTGATTCCCTCCGATCAAAAGTCTTGCCCCCGTTTCGAAAACCCTCCGATTCATCTTCCGCCATCGATCTGATCTGCAGATCAACGGCCAGCGCTTAATCGCATTGGAAATTTACATCGCATGCACTTGCCTGCCCCCCCCAATTGAGATCCTTCGATTAGATCTGGACCGTCCACGTGTCCAGATCGGACGGCCCAAAACCACCCCGCCTTATTTCTTCTCCCCGCTCTCATTTTCCTGTTTTGCGCCGATCTCCACCGTTAGATATTTTTATCTGACGGCTACACTCCTCCCCCGCCATCTGAAGCAGTTTAAACCTATTTTTCGCAGGATTTCTTAATTGTTTTGTGTTTGATGCAGGTGTTCTAAATGGTTTTCCATTGTATAACGAAGAAATGCCAAGAGCTGGGAATGACGATTCTCATGCTCTCGTTTCATTAAAAAGAAGCCATCCGCGGGGCTCCATTCCATGTTTCGTCAGTACTCTATGAGTATTGATGCCGTAAAGCCCAGTGCGGGTCTGTACATCGACAAGACACTGTTTTAATTCAAACACAGTTAAAGAGTATAAGTTTGAATACAGAAGCACAGCAGATGAAGATTGAAGACATTTTTTATGGGGATTACGGCTAAGACAGTTATCAAAAGCCTAATCCCCAATCTAAAACACAGTTTAAAGGAAAACCTAAAGTGTTTTATCAGACGGAAAGCCTCCACCGCCACATCTGAGGCAAATTGATTCCTCAGCTACCACCGAGCCACCTGTTGCCTCAAACCTTTCAAACAGAGGCCGAAGTTGTTGAAGAAGATCAGATTTCGCCTCAGAGCAGCCAAGGAGTTACTTCTGCAGGGTAATCAATGCAGAAATATCTGCATAGTTACTCCCCACATTACACAGAGCCTCAAAGTCAAAATAAAGCTCCCATCGAGCTTTGATATTTATTGTAAAAAGTTAATACAGTGATCCACCTGTAAATTTCTCTCTCGAGCCCCTCGAAAGGCCGAGAAGTCTTGAACCTGTATTAATTATCCTGAGAGATATTTTATCAGATCACCTCCTCATTCTTCTATAAATACCTCAGGAGAAGATGAGAAATTGTTGGTTGCAGAACTTTGAAATACACTTGAGCTTGAGACTTCTTTTTGTACATAGTATTCACTGGCCCTTGAAGCTCTGTTTGTGCTAGAGTAGTTAGGTTGAATAGTGAAGATGATTGCTGAACTGAAACATTGGACTTGAAGTTTGTAGCTGGTTTGACATCAATATAAAAGCTGTTTCATGGGATCCCGATCTATATTGACGGTGATGTTATTCTCATTTGTAACTTGTTGTTTTATTTCTGTTTTCATGTTGTTTCATTTTCCACTGTAAAGAACAGTTTAAACAGGGTTAGGACCTGCTGTATATCAGTAACCTTCTCTGGCTGAGAAATCTTTATTTGAATGTTTTCTTCCAATCTGTGTTATTCAAGAATGACTTAATTCAGTTTAGGCATGAGAATGCTGGCGTTCCCTCATTTTATCGTCCTAGCTGAATATTATTTCTGAACGTTACTTTCAGTATATGTTATGTGATGATGAACCGAAGGAAGATATGGTTAGCCCTGGTCCCAGACTTGTCTGCATAACTAACAGATTGTTTCCCTTGGAATGTGTTAAAAGCTGGCTAGTTTAGAAGCACTTGCTAGATCTTAGACCATTCTGTGTTATCGTTGTGTTTCCCCTTGTTTTGTATATTTTCAATTGGAAGTGCGTCAAAGGCTGGTTGGTTTAAAAGTACTTACTAGATCCTAGTCTGCTTTCGTGTCCTTCTTAAAGTGTTTTTCAAAGGCTGACTGGTTTAAAAGTACTTATCAGATCCTAGGCTGCTCTTCGTTCTGCATCTGTTTAATTCCCCTTCTTGATGTATCACTCCATTCCATAAATCAAAATTTAAAGAGATCCTTAGACACAGATGACTAGCCCCTTGGATCACACTTGATGTTGTTGTTCAATTAAAGCCCAGATATGACTCCATAGCCCAATGGACTAAAAACCAGCGTTATATCTATCTATCTGCCAAAACCGTTCTATTTGCTTGCAACTTCTCACTTTTGAAACTTTGCACTTAGGACTTTCCCCTCAAGTAACATTTCATGCTCAACCATCCAAAACAAAACAAAACCCTTGGCCTTCATAACTAGCCTAATATCATTACCTTAAGCTTTTCAAAGACAATATCCATCTTTTCACATATTGGAGAGATCCCTCTCCGGATTCAGGAGGGCTAGATCCTAGAATCCCAAAGTTTGGTTGAAATGATGTTAACTCTGTGATTGGACTCGCCCAATATTGCTAATAAATTACAGAGACCTAACATTTCTGGCGACTCCGCTGGGGAAACTTTAACCCAGAATCTCTGGTTCCATGACAATTGTTTTATTTTGCAGCTGAGCCACCAGAAGCTAACATTTCTGGCGACTCCGCTGGGCACCCTTACCCAGAATCTTCATAACATTTTGAGAGTCAAAAGCAGCCTTTTCAAGCACTACCAAGAAATGGTAATTAAGATGAAACTCAATTGAATCAGTGACAAACTAGGTCAATCCTAGGATTCTTTCGAGTTTTTATCTAACCTTGGAAAATCAGCTAGCTTAGCCATAAGGATAGACTGTCTTTGTTTCATAACCGTAGCTAAGTTTTGAGGCAAAGTTAGGATATTCTTCCGAACCACAAATAAAAGCAATTTAGAAAATACCAAAAACATTTTAGATTGGTAGTAAAACACTAGTTTTGATATCTTTTGTACGTCTTTGATGTGTTTTACTTTATACTCTTAGACAGAGTCTGGAAAGGGCCAGGTAGCCTCCGGGTCTCATCCTCTTTTGGGGGTGACATATCTGGTGAATGCCCTCCCAGTCAATCTCTGGTTAGAGTTTGTTGTGTTTTGAGATATCCTTGAAAAGGAATGTTTCACAAACACTGTGGTGGATAGTGTACTCCTTTGAAAACACTCTGAACTTTCCACCTGGCGACTCCACAATCCTGAACAGACCTTAAGACTCCACTGGGAAGAACCCTTATCATTATAAAATCATTCAAACTCAGTTAGAGGACTGTGGGATTTGAAATCGTAAAACAGATTGGTGAACCTCTCTAAGATTGTCATATCTGGTTGAACTTCTCTTGTTTTAGGTCTAAACAACATAGCATAGTGGCTTCTAAAAAGATTCACACTAGAGCCCATCCAGACCCTAACCCACCCGAGATAGTTGATAATCCAGAAAGTATCCTTTGGAAGTCTCCTAAGGTTAAATTATTAACTGTTTTCAGATCACCCTTGAGAGCTAATTCAGTCCCCGAAAATCTTTCAGCTCTGCAACAATCACAAACTGACTTAGTGAACCCATTTAGGACTAGGTCATTTGATGATATAATCCAGTTAGACTCTTAATCTTCACTTTCATCTCCCGAAACAAGTGAACATCCTGGTAATAGGGAAACAACACCTCTTGATTTACATTTCCTTCACAATTTAGGTGTCTCTCATCCAAGATCATCTCAACAGTCTACTCCTGGTCCATCCACTTCTACTCACCCTACATCGACTGTTCAAACCACTTCACCTCAGCCCACTTTCCCTTCTGTAAATCCACCTCCACCTCCTGCCATGGCAACATGGTATGCTCCCTTAGTCCTTCCTGTACCATTAGTCAATATTCCACAGGACTATCAGTCCAAAATTCCATTATATGATGCTAGTAATACCATAACAGCATCTCAACATGTGGACAAGATGAATGACTACTTTGACAGAAATGAAATTTATAATGACTCTGTCAAGTTGAGACTATTTGCTCAAAGTTTGGGGGGAGAAGTAAGAAAATGGTTTAAAGGTTTAACCCCCCATAGTATTAACGATCTCCAAGCCTTCCATCAAGCATTCTTAAACAAATGGGAAGTGAGGAAGAATCCTCTCCAAGTCCTTGCTTACTATAACAATCTCCATAGGAACCCTGGGGAAAGTGTACAATCTTATTGTACCAAATTTAACAGCGTCTATAATGCACTTTCCCCTGAACTAAAACCTCCTCAGGGCTCAGCGTTAAACAAATTTCCTAAAGGGTTTGATCCGGACATGACATATTCACTTAGAGAAAGAGTCTTTGCAACTCTTGAAGACATGCAAAGGGGTGCTCTTTTTGTGGAAGTAAACTTGATGGAGAAAAGAGCAAGAATGAAGAGCGAGAAGAGAGTATCTTTTAGAGAGGAATCCACCCCTTCCACTTCAAGCTCAAAGATGGAGAGAATGATGGAAGAAATGATGAAAGAGATGAGCATAATTAAGAGAGCACAAGCAAATCAAAATCAAACTGCTCCTCAAAATAGACACCAGAATCAGAATGTTAGAAGGAACCAACCTCCAAACAGACCCAGGGAAGATGATCAACAGATCACTCCTCCCTTTCATCAAAACTATGTAAGTGAGGTTGAACAAACAGAAGACACAGCAGAGGAAAAGGATATCAACATGTTTGGGGAAGAGGATGATGACTTTGAGGTTCATTATGATAATAAACAAGGTCTTTACACACCTTACGACGACAAAAGAAATGATAATGAAAATTATTATCGGGACATGGAAAATGTCATCATAGAACCTCAAAGAGAATATGACCTTAGAAGCAAGACCAGTCAACAAGCCCCCAACACCAAAACCTCTGACAAATCCTCTCAAAGCAGCACCGCAGCTAAACCCAAAACAGCCAAACAAAAAGACAAAACAGTGGCTGTTAATTCTGATAAGGATAAGGAAAAAAACACTCAAAATTCTGAAAAACAGAGTGAAGACATCAGCAGTACTAACACTTCAGCTAGTACTCCTTCTACAACAGTTGTGTCAAGTAAAACAAATCAGCAAGTTGTAATTGTTGATAGAGTGACAGCTAATAAGGTTGAAACAAGTGTTTCAAAGAATCAAACCCCTTTCAGCCTTGAACAGGAAATCTTAAAGATCAAAATCTCTGTTCCATTAACTGAGTTAGCTGCCCAACATGTATATAGGAACCAAATTTTGAAGGCTTTAAATATAGAGGAAAATGGAGATACAGTTAATCTTAGTGACAACCTACCAGAGTTGATTTTTGGCCCTAAGATTGAAGGGAAGTTTCAAGAAGGACCGGTTCCTCCCTTTTATGTGAGTTTGAACATTCATGACAAAATTCTACACAACGCTATGCATGATTCCGGGGCTTCTCATAATTTAATGCCTAAAGCTGTGATGGAGAGCCTTGGTTTAGAAATTACCAGACCCTACAAAGACCTATACTCCTTTGACTCAAACAGAGTAAAATGTCTAGGATTGATCAAAGACCTCCGTGTTAACCTAGCCCAGATTCCAGCCAAATGTTTACTCATGGACATTGTTGTGGCTGATGTTCCCCCAAAGTATGGAATGCTTTTATCAAGATCTTGGGGAGCTAAGTTACAGGGGACTATGCAGATGGACATGACATATGCGACCATCCCGGTTTTCAATCAGACCAGAAGACTTTACAAGGAGTCTCATATGCAATACACGGTTACAAGTCAAGACAGACCACGAAACTCTCCTATATATTCTGTCAATACAGGCCTTGATTCTTTTATCATGTTTAACAATGAAACTCCTAGTGAACAAGTCACTTTAACAGAATTAAAGGCTGACAGGGAAGAAGAGTATAATAACGCAGAAGTGTCCAAACAGTTTGCCACATGTGAAAACATTAGTAAACAAAGCATAGGTCTTGATTTGTCGGTTATGAGCCCATTGTTGTTAGGACTTAACAACCCAGAAAATACCCCTAACATTTCCGGCAACATCCCTCAATCTATTGAATAATTTTAGGAGTCAAAACAAATTCAATTGGGTGCTGCTAATCATGAACAGTCAGAAGGCACCATAGTTAAAAAGGACAATCGCCAAACAGACGAAACCAAAGACAGTCCTTTATGGAGTATGTATTTTGATGGGTCATGCACTAGAAATAATGTTGGTGCATGGGTTTGGATCATTAACACTGAAAACAACCACACAGAATTCATCTCATGCAAATTAAACTTTCAGTGTTCCAACAACATAGCAGAATATGAATCCCTTCTCTTAGGCTTGCATCTCTTGAAGAAATTAGGAGCCAGAAGAATTAATGTGTACGGGGATTCTGAGTTAATCATTAGGCAATTCAATGGGGAGTATAATGCGAATCATCCCAGACTTAGAGCCTATCAGAATGATGTCATGGATCTGTTGACAACATTTGAGGAGTCAAACCTGAGTTTCATCCCAAGGAAAAAGAACATTATGGCCCACAATTTAGCCTTTGCGGCCAGAACATGTCTAACGCCATATGAGACTGGAGACAACACAACTCCGATAAAATTTAGACCGGCAGTGCCTGATAACGAAAAATATTGGCAAGTGTTTGACAATGACAAACAAATAGAAGACTTCTTGCAATTCAGAAATGAGTTCGAACTGCACGGTTTAGATTCAGATTATGATACAGACTACAGTGAAGAAAACTTTCTTGGTGAAGAAGAATCGTCTCCTCAATCTACCAATATTAACCTATTGTCTAGCGAACTTAGGAACAAAACAGAATTAAGTGCAGAGTTAGAAACAGAAGAATTACAAACTCTGCAGTCTAAAGATGAAAATTTGCCGAGTGGTCTAACGCCTTTAGAGGAGTTGTTTGATTTTAACGATGTGGCCAATAAACCAAAACTGGAACCTGTAGAGACTGAAGTAGAGGAGTGCAATATAGGCAGTGAGGAAAAACCGAAAATGATCAAACTGTCCAAAACTTTGCCAGATCACATTAAACTCAAATACATAGAGTTGTTCCAAGAATTTTCTGATGTTTTTGCTTGGAGTTACGAAGATCTCAAATCCTATGACACTGAAATAATACAGCATAAAATCCCTCTTAAAGAAAACCAAAAACCATTTAAACATAAACTGCGCAGAATAAACCCTGTCCAGTTGCCATTGGTTCAGAAGGAGATCATGAAAATGTATGATGCTGGCATTATTTTCCCTATTAGATATTCTGAGTGGGTATCTAATCTGGTGTCCGTTAGGAAGAAGACTGGAGAAATCAGGCTTTTTATAGACTTTAGAGACTTAAACAAAGCTTCGTTAAAAGACAACTACCCTTTACCAAAAATGGATCACATTTTACAAAGGGTGGTAGGGTCTAAAAGGATTTCGTTGCTTGATGGCTATTCAGGGTATAATCAGATTTTAGTTCACCCTGCTGATAAATTAAAGACAGCTTTCACTACTCCATGGGGCACTTTCATGTATGTGAAGATGCCTTTTGGTCTAATGAACGCTGGAGCAACCTTTCAGAGAGCCATGGACATAACATTCTCGGAAGAATTGGGCTTCTTCATCATTATCTATCTAGATGTCACTGTGTTTTCAAAAACAGATGAAGAACATTTAGAACATTTGAGAAAAGTTTTTGAGAAGTGCAAAAGGTTTGGAATATCTTTAAACCTTAAGAAGACACTATTTGGTCTCCAAGAAGGTAAGCTTCTTGGACACATTATTTCAGAAGAGGGTATAAAGATAGATCCAAAGAGGATTGAGGCTATATTGCAAATATCTCATCCTCGAAATATCAAAGAGTTGCAGTCTTTCATTGGAAAGATTAACTTTTTGAGAAGGTTCATCCCTAACTTGGCAGAGCTCCTTAGAAATATCACAAACATGTTGAAGAAGGAGCAAGGGATAAAATGGACCTTGGAAGCAAAGACATCTTTTGAGCTGGTGAAACAAGCATTAACCAAAACACCGGTTCTCATAAGCCCCGATTTTTCAAAAGATTTTTATATCTTCTCGTTTGCATCAGAACATACCATTGCTGCTGTCCTTTTACAGAAAAATCCACAAGGACAAGAGCAGCCTATTGCATTCTTTAGCAAGGCATTGAGGGATGCCCCTTTGAAGTATAATATTATGGAAAAGCAAGCTTTGGCTTTGGTTAAAGCATTGAAAGACTTCATAGTATACATCCTTCACTCACACATCATTGCCTTTGTCCCAAATTCAGTTGTAAAAGACATTCTAACACAAGATCCAGATGGTAAGAGAGGTAAGTGGATTGCTGTTATTCTTGAATATGATTTAGAGATAAAACCCACTAAGCTCATCAAAGGCCAAGGTCTAGCTAGACTAATGGCTGAATCCAATTTTGAAGTTCTTGATATTAATGTGATTAATGCTTTGGACAACCAAGAAGAATTCTCAACTCCCATTATTGAAAACCATTTTCTGAATTCTCCTTGGTATGCTGATATCGTTTATGTTTTGCTTAATTTAAACATGCCTCCTGGTTTATCGAAAACGAAGGCAAGGTTCTTAAAGCTGAAAGCAGTAAACTATTGCATTGTAGATAGGTGTCTTTATTGGAAAAATGCTAGTGGTATATTGCTTAAATGTTTGCCCGAGTTTGATGCAGAGAAGATTAAGCAGGAATTTCATGAGAAGAGTGTGGAGGCCATTTGTATTGGAAGTCAACAGCCAACAAAATTTTGAGGGCTGGTTTCTTTTGGCCCACCCTTTTTCCCGATGTTCACAAAATGACAACTACTTGCCATAAATGCCAATTGTTTGAGGGCAAGAGAAAATTATTACCCCTTCCTCTGCATCCAATCACTGTTGAAGCTCCTTTTCAACAGTGGGGACTTGACTTCATAGGTGAAATCCATCCCTCGTCTTCTGCCCATCATAGATGGATCCTTACTGCCACAGACTATTTCACTAAATGGATAGAAGCCATTCCTTGTAGGCAAACCAATGATTCAATTATTATAAAGTTCATAGAAACCAATATCCTTTCCAGATTTGGCTTCCCTACCAAGATCATCACGGATAATGCAGCAGCATTCAGAAGCAAGAAAATGGTTGACTTCTGTCATAAATACCAGATAACACTAGGGCACTCCACAACCTGTTACCCTCAAGGTAACGGACTTGCAGAGTCCTCCAACAAAATCTTAGTGAACATAATGAAGAAACTGTTGGAAGACAATAAGAAGTCTTGGCACACAAAGCTGATCCATGCACTGTGGGCTGACAGATTAACATTGAAAAAATCCATTGGTATGTCACCCTTCCAGCTTGTATATGGTACAGATGCAATTTTTCCTAACAGCCTTGGTGTACCAGTTATGAAGTTAATTCAAGAGTTGCATACTAAAGATAATGACATGATCAGAAGAATAAATCAGACCATTCATCTTCAGCAAATCAGAGAGGAAGCGTACAACAAAACATTGCAGAAACATGACAGCATTAAGAAGCTTTTTGACAGAAGAACAAAGGCCAGCAATTTCAAGATTGGGGAGAAAGTGTTAAAGTGGGATTCAAAGAGAGAAGATAAGGGAAAGCATGGTAAATTTGACAATCTATGGCTTGGCCCTTACTCTATTCATTCAGTTGCTGGAAACAATGCATTCTTCTTACAAGAGCTGGATGGAACAGATTTGTTTGGGGGTTCAGTCAATGGCAGGATACTCAAGCATTACTTGTCTTGATTCATGATATGTTTTTAAGCCTTCTTTTTTCTTTTTTCCATTGTAAACATTTCATCCATCATTGCATTCAAAGTTATGAAAAATCAAAAAATACAAAAACAAAGAAAAATAAAAAGAGGGCAGAAATGAAAACAAGAAAGGAAAAGCCCCATGCCAAAAAAGAGAAATAAATTCTGAAAGTGTGCAAGCTCAAATGCCACTCCTCAGAAACACACTTCTAGTTAGTCAAACTGTTTAAACTTGACTAATTAGCTTTAAATTTTCTACTGATAGGTTAGTGAATTTGATTTTCCAAACTGTTTAATCTTGGCTCATCAGTAGATAGATTAGGATAGAAATTAAGGTTCAAACATGTTCAAAATCTGAACCAAAGTTTCCAAAGAGAGATGACTCAAAACTGTTTTATTTTTCTGAGTCATAAAAGAGAAAAACTGGTTCTAATTTGCCCAAAATCTGAACCAGAAAACAAGGAAGAGACAACTCAAAACAAAATTAAAAACAGAGCTGTAAACAAAAAGAAGGCCATAATGAGAAACTTTCAGATCTTAAGCCTTCCATTTTGATTTAATTTTCTGCAAATAATAATCTATGTGCAGCTTGTTTTTATGCCATAGATCACAGCAAGTCAAACAGCTTAATCTTGACTTCGTTGTTTTTAAATTTCTGTTATGGAATTTAGAGAATGAAAGTCTGTTGGACTGTTTAATCCCAACAGACAGTAGACTAGGTAGAGAAATATCTGAGCTCAACTGTTTAATCTGAGTTCAGGGAGAAATAAGGATTAGAAATAGATTAGATTTCCTGCTTTCAAAAGAATAAAATGTTGTGAATAGAGTTTGCCAATCCAAGTGCACTCTGATGAAGAAAAAATGCTAGATCGTAGGATTGGGTAGGTAGCAAGCTTGTTGATAAAGGTCCATTGCTTTCATGGCTGCCAAATATGTTTTTAGAGAAGATCATTCAATCACAGAAGGACAGCCCAATGGATGAGGCAACTAGTCAGCCTCCCAGAAGTCAAGTCTGAATTCTTGATGCTTTCAAGAAGGCACCATCCCCAAGTGGAGCCACTGTTAGCCACCTATAATATTTTGATATACCAAAAGGTGGCTAAATCTGTTTTGAGCCTTCAAGGAACAATTTTTCATTACTAAAATTTGTTGGCTCTCGAAGACTCCTTGTAGGCCTCATGCCTCTGTCCAAAATCTTCATCACTTTCCCTATTAATTCTGCTGATTTCCTGTAAGAAACTGCTGAAGAAACCATCATTTTCTTCCCTTTTTTCTCCATATTATTCCTTTACTTTTCATAACTCCTCTTCTTTCCATTTATGAAAAATTCCCCTTTCATAGTTAAAAACTCACTTTTTAACTATTCTGAAACCCCCAAATCCATTTAAAACTTTGAAACTTTTCATGGAAAACAAGTTTTATTGCTATGGACCTAAGCCCCTTTGGGCTAACATCCTAAACCACTTTCCCCCACATGCCCATACGTTAAAACCAAACGCCAAAGCTTTTCGGTGCTAATCGCAATCGGAGACAACACAAATGGGTTGATCGGAAAGACCAGGCTCAATGGCCCGATTGCGATTGGCCCTTGTCTTTATACTCCCGGGCATATTACATTCCATGAAAACCACCGGCCCCGCAATCGGGCGCCTTTTTCCCTTTAACTTATATATTTTCTGCCCGAGCCATTATAACTTGTTTTTATTGCAAAACTTTGGTTTTCATATGTTTAAAGGTTTTTCCTCCGGTGCGTAGGTCGAAGCAATCCTGACCGTTGATCTAGTCCTTCGATCCAACGGTCCGCGCACAATCGCATCGCGACTTTTCCCTGTTGCGCAATCGCATGCCCATCTCTGCGACCTCCGATTGTGATCCCTCCGATTCATTCCCCGCCGTTGATCTGGTCCTCAGATCAACGGCCAGCGCTCAATCGCAAGTTTCTAATCGCATGCATTTTTGTTTCATCCCCGATTGCGATGGCTCCGATTTAATCCTAGCCGTCCATCCTCCCGAAGATCCAACGATCCTTATTCCCTCCGATCAAAAGTCTTGCCCCCGTTTCTAAAACCCTCCGATTCATCTTCCGTCGTCGATCTGATCTGCAGATCAACGGCCAGCGCTTAATCGCATTGGAAATTTACATCGCATGCACTTGCCTGCCCCCCCCCCCGATTGAGATCCTCCGATTAGATCTGGACCGTCCACGTGTCCAGATCGGACGGCCCAAAACCACCCCGCCTTATTTCTTCTCCCCGCTCTCATTTTCCTGTTTTGCGCCGATCTCCACCGTTAGATATTTTTATCCGACGGCTACGCTCCTCCCTCGCCATCTGAAGCAGTTTAAACCTATTTTTCGCAGGATTTCTTAATTGTTTTGTGTTTGATGCAGGTGTTCTAAATGGTTTTCCATTGTATAACGAAGAAATGCCAAGAGCTGGGAATGACGATTCTCATGCCCTCGTTTCATTAAAAGAAGCCATCCGCAGGGCTCCATTCCATGTTTTGTCAGTACTCTATGAGTATTGATGCCGTAAAGCCCAGTGCGGGTCTGCACATCGACAAGACACTGTTTTAATTCAAACACAGTTAAAGAGTATAAGTTTGAAGACAGAAGCACAACAGATGAAGATTGAAGACAGTTTTTATGGGGATTACGACTAAGACAGTTATCAAAAGCCTAATCCCCAATCTAAAACACAGTTTAAAGGAAAACCTAAAGTGTTTTATCAGACGGAAAGCCTCCACCGCCACATCTGAGGCAAATTGATTCCTCAGCTACCACCGAGCCACCTGTTGCCTCAAACCTTTCAAACAGAGGCCGAAGTTATTGAAGAAGATCAGATTTCACCTCAGAGAAGCCAAGGAGTTACTTCTGCAGGGTAATCAATGCAGAAATATCTGCAGAGTTACTCCCCACATTACACAGAGCCTCAAAGTCAAAATAAAGCTCCCACCGAGCTTTGATATTTATTGTAAAAAGTTAATACAGTGATCCACCTGTAAATTTCTCTCTCGAGCCCCTCGAAAGGCCGAGAAGTCTTGAACCTGTATTAATTATCCTAAGAGATATTTTATCAGATCACCTCCTCATTCTTCTATAAATACCTCAGGAGAAGATGAGGAGTTGTTGGTTGCAGAACTTTGAAATACACTTGAGCTTGAGACTTCTTTTTGTACATAGTATTCACTGGCCCTTGAAGCTCTGTTTGTGCTAGAGTAGTTAGGTTGAATAGTGAACATGATTGCTGAAATGAAACATTGGACTTGAAGTTTGTAGCTGGTTTGACATCAATATAAAAGCTGTTTCATGGGATCCTGATCTATATTGACGGTGATGTTATTCTCATTTGTAACTTGTTGTTTTATTTCTATTTTCATGTTGTTTCATTCTCCACTGTAAAGAACAGTTTAAACAGGGTTAGGACCTGTTGTATATCAGTAACCTTCTCTGGCTGAGAAATCTTTATTTGAATGTTTTCTTCCAATCTGTGTTATTCAGGAATGACTTAATTCAGTTTAGGCATGAGAATGCCGGCGTTCCCTCATTTTATCGTCCTAGCTGAATATTATTTCTGAACGTTACTTTCAGTATATGTTATGTGATGATGAACTGAAGGAAGATATGGTTAGCCCTGGTCCCAGACTTGTCTGCATAACTAACAGATTGTTTCCCTTGGAATGTGTTAAAATCTGGCTAGTTTAGAAGCACTTGCTAGATCTTAGACCATTCTGTGTTATCGTTGTGTTTCCCCTTGTTTTGTATGTTTTCTATTGGAAGTGTGTCAAAGGCTGGTTGGTTTAAAAGTACTTACCAGATCCTAGTCTACTTTCATGTCCTTCTTAAAGTGTTTGTCAAAGGCTGACTAGTTTAAAAGTACTTCTCAGATCCTAGGTTGCTCGTCGTTCTGCATCTGTTTAATTCCCCTTCTTGATGTATCACTCCATTCCATAAATCAAAATTTAAAGAGATCCTTAGACATAGATGACTAGCCCCTTGGATCACACTTGATGTTGTTGTTCAATTAAAGCCCAGATATGACTCCATAGCCTAATGGACTAAAAACCAGCGTTATATCTATCTATCTTCCAAAACTGTTCTATTTGCTTGCAACTTCTCACTTTTGAAACTTTGCACTTAGGACCCCTCAAGTAACATTTCATGCTCAACCATCCAAAACAAAAAAAAACCCCTGGCCTTCATAACTAGCCTAATATCATTACCTTAAGCTTTTCAAAGACAATATCCATCTTTGCACATATTGGAGAGATCCCTCTCCGGATTCAGGAGGGCTAGATCCTAGAATCCCAAAGTTTGGTTGAAATGATGTTAACTCTGTGATTGGAATATCCCAATCTTGCTAATAAATTACAGAGACCTAACAGGGCCTACGACACGAAACCATTATGTCAAGTTTTTAAGAATTTTTTTGCAAGGATTAACTTAGGGATGGTCAACGTGAATGGAGACAAATATTTGCAATGAAAGATGAATTGAAGTTTAAATTTCTATTGAACACATAACGACACTATAAATGACCTCACAACATTTGAATTAAAGATAATACCGAAAAATAGCTAAATACTTTCAATGAGGTTTGATTAACTGTAAGACCAAAGTATTACCCAACCCAGACACGAGTGTGATGAAGTGTCGTGTTCAAGAGTGGCATGTTGCTTTTAAAACAAGTATAAAGGATGGATTCTTTTCCTCAAATTCCCCCCCACCATTACTGGTAAGTACCTCTTTATTTTTGTCAAGATTGAGGAAGAAATTTTTTTATTTTTGTGTAAGCTCATATTTTGGATGAGTCTATCTTAGTAATTTTAACGAACCCTAGGAAGGAGTGGTTTGGTCCTGTTGTGATTGACGGGTCCTATACTATTTAATTTTAACGAGTCTAGCATAGGATTAACTCGGTGTTTTCAATTTTAGGGAGTAAGAAGAAAAACATAAGTAAACTCCATAGTGTTCTTTTTCATAAATTTAGTCTCTCAAACCTAAAAAAGGATAAAATAATGTAGGAGATAACTCTATTGACCATGCTGAGTCAACGTATACCTTTTCCAAAAAAGGGGTAAACTTATACTTAATAAACGATTGTCCATTTATTTTAACAAGTTTGAATAGTCAAGTGCTTGATAGTATTCTCAAATTTAGAGAGTTGAAAAGGGCTTAAAATAGAACTCCATGGTTTCTCTTTTTCATGTTTTTCGAGAGTCTGAAAAAATGATAAAGTTTACTCTATGGTCAAAATGATTTGTTTTCAAATAAAGCTTGTTCTCTACACTAAGAACTCAAAAATTACAATAATTTGTTCTCAATTATGGTTAAAATACTGAAAATTTCAACTTCTAAAGGTCAAAAGAATAAAATATTATTATTTTATTCATAAAAACTTATAAAAACTGAAAAGAACAAGTCATTTTCACCATTTGATTTCTAAAGCAGTAAAAAAAGGTTTTTACGATAGAACTTCCAAAGCTGATATGTAACTAACCAGTGGAAAATTTCATGAACCATCAGTTCCAACTATTTAATCACTCCATTATCTTGCATTCTATCTATTTGCTTTTTCATTTTAGGCTTTAGGATTATTTTTTTGGAGAAAATACATTTTTAGAAATCGCCCTCAAGGGTGCACAAAATTTCCTTATCGGACCTACGCACCTCGATAATTTTTAACACAGAAAATTATCGTTCTAGCACAGTTTTTATATACATAATGTGTGCAAAAACAAAATGTGTACAAAGAAAACCCACCTAGGCATTGTGGGGTTTTTTAAAAATGGTTTTCTTTCCATCAAAATTGCTTCAAGTTCTTCCAAAATATTGCTAGTTCTTTTTAATGATTGTTTGCAGGAAAATTGAAACAACCATGCTCGAGTGGAGAGAACACGAGCATGAAACACATGATAATGAGGTAATTGATAGCCCAACAACGGTTCAACCTTTAAATAAATGTGGACTATATAAATTCTGCCCCATACAGGGAATGAAATCCCAAGTAGAGCTGATGATGTGGTTGGTAAATGCATGGGATATCCAGGGACAATGCTTTATCATTAGAGATCATAGGCTCATCATTGATGCAAAGGATATTTATTTCCTCACTGGTTTACCCCATAAGGAATGAGACATTTATTTTTTTTGCACACGGCCAGGAGGGAAACCCACAGCGTCCTATATGGTGCAATATTGCACTCAGGATTCACAATTGAATGATGGTCAAATCAATATAAAAACTATTGAAAAACTTGATCTTAAGATTATTTCTTTCATAGTTACTATATTATTTGGCAGCACGGCCCCCCATGTGGCCACCAAAGCAAAGATGAAAAAAACTGTTGAATGTTCTGAGGGAACAATATTCAACTAGTGTGAAGGAGTCGTTGTCAACATGAAAGGACAACTCACTCAAGCGAAGAATGGTAAGTTGAAGAATTTCGACTATGGTGCCATTCTTATATATTTTTCTTTAGAGAATTCCACTCCTCGTAACACAATAATAGTTAGTGGATCCTAAGGGACCGAGAGATCCTCGCATGTTGCAATGGGTTTCGTTGATGGCTCGCCATGGCGATGATGGCAGTCTTATTGTCTGATATACACCTCAATTCTTCATATGGCTAAGAAGCCACATTTTCATGATCGAGGATGTTGTGGTGGATTTGACACATGGGTGTATGAAATCGCATGAGTTTAGGGAGTGTGGTCTACTCTCTAAACTATAAGTAATAAGCAGTATCTGTGGGGAGCTCAGAAGTATAAAACTTAAATGAAGTAATACACTAAAGTATGCTTTGTTAAAAAAATAAAACTAAAAACACAAAAAAAAGCCATATATAGAGAGTTCCAAACAATAACAAGGTAAACAATGGCTCGATGGCCTCTTCTTATTGAATGCTTGGAATGAAAAAAAATATTACCCACTTGCCAAAGGGCCTAGGCAGTGGCTCTAGGACCCGATGCAAGGATGTTTTTCCTTCAAGTTCTGCCTTCTGACGTAGTCTAACTCTCTCTCTCTCTGTTGCAATGGGCTAAGATTTTTGGGTGTCCAACAATCGAGTTCTCTTCTTTAGCTCCTGCTCCTTGGGTCACACAAGACACTGGTGTTGCTTGGGTAACTTTGGCCAGCATAAATTTGTGATCACACATTGTTCATCTCTTTGTGGGTTTATATAGGCGAGCTTTCAAACCTCCTTCACTCCCTTGGTACATGATGGATGGTGACCCAAGGGAGGGGCATGATTCCATTGTGTGCTGAAATATGCTTTTGTGTGCTCACACAATGCCTAAGGGGGCGTTGGTGCTGTCCTTAGGCGGCTTTCACATAAGGAGAAACAATCCTTTTCTTTCTTGTGGTCCCGAAAAGAGACTTTTTTCCATTTCTAGGAATGCACGCTTATCGAGCTCCAGTGCGTGCAGAAGGTGCTCTTTTTGAAGGAAAAAGTGCACATTTGAGCATTTATGATTAGTTCAAATTTGATGTTATCAAAACCTTAGAGATTTTAAATACTTTTTGATTCCATAATGTATCCCTGTCCTATAAATCCTTAGGCTCGACATTAACTGATGTCGTTTTCTGCTGTACAATTTTCCAGTGTTAACAGATGCCCCCTAATGTGTGAGGTCTAGGAAGAACTGTATAATAGAAATACATTATAGTTTTTTTTCTATATCGTATGTGTTGGGTGTGGAGCCTGATTATCTTGTTTACTTTATATCATAGCATTGGAACCCTGTACCTTGAAAGGGGCGGCAACACCACCTGTAATTAATCACTGTCGTGGGGGGTCCAGGGGGGGCCGCAATGCTTTTCGGAGCCCCCCTTGCTGGGGGGTTTCGGGGGCAGCGCCCTCGAACCTAAAAATAGATGTAAAATTGCCTTGTAAAAGTATAGTAATTTCTAGTCAATCTGGGCCGTTCATAGGCTGATGATATGACGGTACAAGTTATGTTTATATTAGGGTTGTTTTCCCTAGAAGGCAACCCCTCGCTTTTATGAGGGTATTGTATTGCGGATGTGTATGGTGTGTGTATTCTCAGAGCGAGAAATAGATAGGGAGATTGTGAGAGAGAACATAGGATATTACAGCAGATATGTTGTAGGTTTTGTCTCTTCAATTTTTGCTGGATAATAGAAAGGAAGGACTGGCTATTCAGGGTGGACGTAGCCCAAACTGGGTGAACCACATATATCTGTGTCTCTCTGGTTTTATGTGTTTTGTGTGCTTGTATTTTTCGCATATTTTATGTGTTACATTGCTCCATAATATATAATTTTATATCAACTGGTATTAGAGCCAAAGGTCTATTTGGCTGATAAACTCGCAAGAAAGAAGGGTTCTTGGTTTGAGTGGGAGAAATGGCGGAAGACGGTAAATTTAGGGTTGAGAAATTTAACGGCAAAAACTTCCCATTGTGGAAGATTCAAATGGAAGATTAGCTGTATAAGAAAGATCTGTACCTACCATTGAGCGGAAAAACAAAGAAGCCGACGGCCATGAGAGACGCAAAATGGAACATTCTCGATAGAAAGGCACTCGAAACAGTATGGTTGTGCCTTGCGGCATCAGTCACCTTCAATATTTCAAAGGAAACAATGATAGAGGGTTTGATGCAGACGTTGGCGAAACTATATGAAAAACCCTCAGCCTCAAACAAGGTATTTCTTATGAAACAATTATTTAATATGAAGATGTCGGAAGGTGGATCTATTGCAGACCATTTAAATGATTTTAATACAGTTACAGTTAGTTAAGTTCTGTAGGGGTAAAATTTGATGATGAAGTTAGGGCTCTTTTATTTCTATGCTCATTGCCAGAAAGCTGGAATGGTTTAGTTACGGCCATTAGTAACTCTGTCTCTGGATCTAGTACTTTAAAGTTTGATGATGTTGTCGGTGCTATCCTTAGCGAGGAAATGCGATGGAAAAGATTTGGTGAGACATCGGGTAATGCTTTGAGTGCAGGGTCTAGGGGAAGAAGAATGGAAAGAGGAAAGAGCTCAGGTTATCGTAGTAAATCAAGGAAAGGTAGATCCAAGTCCAGATCAGGGATAGTGTGCTGGAAATGCGGAAAGAGAGGACACCTAAAGAAAGATTGTAGATCTTGGAAGGGAAAAGAAGGAGATGCACAGCAGAAAACAATCATGAAGCAAATGTGACAGGTGATGTGTTACGAGATGCTTTGATTCTTTCTTTCAAAAATGTTACTGATTCTTGGGTTGTAGATTCAGGGACTTCATTCCATGCCACACCTGATAAGAAATATTTTTATGACTATGTTCAAGGAGATTTTGGACAAGTTCGTTTGGGTGATGATAAACCCTCTAAAATTGTTGGAATGGGTAAAGTTCTTGTAAAACAACAGAATGGAAACCAATGGCTACTAAAGGAGGTAAGGCATGTTCCAGATTTGAAGAAAAATATGATTTCAACAAGGTAGTTAGGCAGTGAAGGTTGTGTGACAACTTTCACAGATAAAACTTGGAAGGTCACCAAAGGAGCGCTGGTAATAGCAAAAGGTGAAAAGGTTGGTACATTGTATTTATGCAATGGTATTTCTAACTCTGTTAATGCTTTAACTTCCAAAGGAGAAGATGCAGGATTATGACATCATAGGCTCGGACACATGAGTGAGAAGGGAATGAAGATTCTTCACTCAAGAAATTTTTTTCCAGGTTTGAAGAATGTTTATTTGGATTTCTGTGAAAATTTCATTTATGGAAAACAAAAGAGAGTCAGATTTCTCAGAGTTGGGAAAGAAAAGAAGAGCGAAAAATTGGAGCTTGTGCATACAGATGTATGGGGACCTGCTCAAGTATCATCTCTTGGTGGCTCTCATTATTATTTTAATTTTATTGATGATGAAACTAGAAAAAATTGGATTTATTGTATTCAGAATAAATATGATGTATTTGATACTTTCAAGAAATGGAAAGCTTTGGTTGAGATTGAGACATGAAAGAAGTTAAAGTGTCTCAGATCAGACAATGGAGGTGAATATTGCAGCAAAGAGTTTGATAGGTACTGTTCAGAGCATGGAATTCGTAGAGATAAGACAGTTCCAAGAACACTACAAGAAAATGATGTGTCAGAAAGGATGAACAGAAAAATCATGGAGCGTGCAAGGTGCATGAGATTGCATGCAGGATTGCCTTTACAATTTTGGGCAGATGCTGTAGATACTGATATTTATCTAATAAACAAAGGGCCTTCAAGTTCCTTGGATTGTGGTATTCCATAGGAAGCATGGACAGGTAAAAAGGTAAACTACTATTTTTTAAAGCCTTTTGGCTATGAGGCCTTTGTCCATATTAATAAAGAAAATAGAACAAAGCTTGAGGAAAAATCAAAGAAATGTACCTTTATTGGATATGGTGTTAATGATTTTGGTTATCGCTTATATGATTATGAAAATCACAAAATCATTAGGAGCAGAGATGTAATATTCAATGAAAAG
Source organism: Pinus albicaulis (assembly GCA_034641835.2). Classification (NCBI taxonomy): domain Eukaryota; kingdom Viridiplantae; phylum Streptophyta; class Pinopsida; order Pinales; family Pinaceae; genus Pinus; species Pinus albicaulis. Next base: position 1,305,339,910 of record CM076577.1, on the reverse strand, counting down.
GTCTTGTATAAGAATCAGTTGCAGGAAAATAAATAGGAAAAAGAAAGCAAGGAATACACGGTTCTTGATGAGATAACTGAAAAAGTAAAGGTGCCTGAAAATAACAATAATCAACAACCACAGCAGCAACAACCACCACAACAGCAACATGCACCTCAAACACTTGAAAGTGGTGTTAGAAGATCTACCAGGATAAGTAGACCCCCTGAACGATACTCTCCTTCATTATATTATTTATTGTTGACTGATTCTGGTGAACCCGAATGTTATGAAGAAGCAATGCAGGTTGAAAGTAGGAAGAAGTGGGAGCTAGCCATGGATGAAGAGATGGACTCCTTAATGCATAACCAGACTTGGGACTTAGTCAGGTTGCCTACAGGTAAAAATACATTGAAAAATAAATGGGTTTACAGGCTGAAGGAAGAAGATGGAGGAAAACATAGGTATAAAGCTAGACTTGTGGTGAAGGGGTTTGCACAAAATAAAGGTATTGATTTTGATGAAATATTTTCTCCTTTTATTAAAATGACTTCAATTAGAACTATTTTAAGTCTTGTAGCAGCAGAAGATTTACATCTTGAATAGTTAGATATAAAGACAACATTTCTCCATGGAGATTTGGAGGGAGAGATATACATGCAGCAACCATAAGGATATGAGGTAAAAGGGAAATAAAAATTGGTGTGCAAGTTAAAGAAGAGCTTGTATGGCTTAAAACAAGGTCCAAGGCAGTGGTATCTAAAATTTGACAAGTTTATGTCTGAACAAGGTTATACTAGATGTCACTCTAATCATTGTGTTTATCTAAAAAGGAAAAATGATGGCAGCTATATTATATTGTTATTGTATGTAGATGACATGCTTGTTGTGGGATCTAACATGCAGGAAATAAATGTGCTCAAAAGAAAATTGGCAAATTCATTTGCAATGAAGGATTTGGGAGCTGCAAAACAAATCCTTGGTATGAGGATAACTAGAGATAGAAAAAATCGCAAATTAACACTGTCTCAGAATGAGTACATAGAAAAGGTGTTGAAAAGATTTAATATTCAGAATGAAAAACCAATTAGTACACCTTTTGCTAGCCATTTCAAACTTAGTAAGGAGATGTGCCCCAAGATGCAAGAAGAAATGGACTATATGTCTAAAGTTCCATATGCATCAACAATTGGAAGCTTAATGTATGCAATGGTTTGCACATGCAGTGGGAGTTGTAATTAGGTACATGAATAATCCAGGAAAAGAACATTGGATGGCAGTAAAATGGATTCTAAGATATTTGAGAGGTACCACAAATCAAGCATTATGCTTTGGTGGTTCAAACATTGCTCTACAGGGATATGTTGATGAAGATATGGCAGGTGACAGAGATAATAGGAGGAGCACTACAGGATATGTATTTACTGTAGGTGGAACAACTGTTAGTTGGGTTTCAAAAATCCAAAGTGTTGTTGCACTTTCAACAACAAAAGCCGAGTATGTTGCTGCTACAGAGGCTAGTAAAGAAATAATTTGGTTACAAAGGTTTATGGATGAATTGGGTAAGAAGTATGATATGGGCACGTTATACAGTGATAGCCAAAGTGCCATTCATCTTGCAAAGAACTCAACATTTCATTCCAAGACTAAACACATACATCTCAAGTACCATTTCATACGGTCAGTATTGGAAGATGGACAGTTGAAGCTGGAAAAGATACACACTAGCCAGAATCCTACAGATATGCTAACAAAAGTTGTAACCAGGGAGAAACTAAGAATGTGCTCAATTTAAATTGGTCTTCAAGGATGACAATGAAGATGAGGAATAGCCAGGTCCAAAGAGGAGTGATTGTCCAACAAATGAAGCAGCGTTGGAGTTGCTACAATCAGTCTCCAAGTGGGAGATTGTTGGGTGTGGAGCCTGATTATCTTGTTTACTTTGTATCACAGCATTGGACCCCTGTACCTTAAAAGGGGCGGCAACGCTTCCCGTAATTAATCGCTACGGTGGGGGGTCTAGGGGGGGGGCGGCAGCACTTTTTGGATCCCCCCCCTAGCGGGGGGTTTCAAGGGCAGCGCCCCCGAAGCTAAAAACAAATGTAAAATTTCCTTGTAAAAGTATAATAATTTCTAGTCAATCTGGGTTGTTCATATGCGGATGATCTGATGGTAGAAGTTATGTTTAGATTAGGGTTATTTGCCCTAGAAGGCAACCCCTCGCTTTTATGAGGGTATTGTATTGTGGCTGTGTATGGTGTGTGTATTCTCAGAGCGAGAAATAGATAGGGAGACTGTGAGAGAGAACAAAGGATATTACAACGAATCTACTGTAGGTTTTTTCTCTCCAATTTTTGCTAGATAATAGAAAGGAAGGACTAGCTGTTCGGGGTGGACGTAGCCCAAACTGGGTGACCCACATATATCTGTGTCTCTCTAGTTTTATGTGTTTTGTGTGCTTGTATTTTTCACATATTTTATGTGTTACATTGCTCCATAATATATAATTTTCTAACAGTACGTAGAGAGAGAGAGAGAGAGAGAGAGAGAGAGAGAGCGAGGCTTGCATGTATAATAGACAACACCTTGCACCGGTTCCGAGATAACCATGGCCTAAGAGCCCCCCTGCAAGCAAACAAAGTATACAACATATTTTCAAAATTTCAACAAGGCGGGCATGTCCCATGCTCATGATGCTGTGGCTAGTTAAACAAAATTGACAGATACATGTGCTATCTGTGTCACTACTGTGGTAGTGATGTTTGTGGTTGCTGACGACGAATGTTGACGCCCTCAGGGGCATTTTTTATTTGACGATAGGTGGAATGTGGTACCCATATGTGTAATCTTGGTATGGCATATCACTGTGCAATGTACGCATATGTACTGGCTGGGACCTCCCCATGTAAGAATTGTTGTCAGAGACACTTATAAAGGCACGGGTCTTTGATGGATCTTGATCAAAGTGCAATGGTTGTAAGGTACGATACCATCGTGACATGAAAGCTTTTGCTGTAGTCAAATGTTAAGAGGATCGATGAAATCTATGGGCAATGATGTATCCCATAGTGCTACCCGAGGATACCCCTTTTGCATGGGGAGGGGTCATCCAAGGTACCACTTCATTTTTGGAAAAGAGGTGTTGATGTCGATAAAAAGGAAGCCTTAACCGAACCATAATGGGTTTAACATAGGCATGTTCGTGAGCGGTAGCTGAAAATGGATGATGGGGATTCAGTGGCCCAAGGTCGAAGTATATTTGAGTAGCTTGGCAGCAGTCATAGGTATTTCTGAAGGGAAAAATCCCTGGAGTCGGCAGGACTTCCAAGGCGGGTATGAACTGGCTATGATTGTCGTAATGGTGCATGCATGGGGGGTATGAAATAATTCGACCAAGAGAGATGGGGGACTGCTTCCATGGGAGGAAAAAGTGTAATATGAGGGTGAAGAGGCGAAGGGCGTTGTTTGTGATATTTTTACACTTACCAAAAGAATAAAATAATGGGGTTTGGTTTGTACAAAACACAGAGACATGTACCCAAAAACATGAAAGAGGGTCGCTCACTTGATGGTGTGAGGATGATGTTTTGCTGGGGGTAGGGGTCCCATTGTTTGGTCTCATGTGCGGGGTTGATGAAGCGGAAGATGTCGCAGATGGGTTAATCTTGATGGAGGTATGGTGGGCCAAATGTGGTGCATGGAGGTGTGCTTTCATTCTGCTTGTACAACCCGATCGTCCGGGAAGGGGGTTGGTTTAGATGGTGAACTTGACCTTATGCATGGTATGTGGATGGGCATGAGGTGCTTCCCAGACTAAAAATGGTATGGCCATGTCGTCACTTGTGGGGTGATGTATGGTCTACTTGGGATGACGATCGCCATGGAGGGGAAGCTCAACCGACCATTGCGAACATTTATCATATGCAGGGCGAGGTGATGATAAACGTGGTCATGTATGAGGACCCTATGTTTTATTTCTGATGGAGAAATGATGTCAGGATATGCAAAGTTTTCTGGGAATCTATCATGCTGAGGGTAGAATGATACCTGCTCCAGAACTTTCAGTGGTAGGTGTTGTGAATGGTTTGCGGGTTCTTCCTGCAAAAAAAACTACCTCAAGTGAAAGAATATTTTTTTCATCCAATAGTATTGAAAAAAATGAATTTTGGAAAGGAAGATGGGAGGGTGCATACTTGCCGGCACTTGAAAAAATATTTCTTTGAACAACGAATGTAGGGCATCGCTTTCGTTTGTCATGGTAAACTGATTATGGTGCAACTTACGGTTTGCAGAATGGACCTTCTGATCTTCTGTTATGGACCTTCAAAGTTCTGGAAAAGGGAAATAAATAAGGGATTATGGCCCTAATCCTATTCATTTGTACTTGTTGATGTTTGGGAGATCAGAGGTGATAGCATAGCCTTTCTTGCCGTTGCGGTTAGCCTGTGTACTGGGGATTAGCGATACTATGCCGAGGTAACTCTCATGACGTCCTGCATTTTAATTTTTTCAGTTTGGTGACGCCAGGGGCCATGCAAATTAGGTTTTTATGGCCTCAAAGGGGCTTTTTTCCCTAGATTGTGTGGGCGATCTACGCAAATAGGCACCCCCCTTGCGCTTATTTCTCAGGTACAGCCACGCGAGGGCATGTTGTTCCTACCTCTTTGCACGCAAGGGTGCGACTCTCTGAGAGATAGGCGTGCAAGGGCAGTGTTTTTGAAAAAAACTTGGGTTTTTTGTTGTCCCTTATGATTTTTCTCCTTTGTACTGATGGGTGCCTATTGCTTGGCAGGTTGGTGTGGAGAGAACGAGATTGGCCTGAGATCCGGACTGCTCTGGCTGCTGATGCTGGGCCGCACCGTCAATTGGCCGCATGGGCCTCCTGAAGTTTGCTGAAAACGAGTTCCTTCAGTCATAGGATCGTCTGCTACATTATATCATACGGTATTGGCGTAGGAGGCGCAACATGTTTGTCTTGAGGGGGACGAACCTGATTGTCCATCCAGAGATGGATATTTACTTTGTGACCAGATTACTACCTCAGGGAGAGGCGCTGAGGTATCCACTTCCTGCTGGGTGAGTGAACATGGACAGGTTCCAGAGGAGGCATTGCGGTGGTGTGATCGCCTTAGTGATAGATGTGGTCTGGCCGTTATTGTGCGACTGGAGGGGTCATTTGCGCCTCATTGGGCATCGGGCCCATAGTTGGCGGTTTTATGCCATTTGAGGAACGAGAATTTCTTTGATTTTTCACGTTTCTTCTTTGATGGTATGGTGACACAACTAAACTGTGTCCAGCATGGATCCAAATCATTTGCGTACGCCAGCCTTTTGTGCAGTATCATGTACGAGAGGGTCATGCTGTTGAGGCCCGTAGTGGCTGTGCCTATTGGGGGGCCGAGGGAGCCACGTATGAGGAGGTGGGATCCGATGATGCCATGCGGCGGTGATGGCAGGGTGGGTTGTTATTAGAATGACATGACGGAGGCCTGGTTCGAGGCCAATCCGCTGATTTTCTTGCCATACCCTTACGCGGGGATGGAATTTCAGGGTGATCCAGATATTGGTCTCCCTTTTGGTTATGTTTGGGGTTCCGTAGGTATGTGTTATATTTCTGCATTTATTCAAGTTTTTTGTGTACTTGAGTGTTTTTCATTGACACTGACAATATTTTGGTTACTCATGTAGATGTTGGCGAGGTGGGACGCCCAGTGGCCCGACTAGTGGGTCACAACCCTCTACCATGACTGCCTGGTGGTCAGGGGGTTGGTGCTATAGGTGAACTGGGCGAGGGTGCCGGTAGACCTAGCGGGGATGGTGCTAGTCCTTCTGGTGGGTAGAGGCAGCTCAGGTAGAGGCTCTAGAGGACTTCCGGGGTCGAGTGGACCGTTTTACCTATGGGATGTCTGCTCGAGGTCTTATGGATGACTTTGAGGAGATATGGCTAGAGACAGTGATGGCTTGCGAGAGGGACTACTGGCCTACTCTACGACGGGTAGCTATCGTAGTGGAGACAACAACTCCAATGGTGGTACCAGGAGCAGTGGTGGGCCTAGGTGCTCCTCCTGAGGGGGCACCCTCCTAGGGTATATTTGTACACAGGGAAAGCACCCTTTATGAGGATGCTTCCATTATTTTTTATGACCTCTGTATTTTTGGGCTGGCCAATGGGCCAGTGATACTATTTTTGTACTCTGATAGACATATTTTTTGATATATATATGAGAGATCTTTTTTTCGGCTCTACATGGTGTGATGTCTATTTCGGTTTATGCATTTGTGTTATGCTTATGGATATACAAGTTTTTGGTTTTTATGTATGGTGGTTTGCTCGCGATGCATTCCAGTCTAGGATATTGTTAGCTATGCGATCAACTATTTGGTTTTGATTCCTTGATACATGTGAGAATGTAGTATAATCAAATTGTCTGCTTAATCTTCTGGCACGCAAATATTTTCTAAATAGGTTTGCATCTCTGGTTTCAAATGCTTGGTTTAACTGTGAGACTACTAACTAGGAATCTAGGTAGACATGCATATGGCGGATGCCCTGGTGGAGGGCCTCACACATAAGTCCAATAACGACATCATATTCTACCTTATTTTTGGTTTCTGACCCGATGCACACGCCGTTTGAACATAGTGGTGATCGGTTAGGGTAGTAGATGACCCAGGCGGCTGCAGCTAAGTTTTGAGACCATTGCGATGCTCCATCAGTAAATCTGAAATAAGGTTCAAGTTGGTGATCCATGGTGATATTTTGAGTGCTTTTAGGTTTTTTGGGTAAAAAATATTTTGGTGTTGGGGTTTTTGTGTACTCTAACTCTAGGGGATAAGGGCTACAGGGGCCCTTATGGGTATAATTTCTTGAGGTAAAGGTCGTTGATGGGGTTAGTGAGGTAGGTCCCATCCGATTTTGTCAATATGTATGCCCCCTACCGGAGGCAATTTTTGATGATATAGGGTCCTTTCCACAGGGTTTCAAACTTTCCTCGCCCTAGGGTTTCTTTTGCGACATCACAGTGAAGGACTAGCTCTCCTTCAATAAATGAGCGAGGGGTGATGTGGTAGTCAAATGATGCTCTTACCATTTTCTTATGGGCCTTATTATGTTGGAACGATTGTCACCTGTTTTTGTCAACTAGCTCTAGTTGTACTAGGCGTTGCTCTAGAGGCTGGGTATCATCAAGGAGTTCGATGCCTGTATGGAAGTTTGGGATCTCGTGGAAATTGATGTAAGGGCATAAGGTGCCTTGGTTTTTTGTGATAGGAATAAAGCTGAATTCTTGTGATGGAGGGGTTGTTGAAATCTTGTTTTGGGCATGCGATGACAGAAGTCGTATGTGATGAGTTGTGTCGCTGGCATGCGGTGGGGGAAGGATCTCTGCAATGGAGTCCTAAGTGAGCCGATAGTTAGCCTTCCCGCTAGGACAGTCAATTCCCGGTATATGGAAGTTGATTTTATCACAATGATGTCTGAATGTTTGTAGCAACGAACATCCCTCTGGTGCATGATTATGACTAGTGCAAATGGTGCAGGGTATCACAACACTGACATAGTAGATAGTGTGTGAATCTACACTACTCGGTGTTCCAGATGTCGACACTTGGAAAGGTTCTGTTACAGAACAAGTTGTCTTATGTTTCTATTTTTGCATCGTGGGTTGAAAATTGCCTCCCTTTTTGGTGGGTGGCTGACTTAATGCTGCTCTAGCTGCTCTCAGCTTGGGGAGATGCATGCACTTAAATGTATGATGAAAGTGTGAGAAAATCCGGCTGTAAGTGTGTGTGATATTCTCTTGATTAGAGAGAGGATTTTGGGGGAGAGACGAGATTATGCAGAGACTATCTGCAAGGGGTTTGAGTTCTCTGCATTGGTTTATTAGGTGATCGTTTAGATGACATAGGCCGCATGTTATCCTAGGCTTGGCCCGGGGTTTACGTGGTTGGTGTGCAGTCTTATCCGGTTTATAACACAATTGTGGTGGTGGGGACGTTGAGCCGGCAACATATCTTTTATTCCATTCCTGGAGTTCACTCGTCCTCTTTTCTACGACATTAATCATGTAGATAGTGGGACAAATCCGTGAGACATAAGTACAATATCGGTCATAATGATTACCCTAACATATCAGGAAAAATGTCCATGATATGGGTCTCCCATCATGCGTGGTTTGAGGTCGGGTGGGGTACCATCGTTGGTATGCTGCTAAGTCAGGGCAGTGTACTATTATATGGTCCATCTTCTTGCATAACGTGCATGCGGGTGGGTTTCGTGAAGTGCCTACAGGGGTAACTATGGGTTTCCCACTAGGTCGTTCTTCAGCTGTCAAGAACATGATAGACCCGCTCATCTCCTCTGCTTGGGTCATGGAGCTGCCAATAGATTTGGCATCCATATCATCTTCTTGGGAGAGATGAACTATGGCTGAGTGGAGGCTAGCTAGGGCTAGTCGAAAGCGAGGTATGTAGTGACAATCCTCCAAGAAGTGATTGTCGGCGCATAACGGGCATGTGAATTGTGCTGCCTGTAGTCCCACGTATTAGACCCTTTCGATTAGATACCATCTGTGAATGAGTTCCAATGTGGCACACTCTTCGAGGTAGTGGCCACGTTCATCGCATAGCATGCAATGTATAATGGGCATTATTGGGGGGCGTTCTATGTATCGGTGCTCCTCTTGTATGTACAAGATGGTGCACAACTCGTCATTAATAGACTGGATGGAGGGATCCTCTTGATAAGATCACTCGATCACATGTAAGGTGTCCCTATACCATGGTATTTCTGGACAGTGGTGGGTATAATTCCCATAGGTGTGACAGAGGGCGCATGCGTGATTGGTATGCAGCGGTTTGCCTATACTTTTGGTGGCAAGTTATTTTTTATGGGAATGTCGTTTTGAGGTGCCTGCCTCGCAACCAAGGAGTGGTTTTAACTCGTCCAACTCCAGGAATATGTGAGTAGGGTGTCCTATGACATAACATATAGTGCAAGCTGATGAATCCCTTTGTATGGTGGGGGTCACCACTTTCTTTCCTTTCTTGGCGATTTTCTTTACCGTGGTTGCCGGTTTCGCAGTGGGGATTTTCCTTGCGGGGGCAGTTTCGGCTGCTAATTGGGTAGGTTGGGGCTCATCGGGACCGGGGGGATGTAACCCAAATGCAGTAATGTTGGTATTTGGTGTTCCTAGAGGGGGAAAGAGATACCACACTGGGAATGCCAACGATATGTTGGGTAGTACCAGTGTTGCCAAGACCTTCTGGGAGGTGAAGCGAGGAGGTGGGTATAGGAAAGGAGTTTGGAAGGCATCATAGAATATGGAGGCTGTAGTAGCTAATGCCTCAATGTCGTTACTGCTTAAGTCCATGTCTTGACTAACCTCGGTGCTTGATGTGGACATCATGCACACAGGGGCCCCTGTGGCATCAGGGGATATCTCAGGGATAATAGGAGGATCTCCTAGGAATGAGCCTAGGACGGATGAAGATTTGAATTGGCCAGATCCATATTCTTGATACCGTACAAGACCATGAGTGGCTGTGTCTACATAGGGTAGAACCATATCTGTGTTGGTTAAAGGATGCTTTTTGTGTGCATCAGCTGGTCTACTGTGATGATTCGATCCTCGTGGGGGAACATCATGATGCGGAAAACGGAGGATGATATGGCAGACATGGCGTACATGTAACTCCACCCAAGGAGTATATTGTAATCCACGTGAGCATCCAAGAATTCAATGTCTATGTGGACCGTTTTTCCGGCTAAGCAGACCGATACATTTTGGAAGAGACCGATGGGGGTTGAAGGATGACCGTCGTATGCTCTGAGATTGATGATGGAAGGTTTGAGTTTTGGGGGTCCTATCTTCTGCCATACATTCTTTGACATGATGCACGTGGATGCACCCTGGTCAATGACACATCGGTGAATAGTGATATTCTATACCGATACTGGTATCTGGAAGGCGACCATGGAGGGAAGCCTAGGGGTGGCTTTTTCTAAATCAAAAGCCATCATGCGCGGGTCGGCAGGGTCGACGACACCTAAGGTGAAAGTAGGGCTTTCTGCTGCTTCGGGCATGACTGCAGTACCTCCAAAGCGGACATAGCAGTAAGTGACTGGGCTAAATCGTCTACGATGTTGTAATTGTGGGCTACTTTAGAGTAGCTACCTGCTCGCCTATTAGGCCCTTTAACCATTTTTGGAAATGGTTCCAAAGGAATCTTTGGAATGGTCAAACGTGCAGTCGGCGCAGGCGTACTAGCCCCTGATGTACCAGTGTTTGGTGGGGTGTCGTAGCTGCAATTCAGGGTTTGGAAAAACATTTCTTCCTCGGCCATGTAAATTTCATGGTTGTTTTTCTCAGAATCGCTGGCATTTTGCTGCTGAGTGCTGATCGTTCCTTGATGGGGGAAGGGTTCTTGCATAACTACAGTTGTTTAGGAAGATCCTCCTTGTCCTCGATTACTCTGAAGCTTTTTAAGCTCAGGGAGTTAGAGACAGTGGTGAGTATAGTGCCCGTACTCACCACATATCAAACAAGAATGGTTTGTTCGTAGAGGTGGCCTTTTGCCTTGCTTTTGAGCATTGCTTGGCTCCTGGTTCTGGTTCGGTTGGAGTTATTTCCTAACTGGGGCCGTGGTGGGCGCTGTTGGTTGCTACCCCTTTGTCCAGGGTTCCCTTTGAGTTTTTTTTTTACCTTTCTTTTGACCACATTAGGAGGGTAATTCTCCTGATCATGCTGGTGTGGATGATTTTGGGACGGCTGCACAAAGTTCACCTATGCATTGTTTTTCATTGGTGGGTTATGTGGTTGGGACTGAGCATACTATTGTCCTATGTTTTCACTTGGCTGTTTGGGGGGGAGTTCTTCCGCAAGTTTTTCTTCCTGCGTATTGGGTCCCCCCTGCCGGAGGGTAAGGTCCTCCTTGGTGATACGCTGGCGTCCTATTAGTCAAATTTTGCTGCTGCATATGATGACTTTGAAATCTGGGTTGAGACATATTCTGGGTAGACCCATGTGTGTAACCGGGATTCTGACTGTTGTTGCCTAGGTACCCTTGGGTCATTGACCCAATAAGTCTATCTGCAGAGTTTGACGTGCCTGGAAATTCTTGATAAGATTGCAGGTGTGGGGCATTAGGCAGGATATTGTATATGTATCCTGATTGCGTATAGATCAGTTCAAGCTATTGGGCTTTACTGATTACATCCTCCTCAGATGTGGGGTTACGTTGCGCCACATCCTTTGAAATCTTTACCATTAGAGTTTTCAAGAATAAATATAAAAGGACCCGGTCGTCGAGTTATGCTTTGCATAAGCTACGATGCCATCTCCACTCATCGAGATGTTCAGAAATGTGGGTAGAGGGAGATTGTCTGAAATGAGTGAGTAACTCCATTCCCGAATCGTGGTGAATGGGTAGTTGAAAGTATGTGAGGAACGCAGTAGTGAGGGCACTAAAGGTTCCATGTGAAGCAGGGGGTTTCTCTACGTACCATTTCGCAACCACTCCCGTGAAAGTGTGTTGAAACAACCTCAATCAAATAGTATCGTCATTGATGCTATTCAATGAGCACCACAGGTGAAAGGTCATTATATCATTCCCTAGGTCTTCCACTTTCTTGCCCTCAAACTTTGGTATGTATGAAGGGAGCTTCGTGGACATGGGAGGCCAATTAGGGTCATGTGCGATGGGGTCATTAGTGAGCTTGGTTAAATCCGGTAGATTTAATGTCACTAAGAAGGGTGAATGAGAGGCTAACTCCATGGAAATGTGTGAAGACACGAAGTTCTGGTTAGAATGAGGGTTAGTCTGTGATGTACCCGGTTGTGAATTCAGTTGGCTTCCCGTATGGGATGCACTCTCCTGCCCCCTAGGGGATGAGGGGGGATTGATGTGCGATGTGGTGTTGGGAGACTAACTAGGGTTCCCAACTAAGGTTGCTCAAAGAAAGGAGGAACCAACCACTGTGGCAACGTTACGTCTTTGATGCCTAAACGGCGAAAGACCTGGAACCCCTCCCGATAATGGGGGGAGGTCCAAAAGATGCCTAGACCGAAGAGGTTCCGTTGGAACTGTTTGAGGGTCATCCAGGTTGAGTTTTGGAAAAAACTTTTGAGGATATTGAATTTGTGATCACGAAAATTTTATGGCCACATACATAAGACAAAGCAAAAATGAAATGAATTTTCCTTTAACTTAATCTATGTGAGCAATCAAGAAAAAAATGGTTTTGTTTGTTTGCGCGTGATACTCAAAAAATCCTAGAAGACCTAATAACTTCCTCACACACTCAAAAGTAACTAGGTCTTGAGATGATTTCTTGCGAGTGCTGGCACAATGTCCCGTAAGAGCTGGTGACGCCCCCAGTCAGTCGAAGAGAATCAACCAAGGTAAGGTTATAGGGTCTGGTGCTTGCCTGCACTGTCACCTATAGGGTAAAGGATGCCCTAGTTTTGGCCACTAAGAACCACCGTCCCACGTGAGTGTTTGAGTCTTGGGATTCTTGGTAGTCAGCTAACAGTACCAAGTATCAGCGGGGTCAGGTAGCCCCAACTGATACCGCACGCACTGTGCCTAAGCCTAACCCCCTCTGAATCGGGTCTCTACCGTGCTCGGGTTTTCTTTTTCGTGGGCTGATAGGTGGATTTTAAAGCTCCCTAAAAACACAACTTCTATGTTTCAAATGTGAATCGTGATCAAGGCAGCTTATTGGATGCCTACCCCCTTGATCCTAACTTAAATTATAATTTCTCTTGTGGCCCCTGTAGGGAGAGTTTAGTGAGTTGGTTTAAGTTATTTTTAGGTAGCTTTATTTTCTTAGGGGTGAATGTGTGTGAGCGTATGGTGAACAATCTCATAATTTGAACATATGGATATCAGTGATCCTTTACAAATTCCCTTAGTTAAACTATGTGACGTTGTTCTTTTCTCAAATAAAAAACATTTGCGGATAATGGGCCGCTTCCAAAACCTCCTCATTAGTCTATGTGAGTGAATAAAGGGAGATGGTGAATCACAAATATAGAGTGTTCATATGCTTGTCTAGGGTCACCCAATGGCGCAAAGACATCAGAGATTACTTGCTCTAACTTGCAATTCAATCCTAGTCCCGCAATTTCCTAAATGCAAAAATTGAAATTTAAACTAAACAATTTCTACACTAGCTTATGCATGTGTGGTCATGAGCCACTTACTTGGACTATTTAAACTAAGTGTGCATACAAGAATTTGCAAAAAACATAAATTGTTCGGAAAGCAATTGTTAATTCGCCCCCTACTTAAACTATGTGAACACTTTTTTGCAAAAAACCAACTTAAATGAAAACTAACTAAATGCCTACAAAAAGTAGCAGAAATCAGTTCTCAGAAGCTGTGGGGTATCAACACAGGTGTTAGAAGATACATTAGGGGCTTCCAAACACACTTATAAGCAGAAAAAATGCAGAATATAGGGAGAAAAACTCTCTCTGCAAATTGCGCACAAAAACCTCTGAAAGGTGTGCTGTCCTGCATGCAGGTCACCTTTGGACATGCGCCCTGTGTGTTTGTGTGAAAAAACAACAAGAAAAATTCCTGCAAAAAAAAAAATAGGAGCTGCCTTCTTCAGTCTGTCACCTCAGTGAGTCTAGGGACTGCAAGATGGGTTAGAGGACTGTTAGCTCCACTCCAGCATAGACTAAGGGTCTCCTGCAAAAGATGGCACAACCACATAAACTTGAAACACGTCAGTGGAGTCGCCAATCCTATTGTTGTGGATTCGACACACAGGTGTATGAAATCGCACGAGTTTAGAGAGTGTGGTCTACTCTCTAAAATACAGGTAACAGGCAGTATCTGGGGGGAGCTCATAAGTATAAAACTTAAATTAAGTAATACACTAAAGTATGCTCTGTTAAAAAACTAAAACTAAAAACACAAAAATAAGCTATATATAGAGAGTTCCAAAAAGTAACAAGGTAAACAATGGCTCGATGGCCTCTTCTTATTGAATGCTTGGAATTAAAACAAATCTTACCCACTTTCCAAAGGGCCTAGGTAGTGGCTCTAGGAACCGATGCAAGGATGTTTGTCCTTCAAGTTCTGTCTTCTGACGTAGTATATCTCTCTCTCTCTGCTGCAATGGGCTAAGATAGTTGGGTGGCCAACAATCGAGTCCTCTTCTTTAGATCCTGCTCCTTGGGTCACACAAGACACTGGTGTTGCTTGGGAAACTTTGGCCAGCATAGCTTTGTGATCACACATTGTTCATCTCTTTGTGGGTTTATACATTATGGATGGTGACCCAAGGGAGGGGCATGATTCCATTGTGTGTTGAAATATGCTTTTGTGTGCTCACACAATGCCTAAGGAGGCGCTGGTGCTATCCTTAGGTGGCTTTCACATAAGGAGAAACTGTTCTTTGCTTGCTTGTGGTCCCAGAAAGAGACTTTTCTCCATTTCCAGGAATGTGCGCTTATTAGGCTCCAGTGCACATAGAAGGCGCTCTTTTCGAAGGAAAAAGCACACATTTGAGCATCTATGACTAGTTCAAATTTGATGTTCTCAAAACCTTAGAGATTTTAAATACTTTTTGATTCCATAATGTATCCCTGTAGTGTAAATCCTTAGGCTCAACATTAACTGATGTCGTTTTTTGCTGTATGATTTTCCAGTGTTAACAAAGGACTTCCCCTATGGAGGGGTGGATTTCAGGGGAATTCCAGATACAACACTCCCACTAGGAGCACAATGGGATGAGTTAGGTAAAAAGTCTCATTTTGAGTTTTTATGTTTTATAATTTTTATTTTATTTTTTATCATCCAATATTGATAATATTTTTTTTTAAACATAGATGTAGGCCCAGTACGACCAACAGTGCTTCGTCGATTTGATAGATGAGGATCACAACCTATAGTAGCAGTTCCACCACAGATTGGTGCAGCGAAAGCCCTCACAGAGTTGGAACATAATCTAGAGAGGCTTAACATAGATATCATAGAGACTAGGAAAAATGATTTTTCTCTCTGATACTAGAGGCATGTGAGTGGGGTTCCTAGTCCATTCAGATGATACCCGCGTCGAGTGGCGTGTGCTATACTTTGCTATCATGCTCATCATCATAGATATTTGGACATTTTAGACATCATTTTTGTTTTTTTGTATCACTATATTTAAATCATAAGGTGTTTGAGACCTATGATCATATATGATGTATATTTTTTGAAAAACTGTGATAAACAACTATTTTTACCTAATGATGATTACTACTTTTGGTCTCTAAGTATCTTGTTTAATATGGAATGAATATTGTTTTTATTTACGTTCAATGTTGCAAATGTCTATTTAAAACTTGATTAGAAAATGCATCAACTAACATGTTTAAATTTCTTGAAATGTGTTGATATTCAGTGTAATAAAATTTTCTTTTCAAGAGATGGACCCTTAAAAACATTTTTAACAATAATGGATTTCTGATTGCATAAACGCCATTTAAATGTAATACAATGAGTTGTGAATCTAACCTAACAATAAAAAATCGAATACCAAATGCAATGGCATCAGATAATATCTCAATTACTATGCTATACTCTGCAATATTGTTTGTTGTTTTACTGAGGAAAACCCCATGAATAGAAACTAACTCATAAGTGGGTGAATAGATAAAACAAGTAGCGGAAGATAGGTTTTGTGTACTATGAAAGGTGTTGCCAGTAAACCTAATGTATGTCTGAGGGAATGTTGACATCTGCAATATCGAGAGTAATCAATATAAGTAGAAAAACTAGTAGAAACCCGCAAAGAAAAATAATTAATCTAAGGCACGCTTTTCCTAAAAATGTAACTAATGTACAATGAATATCTCCACAAGATAAATAATGCATAATATCTCTTTAGATAAAGACCATTTCTAGGATTATCTAAAGAGACACCGTCATAATCAACTAATTCATAGGCCCCTTTTGCAAGCACATGCTTAAAAATTTAAGGTCCATGCTACATTGGTTCAAATTTACTAGTGCCTAGCTTATCATGAGCTTGATCGTATACTAAGACTAGATCACCTTCTGAATAGACACGAGGATTAAGGCTTTGATCACATTGTGCCTTAAAACATTTTTATGAGCTTCAACAACTAATGCAGCGGTGCAGTGAATCTCATATAATTATGCTAAGTATAAGAAGCGCTCTTCCTCTTTAGAGGTAGTCGGTAATAACTCGATGGCTAGTTTTAGCGACAAAATTTCACATTCAATGGGTAAAATGACTTCCAAACCATAAATGAGTCGAAAAGGAGTAAACCTTGTATATTTTTTACGGAGCTACGGTATGCCCACAATGATGAGAAAAGCATGGTGTGCCATTTCGATTAATGAATTCCTACAATCCATTTAATCATATTGGTTAAAAATTTGTTTACAACCTCAACCTGACCATTGGCCTGTGAGTAATAAGGTGTGGAATTATCATGGCGTAGGCCGAGCTGAGCGGAAATTTATCATAATTTTTGAAAAGTAGCTACCATGATCCGTAATGATGCCTTGAGGTACATTGAACCTAGAAATCACATGATTGAATATGAAAATAGTTGCAGTTTCGTCATTAACCTTAAATGTAGGCATCCCCTTGGCGCATTTTGTAAAATAATATTCAATGAGAATAATATACCCATGCCCCTAACTGAGTGAGGATTAAATGTAATTAAATTGAAGCTCCATTTTGCAATTGGACCGATAGTTGTGATTGGGTGAAGAAGAGAGGGAGGTGCACGCATCTTTTGATAAAAAATTTGACAATTGTGACATTTTCTAACCAAAAGGATACAATCTTTGAAGAGTTACAGCCATAAATATCTAGTGTGAAATATATTTTGGGTTGTGGCAAACCTAGACATATGACCACCACATGCTCCAGAATGGTAGTCATTTAAAACCCTGTAATATTCCCAATTAGCTTCAAGCTAGTTGGAATATTAAATTTTGTTTTTTCTTCTTGGTTAGAAGAATAAGAGGGTAGGGAGACCCATAAATCTCCTTAATAGGAATAAAATCACTTCTAATTTGAATGGGTGTCATATAAATAGCTTGATTAATCACCCTTATGTGTGAAAATGGGATGGAGCATGTAGACTAGGTCAACTTTGACCAAATCAATAGCGCTGGTATGGAGGAGTGGACATTCATTGAGGGACAACGTAGTTTTGGAGAGAGATTCCATGCATAGAAGTAGCGGATTTAATGAGTGGGGTCTAAGGAAAGGAATATCACCAAGAATATAAGGAAGGGGATGGAAACCATAGAAGGCATGACTGATTATTATTTTGTTTATGGTCATTATGACTTGTTGCTCTCTTCAGCTGTTTAGTGGAGACTGCAGTGCTATTTAGCACAAGGGTGTTCTCGAGAAAGAATCCCACCTTCATTCTCGGGGGACTTTGAGTGCCCACTCAGGAAAATCATTCGGGCTACATTTCCACATTCCGGCATAAGTCCAAGCTCCATATTTTTTCTACAACATTGTTTCTGCTGAGGGTTGTGTTGTGTTGCAGGGTGCAACAATGGAGGGTTGATTTGGGTTATTTCTGAGCTAGTTTTAAGTGGAGTAAGGTTTCCTTATATTAGGAGGTTAGTAAAGAAGGCCCTTGAGCATTATTTATACATTCAGCACCAGTCCAAGGTGTTATTATCCCCTACAGCAGAGTTTCAGTCTTGAACTACATTATTTTAGGGAGGAGTTGCAGGGGTGGTTTCAGTACATGATTTGGGGAGTTATTTCTTCAGTTGAGGGGACTGAATTTCATCCAGAGGATCTATTGGAGAAGAGCTACATACTTCTACATCAGCTTCAACCATATCTTCCCATTTATTCTATTGTAGTAAACCTTCAGCCCTAGGACTGCAGCTCACATTTGTATTTTCGTGTATTTTCTGGAAACCCTCTTGGGTTGTCTTGGAAAGTTGATATAGAGCCTTGATATTCATGTATAGGATCCTTTGAGGCATATGTCAGTATTTTTATATCATTGTATGATATACTGTTGTAGTTATGTCCATTATGACTGTGTTGTAGCAGCGCTTCGGCATTTTTCATAGTAGCAACATCTCACTTTTGAGAGTGTGTGTTTATGGGAGGCTTGTTAGCTCATATCCTATTACTTGTACCTCATTATTTTTTATTTATTTGATGCTGATATTCATAATAAAAATGCTCCATATTTTATGTAATGTTATACACTGTTATTTCCATTATTGTGTTCAATCTTGCTACTTTTCCTATTTTGGGATATTACAGTGGTATTAGAGCATAATCTTGGCTTAGCCTATGCATCTAAGCCAATATGTCATCAGAAGAAGGAGATCCTCTCACAGATAGAGAGAAGAGGTATCTCAAAACAAGAAACCAAAGATATGATTATACAGATGAAAAAGAAGATAAAGGCAAAACTCCCTTATCAGGAGGAGATCAAGAGAAGGAGTATCCCAAGCTTCTTCTTCAAACCATGCAAGATATTGTAAGAGAAATCAAGGATATGAGAATGGATAGAAACAAAGAATCCCCTAAAGGGTTTCTACATGGAGAAGGCTCTCACATTTCACATGACTGGAGTGATCAACTAGTGAAGCAGCAGGTTTTCCAATGCTCTACAATGCCTACATTTTTAGTAGTGGGAATGGAGGGTTTCAAGAACAAGAAACTCTTGAAGACTATTTTCTTGAGTATGATTCTCAATCTCATAGATTCGAGGACCATTTGAGCTTTCAAGGGTTCTATCAGATCAAGGAAAATAGGAGACCTCGACATCACAACAGAGGTGGAGGATTCATACAACACAATGATCTTCGCCAAACTATGGGCAGATTTTTATTACCTGCTTTTGATGAGTCATCTAAATGCACTTCCAAATCTTGGGTAGAAAAGGTAGACATCTACTTCCAGTTGAACCAAGTACCAGATATGGAAGCTGTCAAAATAGTAGCGCTGCACCTTGAGGGTGAAGCACATGATTGGTGGTTTCATGGTATTTCTACATTGGGCCCATGCTAATGTGATTGCATATTCAAAGTTCACAAGGACCTTGGTGGAGAGGTTTGATCGAAGAGACCCAGAGGCACCTTTCATTGAGCTAGCTAAGCTCAAACAATCAGGTAATACATAAACTTACATTTCTAAATTTCTAAAACTTTCTGTTATGGTTTTTGATTTATCTGCAACTAGGAGGGTCTATATGCTTATTGATGGGCTAGTAGAACCTTTACATGGGTTGGTTAAATCAACCAACACCACTACCCTTCAATATTCGATTTAAAGGGATAGAGATCTACAAGATGCCTTGCCAAGATAAAAGGAAACATTTAAGTAAAATCCCACTTTTCCATCAAAGGGAAAAGATGAGAAGGCTCATCCTTCAAAGGAGAGCCAAAACAAAGTACCTCTTAGTGATGATGTCCGAAGAGACTTGAGGAGAAGGAAGCTTTGCTTCACATGCCAAGAATCATGGGCACCTGGACATAGATGTGTAGTAGGGAAGGAACACTATATAGAGGTATTTTCTGATGATGAGAAGGAAGAAGAAGAGGAACCAGAAGGAGGTCAAAAAATTGGGATAGCAGGAGAGGATACATCAGCACCAGGAGGTGGGAATGGAGCATTTTCTCTAATTGGAGGGGCCCTTGCATCATTGAGGGGAGTACCCAAGTACTTGACCTTGAGAGTTCGAGGTTCCATTCAGGATAAGAGGGTTTCAGTGTTGATTGATAGTGGAGCTACCCACAACTTTATTAATGCCCAACTTGTTAGGTCCCTGTAATTTTTTAGATTGGTAAGACCAAATAAACAAGGGCAACATCAACCAAAATTTGGAGTCCGAGGACCTAGCCTTCTTGGCCTCAGAGAGGGCTCTCTCTATATTTGTATAAAAGATATAACTTGATTGATTTAGGATGCTGATTTTAGGCTAGTTAAAATGATAGCGATTTTTTGTTTTGTTTTGTTTAGTTGCTTTTCAAGAAGAACAAATAGAGTAAGAGAAATTTAAACCATTGGGCTATGGAGTCTGTGAAAGTTTTGAAGAGTATAACAACAAATCAAGGGTGTTTCATAAGGCAAGTTAACAAAGTCAAATGGATCTTAATAGCTTATGTGGGTGTGAAATGAAAATTAAGTTATGAGTTTAGTAGGTTTAAAAGGAAATTAGGAATCCTTTAACATATACTAGAACAAGAAGAGTCTTTAAGATCACTATTTTTAAGAAAGAACCAAAGGACAGGGCACACCATAAACTTCTTTGGCCTAACTTTCATTAGGGGAATTTTGAGGTCTAAAATGGGCCTCCTAAGAAAAATGTACAACAAAAATAGCTTTATAATAACCAATAGGATTCAAGATGATGATGTCAACCATGGGGGATGATTCACCATTTTTTAAGTAAAAGGGTAAAAAGATTAAAAAATAACAAAATAATAATACAATTTTTTCAACTTATCTCCCAAATTTGTTACTCAAATTTCGAATGGGAGTACTCGTTGGATGCAAAATTTAATTCCTCATCTAAGGAGTAACCATGTTTCATGCTTTTGATGGACCCTGCTATACGAAAAATGAGAAATACATAAAAAACGTGATTACAATCACATTTTTCATGTATTTCTCATTTTTCTTGTAGCAGGACCCATCAAAAGTATGAAACATGGGTACTACTTGGATGAGGAATTAAATTTTGCATCCAATGAGTACTGCACAAAATTTGAGTAAAAAATTTAGGAGATAAGTTGAAAATATGACTTGAAAAAGTAGTTTTTTCATTTTTCCCTCTAAAATTTGATGATGTCATCAAATCTTATTTTATTATTTCCATTATTATTTTATAATTTCCTCAAGAGGCCCATTTTAGACCTCAAAATTCTCCTAATGATCAAGTAAACTTTAAGACAACAATCTAGCAAACCCTAGAGAGCAGGGAACTCCTAAATTCTCTAGCTTTTCACATTTAGACAAAGAAAACATTTAAGATAAAAAATTAGTAACGATTAAAGAGCATGGAACTCATAAGTTATTCAATCAAAATTCAAATACCTTTAAAATGAATTTTCAATATAGACCAAAGGACAGGGCAAACCACAAACTTCTTTAGCCTAAACCCTAGTAATCAAATTTCAAAGAAAGCCTTGAGAACAAAATTTCAAGCAGAACCAAAGGGCAGGGAAAACCATAAACTTATTTGGTTGGACTATACTGAGTTAATCTCAAGAAAACAAACTAGATGGAACCGGAGAGCAGGGAACTCCTAAAATCTCCAGTCAGACCCAACAGAGGAAAATATTTAAACGACAGAAAGCAGACAGACTTAAGGTGCCTCTAACAGCATATCTTAACCTAAATTTTATGTTTTGTTACAAGATAAATTGATATAAAAAATGGAAAATAGAAGGACACAATTACAAAATTAGAATAACATCACCATTTAACAAATTCCATGAATCCTATGAATGTGCTTGTTCCATTGATATTCAGTCCAAAACAGTTACAAAGCTCCAAAGCCAAACTCTTTAAAACTTAAATTCTATGAGGTATTCAGCTTAAAAACCAACCAACCAACAAAAAACATGAAGCATACATGCAGTATTTATCTACAAAATTAGGAGGTGATCCTAAGCTAGGGTTTCAGATTTGCATTGATTACAAAGTTAATGCATTTTGACCTTTGATACCATGCAAGGCCCAAGGCAAAAAATCAGAGACTCATTCATTGTAATAATAACTCCTAACATAAAATATAAGCTAACTTTGGAATATGTTGACTTTAAGGCTTCTCAAAAACTTTTACAATAACTCCTAGTAAGGGCACAACTCCAAGGTACAGGGGTGCAGTGCAAGTGCAAACGCACAGTGCCAAGGCAGAAAATGGCTTGTCTTGCAACCAAATTTTGGAGGCCTTCCTGATGTCCAAATGAGCTCCATGATGGCTCATTGGAAAGGTCACTAAGTCTAATTTACAAATATTTATTCAATTTCGAAAATGGTGCCCATATGACCTGTCAAAAATCAATTCTCCCAAGACTGGTAAACAAGCAGTGCCAGGGTCAAAAAGAGGGCAGAAAGGTGATTGTTTGGTGGTTTTTGGCCCTTTTGAGGGACCATTTTTGCTCCAAATCTTCTGAAAATTTATGAGGTTGATGTAATTTTCATTAGTAACATGAATATGCTGACCATAAGCCATTTGGATGGCCCGAAAAAGAGCACAACGCCAGTGGCGCTGCATGTTTAACAAGTTTTCTACATGCCAAATTGTCCCAAAAATAAAAATTTGTTCAAGGTTGCCAAAATGTACCAAAATTGTGAATTTTCTTACTAATTGAGAGGTTAGAGGCATGTTGAGATGCCTCAACAATAATTTCTAACTTCCGCTTCTCCTTTTTCTTGGCTAGGGTTTCCTTCAATTTGTTCTTCAACTGCCTAATCTTGGCATCTTTCTCTTGGATGATCAGTCTTGAGTTGTCATGGTCATCTAGGTCATCCAATTCCACCAAGTCAAACTCTCTCTCTTTCTCATGATGAATGTCTTCCTCCATGTCATTTTCTCAAATGGACTATCAAGTTTATAACCTGTGTCATTTACAAGACCAAGTTTTTTTCCCTTTCCCTTGTTGTAAATTGTTTTCATCCAGGAGTAGATAGTCTACATCATCAGTACATTCTGCTGATAAATATTCCAACACCTCTATAGAAGTGCTAAAATTTTTCCTATTTTTCTCACTTGCAGGTTCCGAATTGAGAAGATAATCCCGCTTTGTGATCATTTCTTCTTGGCCTTTGTGCCTCAACACCACTATCTTCTCCTTCTGACGTCTTTAAACTATATTTTATGAAAACCCCAGGGTGCAAGTGAAATGAATGAGGGGAAGGGGATGTGTAATATCCCAAAAGGGAGAATGCAGTAATACTGAAACACAATATAATAACTGCAGAAAAGTAAACAATAATTCTATATACACATCAGAATGCAAAGAAATAGCTGAGCCATTTTATTATATTGGAGGTGAAAAATCAAGTACAACAGTGCTCAAAATATGAAACACCCAAGACACAAGGGTGGCCTAGAATGACCCTACAATGATTTCCCAAGAGGGACTGCATAACTGTTGATCTACTGGAAGGTAAACCGCATTGTCCCTGCTGCAACTGTTGGGACTACAACTGCCTGAAATATAGAAATTCATATCTAGGAATAATGGGAGATGTGATGATGCTAAAATTGTAGATCTGGACTCAATGATGGATTCCCAAGATAACCCATAAAGGGTTTCTCAGATCTGTAAGTCTAAGAAAACCATCATCTTAGGGCTTCACATATATGCTGTTGGGAATGTAGATGTTAAGCTAGATCTGATGATATGATGGCTGTAATGGTGTACAATTAGATCTATGCAAGAAGGGCTAACCCTTTTACTAGATCCTTGGGCTAAAAGCTCAAGATCTATCTCCTCCAATCTCCTCCACTCAAAATAGCTGCTGGATGAACAACAGCTTGAAAAAACTGAGCTGTTAGAGAGTGAGGCCTAATAGCCTACTGTTGGATGTGTCAAATCAACTTTTGAATGATGGAAACAATAGATCCAATATGAGGAGGTTATTCCTCATAGGATTTCCAGCTAAAATACTAGAAACTTCCTTCCTCCAATAGATCTGCAGGATTGAACTGCGCAATCCGTGAAGGGACTGCTGCTGCATGGAGGTAAAACCCAATGGCTTGAATGCCGTATGTAGATCTGCTACTCCTAAAAGGTTGGATATGAAGAAAAAAGTGGTAGGATGAATCCTCCACTGGTTTCCTAACTGAATCTTAGAAACAACCTCCTGAAGATGGCACCAATGCCTGATAAGGAATGAAGAACAATCCTCTTTCCATAGATACTCAAAGAAAGAGGTGGGATTCCCACTTGGGAACACCCTATGCTAAAAAACACTGCAAAATCTACTAAGCAGCCCAAGCCTGCATAGCAATGTCCTAAGACAAATCTATATCTAAACAGATCAAGAAATGAATAATCCAAATCATGCCTTCCATTGTGCCTTCACCTTCATTATATGCATGAGCCTTCCATTGCCTGGGCCCACTCCAAAACTGTGCTGTACATGTGGACATAGTCTCCATTTTTTACTGCGTTGTGGCTTCATGTCCTCCATCATGTTCACATAGGGTGATCACCCTATCCATCATATGTGCATTAAATGCACCACTTCCTCCACTATCTTATCATAAGTGCTTCATTATCTTCTTTGAATGCACTATGATCACACTTGACCTTATCAAAGATCCTCATGATTTTATATTTAAGATCCATGATCTTATTTGACTATTTCATCCTGCATAATCTATCTCATAAATGAGACATGATCTCCATTAATGGAGCTGCACCACTACTCCATGATTTTATATCTAGATCTAGAATATCCACATACACACATTGAAAGTGGATTTTATTCATCTTTGAGGTTTGTGGGTCCCTCCACCCTTTTATTTTCTTAATTTATAAAGAAAATCAAGAACTCTAATATTCCAAATATGATGTGAAAATTTGGGAATATTACAGGATGAGATGACTAGCTTGAAGGATGAAGGGAATGAGTATGAGTGAAGGGAATGAATGAAAGGGAATGTGTGTAGGGACAAACTAGATGAATGAAAACCCTAAAACAATGTAATTACCCTTTATGTGACTGATATTTCTTTTAGGAGGATGAAACAAGGGTAAAACAGTGATCACAAGCTTGTAATTAGGGTTTTCTTTAGGGTTACACTTTAATATATTTAAGGATCACCAAATAGCTAAAAAACAAGGTAAAAATGTGTACTTACTTCTCTGAGGGCTATTTGGAAGACTTTGGAAAAATTTGGAGAATATTAGAACTTGTTTGGGTTCATAGATCACTCCACATCCTTCTCTGGCTAGGCGTGCAGTGCTGCTAGTAAGCGCGCAACGCCTCTGCAAGGGCATAGCTACAAGCGATCAACGCCTTCAAAAATCTCATTGAAATTACTGGCAAGGGTGCAGTGCCAAATTCCAAGCGCACAACACCGGTGCAAACGTGCAGCGCCAAGGAGGCAACATCTTCTAAACGCGCAGTGCCAAGGAGGCAACATCTTCTAAACGCGCAGCGCCAAGGAGGCAACATCTTCTAAATGCGCAGCGCCATTTCTGCACCTTTGTGTAGACAACTTTTGGAGGCCTTCTAAATGTTCAAATTGGGCCTAGGATAGCTCGTTGGAAATATTATCTTTTCTACCTGCCAAATATACCTTCTTTTTTTGTTTGGAGTTCATTTTCCTTATCAAAAGATGATTTTCCCAATACTGGTCAAAAAGTGTTGAATGAGGGTGTAGAAATGTAGAGTGTTGGTGTAGGAAATTTTTGAAGGCCTTCCTCAACTCCAAATTAATCTCATGATAGGAAATATTGCTTTTTCTAGTTATCATTGTACTCATCAAGAAATTCATTTGGACACTCTAGATATGAGAAAACATTATTTTCCCAAGGTCACTCCAGAAGTGCAACAAACCTCTTGTAGCACCTGTAAATTTGAAATTTCTCCCAAACCATGATACCTGTGTAAAAACGAAAGGAATTTTTTCTTCCTTCACCTATGAGGGACAAAAACCTCTCTCACTTTTGTTAATTTCATCTATGTTTGGTCAGAAACATAGTTTGAAGAAAAAATGGCTCTATGTGTGGAAAATGATTTGTCCCTTGGAATTACTTCTTAGAGAATGATGGAGGCATGATGTTTATGATTTGTTATGCCTTCATACTTTCTGATATGACCTACCATATGGATCCTCTGCTCCTATGCCTCTTTTTCATAGAAAACCCTAGCTTAGTGGGAGAGGAAATTAGGGTTTAGTGCTTGTGAACAATGACGACTTGGGCACCCTTGGAACAAGACAACTCCCTTTGACATTTGATCAATTTCTGAAGTAAACACTTTTTGTATTTTACATTTGATGTGCTGGCATGTGGAACTCTGATTTGGCTTTGAAAATCCCACTTTCTAATGTTTTTAAGTCTTCTTCCTTTTCTCACTGATACTCTTTGACACTTTTTGCTTTCTAGGTTTGTTGAAGTCATGGAGCTGTCTTTTCTTTTACTCACTGAGTCTTGACATAATGCTTTGACAATTTGGTGATCATAATCAATCCTTCTCATATGTCTGCTGACCTCATCGGAATGAAAGGATGACCTTGAAAATTGAAAACCCTAATGACCTAATGAGACTGCTTTTTGACCTGTTTTTGAATGAAATTTTGACTTAAAAGACTTTCAAGTGAAAAGAGAATTTCCAAAAGTGCTATTATGCTCAAGGGGACATGGGAATGAGTCAGAAAAAAGAAATCTTAGAGGGAGGATGGAATTTATTGATGAGGGAAAATGGGGAAATGAGGTTTTAGGTAGGAAAAAATGATGAAAAAGAGAAGTATAAGCCCATAATGAGTCTTTCAAGAGAAATAGCGTGACCTTGAGATGGAAAATTGATAGATAGGGAAAGGTTTTATGAAGATAATGAAGGCAGTGATATTTATGAAACTCAAGATATTCAAGGAATATTGTTTTCAGAAAACTATAACCATTATATAGTCATCTAAATATAGTGAAAAATATTGATGACTAATAATGGCTCCACTTGGGGAGGGCAACTTCTTTAGGAGGTGTCAAGAAACTCAGAGTTTAGATATCTAGAATTTGTAAATCAGTGCCTTGTTTGGCCTTGGAATATTTCCTCCTTCTTCAATCGCTGATTTACACTTGTTATTTGAAGTTGTGATCTTAAAATCTAAAAAACATGATTGCTTCAACATCAACTCTACCTACCCTTGACACCATTTTTCTTTGGAAAGAAGAAACTATCTACTTCTACCTTGATATCATCCAAAGGCTTAGATTATACTGATGAGCTCTTTTATTCTCTACCTAATCTACTTATCTGTCAAGATTAAATAGTTTGACAGATTTTCATTCTCTAATCTATCAACATAAAATTTAAAACATGACCAAATCAAGGTTAAGCAATTTGACTTGTCATGAGCTATGGCATTTTGGACAAGCTACACACAGATTTTATATTTTCACAAAGTAAAAAACTGAGGGCTATAATTTGGAATTTTTCATTCATCCCTCTCTTTTCTCTTTGGTTCAGATTTGAGCTTTGGGAACCAAATATCTTTTCCTAACCTAGTCTACTGATAAGCCAAGTTTAAATAGTTTGGAAAATCTTCATTTCTAACTTATCAGTAATCAATTTAAATTTGTTCAACTATGATTAAGCTGTATGGCTGAACAATGTTTCATCAAAAAGTAGTGACATTTGGACTTTCACACTTTCAGAAATATTCTTTTTTGGTATGGGGATTTACCTTTTCTTTTATCCTTCCCTCTTTTCTTCTTTTCTTTGTTTCTTCTCTTTTTGTATCAATTTTTCTGAGATTTTTGTTCCGTCAAAGTGAAATATAATGAAAAAATTAAAACTAAGAAGATTCTCATAGTATTGAGCTTATTTTCACACCTACCTATTCTAGTCTAACTTGGAGATTATATATACACTAGGTGAACTCTTTTCTCCAATGCAACCAATCAATTAAATGACTACATCATTGATTTTTGTTCAGCCCTTTGGGTATGCTGAAAAGACAAAAAAACCACTCCCATATAACTTTATTTTGAACAACAGCACTCAAGATATTTTTTACACTCTACAACAAGCCATTCCTGGCATAGCATGTTCCTTGTTTAGATGCCTCTAAGAAAACAATAAAGGGATAATGAAATAATACCTGGCTCTAGGGATTTGAATAATTAGTTGTATCTAGGACCATTACTTTCTATAGCTTGTTAAGCTTGGGATTTTTTTGAGAAATAATCTCTTCCCCCTCTTCATGATCATCTGTCTTGGAAACCTCATAATATATTGCAATGTTGTCCTCTAGAAAACCTGATATGCTATGATTGAGTGGGTTGAGTTATGTCTGAAAGCCATCATTCTAATGAGTAGGAGAATTCTTAGGAAATATGTCTTTTTGAGAAGGTAGTATAACACCAGTATTAGTATGTTCATTTGTTTCTTTATGAGGCAAAGCTACAATACACAAGTCAACGGTAGAAAAAAATTAAATAACTTCTTTATATAAAGGTTTAGAGACTGGTTGCATGCTCAAAATCTGATTGATTTCTTCTTCAATTAAAGAAGAAGGAATTTTTCGCTTTCTTTGGACAAAAACCTAGTTTCCCTCTTTCTCTTGTGAAGGTTGGTCATATGGCTGAATGTCTTCTTGAGCCTCACACAAAAGAACAGATGAATCATCCTTTGTATCTTCAGAGAGATCTTGTGTATTTTCTTTTATTTCCTGATTATCTTCTGTTAGGTCCCTATATTAATAGTATAGTCCCTTATTATTGTTAGTGTAACCCCATTATTGTTATTATTTTACCCTGGTAACGCCCATATTGTTATTATTGTGCCCTTAAATTATTATTGTTAGGTCGGCTAGGATTACATTGTAGCCCACTAGGATTACATTATGGCCCCATGGACTCCTATATATAGAAAGGAGGTTTTGTAATTTGAATCATCCAAGAATTTTTCATTCATGTAATGTATTGGAGGTTGCCCCCTTGAAGTGGCTTATTTATAAGGCGTTGATATCTCTTTTCTACTATTTTTGGAGCTGGTTTCACAACATTTGGTAACAGAGCTTTGGATTCTAGGGTTTCGCTGCTCCAAATAGGTCATCATGGAATTTTCGCTATAACTTTTTTTCTACGAAGTTTCAGAAGCTGAAATTTTTAGGGTGCGAAGCCAAAATCCTAAGGAACATCGTCAAACAATTTTAGAGCTTGGTTCACAATATTTTCAGAGATATAATCTATGGAAGTTAGGTCTTTTTTCAGGCTCCTAAACAAGTCATTGTAGAATTTTCACTATAACGTTTTTTCTACAAAGGTTCAGAATCTGAAATTTTTAGGGTGCAAAGCTAAAATCCTAAGGAAACATGTCAAAAAATTTCAGAGCTTGGTTCGCAACATTTTCGGAGATATGATCTTTGGAAGGTAGTGCTTTTTCAGGTTCCCAAATTTCATCTCAAAGGGGTGATCGTGGGAAAAGATCCATAAATCTCTCTCCGAGCATCGGATTGGAGTGCTGTAAAAAGTGGTTGCAAGTGCATGAACTTTAGTTTCTTAGCTATCAATTTAAGAACTGAAGGAAGAAAAATGGCACATGGAAAGTTGTACAAGTTTTCTCTACTGAACCAGTCCAAAATTGGGTCATTGTGGGAGATTGGACATAACTTTGTCTTGAAGAATCCAAATCAGATTAGACTTGTGGCATTTGAAAGAAGCTTTAGAGGGCTACTAAAGGGCTGAATTTCAGATATTGAAGATCAACAATTACAGATATAATTAAATTTCAATATCGAGCTCCTCAAAAGCAAGTAAAAGGTGTGTATTTTTTTTCTGAATTGCATAAGTCTTGTTTGAAGAATAAAGTTGAATTGATTCCAAGGGCATATTATAGAATAGATATCAGTATTGGATTCTAAAATTTCCCCTAAAAATAATTCAACACCCATTAAGCCTTTAGAAGGCTCTACTGTGACTCATGAAGATGAAGAATGGCAACATGACATATCAAAATTATAAGAGCAAGTGCAACAAATTTCACTCTCGCAAAGAACAACAAAAAATGAAATGGAAGTTTTGAAGAAAGGCGTGGAAACTAAGATGGATGGTTTGAAGAAAGGCGTGGAAGCTAAGATGAATGGTTTGGAAGCTAAGATGGATGGCATGGGAGTGGGCATGGAAGCCAAGATGGATGACATGGAAGCTAAGATCAATGAAAAAATCAAAGACAACATGGAAAACATGAAGAAGGATATAAAAGTAGACATCGAGGGTTTGGAAAAGTTGATACAAGAAATGTTTCCTAATGGTGAAAAGATAGTAGAGGAAACCAATGATGAGAAAAAAATAAATGTTAATCGTGATTTCATAAACTCTACTGTTGGAGGGAAGAACCACCATATTCCAAAAATGGATATGAGGAAGTTTGATGAAAAGGATCCTGTAACATGGATACTATAGATGGAGAAATATTTTTATCTCCATAATGTGAAAAACACACAAAAGGTACGCATTGCAACTTTACATTTAGAAAAAAATACATTTGTATGGTATCGATGGCTTTGCTCCCATAAAAAAATTGTCACTTGGTCAATTTTTACGGAGGAAATGATAGCACATTATGAGGATACAAAGAGCAACACCTTCTTTAGCCAATTGATAAATCTCAAACAAAAGAGTTTAGTGGGGCAGCACGTTGAGGACTTCCAAAAATTGAATATAAGGGTAACTGATATTCCAGAGGAACACAGGATTGATCTCTT
Source organism: Pinus albicaulis (assembly GCA_034641835.2). Lineage (NCBI taxonomy): Eukaryota > Viridiplantae > Streptophyta > Pinopsida > Pinales > Pinaceae > Pinus > Pinus albicaulis. The sequence goes on along the minus strand of CM076577.1, from coordinate 1,305,309,512 downwards.
CATAGGCACTTTAAAGGATAACATCCAACATGAAGTTCGCGTTTTGGAACCTGATTCATTGGAGAAGGCATTCAGGTTGGCAAGAAAAATTGAATGTAAAATTATGGCGACAAGGAAGCCTGCCACTCACTTCTATAAAGAAGGAAGTGTTTCTACGCCTAGATTTCCACAACCTACAAGGTTGACACCACAACAATTGGAAGAAAAAAGAGCAAAAGGGCTTTGCTACAGTTGTGATAGCAAATACACTAAAGGTCATAAGTGTGCTGAGAATAAATTATTTTACATAGATTGTGAAGAGGAAGAAGAAAATGAACAAAAAGAGGATATACACCAGGAACCAACCCAAGAAGAGGAAGAAATGAGTCTGACCATATCGTGTAATGCATTGGCAGGAATTACCACTCCTCAAACTCTCAAGATAGAAGGACATATCAAGAAGAAAAAGGTAATAGTGTTGATTGATTCGAGTAGTACCCATAATTTTATTCATTGTAAGGTAGCCAAGGAATTGAATTGTTTCCTATACCCAGCACCAGAATGTCAAGTGATGGTTGCAAATGGAGGAACTATAAATTTCTTTGGAAAATGCCATAATATCAAACTAACCATAGGGGGAATATGTATTGAATAGTCCAATGCTTTCCATTCATATGGGAGGTGCTGATGTTGGACTAGGAGTACAATGGTTACAATCTTTGGGGACAATAGCTTTTAATTTTTAAGAAATTTTCTTGAAATTTTTTTCAGAAGGAAAGGAAGTTGAATTACGGGGTATTGCAGGGAAGCCAGGAAAGATAATAAGCTCTAATGTCATGACAAAGATTTTAAATAAAGAGAAACGAGGCATAATTGCACAATTATGCTCACTAGAAGTTCCAACATCAAAATCGTCTATTTCTGCAGATCTCCAAAAAGTCTTGGAAAATCATTCCAAGGTTTTTGAAACTCCAAAAGGACTCCCACATATTCGTGATCATGATCATGCTATTAATTTGATTCCAGGAAGTGTTCCTCCAAACATCAGGCCTTATAGATATCCTTATGTCCAAAAGAGGGAAATTGAACGTATGATTGCAGAAATGTTAGAGGCAGGTATAATTCAACCTAGTCAAAGTTCTTTCTCTGCTCCTGTAGTATTGGTACACAAGAAGGATGGATCATGGTGCATGTGTCCGGATGATAAGGAGCTCAATAATCTCACCATTAAAGATAAATTTCCCATTCCTGTGATTGATGAATTATTGAATGAATTACATGGAGCAATTTATTTTACCAAATTGGATATTTGTCCAGGGTATCATCAAATTAGAATGAAGACTGAAGATATTCCAAAAACAACATTTCGAACTCATGAGGGTCATTATGAATTTTTGTTCATTCCTTTTGGCCTTACCAATTAACCTTCTAAATTTCAAGGGTTGATGAATTCCATTTTCAAACCCTTCCTTAGAAAATTTGTGCTAGTATTTTTTGACGATATACTAATCTACATCAAGTCTTGGAAGGATCATGTTCAACATGTTGACATGGTGCTCAAAATATTATAGGAGAAACAATTATATGCAAAAACATCCAAATGTTTCTTTGGAGTACAAGAGGTGGAATATCTAGGTCATATTGTATCTCACGAGGGTGTTAAGGTAGAACCTAACAAAATTAAAGCCATTAAGGAATGGAAAGTCCCCACAACCATAAAGCAGTTGTGAGGATTTCTCAGGTTAACAGGGTATTATCGCAAGTTTGTTAAGAATTATGGGAGAATAGCAGCACCTCTAACAACATTATTGAAGAAAGATGCATTTTCATGGATTCCTGAAGCAACTAAGGCCTTTGAACATCTTAAAGAGGCAATGTGCCTAGCACCGGTCTTAGCTACGCCAAACTTCACAAAAACCTTTATTGTGGAATGTGATGCCTCAGGAAATGGAATTGTTGTTGTTTTAATGCAAGAAGGAAGACCCATTGCTTTTGAAAGTCGTCCAATCAAAGGAAAGTATTTACAGAAACATATTTATGATAAGGAAATGCTAGCAATACTGCATGCACTAAAGAAATGGAGAACTTACCTAATGGGAAGACACTTCAAGGTAAAAACTGATCATGATAGTCTTAAACACTTTTTGGAAAAAATACTATCTTCAGAAGAGCAGCAAAAATGGGTCACAAAGATGTTGGGTTATGACTTTGAAATAATATACAAAAAAGGGAAGCTAAATGTTGTTCCATATGCACTCTCAAGAAAGAATGAAGAGGTGGAAGCACTGCTTTGTGAAATTTCTATTATCCAACCAAATTGGATAACTGAAGCAAGAGATGAATGGAAGAAGGATGAAGATGTGTGGACACTCATTCAAAAGTTGCAACAAGATCCTAGTTTGTTTCCTGATTGTCTTCCTTCTCAACCAATTTCTTTTGATTTTCAAGATATTCATCTTGAGCATGGGATTCATGAATTTCCTCTGATAGATCCTCTAGGTGCCAATTTATTTTTATAATCTAAAATGAATCAAAGAATAAAGGTAGAGATTATAAATGTGTTGACTCCTCCTCTATTTCAGATTCTTTGATTTCATGATCACCTAGAGGGGGGACTTCTGGATTCGAAAAAGGATTTGTATCATCCATTTCTTCCCTGACTGATCCTTTCAGGCATTCCTCCTTGTTTATAGTTGCAACCTGCTTGCAATTCTCTCTTAATAGGGAAGCACAAGATGTAGGAATGTAACTTATTCTTTCTTGAAAACTTCCTGCATTTTCTTCTTTGCAATCTTACTCAGCATGCACATTTCAATTGTCATCTTTGCATTATAATGAATGACTTTTTTCTTCCCAAGAAAATAGCACTGGCTATTTTGAATAGTTATCTCCAACCTCAACATTGTACTCTTCCTCTTTCCTCCTGCTAATCATTGCATTTCTTTGTTAATTGTGTTTTTCAACATCTCTAGCTTTATCTCTGATGATATCAATTGCTCTTTATCTACTTTTTCCTTCTCCATTGCTATTAGCTTTGCCTCCCTGTTTATCATGTTGGTTTCCACATTAACTACCATCCTTTGCATTTCCTCCAGGGTTGAAGGGTCCCTTTCTCTTATCTGGAATGCCATCTCTGGGTCAAAGGCATTTGGGTAGTGCAAGAGAGCCCACCCTGGGGGTGGCTTTATCTTAGCAGGTATTGCATGGTATACTTTATCGAACCTGGCTGAAAAGTGTTGTATTGTCTCCCCTGGTTGTCTTTTTATATGTTTATACTCTTCCATGATGAAAAAAACATTTCCCAGGACCACCCACCTATCTAGGAAGACTTGAGTGAATTGATGAAAATTTCTAATTCTTGAAGCTGGAAGAGCTTTAAACCAACTCTTAACTTTTCCTTGCAATGACAGAGCAAACATTCTGATTCACACCTCATCTTCTTCTACCTCAAACAGATCAAGGAGGTCCTCAATATTTTGAATTTTATTTTCAGCAGTGGCTTTTGAGTTTTCTCCATAAAATCTGGGTAGTTTGTTTCTACAATTTGCAGGAATGTCATGGAGGAACCAAAGGCTTGTATTTGCCCGAAATTTATACATGTATAGGAAGTACAGAAGGAGTCTTATAACCATTTGAGATTTCAACAAGAGTAGGTGAGATAGTATGAGGCTCATGTTTTCCTGGGTTCTTCACAAGTGCATCAGGAATGTGCACAGAGGTATAAGTATGTACAGGGTCTGCAATTTGGGGTTTAGCCTTTTGAAGCTCATGAACATTCCAAAGATCAATGTAAACCTCAGTCGTATATTCTTGGTCAGGCTTAAAGTAAGATAGAACATAGTTACATATAAAAACAATGATCTCTTGGATCCAATTTGAGCTTGAATACCCTCTCTTTCTAGGTTGACCAGTCATGTTTCAGGTTCTTCCTCTAGCGGAGTCTTTGCAAAGAACTAATCTAAATTTGGAGTCACCAGGTTGATCATTTCAACTTCCTTGAGGTTGGCTATTATCCACCATCAACAATTGCATTCCAATCTTGATATATTTTTGGATTTTCTGAGTTCTTTATATAACACTAATATTTTCAATAAGTGTTTATTTCTCCCCAGTGGAGTCACCATTATGTTAGGTCCCTGTAATTTGTCAAATTGGTAAGACCAAATAAACAAGGGTAACATAAAACCAAATTTGGAGTCTGAGGACCTAGCCTTCTTCAACTCAGAGGGCTCTCTTTATATTTGTATAAAAGAGATAACTCGATTGATTTAGGATGCTAATTTGAGGCTAGTTAAAATGATAAGGATTGTTTGTTTTGTTTTCTTTGGTTTCTTTTCAGGAAGAACAAATAGACTAAGAGAAATTTAAACCATTGGGCTATGGAGTCTATGAAAGGTTTGAAGAGTATAACAAAAAATCAAGGGTGTTTCATAGGGCAAGTTAACAAAGCCAAATGGATCTTAATAACTTATGTGGGTGTGAAATGAACATTAATTTGTGAGTTTAGTGGGTTTAAAGGGAAATTAAGAATACTTTAACATATAATAGAACAAGAAGAGTCCTTAAGATCACTATTTTTAAGAAAGAACCAAAGGACAAGGCACACCATAAACTTCTTTGGCCCAACTTTATCAAGTAAAATTTAAGACAACAATCCAGCAAACCTTAGAGAGCAGGGAACTCCTAAATTCTCTAGCTTTTCACTTTCAAAAAAAGAAAACATTTAAGATAACAATTTAGTAATGATTAAAGAGCAGGGAACTCCTAATTTCTTAAATCAGACTTCAAAGATCTTTAAAATTACTTTTCAAGATATACCAAAGGACAGGGAAAACCATAAACTTCTTTATCCTAAACCCTAGTAAGAAAATTTCAAAGAAATCCTTGAGAACAACATTTCAAGCAGAACCAAAGGACGGGGAAACCCATAAAATTCTTTGGCTCAGCTATACTGAGTTAATCTCAATAAAACAAACTAGATGGAACCGGAGAGAAGGGAACTCCTAAACTCTCCAATTAGACCCAGCAGAGGAAAACATTTAAACAACAGAAAGCAGACAGACTTAAGGTGCCTCTAACAACATATCTTAACCTAAATTTTATGTTCTGTTACAAGAGAAATTGATATAAAAAATGGAAAACAAAAGGAAACAATTACAAAATTAGAATAACATCACCATTTAACAAAGTCCATGAATCTTGTCAATGTGCTTGTTCCATTGATATTCAGTCCAAAATAGTTACAAAGCTCCAAATCCAAACTCGTTACAACTCAAAGTCTATGAGGTATTCAACTCAACAACCAACCAACCAAAAAAAAAAATGAAGCATCCATGCAGTATTTATCTGCAAAATGAGTAGGTGATCCTATGCTAGGGTTTCATATTTGTATTTATTACAAAGTTAATGCATTTTGACCTTTGATACTATGCAAGGCCCAAGGAAAAATATCGGAGACTCATTCATTGTAATAATAAATCCTAAAATAACTTCTGAGCTAACTTTGGAATATGTTTACTTTAAGGCTTCTAAATTTTTTTTACAATAACTCCTGGTAAGGGCACAGCTCCAAGGTACAGTGGCGCAAAGCTAGTGCAAACGTGTAGCGCCAAGGCAAAAAAAATGGCCTGTATTGCAGCCAACTTTTGGAGGTCGTCCCGATGTCAAAATGAGCTCCATGTTGGCTCATAGGAAAGGTATCTGCGTATATTTTCCAAATATGCTTTCACTTTCCAAAAAGGTTCCAATCTACCCTGTCAAAAATAAATTATCCCAAGACTAGTAAACACACAATGCCAGGGTCAAAAATAGGGTAGAAAGGTGATTTTTCGGTGGTTTTTTTCCCTTTTGAGGGACTATTTTTGCTCCAAATCTCCTGAAACGTTCTGAGGTTGATGTAATTTTCATTAGGAACATGAATATGCTAACCATTAGCCATTTGGATGGCCCAAAAAAGAGCGCAGTGCTAGTGGCGCTATACGTTTAGCAAGTTTTCTGCATGCCAAACTGTCCCTAAAATAAAAATTTGTACAAGGTTTCCAAAATGTACCAAAATTGTGAATTTTCTTGTTGATTGAGAGGTTAGAGGCATGGTGATATGCCTCAGCAATAATTTCTAACTTCCCCTTCTCCTTTTTCTTGGCTAGGGTTTGCTTCAATTTTTTCTTCAACTACTTGATCTTGGCATCTTTCTCTTGGATGATCAGTCTTAAGTTGTCATAGTCATCTAGGTCATCCAAGTCCACCAAGTCAAAATCTCTCTCTTTCTCATGATGAAGGTCTTCCTCCATGTCATTTTCCTGCAAGTAATCACTAATTTTTCACTCAAATGGACTATCAAGTTTATAACCTGTGTCATCTACAAGACCAAGTTTTCCCCCCTTTCCCTTGCTGTAAATTGTTTTCATCTAGGAGTAGACAGTCTACATCATCAATACTTTCTGCTGATAAATCTTCCAACACCTCTATATAAGTGCTAAAGTTTGTCCTATTTTTCTCACTTGTAGGTTCTGAACTGAGAATATAATCCTCCTTTGTGATCATTTCTTCTTGGCCTTTGTGCCTCAACACCACTATCTTCTCCTTCTGACATCTTTAAACTCTATTTTGTGAAAACCCAGGGTGCAAGTGAAATGAATGAGGGGAAGGGGATGAAATGAATAGCTTGAAATATGAATGGAATGAGTATGAGTGAAGGGAATGAATGAAAGGGAATGTGTGTAGGGACAAAATAGATGAATGAAAACCATAAATCAATGTAATTACCCTTTTTGTGACTGATATTTCTTTTAGGAGGACGAAACAAGGGTAAAAACAGTGATCAGAAGCTTGTAATTAGGGTTTTATTTAGGGTTACACTTCGATTTATTTAAGGATCACCAAATAGCTTAAAAACAAGGTAAAAATATGTACTTAATGCTCTGAGGGCTATTTGGAAGACTTTGGCAAAATTTGGAGAAGATTAGAACTTGTTTGGGTTCATAGATCACTCCACAGCCTTCTCTAGCTAGGTGCGCATCGCCACTGGTAAGCACGCAGCACCTCTACAAGGGTACAGTGCCAAGATGTAGGTGCTCAGCGCCTTCAAAAATCTTGTTTAAAATTACTGGCAAGGGTGGAGCGCCAAAGTGCAGGTGTGCAGCACCGATGCAAATGCACAACGCCAAGTAGGCAACATCTTCTAAACGCGCAGCGCCGTTTCTGTACCTTTTTGTAGACAGCTTTTAGAGGCCTTCCTAGTGTCCAAATTGGGCCCACAATAGCACGTTGGAAATATTATCCTATCTACTTTTCCAATATACCTTTTTATTTTATTTTTGGAGTTCATTTTCGTTGTAAAAAGTTGATTTTCCCAAGACTGTTCAAAAAGTGTTGAATGAGGGTGCAGAAATGCAGAGTGCTGGTGCAGGCAGCATTTGGAGGCCTTCCGCAACTCCAAATTGAGCTCATGATAACTCATTGTAAATTTATCTCTGTCTAGTTATCATTTGAATAATCACGAATGTCCTTTGGACACTCTAGATATGGGAAAACTTGATTTTACCAAGGTCACTCTAGAAGTGCAGCAAACCTCTTGTAGCACCTGTAAATTTCACATTTCTCCCAAACCATGATACCTGTGTAAAAACGGAAGGATTATTTTCTTCCTTGACCTATGAGGGAATCAAACCTCTCTCATTTTTTTTTAATTTCATCTCTGTTTGGTTAGAAACATAGTTTGAAGAAAAACTAGCCCTATGTGCGGCAAATGATTTGTCCCTTGGAATGACTTCTTGGAGAATGATGGAGGCATGATGTTTATGAGTTGGTATGGCTTCATACTTGCTGATATGACCTACCATATATATCCTCTACTCCTATGCCTCTTTTTCATATCAAACCCTAGCTCAGTGGGAGAGGAAATTAGGGTTTAGTGCTTGTGAACAATGATGACTTGGGCACCCTTGGAACAAGACAACTCCCTTTGGCATTTGATCAATTGCTGAAGTAAACACTTTTTGTATTTGAAATTTGATGTGTTGGCATGTGGAACTCTAAGTTGGATTTGAAAAACCCAATTTCTAATGTTTTTAAGTCTTCTTCCTTTTCTCATTGATACTCTTTGACACCTTTTACTTTGCAGGTTTGCTGAAGTCATGGAGCTAGCTTTTCTTTTACTCACTGAGGCTTGACATAATGGATTTGGCAGCTTGGTGATCATAATCAATCCTTCTCATATGTGTGCTAACCTCATCGGAATGAAAGGATGACCTTGAAAAATGCAAAACCCTAATGATCTAATGAGACTGCTTTTTGACCTATTTTTGAATGAAATTTTGACTTAAAAGACTTTCAAGTGAAAAGATAATTTCCAAAAGTGATATTATGCTTAATGGGACATGGGAATGAGTCAACAACAAGAAATATTAGAGGGAGGATGGAGTTTATTTACAGGGGAGAATGGGGAAATGAATTTTCAGGTAGGAAAGAAGGATGAAAATGAGAATTATAAGCCCATAATGAGTCTTTCAAGAGAAACAGGGTGACCTTGAGATGACAAAATGATAGATAGGGAAAGTTTTTATGAAGATAATGAAGGCAGTAATATTTATGAAATGCAAGATATTCAAGGAATATTGTTTTCAGAAAACTATAACCATTCTATAGTCATTCAAAGATAGTGAAAAATACTGATTACTAACAGTGGCTCCACTTGGGGAGGGCAGCTCCTTCAAGAGGTGTCAAGAACCTCAGAGTTGATATCTCTGGAATTTGTAAATCAATGCCTTTTTCGGGCTTGGCAGATTTCCTCCTTCTTCAATTGTTGATTTACTCATGTTCTTTGAAGCTATGATCTTAAAATCTGAAAAACATGATTGCTTCAACATCAACTCTACCTACCCATCATACTTTTCCTAACATTTTTTTTTTCATTTGGGTGCATTTGGACTGGCAAACCCTTGACATCATTTTTCTTTGGAAAGAAGAATCTATCTACTTCTACCCTTATATCATCCAAACGCTCAGATTAGATTGATAAGCTCTTTTATTCTCTACCTAATCTACTTATCTGTCAAGATTAAATAGTTTGATAGATTTTCATTCTCTAATATATCAACATAAAATTTAAAACATGACCAAATCAAGGTAAAGCAGTTTGATCTGTCATGAGCTGTGGAATTTTGGAGAAGCTGCACACAGATTTTATTTTTGCACAAAGAAAAAAAATGAGGGCTATAATTTGGAATTTGTCATTCATCCCTCTCTTTTCTCTTTGGTTTAGGTTTGAGCTTTGGGAACCAAATATATTTTCCTAACATAGTCTACTGATAAGCCAAGTTTAAATAGTTTGGAAAATCTTCATTTCTAACTTACCAGTAATCAATTTAAATTTGTTCAAATATGATTAAGCTTTATGACTGAACAATGTTTCATCAAAAAGTAGTGGCATTTGGACTTACACACTTTCAGAGATATTATTTTTTGGTATGGGGCTTTACCTTTTCTTTTATCCTGCCCTCTTTTCTTCTTTTCTTTGTTTCTTCTCTTTTTGTATCACTTTTTCTAAGAGTTTTCTTCCATCAAAGTTATACATAATGAAAAACTTAAAAATAAGAATATGGTCATAGTACTGAGCTTATTTTCACACCTACCTATCCTAGTCTAACTTGGAGATTATATATACACTATGTGAACTCTTTTCTCCAATGCAACCAATAAAGTAAATGACTACATGATTGATTTTTGTTCAGCCCTTTGGTTATGCTGAAAAGACAAAAAGGCCACTCCCATCTCACTTTATTTTGAACAATAGGGCTCAAGACATTATTTACACTCTACAACAAGCCATTCCTAGCATAGCATGTTCCTTCTTTAGATGCCTCTAAGAAAACAACAAAGGGATCTTGAAATAATACCTGGCTCTGAGGATTTGAATAATCAACTGTATCTAGGACCATTCTTTGCTCTAGCTTGTTAAGCTTGGGAATCTTTTGAGAAAGAATCTCTTCCCCCTCTTCATGATCATCTGTCTTGGGAGCCTCATAATATATTTCAATGTTTTCCTCTAGAAAACCTCATATGCTCTAATTGAGTGGGCTGAGTTCTGTCTGAAAGGCATCATTTTTAAGAGTAGGAGCATTCTCGGGAAATAGGTCTTTTTGAGAAGGTAGTGCAGCACTAGTATCAGTATGTTCATTTGTTTCTTTATAAGGCAAAGCTACAGTACACAAGTCAACAGTAGAAAAAATATAAATAACTTCTTTATATAAAGGTTTAGAGGTTGGCTGCATGCTCAAAATATGATTGATTTCTTCTTCAATTAAAGGAGGAGGAATTTTTCGCTTTCTTTGGATAGAAACCCAGTTTCCCTCTTTCTCTTGTGAAGGCTGGTCATATGGCTGAATGTCTTCTTGAGCCTCACACAAAAGAATAGATGAATCATCCTTTGTATCTTTAGAGGGATCTTGTGTATTTTATTTTATTTCCTGATTGTCTTCCTTCTCAACCAATTTCTCTTGATTTTCAAGATATTTATCTTGAGCATGAGATTCATGAATTGCCTCTGATAGATCCTCCAGGTGCCAATTTATTTTTATAATATGAAATGAATCAAATCATAAGGGTAGAGATTCTAAATGTGTTGAATCCTCCTCTATTTCAGATTCTGTGATTTCAAGATGGCTTAGAGGGGGGACTTATATATTCGAAAAAGGATTTGTATCATCCATTTCTTCCCTGACTGATCCTTTTAGGCATTCCTCCTTGTTTCTAGTTCCAACCTAGTTGCAATGCTCTCTTAATAGGGAAGTAGAAGATGTAGGAAGGGAACTTAGTATTTCTTGACAACTTCCTGCATTTTATTCTTTGTGATCTTGCTTAGCATGCACATTTTGATTGTTATATTTGCATTGTAATGACTGATCTTGTTCTTCCCAAGAAAATAGTACTGGCTATTTTGAATAGTCAGCTCCAACCTCAACATTGTAATCTTCCTCTTTCCTCCTGCTAATCATATGCAATGCTTTGTTAACTGTGTTTGTCAACATCTCTAGCTTTATCTCTGAAGACATCAGTTGCTCTTTATCTACATTGTCCTTCGCTATTGCTCTTAGCTTTGCATCCCTATTCAACATGTTGGCTTCCACATCAATTTCCATCCTTTTCATTTCCTCCAGAGTTGAAGGGTCCATTTCTCTTATCTGGAATGCCATCTTTGGGTTAAAGGCATTTGGGTAGTACAAGAGAGCCCATCCTGGGGGTGGCTTTATCTTAGCAGGTATTGCAGGGTATACTTTATCGAACCTGGCTGAAAAGTGTTGTAATGTATCCACTGGTTGTATTTTTAGATGGTTATACTCTTCCATGATGAAAAAAACATTTCCCAGGACCACCTACCTATCTAGGAAGACTTGAGTGAATTGATGAAAATTACTAATGCTTGAAGCTGGAAGATCTTTAAACCAACTCTTAACTTTTCCTTGCAATGACAGAGCAAACATTCTGTTGTACACCTCATCTTCTTCTTCCTCAAACAGATCAAGGAGGTCCTCAAGATTTTGAATGTGCTTTTCAATGGTTCCTTTTGAGTTTTCTCCATCAAATCTTGGTAGTTTGTTTATACAATTTGCAAGGAGATCATGGAGGATAGGAGGAAAAACCAAAGGCTTGTATCTGTCTGAAATTTTTACAGGTATAGGTAGTACAGAAGGAGGCTTATAATCATTTGATATTTTAGTAAGAGTAGGTGAGATAGTATGAGGCTCATGTTTTCCTGGGTTCTTCACAAGTGCATCAAGAGTGTGCACAGGGGTATAAGTATGTACAGGGTCTGCAATTTGGGGTTTAAACTTTTGAAGCTCATGAAATTTCCAATGATCAATGTAAACCTCAGTATTATATTCATTTGCAGGCTTAAAGTAAGATAGAACATAGTTACAGATAAAAACAATGATCTCTTGGATCTAATTTGGGCTTGAATATCCTCTCTTTCTAGGCTGACTAGTCATGTTCCAGGTTCTTCCTCTAGTGGAGTATTTGTATAGAACTCATATGAATTTGGAGTCGCCAGGTGGATGATTTCAACTTTCTTGAGGCTAGCTATTGTCCATCATCAACAATTGGATACCAATCTTGAGATATTTTTGGGCTATCTGAGTTCTTTATATAACATTAAAATTTTCAATAAGTGTTTATTTCTCCCCAGTGGAGTCGCCATTATGTTAGGTCCCTGTAATCTGTCAGATTTGTAAGACCAAATAAACAAGGGTAACATCAAAACAACTTTGGCATCTAAGGACCTAGCCTTCCTGGACTCGGAGAGGGCTTTCACTATATTTATATAAAAGTTATAACTTGATTGATTTAGGATGCTGATTTTAGGCTAGTTAAAATGATAGGGATTGTTTGTTTTGTTTTGTTTGGTTGCTTGTCAAGAAGAACATATAGAGTAAGATAAATTTAAACCATTGGGATATGGAGTCTGTGAAAGGTTTGAAGAGTATAACAACAAATCAAGGGTGTTTCATAGGGCAAGTTAACAAAGCCAAATGGATCTTAATAGCTTATGTGGGTGTGAAATGAACTTTAAGTTGTGAATTTAGTAGGTTTAAAGGGAAATTAAGAATCGTTTAACATATACTAGAACAAGAAGAGTCTTTAAGATCACTATTTTTAAGAAATAACCAAAGGACAGGGCACACCATAAACTTCTTTGGCCTGACTTTATCAAGTAAACTTTAAGACAACAATCCAGCAAACCCTAGAGAGCAGGGAACTCCTAAATTCTCTAGATTTTCACTTTCAGACAAAGAAAACATTTAAGATAACAATTTAGTAATGATTAAAGAGTAGGGAACTCCTAAGTTATTCAATCATAATTAAAAGACCTTTAAAATGAATTTTCAAGATAGACCAAAGGACAAGGTAAACCATAAAATTCTTTAGCCTAAACCCTAGTAAGAAAATTTCAAAGAAAGCCTTGAGAATAACATTTCAAGCAGAACCAAAGGAAAGGGAAAACCATAAACTTATTTGGCTGGAATATACTGATTTAATCTCAAGAAAACAAACTAGATGGAACTGGAGAGCAAGGAACTCCTAAAATCTCCAATCAGACCCAGCAGAGGAAAACATTTAAAGAACAGAAACCAAACAGACTTAGGTGCCTCAAACAGAATATCTTAACCTAAATTTTATGTTTTGTTACAAGAGAAATCGATATAAAAAATGGAAAACATAAGGAAAAAATCACAAAATTATAATAACATCACCATTTAAGAAATTCCATGAGTCATGTGAATGTGCTTGTTCCATTGATATTCAGTCCAAAACAATTACAAAGCTTTAAAGCCAAATTCTTTACAACTAAAAGTCTATGAGATATTAAGATCAACAACCAACCAACCAACAAAAACCATGAAGCATCCATGCAGTATTTATCTGCAAAATGAGGTGATACTAAGCTAGAGTTTCAGATTTTTATTTATTACAAAGTTAATGCATTTTGACCTTTGAGACCATGCAAGGCCCAAGCAAAATATCTGGGACTCATTCATTGTAATAATAACTCCTAACATAAATTCTGAGATAAATTTTGAATATTTTGACTTTAAGGCTTCTCAACAACTTTTACAATAACTCCTGGTAAGGGTGCAGCTCCAGGGTACAGGGGCACAACGCGAGTGCAAATGCGCAGCGCCAAGGCAGAAAAAATGGCATGTCTTGCATTAAACTTTTGGAGGCCTTCCCGATATCCAAATGAGCTTCATGATGGCTCATTGGAAAGATATATAAATATATTTTCCAAATATGCTTTCAATTTCCAAAATGGTACCCATCTACTTTATCAAAAATCAATTTCTGCGCCAAGGTCAAAAAGAGGGTAGAAAGGTGAGTTTTGGTGGTTTTTGGCCCTTTTGAGGGCCCAGTTTTGCTCCAAATATCCTAAAACGTTCTGAGGTTGATGTGATTATCATTAGGAACATGAATATTATGACCATTAGCCATTTGGATGGCCCAAAAAAGAGCGTAGCGCCAGTGGCGCTATGCGTTTAGCAAGTTTTCTGCATGCCAAACTGTCCCAAAAATCAAAATTTGTGCAAGGTTGCCAAAATGTACCAAAATTGTGAATTTTCTTGCTGATTGAGAGGTTAGAGGCGTGGTGAGATGCCTCAGAAAGAATTTATAACTTCCCCTTCTCCTTTTTCTTGGCTAGGGTTTCCTTCAATTTGTTCTTCAACTGCTTGATCTTGGAATCTTTCTCTTGGATGATTAGTTTTGAGTTGTCATGGTCATCTAGGTCATCCAAGTCCACCAAGTAAAACTCTCTCTCTTTCTCATGATGAAGGTCTTCCTCCATGTCATTTTCCTGCAAGTAATCACTACTTTGGCACTCAAATGGACTATCAATTTTATAACCTGTGTCATCTACGAGACCAAGTTTTTTTTCCCGTTCCCTTGTTGTAAATTATTTTCATCCAGGAGTAGGTAGTCTACATCATCAGTACTTTATGTTGATAAATCGTCCAACACCTCTATAGAAGTGCTAAAATTTGTCCTATTTTTCTCACTTGTAGGTTCTGAACTGAGAAGATAATCCTCCTTTGTGATCATTTCTTCTTGGCCTTTCTGCCTCAACACCACTATCTTCTCCTACTGACATCTTTAAACTCTATTTTGTGAAAACCCTAGGGTGAAAGAGAAATGAATGAGGGGAAGGGGATGAGATGAATAGCTTGAAAGATAAAAGGAATGAGTATGAGTGAAGAGAATGAATGAAATGGAATGTGTGTAGGGGAAAATTAGATGAATGAAAACCCTAAATCAATGTAATTAACCTTTTTGTGACTGATATTTCTTTTAAGGGGATGAAACAAGGGTAAAACAGTGATCACAAGCTTGTAATTAGAGTTTTATTTAGGGTTACACATAAATTTATTTAAGTATGACCAAATAGCTTAATAAAAGGCAAAAATGCATACTTATTGCTTTGAGGGCTATTTGGAAGACTTTGGCAAAATTTGGAGAAGATTAGAACTTGTTTGGGTTCATAGATCACTCCACAACCTTCTCTAGCTAGGCGCGTAGTGCCACTAGTAAGCACACAGTGCCTCTACAAGGGTGCAATGCCAAATTCCAGGCGCGCAGCATTGGTGCAAACGTGCAGTGCCAAGGAGGCAACATCTTCTAAACGCGCAGTGCCATTTCTGTACCTTTTGGTAGACAAACTTTAGAGGCCTTCCTAGTGTCCAAATTGGACCCAAGATATCTCGTTGGAAAGATAATCATGTCTAATTTCAAAATATAACTTTGGTTTTATTTTTGGATTTCATTTCCCTTGTCAAAAGGTGATGTTCCAAATACTGGTCAAAAAGTGTTGAATGAGGGTGCAGAAATGCAGAGTGCTGGTGCAGGAAATGTTTGGAGGCCTTCATCAACTCCAAATTGAGCTCATGATAGCTCATTGAAAATATATCTATGTATATTTATTTTTTGACTCATCACAAATGTCATTTGGACACTCTAGCTATGAGAAAACTTGATTTTCCCAAGGTCACTCTAGAATTGCAACAAACCTCTTGTAGCACCTGTAAATTTGACATTTCTCCCAAACCATGATACCTGTGTAAAAACTGAAGGAGAAATTTCTTCCTTGACCTATGAGGGACAAAAAAATCTCTTGCTTTTGTTAATTTCATCTCTATTTGGTCAGAAACATAGTTTGAAGCAAAAGTGGCCATGTGTGGCAAATGATTTTTCCCTTGGAATGACTTCTTGGAGAATGATGGAGGCATGATGTTTATGAGTTGGTATATATTCATACTTTCTGATATGAACTACCATATGGATCCTCTGATCCTATGCCTCTTTTTCATAGCAAAGCCTAGCTTAGTGGGAGAGGAAATTAGGGTTTAGTGCTCGTGAACAACGATGACTTAGGCACCCTTGGAACAAGACAACTCCCTTTGACATTTTATCAATTGTTGAAGTAAACAGGTTTTGTATTTGAAATTTTATGTGTTGGCATGTGGAAATCTGATTTGGCTTTGAAAAACCCACTTTCTAATGTTTTTAAGTCTTCTACCTTTTCTCACTGATACTCTTTGACACTTTTTACTTTGCAGGTTTGCTTAAGTCATGGAGCTAGCTTTTCTTTTACTCATTGAGGCTTGACATAATGGGTTTGATAGCTTGGCGATCATAATAAATCCTTCTCTATGTGTGCTAACCTCATCGGAATGAAAGGATGACCTTGAAAAATGAAAAACCCTAATGACCTATTGGGACTGCTTTTTGAACTGTTTTTGAATGAAATTTTGACTTAATAAAAGACTTTCAAGTGAAAAGAGCATTTCGAAAAGTGCTATTATTCTCAAGGGGACATGGGAATGAGCCAGAAACAAGAAATATTAGAGGGAGGATGGAGTTTATTAACGGGGGGAAATGGGGAAATGAGGTTTTAGGTAGGAAAGAAGGATGAAAATGAGAAGTATAAGCCCATAATGAGTCTTTCAAGAGCAACAGGGTGACCTTGAGATGTCAAACTAATAGATAGGGAAAGGTTTTATGAAGATAATGAAGGCAGTGAGATTTCTGAAACTCAAGATATTCAAGGAATATTTTTTTCAAAAAACTATAGCCATTCTATAGTCATCCAAAGATAGTGAAAAATATTGATGAATAACACAACTAGTGTAGAGGAGGGCAATACCCACTGATGATTTTGAGTGATTTTCAGTTTTTGCCCCATGAGCTAGGACTATGTAGTGCATGGATTAGGTTCCATCATTATCTGTCACCATGGGAAAATATACATTGACTGGTCACATCTTTGTGGTTGATTGTTGTGTAGGTAAATCCCCTCTGCAAATAGAGGCGATCCCTCTAGCCCTAGGGTGGGTCTAGCAGCAAGAGGACATGCCAATGCATCGATTCCTAGTTAATGAATGGAACCAAGTTGGGATATATGTCCTACCTTTTTTCCAATGTAGTTGTTGTAGATGTGGCAATAGTCTTCTAATCTTCATCCTGACATGTCGCATTCCTTTAATGACGGTACTTAGGTGCCTGCACAAGGATCAGTGAACAATAGCAACATACGAAACAATACTTGCATTCATAACTATATAATTGGTCAAGGAGAATTAAACATATTGCATAATATTAATCATATAAAACGCAAGAAGGGAACCAAAACATCAGTCATGCATTAATTAAGAAGGGAGAAAGAGTTTACAATCAAAAGAGCCTTGACGTTGTAGCCTCCTTCAACGGGTCCAGTCAAAATGTGTCTCGATCATTCGTTAGGGAAGTGTACTTGGAAAGGAAATAAGCCTAGCCTCTCTTTCTACAATGGGTCTCTCTCTGCTCGATCTCACACCGGCTATATCAGATTGTTCAGCTATTCAACCATTTCAACTATTGTACAAAAAGTTTAGGTAGCTGCATCTATGTGAGAGAGATGTATTTATAGGAGAGGAGGAGGAGGTTGGGATCCCTTGAATGATGGAAGGGAGGTCTTATCCTTTGGGAGGTTGCTCAAAATCAGAAAAAAAGAAGCTAAAGGAAGATGTTCGACGTTAGTCAGTCGAAGAACTAATGCTGACTCCTATCACGAAGTGGTTGGCAATGGAAACTTCACTTCTATTTTTAAAAAAAATTCCAAAAATAGCTCGGTGCAGGCAGTCCACTGAGACAGAGCGCTAATGGGCATGGGTCCCAGTGGTAATTTCTCTATGGGCACGAGGCCATAACCCCCTACCAGCTCTGACCCAAAATCATGTGTTTTTGATGGTTTGTTCTAGGAATAGTCAATAGAGGAAATTTTCTCCTCGTGGCATGGGATACAATGACACTTTTGCAAGTCATGACACTACATATAAGTCATAGAAATTTTCCTCCAATGTGTGGGATGGGGATTGCAGGGACAGTGACAAAATGAAGTGTAACATATGCCCCCTAAAGCATGAGGTACGAGAGAGAGGGAGAAGTGAATTGCTTTATGAGAACGCGTTCAAACCAAACACCGTCGTCAGAATACTTGCAAGTAAAAATACAAATGATATCTCAGAGACATGAACATATGGCATGTGCATATCCATCCATAATAGAGTATATATATAAACAAGTTTCGAGGTATGGATGCAACCATCCAGCAGTAAGGATCAATAAATAGACTCAGGTATGGTCGCAACCATCCAATCAAAAGAGTCATGAATATAGTCATGATAAACCAAAATATCCCACAACCTAGATATTATCAGACAAAACCCAGGGTCTTGCACTCCATCTCGACCTGAACAAGTACAAATTCAAGCATGCTAATATGTGAGCTAAAGTAGAACATGCAATAAATTCACCTAGTTACCAGCCAATGATGTAATTTGTTAACAGGCATGAGAGAAACCACCAATAATGACAATGGCTCTCAAGGTACGACAAGTACAATCCACATAATGTGAATGGTGATTTGGCTTCGAACATCCGCAGAATCACTCGATCGAAGGCCAATGATGAGGACCTGTCGTTGAAAGCGAAGAACTTGCCATTGAGGAATGCAAGCTCCAAGGTACTGGAAGGGAGTCTCTAGATCAATTTCTTAGACAATGAGCTGAAGTCGACAGGAAGTGACCTAGTCGAAGATGGGCCATAATTTTTCCCACGTCATTGACATGAGACAGAGGAATATGATGAAATAGGATTAGAGGGAGGTTGAAAACTGCAAATGGATCAGAGGGAGGAACATATCAGCGACACGACTCCGGATTTGGAAATATTTGACATCAAGGGATATGAGGTCATGATGACATGGAAAAGAGTAGATGAGAGGTAAAAACAGATTACCCAAACCCATGGAGGCAAAAATGAAGAAATGAGAACTGGTTCCATTTCCCCCCACCATTGCTGGTGAGTACCCCAATTATTTTTGGAAAAAAATCTTGAAGGGGATAGCATATGCTTGTCATGTAAGTTTTTCCTTCAGACAAATCCATCCTAGTACATTTTACGAGCCCTAGGAAGGAGGAACTCGATTACATCATGGTGAAGGTTTCCGATGTCATTTAAGTTTTAACGAATCTGACATAGGAAGAAATCGACATCTTTCTATGTTTAGGGAGTTTGAAAAGAAGCCGAAAAAAAAAAAAACGCCAATAGGTCCCTTTTCGTAGGTAGTCTCACAGATCTAAAAAGGTAGAAAACTATGTCTGAGAGAACCTCTTAGTCGCGATAGGCTAAGTTATTCCTTTTTCATAAATAATCTATCCCAACCCAAAAAAGGGGTAAACATATACTGGGTAGATATAAGTTCACAGCCAGTTAACGAGTTTAAAAAGACAAGAGTCTCGACAATCTTTTCAATTTTCGAGAGTCAAAAAAGAGCTGAAAGATGACTCCAGGAGTGACTTTTTCGTGTTTTTACCGAGTCTGAAAAATTATAAAATACAACTCGTCACTTCATCGTCATCACATCGAGGACCCATCGTTGCACAAGAGACACACGTAAAACCCATTTTCTGAAAATAAAATAGAAAAATAATCGAAAAATATGCTTTAAAACCTAATTAGGGTTCTGAAAAGTTTATAAAATGCCGAAAATGGTAAAAAATAAATTACTTCTCACTTTTACCTCTTGTGAGCAATTTTTTACCCTTTTTCATAGTGATTTTGCGAAGCTGATAGTGGGCAATCTGAAAGGCCAATCGCGAATCCATCTATTCCAAGTAAGAACTCATATATTCCCTTGCATTTTGATAGCATTTTCATTACCTGCAACCTAGTTTTGTAGATCTATGGGGGGATTTTGTAAAAATTATGGCGCGATGGTCAGTGTGGGTATCAGGCATGGACTCGTGCCAAGTGACCTAAAAATCAAACGGGGGCGCACCAACCGCGACAATAATTTTTAGCTTGTATATTCAAAAAATGAGCCCAATTTAACCATTTCAAAAGCATTGGATTTGGATAATGACAACCATATGGATGTTTTTGCGGGTGTGAAAGAAAAAATGGTGACTGAATGGAAAGAACGAGAGCATAGTGAAGAATATGAGGAAGACATGGGCAATGAGAGATGCATGGAAGCTCTAGGAGATTGTGGGTTCAAGAAATTCTTTATGGCACCATGTCTCAGAGCTCAACCGGAGCTATAGCAGTAGTTGATCAGTGTCTGGGACATTGATAAGGAAAGATTCATTATTCGTGATCAGGAACTTGAGATTGAGGTCTTAGATATTTACCTCATAACCAGATTGTCGCAGAGCGGGGAAGTACCAATCCTGACCGATACTAGGCCCACAATGGAAAACATGAGTATGGTTATCGATAGAGTGTGTCAAGGAGCACAGACAGGATCCAAAAGCGGGAAGGTGGATATCCAAACCATTCCCTATCTAGAACTCAGAGTAGTGCTACACACCATTACGCGAGTTGCAGGAGTTTAGGCTCCACATGAGGCCACAAAAACACAATTACTTCTTGGAGTGGATTGCATAGAACCAACACTCTACAACTAGGCATAGGTAGTAAAAATCAACATAAAACACTAGTTGACAAAATGAAATAATGGTAAGATGAAGCAATTCAGCTACGAGTCCATCCTGGTACCTTTCATCTTGGAACAGTTACCAATTTTCCAACTCTAGGAAGTGATAGTTCCGACGCCACCACCCCAGGAGCCACGGATGGTTCATTGGGAAAATTTAATGCCAAGGTCAGGGGGCAGTCAACAAATGTCCTGGAGACTGGATTTCTTTGAGTGTCTCCACCGACAACTGACTGTCATGGAGGACTGGCCCTACTCTGGCACAGACTTCACCGGTGATGCGGATCTCCCACTCCCAGAAGGAGAGGATTGGGATGAAGCATTGGGTAAGACTCATTTTTTATTTCGATGAGGTCTTATGATTTTTTTCGCTATGCATGTTCTGACATTAATCCATGTAATTGCTTATGTTGGCCCGGAAAGACCTGCAGGCATGTCACCAATATCACGGATGATTCCTCGCGACTTTGATGTGGCCCCTCATGGTGAGGGAGGCAAGGAGGAGGAAATCATATGCAACTTGGAGGGAATCTCCCATGGGATCTCGGACTATGCGCGATTTGATGATGGTCCTCGTGCGTACCATAGACATACTATATGTGTGTCGAACCATCTTCACCGCTTGTTGAGGCGGCTTGTAAGGGCAGTGACATTCTATCATGAGCGTCACGCCGACTAGACACCTAGGCTTTCATTTCCACATTTTTTTGAGAGACATGATGTCTCAAGATGTAACCGAAACATACATATTTTTTGAACTTATGATGCACATGGATGTAAACACTCAATATATATATATATATATATATATATATATATATATATATATATATTTTCCTGTATGAATCTTGTCATGTGATGATGATGTTTTAGAAATTACGCAAATGTCTATATAATACAATATTAGTGACTGTATCAGTTAACACATTCATTCGTCTAGGAATATGTTGATATGTAACGTAATCAAAATGTCTTTCCATTAAATGAACACACAAACACAACCTTAAGATGTGAGGATTTATAACAGAATAATGCCCATTAAGTTGAAGAACAACAAGCTATGAGTCTAGGTTAACAATCAATGCATGAATGTCAAGAGCAATTGCCTCGGTTAATATTTCAATAATAGCACTATATTCAGCGACATTTTTTATGGTTCGTCCTAGATAGATAACTTGAAGGTCTATAAACTCACCAACAGTATCATAAATCACCTAGGCTGCTGAAGATAGGTTCAGGGTATTGCGGGAAGCACCATCCATGAAACTGACATAAGGGGTAATAGACATCTGCACAATAAGCAGGAAAACGCTCACAAAGCACACCAAGCCAAAAATGTACAAAAATGAAAAAAAACCTACGTAAAAAGAAACATGCATGAATGACTCATGCATAGTAATTTTTAAGATACAGCCCATTTCTGGGCTGATCTAGAGGATGACCTTCATAATCAATAAGCTCATAAGCTTCATTATACAAAATTCACTTAACAATGTAGGGCCCATGCCGCATGGGTTGAAATTTTCCTACCCCCAGCTTATCTTGAGCTTGGTTGTATAAGAGGACAAGGTCTCCGTCTATAAAGGAACGAGGGGAAACTGCCTGGTCAAAATGAGCTTTGACCCACTTCTTTTGTGCTTCTATGACCAGAGTAGCAAAGCGACAAGTTTCATCAAGCCTCTCTAAATATAGAAGATGCTCTTCTTCTGGCGAAGTATTCGACAATAATTCAACAACTAGTTTGAGAGAAGCAATTTCACATTCAATCGGAAGGGTAGCTTCCAGACCATAGACAAGTTGGAATGGATTGAATATGTTCACATCCTTCACTGAGGTTCGGTAAGCCTAGAGAGTTGAAAACAACATGAGATGCTAGTTTGATTTGTGCATCCCAATCGTACATTGAAGCATAGTGACGAGAACTTTGTTCACGGCTTCCACCTGGCCATTGGCCTAAGGGTAGTATGACGTTAAGCTGTCATGACACAGACCAAACTTGGAAGTCAGCTCTACCACCATGTAATGCCAAAAATGGGAACCATTGCCGGTAACAATGGCTTGAGGGACACCAAACCTAGAAATTACACGATTGAATAAAAATGGTTATGTTCTCTTACGGTCAGCCATAAGTGTAGGCATTGCTTTGGCCCATTTGGTGAAGTAGTCTATGACTATGAAGATATAACCATGCCCCCCCCCCCCCCCACCGAGTGAGGGTTACACGTCATAAAATTTATGCCCAATTTCGCAAAGGGACCAACAGTAATGATAGGGAGGATATGGGAAGGCGGCGCGTGCATCTTGCATTGATAGATCTGGCAATCATGGCGCTTACAGAAAACAAAAATGAGTCTTTAAAGATAGTGGGCCAGAAATACCTAGCACGAAGAATATTCTATGCAGTAGCATATCCACACATGTGAACGCCACACGTGCCACTGTGACAATCATTCAGGACCTTTTCAGCCTCCTCAAGAGTCAAACACCGGTGGAAAATGGAATCAAATCTGATGCAGTAGAGTGTATCTCCAACTATGCGATAGGGTTGCGATTGATGGCGGATGCATCGGAGAGCATCTTTCGTCAACTCAAATCAGAAGGTGGAAATATAAAGATATATGATGATATCATCGTACCAAGGATCGAGGGTGATAATAAGAAAAATCATGTCGTCCGAAATGCGTTCCTCGAAACCAGACGGAGCAGAGTCGAAAGGGAGAGAGTAGATCAAATCGGCGAAGACCAATGACTTCTTTGACTTGGTGGTAGTGAACTCCAAATAGAACTCTTGGACGATGACAATCCACTTCAAGTACTTTCCCCCCAATAATTGATGAGTCAATATGTAAGTCATACAATTGCAATCGGAAATCACAGTCATTGTGCACGACAGAATATAGTGATGAAAATTTTGACCAGCTTGGGCAACAACCAACGCCAAATTCTCGACATGTGCATAATGCATCTCAATATCGAGAATATTGTGAATTATATAATAAATGACATGCTCATCACCGTCGTCATTGTCTTGTACCAGAACCATGGCAATCATGCTAAAAGCGATGGCCAAATAGAGGGAGTAATCGTGATGATAATTTGGAGGACACAACAAAGTAGCATTGAACAACAACATCTTCAGTGCATCGAAGGATTTTTGGGCGATCTCATCCCAGAGGAACAGGATGCCTTGCTTCAATAAACACGTAAATCCTTTGGCCACTTCAACATAGTTAGGTATAAAACAGCGCAGGAAGTTATCTTTCCCCTGCAGACTCTACAGCTGATGTAAGGAGGAAGGAGAGGGGAGATTAACAATAGCTTCAACTTTGAGTGGCTCGAGACTAATCTTGTCTTTGGAAACAATAAACCCTAAGATTCTACTAGATTCAATGCAGAAGACACACTTATGCAGATTGAGCCGGATGTTATAGCGTCGACAACGAAGAAAATTCTGACAGAGATGATTAGGATGGTATTTACGCTTAGCCGAATGAGCCGGAAGGTCATCTAGATAAGGTTGAACAATGTGCTTGATATCGTGGAAAGCATATGACATTATTCACTGAAATGTAGCCCCAACATTTTTAAGACCGAAAGGGAGATTTTTATAAGTGAAAGTACCCCAAGGATAGATAAAGGTGGTCTTATGTTGATCAGTCGAAAGGATATTAATCTGGTTATACCCAGAAAACCCGTCCATCAGGGAAAAAATCTCACTCCCAGCATAGTCATCAATGATTTGATCAATAAAAGGAGTGGGATAATTGTCCTTAGGGAAAGAATGGTTAATGTCACTGTAATCAACACAGACATGAATGGTACCCTGTTTCGTATCTACAGGAACAATATTTGGAAACCCATTCTATCAAGGGAATCAGATAGATAAAACCAACTTTAAGAAGTTTTTCAACTTCTCCCTTAATAGCGACCGCCTTTTGAGGGTGCACTAGATGAAGAAGCAGACGAACAGGCTTCGCACCAAGATAGGTAAGAATCTCATGCACCAATATACTCGGATCAATGTTGGGCATTTATTCATAATACCATGCAAAAACATCGTGAAACTCGCGAAAGAGGCTAGTATAGACCTGGATCTTATCGGGAGAACAGGTCACCCCAATATGGATGTTCTCGACAACTCATGGTTTAACAAAGATGCCAATAAGCATTGTCTGTGTGATGTTTCCCAAGTCACCTTCCGAAAATACTTCATGTGTTAGGATGGGTGTTTGAAGCATAGGAGAAGTAACTTGAGACGCAAACCTCTCCAGACAAGTAGACATGGCCTCGAGGAACGATGATGACTATCGTCTCAAGGAGGGTCCTCAAGAGACATAGTTTCCATGATGGCTTCATCGGCGAGAAATATCTCACTCAAGGGATCGAGCGAATCTGAATCACCGATCCGAGGGGACTGAGAATAAGTGTCAAGAGACATGCCCAAAGGAGCATGATTAGGAGGTAGAGGATCCGATGTCGAAATAATTTCACAATAATCAATCTCAATCGAACTTAACGACATCAAATCTCCGAACGAATCAATCTGCTCAAGTGAAGGGATGATCCATAGATCAGAAGACTTGGAGATCATATTAACCTGAACAGTGTTGGGTGGAGGAAGAGGAAAAATACCCATGAGGGTTGGATCATTGAAGAGAAAAGGCCCTATGCTCTCATAAGGCGTAAGAATTTTATTGACGTACAGAACATTTCTCTCAGAAGATGAAGAAGTGAAAAAAGACAAATTATTGGTAGAAACAATATTTCCTTCGTGCAGAAATCGAAAAAAATGAAAGAGAGTGGACAGAACGCATAGCATGGCATGAGTCCAACTGCGACCAAGGAGAATATTGTAATTTATCTTGGCGTAAACTACTTCAACCTCGATGTTAATTTTTTTCCCTTCTAGAGTAATCGGTAAACTAGCAAGAACACCAAGAGGCTTAGATTCCCTTCCATAAAATGCTTCTAGAGCATTTTGAGATGATTTAAGAGCTGGAGAACCAATGGATTTCCAACAAGCATATGACATGGCACACGTTGATGCACCCTCATCCACGATCGCTCGATGGATATTCAGTCCATTAATCCAAACTTGGATAATCAATGCAAGCTGGTGAGGGAGACGTGGGATGAAATTCTCCAAGTCGAAAGTGATAAGGCTCAAATTAGCAAGATCAACCCCACCGATGGCAGATAGAAAAGCCTTCTGTTGAGATGGAAAAATATGAAGTACTTCTAATGTAGACATAGCAGATGGTGCCTGAGCCAAATCCTCAACAATACTGTAATGTTGAGCAGCACGGGTGTTAGGATTGTAAGAAGACTTACGGAGTACACCTTTAGAAGGTGGTTGGACAATGGACTCAGTACTAGGCCTTTCAATCTGAAGAGGGCTAGAAGTAGGCGGAGGAGGAGGACCATCAGCGATCTCTTTCCCCGCTGCCTGACGTGGTTCGGTATAATATTTCGACCGGGTAGCAATAGAAATGGATGCAGGACTGTTCATCATGAAAACCTAAGAGCCAAATGTGGCAGAGGACTAAGTTTTCTCTACCAACTGAGTCTGCTGTGATGGAAACGGTTCTTTGAGAATAATCAGAGTTCCTTGGGTTCCTTTGCGAAATCGACTCACTTCAGCCCGTCGAGGACAATCCTTGGTGTAGTGCTCTTCGTCACAAATAAAGCAAGGATACTTTGGTTTACGTTGTGAACCATCATCAACACGATATTTCTAAGAATCCTTTGCCAGGGCATTGGCTTTGGCCTTACCTTTACCCGTGGAAGTTTTATCTGCTAGATTTGCCTGAACGACATTCACTTCCTTGATTTTACCAAAATTCAGGATTGGTTGAGAAGTAGTATCATTGGAAGGAGTAGATTTTTTCTTCCTAAGATTTGGAGGAGGAGACTTTTGAGAAGTCTGAGACACATAAATGATGATACCATCGACGGATGGCGTCGCCGGTTCTTTGGAAGTTCCAGGTCTAGGAGAATTAGGAAAGAGTTCATACAACATGCCAGACTAAGAGTACAAAATATCAAGGTACTGGTCACGAGAAATGGCTTGTTCCTCAGTGACACATGCCCCCGTAGAGATGTCCTTAGCAATCATAGCTGTTAGCCCCCTATGAATTTTTTGACAAGAAAACAAGGGGCTAAATTGTTTTTGAGCCTTCAAGGAATGAATTTCCTCTGAAAACACATCATCCTTGAAGCCTCCTTGTGCCTTTTTCCTTTGATAAATCCACTCTGTTGATTCCCATTATAAAGCCTCCCTAATTACAAAAAATTGTGCTCCAAAAGGCTTTAATTTGCCCCTTGTATCCCTGCAAAATGTCCTATTTCAACCCTTTTTCCCTTTTGTCCAAATTCCCCTTTCAACCCCAAAATCTCCCTCCCCTATTCCTTCTAAACCTTCCCAAAATCCCCTCTAAACCATACACACATCCCTGGTGTGGTTCAATTTCCCCTTCTTTCCTCTATCGTTACCCTTTATTGGCCTGAAAATGCACTAAAAATGAGCCAAAACCATATTTTCCATAAGTATGGGTCTTAGCCCCTTTCAGCTAGCTCCCTAACCTTCTCCACCATGCGACCGCAGCACTAGAACCACCCGCCAGCCCAAAAAGGCGCTTATCGTAGAATATACATTGGGATAATTTTAAACCGTCAATCTGTATAGATCGGACAGTCATCGCGTCCCCACAACTTCCACCGTTCAACCTTTTCACCGCCCATTCATCGCATCTCCACCGTTCATTTACCCACCAGATCAATGGTCCATATTTTACCCGCCCTGGTGGTCCTCGCGCACTGTTCAAAAACCGGTGGTTTCCATCGCATCGCCTTTGGAGGGCGGGCGATATTTTTCATTTCGGAGCGATTCCATTCATTGCCTGACACGTGGCTCTGTCACTATTTCAAAACCGCCCCCCCATCGCGCATTATCGTTCAGCAGAAAACCCGACACAATATGCACGTGCACCATCCGATCTGCGATTGTCCATCCAATGGTCATCGCACCTCGAAGATGCGCGGAAGATAACCCAAGGTATTCGTACCCCTGGCCCACTATCCATTGCCCTCCGCTACGTTTCCCACTGTCAATTTCCTCCTGAGATCAGATGGTCCAGATTCAATGCTCGCCCGTCATTGACCCAATCCTACCACGTCACCCGTTCCACGTGTTGTCGTCGTGTCTTCATCTGTTTCCTATATATATTCATTCCAAGGTCAAATTTTAATATTTTTACATTAAAATTTCCATCTCATCGTCTTCCCATGCATCTCCCTCTGTTCTATGGTTTTCCTCCACAGTTTCCACTACATTCATCGTCCTTCATCCATGCTGCATTACCATTTCAGCAGTCATCCACAGCATCCCACCCCGTGCATGAATTCTTGACAATTTTGTGTGTTTGCAGGGTTTCGAGCGGCAATAAACCCCCATAATTCACAGTCTCTGTCACAGTGACAGAAACACAGTAAAGGACCATTCTCAGAAGCTGGAATTATGGAGAAAGGCCAGGGAAGGTATGCCAACATGACTTTCATCAAAGGACAGAGTTAAAATCTGCAAAAACCTCTCCAACGCCATTAAAGCACAGATTTCGCAGTTAGAGTCAAACGTGGAGGCGGAAAAGAGTATCAGTGGGAAATCAGAGCATTTAGGGCCTGTAGTTGCGTATTTTGAGCCTTAATCCGATAATTTGAAGGCAAAGGTACTAGAATCGAAGACCCCATGGATCGCTCAGATGGTCCAATGCACAGAAAACCATAGTATCAGGGTTTCCGTATCAGCAGAACGTTCTTCCATAAAAGGACAAGGTGCCCATACCGTCTGCATTTTATACCATGTTCTAGGGATATTTTTCAGCCCTGACAACAGTCCTATGCTACTAGTGCATTAATTATACAGTATGGCAGACCCTAGCATCGTCGTTCTGCATTTTGTTCAGTACACCAGAGACATACCTGGAGTAAATGGAAACCTGATGAAGACCACTCCATCATCCAAGATTACCAGAGATAAATGCCCAGAATTTAAACTGAATGGAGCCTCGGACCTCTTGTTGCTTCAAAGTTTTAATGCTGCATTTAAGTTTACATCTACTCCTATTATTATTTTCTCTTATAAGAATCCTGAAGAACATATTGTAAAGGTTGTTGTTCAGTTGTTGCTGATGCTGTTAGAGGGATTCACTTTGACTATTAGAACGGTCTTGGGAAGGAATAGAAGAGTAGTTTGCATTGTAGTAGGCTGGGAGGAGAAGTTTGGATTGTAACAGCCATTGAGCTCAGTGTATGTGACTGGTTTTGCATCAATTAATAAAATCACATTTATTTGGATCCTGGTCTATTACTACGGGTGATGTTTCTCTTATCTTATCATTTAATTACATTTTCATGCTGTTCATTGTTCTTTTGGGCTTGCATCAGAATATTGGCATAGGATTTACCCTTGTTAGGTACCCTATGTTTCTGCTTTCCTTGCCCTTAATGTTTTCTGCTGCTTAGTTGTTCTTGTTGGGTTTAAGCTGGAAGATTTGGAAACACTGGGATTAGAGTTAGCCATGTCCACTACGATCCTTGTGCGACCAGCTGGCCTTTCTAAGATCTCTTGCTGGTGTCAAAGCATTGAAGGTTCAAAGTCCTTCTCTGATCTATATACCCTGGATATGTTAAAATTATCTCTGTTTTTTCGCTTGGAGCATGCTAAAGCTGACCTGGAGTTAAATGACCTCTGGTCCGATCTATAAGCTGCCCCTTTGTCCCCCCTTTGAGAGTTGCCTATGAGTATGTCCAAGCAAGTCTGGAGTTAAAATGACCTCTGACCTGATCTATAGATAGAAATTGGGTTGCTTTCCTTCTTCACTTTCAATCCTAAATGTTCCATCTCACCATCTATCTAAAAAGATCCTTTAGTGTAGATGACTTGCCCTCTGAAAGCCTTGGCTAGTTGTTGCATGTAATTACCTTTCATGACTCCATAGCCCAATGGATGGCATTGTCTTGACCTATCCTCCTTGCTAAAACATCCTGTTGTTTTGTTCCTTTCCTCCCATTACTTTCTCAGTCTATGATCTCATGACCAACCCTGAAACCAACCAACCAAATCATTTTAAAACCCCCCTTTGTGCTTCATACCTAGCCTAACATCTCATTTGAGCTTCAAAGATATATCATTCTTTGTTTTATTGGAGAGATCCCTCTCCGGGTCCAGGAGGGCTAGATCCTAAGGCCCCAAAGTGGTTATGATGTTGTCTCATCTTTTGGTCTTGCCAATCTGGCCAAAACATGGGAACCCCAACATAATGGCGACTCCACTGGGGACTTGAGTGCATTTATCTTACGCACTCTTGGGCACTCAAAGGACCCAATATCTCTGGTTAGATTGGAATTCAATTGATGATGGTGGACAACATCTTGCTTCAAGCATTCATATACATCCACCTGGCGACTCCACACTCCATAACTCCCAAAGGACCAAATGACTCCACTGGTAGAAGACTCTGAACTGGTTGAGAAGAAGCAGTAGCCTTATTTGCATAAATATGGATCCATACATGAACAGGGATACAAAGTATGATGCTTTTTCTGATCAATTATATGAATTAACAGAAACGTTTGGTAAAGTGCTAGAAATGTTCATGGCTAGTCTGAATGCAAATGATGATTATTTAGAACAGCCCATGCCTCTTCTAGAACAGGAACAAACTCAATACCGAGAATATGAGCAAGACATGTACGATGATCAATAATCTATAGAAGACGAAGAGGAAAGTGATCAGAAACTGACTGATTGCTCACCTGTGTCTTGTGCTACGCTGACCAGAGAATATCAGGACCTAATAGTAAAAGCTAATAGGGAATGCTGCTTTGAGGAAACAAGAGACCACATAGAAGATGTCGAATCTGATGTGGAAGAAGAAACCACTCATGAGCCTTGTAGTCTAACTGACCACCATTAGGTTCATGAGGATTGGTATGAATCTGAAAGATATCAAGAAACATCAGAAGATCCTTAAGATTTCCCTTCAAGCATAACTGAAGATATTCTAGAAGAGGTTCAAGAAGAAATCCTGCCTCCAAATCAGCCAGTACAAGAAACAAAGAGCTACTACACTTCTGCTCAAAGAACCACAAGAAAATATTCTCCTTTGACAGAAGAAAAGATTGATCAGATATTAAAACAACAGTCCACCTCAGAAATCTTCTATGGAACACACACTCTTTCTCATTCATCTTATGAGTTTGATAATACAAATCCAGAAGACTCCTCTGTGGGTCGGGAAAAAGAAAAACCTGCTGAAAACCCAGAAGGTTTGGTGGGTGACATTACTTACAGTTATGATTTTCCTATTTATGATTTGTTTGATGATGAGTGTTTTCAAAGGGAAGCTGAGCTTGCAGGACCATCATCCTTAGATTCATGGGAGGAAGATCAGAGCCAACGATTTCAGAGAAGTAATGAAATCAGTCAGCCTATCTATGACACTGATGGGGAGAGCTACGATAGTATAATAGTAGATGAAGATTCCTTGAATCTTCATTCTGTTTTACCACATATCATCAATGAGACTGGTAACCAATAGTTTTTCCTTTTAGAAAATGAGGAGGAAAGCAAAGAAGAAATTCCTGAGCAGATTGAAATTAAGGAGCCTTCTCTTGAAAAAGAGGAAGTAATGGAACAAGCCCCTGCTCAAGAATGCATTGATATTTTCACAGAACTCAGCCCACCCGATCAGAATATATCAGAGCTCCAGGAGGACAACACTGCCATATATGATGAGTCCTCCAGTTCAGAAAATGAAGAAGATGAGGGAGATTCTCTTTCTCAAGAGAGTCTTATTCTTGATCCAGTGCAAGAAAAGGAAATCTTGGTTGAAGCCTTACTGCCAAATATCCATAGCCAGGTATCATTCCATGATCCTTATGTTCATTTCCTGCACACATTTGAAGAAGGATTAAGGGTCTTTTTTAGCAGCATATTGCGAACAGAAAGAAAAATTTTCAAAGCTGCTATCATGGAACAAAAAGAGTGGGAGCTGCCCTGCCTATCCAGCCTGCTCAAGGAGTTGAGCAAGAAAGACCAGTCATGGGATCATTTGATGGACTGGTTGCATTGGAAGACAATTTTTGTAAGCTAGACTTGTAAATATTCTAGTTAGAGTAGGGTAGGTAGGAAAAGCTCAAATAAGCTTAGTCT
Organism: Pinus albicaulis; assembly: GCA_034641835.2. Classification (NCBI taxonomy): domain Eukaryota; kingdom Viridiplantae; phylum Streptophyta; class Pinopsida; order Pinales; family Pinaceae; genus Pinus; species Pinus albicaulis. Next base: position 1,305,277,800 of record CM076577.1, on the reverse strand, counting down.
GTGAGCATGTAGTTAGTTGTTTTTAATTCCTGCAAAGTCCAGCAAGTCAGACAGTCTAATCCTAGCTTGACTGATTTCAATTTTTTCCTTAGAATGTAGAGAAGAAATCTGCTAGACAGTTTAATCCTAGCAGATAGTAGTTTAGGTAGAGAAACATGTGAGACCAATAGTCTAATTTGGTCTCATGGAGTAATAAGGGTAGAAATAGAATAGGTTTATTTTCTTGTTTTTAAAAAATAAAAATGATGTAAAGGGTCTGCTAGTTCAAATGCACCCTAGAATAAAAAATGCTAGGATTGTAGGATGGGTAGGTAGACTGTTTGGGAATGTTTCTGCTGATCTATCATATTTGTGCAGTTGAAAATCAAGAAAATGGATGGCTCAAGGTACCAGGCATCTGGCCTACTCCAAAGATTTATTTTCTGAATTCTTGACTCCTTCAAGAAGGAGCCATCCCCATGTGGAGCCACTGTTAGCCCCCTATGAATTTTTTGACAAGAAAACAGGGGGCTAAATTATTTTTGAGCCTTCAAGGAATGCATTTCCTCTGAAAACACATCATCCTTGAAGCCTCCTTGTGCCTTTGTCCTTTGATAAATCCCCTTTGTTGATTCCCATTATAAAGCCTCCCTGATTACAAAAAATTGTGCTCCAAAAGGCTTTAATTTGCCCCTTGTATCCTTGCAAAATGGCCCATTTCAACCCTTTTTCCCTTTTGTCCAAATTCCCCTTTCAACCCCCAAATCTCCCTCCCCTAGTCATTCTAAACCTTCCCAAAATCCCCTCTAAACCATACACACATCCCTAGTGTGGTTCAATTTCCCCTTCTTTCCTCTATCGTTACCCTTTATTGGCCTGAAAATGCACTAAAAATGAGCCAAAACCATATTTTCCATAAGTATGGGTCTTAGCCCCTTTCGGCCAGCTCCCTAACCTTCTCCACCACGCGACCGTAGCGCTAGAACCACCCGCCAGCCCGAAAAGGCGCTTATCGTAGAATATACATCGGGATCATTTTAAACCGTCGATCTGTATAGATTAGATGGTCGTCGCGTCCCCAAAACTTCCACTGTTCAACCCTTTCACCGCCCATTCATCGCATCTCCACCGTTCATTTACCCGCCAGATCAACGGTCCATATTTTACCCACCCTGGTGGTCCCCGCACACTGTTCAAAAATTGGTGGTTTCCATCGCACCGCCTTTGGAGGGCGGGTGGTATTTTTCATTTCGGATCGATTCCGTTCATTGCCTGACACGTGGCTCCGTCACTATTTCAAAACCACCCCCCCATCGCGCGTTATCGTTCGGCAAAAAACCTGGCGCGATATGCACATGCACCGTCCGATCTGCGATCATCCATCCAACAGTCATCGCACCCCGAAGATGCGCGGAAGATAACCCAAGGTATCCGTACCCCTGGCCCACTATCTGTCGCCCTCTGCTACGTTTCCCACCATCGATTTCTTCCTGAGATCGGACGGTCCAGATTCAATGCTCACCCACCATTGACCTGATCCTGCCACGTCACCCGTTCCACGTGCTATCATCGTGTCTTCATCCGTTTCCTATATATATTCATTCCAAGGTCAAATTTTAATATTTTTACATTAAAATTTCCATCTCGTCGTCTTCCCATGCATCTCCCTCTGTTCTATTGTTTTCCTCCACGGTTTCCACTGCATTCATCGTCCTTCATCCATGTTGTGTTACCATTTTAGCGGTCATCCACATCATCCCACCCCATGCATGAATTCTTGACAGTTTTGTGTGTTTGCAAGGTTTCAAGCGGCAATAAACCCCCATAATTCACAATCTCTGTCACAGTGACAGAAACACAGGAAAGGACCATTCTTAGAAGCTGGAATTATGGAGAAAGGCTGGGGAAGGTATGTCGACATGACTTTCGTCAAAGGACAGAGTTAAAATATGCAAAAACCTCTCCAACGCCATTAAAGCACAGATTTCGCAGTCAGAGTCAAACGTGGAAGCGGCAAAGAGTATCAGTGGGAAAGCAGAGCATTTAAGGCCTGTAGTTGCAGATTTTGAGCCTTAATCCGATAATTTGAAGGAAAAGGTACCAGAATCGAAGACCCCATGGATCACTTAGACGGTCCAATGCACAGAAAACCATACTATCAGGGTTTCCGTATCAGCAGAACGTTCTTCCATAAAAGGACAAGGTGCCCATACCGTCTGCATTCTATACCGTGTTCTAGGGAGATTTTTCAGCCCTGACAACAGTCCTATGCTACCAGTGCATTAATTATACAGTATGGCAAACCCTAGCATCGTCATTCTGCATTTTTTTCAGTACACCAGAGGCATACCTAGAGTAAATGGAAACCTGACGAAGACCACTCCATCATCCAAGAGTACCAGAGATAAATGCCCAAAATTTAAACTAAATGGAGCCTCGGCCCTCCTGCTGCTTCAGAGTTTTAATGTTGCATTTAAGTTTACATCTAATCCTGTTATTCTTTTCTCCTATAAGAATCTTGAAGAACATATTGTAAAGGTTGTTGTTCGGTTGTTGCTGTTGTTGTTAGAGGGATTCACTTTGACTGTTAGAACATTCTTGGGAAGGAATAGCAGAGTAGTTTGTATTGTAGTAGGCTGGGAGGAGAATTTTGGATTGTAACAACCATTGAGCTCAGTGTATGTGACTGTTTTTGCATCAATTAATCAAAGAAAATTTCTTTGGATCCTGGTCTATTACTATGGGTGATGTTTCTCTTATCTTATCTTTTAATTACATTTTCATGCTGTTCATTGTTCTTTTGGGCTCACATCAGAATATTGGCATAGGATTTACCCTTGTTAGGTACCCTATGTTTCTGCTCTCCTTTCCCTTAATGTTTTCTGTTGCTTAGTTGTTCTTGTTGGGTTTAAGCTGGAAGATTTGGGAACACTGGGGATTAGAGTTAGCCCTGTCCACTAGGATCCATGTGTGACTAGCTAGCCTTTCTAAGATCTCTTGCTGGTGTCAAAGAATTGAAGGTTCAAAGTCCTTCTCTGATCTATAGACCCTGGCTATGTTAAAATTATCTCTTTTTTTCCCCTTGGAGCATGCTAAAGCTGACCTGGAGTTAAAAGACCTCTGGTCTGATCTATAAGATGCCCCTTTGTCCCCCCTTTGAGAGTCGCCTATGAGTATATCCAAGCAGTTCTGGAGTTAAAATGACCTCTGACCTGATCTATAGACAGAAATTGGGTTGCTTTCCTTCTTCACTTTCAATCCTAAATGTTCCATCCCACCATCTATCTAAAAAGATCCTTTAGTGTAGATGACTTTCCCTCAGAAAAACTTGGCTAGTTGTTGCATGTAATTACCTTTCATGACTCCATAGCCCAATGGATGGCACTGTCTTGACCTATCCTCCTTACTGAAACATCCTGTTGTTTTGTTCCTTTACTCCCATTACTTTCTCAGTCTATGATCTCATGACCAACCCTGCAACCAACCAACCAAATCATTTTAAAACCCCCCTTTGTGATTCATACCTAGCCTAACATCTCATTTGAGCTTCAAAGATATATCATTTTTTTTTTTATTGGAGAGATCCCTCTCCGAGTCCAAGAGGGCTAGAACCTAGGGCCCCAAAGTGGTTATTATGTTGTCTCATCTTTTGGTCTTGCCAATCTGGCCAAAACATGGGAACCCCAACAATAGCAACAAAGGAGGTAGTAATCCAATCAGTTAGAAGTTGATCAGGAATCTCAAACTTGATCAAGTGACAACGACGCCTCCATTCATGAATATGATTAGAGATATGAGTAGCTCAATCTTGCTTGATGTGAGGAGGTGTGTCCTGGTTTCATACCGAAATGGTAATTGAAAGTGCATGAGAAACGCCATGGCTAAAGAATTGAAACCTTGGAAGACACCATGAGATAACTCAATGTACCACTTGGAATCGGCATCAGTAAGAGTCCATTGGAAAAGACGAAGTTGGATAGAATCGTCAACCCGAGATTTAGAGGAACACCAAAGGTGGTATGTCATAACATGTGCTTGGGGGTCTTCTCCGGACTTACCCTCAAACTTGGGACAATTGCCAAGAATTTTGGTTGGAACTGGAGGCCAATATCGATTATGAAGGATTGGATCGTTCATCAACTTCGACACATCAGGCAGTTCTAGCATAGCCAGAAAAGTTAATTGAGTATTGAAAGGCATTATAGGTCGATGATAGAGACTAACATTCATATTCCACCCAGGTTGGGAGACATTTACCCCATATGCTTTGTCCCGGAGGATTTTTTCCATGGGGGTTATAAGCTTGAAAGTTCTGCCCATATGCGGGTTGAGGACTAAGATATTGATTCTGAGCATACCACTGAGGTCCTTGTTGAGCAACATTTGGATTTTGCTGTGGAATGAAAGCAGTGCATTGAGGTGCATTATATAACACTTGAATTTGACCTGGCGGAAGATACGCAGGACCTTGAGGGGCGCTGTATACCATCTCAGATTAACCTTCAGGGATATAAGCAACACCTTGGGGTGCACTTTATACAACCTGAGATTGACCTGGAGGAAGATAAGTGGCGCATTGCGGCTGAACGGGTTGCCCCTGCGGTGCAAGTTGACCCAGATACTGAGGTTGGGCAGGTTGTCCCTACGGAGCAGGTTGGCCTAGATACTGAGGGCCACCACGTTTCCCTTGTTGAAAAGGTTGGCTTGATGGTTGGGACGGGCTAGGTTTCCCCTGAAGAATAGGTTGACCCGGCGCAATACCATAGAGTTGTCCTTGTTGTACAAAATTTTGGCCTTGTTGACGTAAGGTTGATGTTGTTGCACAAAAGGTTGTCCCTGTTGTGGATAGATTTTCCCCCTAGGTAGATCAGATTCACCCTGCTGAACATGAGATGAACCACTAGGACTGAAGGGTTTTCCTTGTTGGACCGAAGGTTTTCCCTAAAAGGGTTGTCCTTATGGACTGTAAGGTTGTCCCTGCTGGATCGAAGGTTGTCCCTAGAAGGGTTGTCCTTGCGAACCAAAGGGTTTCCTCTATTGGTAAGTGAATTAGCTAGGATAAATTGGAGGCAAATAAACAGGATTACCGTATGCATTATAATGATGTGGAGGATTGCGAGAAGTTGCTAACTGCTGAGAACCCCGAGGAGTAGAATTCTGCTGCTGAGGACCCTGAGAGGTGGAATACTGTTGTTGAATGGAGAACAAATATTCATCGAATGTATAACCACTAGGAATGGAAGAAGAAAACATAGGTGCAGTGCAAGTAGGATGGATTTCCAAAATGCGAGGTTGTGATCCACTCACAGTGGGCCTGACAGGTATCGTGGGATTGATAAAAATAGAGCTATGGATAGTAGAAGGCCCCGATGATGACAGAGTCATACTAACAACCAGTGCAAATGAAGCCACACAGATAGTGGGTCAAATGGGAAAAGAAGTTACAATCGTTGATGTCACAGGAGTTGAGGGTGATTCCCCCGATACCAAGACAACTAAACTCACGGAAAGATTTGACGTATCGGTCCATATCAGATTCTGATACAACAATTGAACGCCAAAAGTAATCTGACCCAAAGTTCGATAACCACATGGGATAGACACTGGTTGTGAGTAAGGTTTATTAGAGACATAAGGAAAGTTCTCCGAAGGGAGCTAATATTCTCCTATAGAAACATAGAGCTCTTCATTACTAATGGGACTCAAATAATCCATGTTAGATGAAGACATTTTATCGTGAAAAATATGACGAACAGTGCCAAGAAAAGCAGTAGCTAGTGGGGGTGATCCCGAAGTAAGAGGAGGGAATTCTGACTTGTCCCCAAAACCAGACCAAGCGTCCTAAGGTTGCCAATTGATATCAAATGGCTCATCGAGAGGAGACCGGGTAGCGAGAGGTAAGATACTCGGAAGGAGAGACTACCAGAAATCAGCAGACCTAGTGGGTTGAGATGCTTCCCAAGAAACTTCAGGAGAAGGATCACCACTAGGAGGTAGTGAAGAGGAAAAAAAAAATGGTGGTTCCACCACTGTGAAAATGTTTAAAAATAGAAAGGAAACGAGGTAGCCTATTCGAGGCTTCAAGACGAAACACTAAGACACTACCAAAAACAAGCCAAGTAAATATATTTAATGGGCATGTGATCGTAGGCAGTTAATTTTACGACATTGAAACGAAACTTTGTTGTTTCATGTTTTAAGAGTCGAGAAACGGGCAAAAGATGACTCTAGTCACTTTGAGATTGAACAAGCGTGAAAGGACAAGTGCTCGATGATATTTTCACTTTTAAAGAGTCAAAAAAAGACCAAAATGACTACTCAGGTAACCTAAGCAAGAGGGTGTACCAAGTTTCCATGAACTACAATATACACCTTGGTGATCAAATGAAAGAGAAATGACCAAGGACTTGGTGTACGTGCAGGAATTTTTCCTAAATGCTGTGTTCGATGTATCACGGTTACAGGGCGACAGACTTGGCATCATATGGATAAAGGATTACAACCTATGAGGGTCTCCCTTTATATACGCAATGGTACGGGAGCACAAGTCCGTGCTAGTGCTGTCTAATGCCAAATGGCGAATGACAGCTACTAGGTTTAACAACGTCGGAACATGTCACTAGCCTAGACCTCTAAAATATGTGCGTTAGGTTTCAATTATTCCTTAGCTTGATTGAATTCATTTTAAGGTTGATCTTGAATTAATGTTGTGATTTCAAGGCCTTACTAAATGTGATTTCGAATTCCTAAATGCACTCTACATGAAAAAGAACACCATTTCCATTCAATGAATGCTAACTAAGAGAAGGATAGGAATCTATGACAAAGTAGCAATCAATTGAAACATAAGAATAATTTCACTAATGCATCTAATCCAACCAAATCAGAAAACAAAAACTTTTTCCTAGTTCGCTAAGAGCTAGTAGTGCAAAAGAACATTTTCATTTTCAATCTAAGCGAAACAATGAAATTTTTGTCTTTTTACATGAATCAGGCACACAATGCACTCTTACACTAAAAAGCAGAATGAACACTAGTTTTTAGTACTACGAATGTAACAATCTAAAACAAAGAGATCCATAAAATACAAACATAAAACGCACTCAAAACAAGGATGCACTCTTCCAAGCAAACAAAGGGCTTTCGAACTGATCCAACGAGCAATGTAATCTATGCTCAAAGTGATGAATGGAGAGCTAAACGAAAACAAAGTGAGCATTCAACAAATGAGAGACACGAAGAATCGAAAGAAAGAAGAATACAATCAGTCAGTGAATTGAAATGACAAAGATCAAAGTGACTTGAACTCAACTCAGAAGGCTCAGTAAGGAGAGGGCCGAAAAACTAGCACAAGGCACCTAGAAACCCTAGGGCAACAAACTCCACTGATAATATGATGGATAAAAAACTGAGAAGACCAAGACTACAGAGTCAAAAAAATCTCAATAGATCAATTGCAAGGTAAAATACCAATCCAGAGCCAAGAAACACGGAAAAAAACTCAGAAAAGAGGTCAATTCAAATCCTACAGGATTCGGCGTGACTGTTTAGCTGTAATCCGCGCTAAACAAGGGTTTGAGCACCTATGTCAAAAGCAACATGCGCCAATCGACGTGACTGTCAAAAGAAAATCACCGTCGAGCTAGAAACCATGGGAAAAAAAAAACCACTAAGAAAAGGTCAGCCTTGACACTCTGGAACTAAATAGGATGGTTTAAAATAGTCAGACAAGTCAAGAAAAGCAGAAAAATGATGAAACGACCAAAGTTGTCTCGAAAATCCAAACGCTCAACAAAAAATGAGACGCGAAACACGCAATGATCCCTAATGGAGTTGCCAACTTGTTGTGTAGGTAAATCACCTCTGCGTTCAAAGGCGATCCCTCTAGCCCTAGGGTGGATCTAGCAGCAAGAGGACATGCTAATGCATCAATTCCTATTTAATAAATGAAATCAAGTCAGGATGGATGTCCTACCTTTGTTCCAACGCAGTTGTCATAGCCGTGGCAGCAGTCTCTTGATCTTCGTCTCGACACATCGCGGTCCTTCAGCGGTGGTACTCAGGTACCTGCACAAGGATCAGAAAATGATAGCAGCATACAAAACAATACTTGCATTCATAACTATCTAATTGTTCAAGGATAATTAAGCATATTGCACAAGATTAATCATATCAAATGCAAGACGGGAACCAAAATATCAGTCATGTATTAGTTAAGAAGAGAAAGAGTTTACAACCAAAAGAGCCTTGACGTTGCAACCTCTTTCAATGGGTCCAGTAAAAACGCATCTCGAGCATTCGTTGGGGAAGTCGACTTGGCGAGGCAATAAGCCTAGACTCTCTCTCGACAATGGGTCTCTCTCTGCTCTATCTCACACCAACTATATCAGACTTTTTAGCTATTCAACCATTTCAGCTATTGTACAAAAATTTCAGCTAGCTGCATCTATGTGAGAGAGATGTATTTATAGGAGAGGAGAAGGAGGTTGGGATCCCCCAAATGATGGAAGGGAGGCCTTATCCTTTGGGAGGTTGCTCAAAAGTAGGAAACAAGAAGCCAAAGGAAGATTTTTGATGTTATTCAGTCGAACAACTCATGCTGACTCTACTCACAAAGTGGTTGGCAATGGAAACTTCACTTCTATTTTAAAAAACTTTCCAAAAAAAGCTCGGCGCGGGTAGTCCACTGAGACAGAGTGCCAATGGGCGCAGGTCCCAGTGTTAATTTCTCTATGGGCGTGAGGCCATAACTCCCTGCTAGCGCTGACCCAAAATCATGTGTTTTTGATGGTCTGTTCCAAGAATATTCAAAAGAGGAAATGTTCTCCTCATGGAAAGGGATGCAATGACACTTTTGCAAGGCATGCCACTACATATAAGTCATATAAATGGTCCTCCAACGTGCAGGATTGGGATTGCAGGGACAGTGCCAAAATCTTGTGTAACATTGACATACCTGACACCAATTTGATATTAGGTGTCCAGTGGTTGATTACTTTGGGGAAGGTCACCACAGATTGGGAGACTTTGCAGATGCAGTGGATAGATAAAGAGAGTGGTAAACATCAGGTGATTAGGGGCATGCACACATATCCCTCACAGACAACTTCTACATAGAAAACAGAGTTGGATTTTCATGGTGGAAGCAAGGATCTAACAAAATTATTAGTTATGCAGATGACCTTGTCCCATGAGACATTGTTGTTTAGTGGCATTCCACCTGGGAGGCCACCTGATCAGGAGTTGGTGAGAAATGTCTCACAAGATGTTGCACCACTAATAGATATAGGAGGAGTGGAAACATTGGGAGGACATGACACAGTGCAGAGAGTTATGGGTAGGCTCAAGGAGGAGGGAGATATTCTCCCAATATCATTATTACCCACTCTCACCCCAGATATTTTGCTGAGAGAGGATGGTGCAGAGATGGAGGATGGCACCATCATGGTGCAAGGAGACCACTCCATGGCTTTGGAGGCTTAGAATATACTCCCACTTGGGGATAAATCTTCCAAATATGGTAGAGGATGGTGGCCACTCATGCATACATTGGCCAAACTCAGGAAGTTTTGGATGGGTGATAGCTTCCCATGGAAGGCTAACCTCCAAAAGCTTCAACCTTTACTTGAGCATGAGCAGATACAGGAGGAGTAGCAGAGGAAGGACTGAAGCATCCTAGTAGGTGACTATGGCATTGGATATGTAAAAGTAAGGGGTAGCCACATGACAAATGCATTCCATGATAGGTCATGAACATTGTCATTAGGGAGTATAGATCCTTATTGGACATCCCTGATGTTGATGAATTACTCCAAGGATATTTTTACATGTAGGATACTTGATGCCCAACTATTGGATGCAAGATATTCAGTAAGATATTGGGTCATCTACCATCAGAGTAGGATCTTCTTATCTAGAGAATATAAGCTCAAGGAGCAGTTACTACAGACAGCACAAGAATATTTTCTCTTCAGCCACACTTATTCCATGAAAGCATATCCTACTATCATGGAGGGATTCACTTGGGAAGGCTTTGAAGAGGAGATACATCATCATATTAGGATATGCATGGATCATTTGGAGATGGAGGAGAGACATAACTCTTTTATAGAGTTATCACAACCACCTCTTTCCTCATTGGGAATGAGAGGGGACCCATCTATGACCCACTCCATTAGCTTGATCAAGGTATATGGTAAATATCATTTTTTTGTGCATAATGATTCATTAGATGAGTATTTTCATTCCTTACCATTCATGTACAACTCGTTGCTCCAAGTGGGGGCATTCTTCATTATGGACTTCATGGTCTACTTGGGGCCATAGGAAATAATGAGCATGGCCACTCCCTAGGAGATTTTAGGGAGATGATATATCATTCAGGGTGTAATCCATTAGCACTAAAAATCATTTACCTTCTCCAAGCATGTGAGAGGTTTGTGGCAGTAAAGAAGTGGTGGGGAAACCACTTACCATATCATGTTCTGAGGCAGTCAGGAGACATACTATGCTGGTTCCACATGTGGGACTCTGATCCTCCTCTGATATTTCATATGGAATCTTATATATCCTTGATTTTGATCCAATATGTATATGATGTTCTTATAATTGTTGTAGGCATATTTGGAGGGATGACACATGGGTTGAATGTGCCCATTTGGAGGGAGATTCTCCCCATTTCTTATGCCTCATGCTTCAGGGAGAAAATTGAACATCACATGATTGCTACATTATACCACCTGTTTCCTTATGTGATCTATAAATGGAATTACTTGAAAATGTGTGCAAGGTATCCATTTCCATTTAATTAAATGTGTGCAAAATTCTCCATGTCTTGCGGATTAAAAAAAGTGTTTTTGGTAACTGTTTATGAGTTTATGTGTGAGGCTATGTTATTTAAATTTATTGTTTAACATCTTAAATCAGAAATATACATCAAGATAACTTCAGCATAACATGACACAAATTTTTTATGAGCAGTTCACCCCTCCTGGGCTACGTCTACTGGATCAAGCCTCCCAAAATGAGCTTGTCCTCTTGTATTATAATGCTCTCAAATGCAATACAAATTTAAAAGTGCCTCAAAAGGAAAATATGAATGCAAATACAAATTCAAAAGACATCAAAATGCTAAAAAATGCCTTTCCATATTCACTAAATAGTGAAGAATTACCATAAACAATGACTTCTTCAACAAGGCCCTGATGGCTCTTTGAACTCCTATAAAGATTTTCGGGCTGTAGAAGTCCTCAAACAGGTCTGAAACCTATTTTATTAGGTTCATAAGGTCGAAATTAGCTGAAAATGATCTTTGGTTCACCTCAAACAGAGAGGTACAACTCAAAACAACTCCATTTCCCCAATGGCCCTGGTGGCTCTGAAAACTCTCCTGAAGCTTTTCGGGCTCTGAAAGTCTTCAAAAAGTTCTGAAACCCCTTCCATTAGGTTCATAAGGTGGAAAATAGCTGAGAATGGTCTTTGGTTCACCTCAAGCAGAGAGGTACAACCCAATACAGCTCCATTTCCCCAATGGCCCTGATGTCTCAAAAAGCTTTCCCAAAGCTAAAATGGTTTTATAACACCTCTACTACCTCTAAAACCTATCCCAATGGCTCTGGAATGCTGAAAATAGTCAAAAATGACTTTTTTTTCACCTCAAATGGTTAAGCATAGCCCAAAACAGCTCCTACTCCCTCTTGGCCCTCATGGCTCCCATTACTTCTCTGAAGAAAAAAGGGTTGAATATCAATTCCAATGGCTCTACAACCTGTTCCAATGGATCCATAATCCTTAGAATAACTGAAATAAAAAAAAATTCTTCCAAAAAGGTTCTTTCTCCTGAAAGTTATCATCAAAACAGTATTTTTCCCAATTTGACCTAAACAAGCTCCACCAATTATGGAGAAACTGGAGTTAAGGGCACCAAACTGGTGGAATCTCCAAATTTATCGGAACCGACACCAAATTTGGTGGATGGTTAGAGGTAGAATTAAATGTTAGGATAAGCGGTCACATGTATTTTTCCGTCAGGACCGTCAGATTAACTGCGTCCCAACGGTTTTGTAAACGTGGCATAAACTGTTTATTACCCTCATTGCTTACATATGAGCACCAACACCGCAACCACCGTTTACTAACCATCGTATGGTCTGGGGCCTCTGGTTTCAGGTGGTATAGTCATATCATATGGGGGCTGGCCCCCTTTGCCGCCACCCAAATCTCGTTTAAAATTTAAATACATATTAACTCCGTTGTATATTAAGAACCAAATGGATGGCGCAAAGGTAAATGCGTGTGATGGCTGGCGAGAGGTCCATGATTCAACTCCTGTGGATTCATACAAATTTTTAACACCAATTATACCACCAATGTGGGGCCACGTGGCAGCTTTTGGGCCTACCACGTGGTAGCCTGTGATTGGCCAAAAATCACAAAAGTCAAACCATTGAGCAATACACACTTGCCACTTGTCAGAACATGATTTGCCCAGGTGGAATATTCTAGGGAATATTCCAAGGAATATTCCTTTTTTAATTTTTCAAAATTTTGGAAGTCAAACCTGGTCAAACTCAGTTTTTTGTAGTTTACTGAAAACTTCAATCTTGCATAACTTTATCATACAGCGTCAGATTTGAGTGTCGTTCATGGCACCAGGATCATATCGACGAGGCCTATCCAATCGTTTAGGTTGCAAGTGATTTTGGAAACTTTCAATTTTGAGCTTTTTCCATAGCTCAGTCTTGAGCACCTGATCACACCTCCCAAATGAGAAGATTTTGGACCCCAAAAGCTCACTGAAATGATGAAACTAAATTGTAGTACAGAAAATGAGAGAATAAAAACATCCTCTTCTCTTCAGCCTTCAAAAATTTTCCTGACTTGCCACTGTCCTCATGGTGAATTTTTTCTGAATGAGCCATGTACTTGTGCTGAATCTTGACCAAGTTTTCTCGCCATACCAATCTTCCATTCTGAAAACAGCAATGACCCTTGCTGAACTTTGTGCCCTCTTTGCTTGCATGCCTTTCCATCTCATGGAATTTTGCACCACTTTGCACCAACACTTCGTTTTCTGCACCAATCAACACCAAAGGCACCCTGTGCAACATATGTCATCAACAACAAGTTGACCTGAAATGTGCTATACAATTGACACAACCATGAATGTAAAAAGTGTGCACACAATCGACACAAGTTGACAATCATGTGTGACACAATTGACACAAGTCGATAAACATGTGTGACATAATCGACACAAGTCGACAAACAACAAGATACATCCTGACAAACACGTGTATGTATCATGTACAATGAACTATATACAGTTCACTAATTACACATGCAACCTCTATGTATATGTGCAACTTCAACTCTTGTTTTCAAATACCAACAAGTACATCATCCCTAAAACATGTGGGTGACTAAGAGCTGAACAAAAATACATTGATGTAATATAAGTGAGTATCATACTCATCTTTTACACCTCCATGGAAAATTTTGCAACAACAAAGTAATTCCTTCAACTGAAACTGCCTTTACATGTGATCTTGCATCAAACTTTTCAACTGAAATACATGCATACCAATCTAAAATTTGCATGTGAAAAATGAATATGACTTACTGCATTAAGAAGTTAATCCACTTCTTACCAAGCCAACTCCATGGTGTCTTTTCCTGCTGCAACATTTCTACATGTGAATCTTCCATTTCCACACCGATAATGGAATCCATAGATCCACTTATGCCAAGCTTTTTGTTATCTAGCTACATGTGCTTTGGAAGACTTGTTGGATGAAAATTCCAACAATGAGAGACATCATGTCCCTTATTTTGAAAAAATGTGCAACTCTTACTTCTGAGAAAGTTTTCTTTGCCTCTTCTGCTTCCTGTGTGCTTTCTTTTTCAACCAGCATCTTGAAGCAACATGGTTAAATCCACCACAAAATGTGCAACAAAAATTTCTTTCATTTGAACAAGAAAAATTATAATTCTTTGCTGAAACATAATCAAATTGATCATGTGAATAATTATACCTCTTTTTTTGCATGGAATGTCCATCCTTTTTGTCTTCGCAAGACGATAAACTAGTAGAGGAGACAACTTTCTTTTTCAGACTTACATCACAGTTCTTGTCTTGAAAATTGTTTGAACTTGAATACTTGCCATAAGCGACATGTTTACCCTCTGCTTGCTAAAATGATGGCTTAAAACAATGGCAATCATCCTTAAAACAATTTTGACATATATGTATTTTAGAACTTGGAATAAAGGTTCTCTTTAAATTTGCATCACATGCATTCAAGGATTTGGAGTCTTCACCATTAATCTGCTCATATCCAAGACCAACATTCTTGGGTCACTCCACAACCAAAATAGGGTTAGCCATGCCTTGTGCATGTTTGCCCAAACCTTTGCCTTCATGATAGCCCATCTTAAACATTAATTTTGACCCTATACCCCTTTTATATTTTTAAAAAGACCCAACACACTTTTCAATTGAGGAAATTGAAGACAAGTTGGAATGGTTTACCTCTTCCTCACGCTTGTTCTTGGACAAAGCTTATTGAGCTTGAAGGAGTTGTTTCTCCATGTCATGCAACCTTTGGAGAATTGCTTCCTTCTCTTCCTTGAAGGCTAACAATTGTGCATGAAGCTTAACACTTTCTCTTTGATCCTCAATTAGAATCTGCACCATGTCCTTCACCTTAATGAACTCATTCTTCATGTCATAATTGAAGAATCTCGTGAAGGAGGAAACTTCACTTGTAGAAGAAGTTGAAATTATGTAAATGGAAAAATTAACAAAAGGAACTTCCAAAGAAAAGTTCTCAAAGCTTTCAAACAATTGACAAGCTTTTAACCAAATGTCTTTATAGCCATACTCTTATTCAAGCAGCCATAAAACACAAACTCCAATATATTTTGTAGCAAACACTAATCAAGTGGGTTTGTTTTAAAAAGATAATATTGAGGTACTTTGGGGTAAGGAAGTAGCCTACAACTCTTTTTCCCTTTCCAAGACTTAGCTATCAACAACTATCTTTTCAACTCAAGCAAACTCATACAATCAACCATTTTGCAACCAATAATACAGTCAATCTCTTACACTGTTTTAACACCTTTTTCACCAAAAACAAAATCTCAACCTATGCTCAACCTAAGCTCAACCTAGCTCAACCAAAGCTCTAATACCATCTGATCTGTAAATGGAAGTACTTGAAAATGTGTGCAAGGTATCCATTTCCATTTAATTAAATGTGTGCAAAATTCTCCATGTCTTGCAGATTAAACAAAGTGTTTTTGGTAACTGTTTATGAGTTTATGTGTGAGGGTATGTTATTTAAATTTACTGTTTAACATCTTAAATCAGAAATATACAGCAAGATAACTTCAACATAACATGACACAAATGTTTTATGAGCAGTCCACCCCTCCTGGGCTACGTCTGCTGGATCAAGCCTCCCAAAATGAGCTTGTCCTTTTGTATTATAATGCTCTAAAATGCAATAAAAGTTTTAAAATGCCTCAATAGGAAAATATGAATTCAAATACAGATTCAAAAGACATGAAAATGCTAAAAATGCCTTTCCATATTCACTAAATAGTGAAGAATTAGCATAAACAATGACTGCTTCAACAAGGCCCTTATGGCTCTTTGAACTCCTCTGAATATTTTCGAGCTGTAGAAGTCCTCAAACAGGTCTAAAACCTCTTTCATTAGGTTCATAACGTTGAAATTAGCTGAAAATGATCTTTGGTTCACCTCAAACAGAGAGGTACAACTCAAAACATCTCCATTTCCCCAATGGCCCCGGTGGCTCTGAAAACTTTCCTGAAAATTTTTGGGCTCTGAAAGTCTTCAAACAGTTTTGAAACCTCTTCTATTAGGTTCAGAAGGTGGAAAATAACTGAGAATGGTCTTTGGTTCACCTCAAACAAAGATTTACAACCCAATACAGCTCCATTTCCCCAATGGCCCTGATGGCTCAAAAAGCTTCCCTGAAGCTAAAATGGTTGTAGAACACATCTACTACCTATAGAACCTATCCCAATGGCTCTAGAATGGCCCTCATGGCTCTCATTTCTTCCCTGAAGCAAAAGGTGCTGAAGATAAATTCCAATGGCTCTGCAACCTATTCCAATGGATCCAAAATCCTCAGAATATCCGAAGTCAAAAAAAAATTATCCAAAAAGGTTCTCTCTCCTGAGAGTTATCATCAAAACAGTATTTTTCCCAATTTTCCCTAAAAAATCTCCACCAATTGTGGAGAAACTGGAGTAAGGGCACCAAACTGGTGGAATCTCCAAATTTATCGGAACCGATGCCAAATTTGGTGGATGGTTAGAGGTGGCATTAAACGTTAGGATAAGTGGCCACATGTATTTTTCCTTTGGGACCGCTGAATTAACCGCATCCCAACGGTTTTGTAAACGTGGCATAAACTGTTTATTACCCCCACTGCTTACATGTGAGCACCAACACCGCAACCGCCATTTGCTAACCGTTGTATGGTCTGGGGCCTCTGGTTTCGGGTGGTACGGTCATATCATACGGGGGCTGGCCCCCTTTTCCGCCACCCAAATATCATTTAAAATTTAAATACATATTAAATCCGTTGTATATTAAGAACCAAATGGATGTTGCAATGGTAAATACGTGTGATGGTTGGCAGGAGGTCTGCGGTTTGACTCCTGTGGAGTCATAAAAATTTTGAACGCCAATTATACCACTGGCCTGGGGCCACATGGCGGCTTTCAGGCCTACCACGTGGCAGCCCGTGATTGGCCAAAAATCACAAAAATCAATCCATTGAGCAATATGCACTTGCCACTTGTCAGAACATGATTGGCCCAGGTGGAATATTCTTGGGAATATTCTAGGAATATTCAAGGAATATTATAGGGAATATTTTGAGGAATATTCTAGGAATACTCCTAGGAATATTTTGAGGAATATTCCTTTTTTAATTTTTCAAAATTTTGGAAGTCAAACCTAGTCAAACTCAGTTTTTTGCAGTTTACTGAAAACTTCAATCTTGTTTCTCATACAGTGTCGAATTTGAGTGTCGTTCATGGCGCCAGGATCGTATCGACGAAGCCTATACATTCATGCAGGTTGCAAGCGATTTTTAACACTTCCAATTTTGAGCTTTTTCCGTAGCTCGGTCTTGAGCTCCTGATCATTGTGAGAGGAGCCATTTGGTTAACTTGAGCATTTAGGAGATGCATTTCATGGATACTTGGGAGGAGCATTTCAGGGATGGATTGATTGGGAGACACTTGGTTCATGAGGAGAGCTTATCACATGGAGGTGTCACAGGGGAAGGAGGAGAAGAGTTGCAACACTCACCTTTACATTTGCTTGAGGACAAGCAACATTTGGGAGGGGAGGACTATAATATTCCGAATTAGCTTCAAGCTAGTTGGAATATTAAATTTTGTTTTTTCTTCTTGGTTAGAAGAGTAAGAGGGTAGGGAGACCCATAAATCTCCTTAGTATGAATAAAATCGCTCCTAATGTGAATGGGGGTCATATAAATAGCTTTATTAAGGACCCCTATGTGTGAAAATGGGATGGATCATGTAGACTGGGTCAACTTTGACCAAATCAACAGTGCTGGTATGGAGGAGTGGACATTCATTTAGGGACATCCTAGTTTTGGAGGGAGATTCCATGCATGGAAATAGTGGCTTTAATGAGTGGGGCCCAAGGTTAGGAAGCTCACTAAGAATATAAGGAAGGGGATGGCAGCCATAGAAGGCATGATTGATTATTATTTTTTATGGTCTGTATGACTTGTTGCTCTCTTCAGCTGTTTAGCAGAGACTACAACGATGTTTAGCACAAGGGTGTTCCCAAGCGGGAATCCCACCTTCATCCTCAGAGGACTTCGAGTGCCCACTCAGGAGAATTATTTGGGCTACATTTCCACATTTTTGCATCAGGCCAAGCTCCATATTTCTTCTACAACGCCGTTTATGCTGAGGGTTTTGCTGTGTTGTAGGGTGCAGCAGTGGAGGGTTGATTTGGGTTATTTCTGAGCTAGTTTTCAGTGGAGGGAGGTTTCCTTCCATTGGAAGGTCAGTAAAGAAGGCCCTTGAGAATATTTTCTTCATTTCAGACTAGGCCAAGGTGTTATTATCCCATATAGCGCAATTTCATTCTTGAACTGCGTTATTTTAGGGAGGAGTTGCAGGGGTGGTTTCAATACATGATTTGGGGAGTTATTTCTTTAGTGGAGGGGATTTCCTTTCATATGGAGGATCTATTGGAGAAAATATACATAATTATACATCAGCTTCAACCATATCTTCCCATATATTCTGTTGCAGTAAACCTTCATCCCTAGGGTTGCAGCTCACATTTGTATCTTTTGTGTATTTTCTGGAAACCCTCTTCGGTTGTTTTGGAAAGTTGAAATAGAGCCTTGATCTTCATGTATAGGATCATTTGAGGAATATGTCAGTATTTTGATATCATTGTATGATCTACGGTTGTATTTATGTCCATTATGACTGCGATGTAGCAGCTCTCTGGCATTTTTCATAGTAGCAACATCTCACTTTTGAGAGAGTGTGTTTATGGCAAGCTTGTTAGCTCATATCATATGATTTGTGCCTCATTATTTTGTAGTGATTTTCTGCTGATATTCATAATAAAAAAGGCTCCATATTGGTCTCCTATGTTGATGTAATTTTATTGTAATATCCCAAAATGGGAACAGCTACACCATTGGGAATAATTTGAGTTATTACCAATGTGGAGCTTCAGAAAATCATGAGCATGAAAATGTAGAGAATCTCATTAGATGTAAAATAACATCACACTAGCAGATGAAAGAACCTCAGCAATAGGATGATCTATATTCTCCTTCCCAAGTGGGGAAATGTAGCAATATAGAGCATAAAACAGTTGTCTTCAGAAAATAATGCTATAAAAGTGATAAATGGGACTTGGATCCCTTATAATACATGATATACAACTCACATGCATAATTAGAGGTGAAACAAATCAATCTAGCTCATATAAACAGACCTCCCCAAGTCAATGCAGCTCAAATAAGCCCAAACCCCATAGCCTAGCTCATGCAAAAAGTAATGAAGAAAGGACTGCGTTATTCTAATGGGTTTTATGCAGAAAATGATGAAAAAATTCTTATATAGAGCTTATATTAATAAAATAGTAGAGAAATGGAGGTTTAGCCTCTTTTACACAAGAAAAAGACACCTGACAAGGGTTTCCAGCAAAATGCATGAATAACAAGCAGTGCTGCAGAAAATAATGTAGTTACTGCATCTCTGTATTATACATGGCTGAATATGAAATAATATAGCTGAAAAAATACATAAAAATGGCCCTAGGCCCTCTTATTAGAACTCCCAGAGGGGAATGAGAACCTCCTCCTCAAATATTAGCATAAAATCAAAGGGTGCAACCCTGCTGCTACTGCCCCTGCATAAAAGACGCATTTTTCTGAAGGGAACTGTGCTGTGGCTGAATATGGATGAATGGATCCAAGAAAAATATTGAAATGAAGCTCAAATCCTTCCCTCTTGATCCCTTAAGCAAGCTGATCCAAAGAGAGGATGGAATCCCCGCACGGGAATTCTTTACACTAAGCAGTGCAGCAACTCCGGCTAAACAGATGAAGCATGCAAATAGTCACAAGACCAAGATAGCTAAATACATGAATGAATCCCTTTGATGTTATACCTTCCTTTTTATCTTTGGTGAGCCTCCTCGCCCCGGACCCCACACAATGTTGAGGTGACTTCCTAGTGAAGCTTCCTCTTTCAAAATTGCAGTGCCCTAGCTACCTTCCCTCCTCTTTGTAGCAGTGATGTTGACTTGGTCAACTGGAACTAATTCACCTGCAATGCCTCTTTTCACACTAAGGGATATTCAATCCGGTTATCATATGTGTGTCTAGGTTGATCCTTGTTCACATTCAGCTAGTTTACTTGAGTGATTTCTTCCTCCTCAGGAATGGATGTTGACTTAGTCAAACTTGACTATGTCTCCATCTAGTTTTCCCTTGTTCAAACTTGGTAGTGTAAAACCAGCTCCTAAGGTGATATCCTTCCTTACTAAGGTGGAATTTATTCATATTTTTATTGTTCATGGGCTTCCTTACCCATTTATTCCTTTCCTAGGTGAAAGTAGCAAAATCTAATATTCCAAATTTCTGTGTGCAAATTTTGGAATATTACAGTCCTCCCCTCCCAAATCTTGCTTGTCCTCAAGCAACTGCAAGGATAGGACTGAAGAGCATCCTCTTCTCCCCTGTAGCAACCTCATAAGACGAAAGCCTCCAAATATCAAGGTGTTGCATCATCAACATATCTCCAAGTTGCCTCTCCCAAGTGTGTAAGCTATCCAAATAGATGGCATTATGTGACAGTGGATCATCCATGGAGGCAACAATGGGTTGTTTGAAGGTCCTCTTGGGGCATGAAAGCTGATATAGATTGGGATTCATCATCCCCTTTTGAAACTCTCCTCCCCAAGCTATCAACCAAACAAAATGAGTCACCCTCCAGGTTGGCAACTCATGAAGGATCTCTTCCACCTTGAGCTCATGCAGAATAGGTGGGCTAAAAATCTTAATATGGTAGGCAAGAGAGCCTACCTCATGCTATCTTCCTCTCCACTTAAGATAAGTGTAGATAATTTTCTAATCTCGAACTCCCATCATGTTGCCCTCAAATGGCAAGAAGGAAGCTAGACCTCCAAAGGTCCCTCTCCTAGCACTGTGAATCAAGCTGGCCCAAACCATCTCATACATGATGGACAAGAACTCACCACCATATGGCATCCTATCCATCTCATGGCCATCCTCATAAAGGAAAAAATATTTTTCTATAGAGGCCATGTCCCTTCCCATGCTCCCCTTAGAACATGTAATGCAGAAAGTGTGGGGATCCTCCTCCCCAAAGAACACATCCAACCAAGGTGTCCCTCCTCCAACCATGCTCCCAATTAAGGTAAGCACAACATCAACAAATAGGATCATGGTGAGCATCATAATGAAATAAATACTGAAGGTTTCATATGGTGCTGGAAGGTACCAACATTCCCCTAAATGTTCACAATGCAGTCTTCCCCACTGCAGCTTCAGACAATAGCATTGAAAGTTGTTTCTTGATAGATGGCTAGCTGTGTAAGTCACCACATCTACTAGCAAGTAGTAAATGGCTAAGTGTATCAACTGAGCATACAAGAAGTAACCAGACACTTGCCCCAAATCATACAATAGATGGTTGTTTCCATCATAATAGCTGGCCAAAAATGGTCCATGGAACCCAAAGATAAGCTTGCCCCTTTGTGGAGAAATGCACTGCAAAAGAATGGTAAGAGCATGCAAATATTGTGTTGGACAATCAATAAATGCAAAAATAGAATTCTTACCTTGTAATGAAAGCAGGATGGTGACTAAATCCACAGATAGATCCTCTAGAGTGGTATGACATATCCATATGAAGAGGAATGAACCACATGTTGCATGAAAACCTCCTCCTCATGTTGGGAAATCCAAGTCAAGGAGAACATACCACAATTACCAATGAATCCATCCACTACTCTACCAAACTCACCTCCTCTATGCCCACCAAGTGCATCGAATATGAAGTGATCCTAGGAACACTCCATCAACAAGCTCATGCTCCAAAGTGACAACACTATTGGCCTATGCAAATAGGATCCTGCCAACTCATGAATCCATCCTCTGACATGTTCAATTTCAAAGACTCCTCTCATAATGTTGCCATCTCCTCCCATTGCAACATCATGCAAAATGTGAGAGAAACTCTGCCCTTGCTCTCTCTCAATCCTCCAAAGAAACAAATGTCTTTGCTGCCCCATCACAGCTCCATCATACAACTCATGTTGTGAAAACATAATGATTACATCATCATAATGCATCCACACTCCTTGTTGCCTAGTGATGCAAGTGCCTTGCAAAGTTCTCTCCTCCCTCATACCCTTAGAAGAAGGATATGCTCCATGATGGCCAAAATCTCTTAGGAGTAGCCAATGCAGCTTTGCCTCTTGCTACCCTGTGTCATAAATTTGCAAGTGGCTCACCAGCGTCTTGCTCTTCCCCCACATCCACTCAACCCCATGTGGATGCCTTCTGTCATTCTTCACCTTGGCATTCTTCCCATGTGGGCTATCATTCTCCACAATCAGTTCCTCTTCTTTGTATGCCATGAAATGCTGCAATGCATTTCCTTGGAGATCTCTTAGAGAAGATCTCATGTCCATGATCATCTTGAATCCATCAAGACACCAAGGTGATAAAGGCAAAGCCCCCTCACTGCTATTGTTTGACAACGCTGATAGCTTCTCCCATGGTATATTTGATGCATCATACTCCATCTCCAGGTTCATGACTCCCTCCAAAAGATCACGCTCCAACCTCAAGGGTTTTGTGCCACTCAACAGGGTTCCATGAGAATGATGGTTCATTTTCTCCTTGAATCATTCAAGCTTGCACAACACAGTGCAATCCTACTGCCCTACCTCAGCAATAGTGTTTGATCCTGAGCCATATGAATACATATTTCCACAACTTTTTAGAAGGATTTGCTGCAATAGGTAAAATTGGAAATCTTCCCATACCTTGATGAGGTGCGGAAACCTCATGTAGTGCTGCAAAGGCTCCCCCCTCCAATGTAATGGCTGCCCTGACTGCTGATGTAGAAGGCTGCTCTTCCAAGGCTATGACGGCACTGGTACATGTCTCCTCCCATGGTGGTGTGGACCCTCTCTCCTTTGATATTTCTCCATCAAAGGCTCTGATTATCTATTGAGCGAACTCATAAAAGGAAGTCACTTTTGTGTGCTTAAGTGACTGGACCACAAAGCATTGGCTTCACCCTCCAGGCGCAGCACTGCAACTTCTGCTACCTCCCTCTCTATCACTGGATGAAGTAGGAAGAATTCCTCAAGCTTCCTTGCCCAAGCTCTTGCTATAGTTGACTCATCAAATTTAGACAATAGGAATCTATTGCCACTAATCTCTCCTTTGCTGCAGGGTCTTCCTTTTTCTCTCAGTTGAATAAACTGAGGAAAATCTAGGGTCTCTTTGGAAACCCTAGGTTGGCACTTGTATTCTGCAAAATACCCACTCAGGATTTCAGGCTCTAAGTGGTCACCTTCATCTCCACTTCCTCTATGAGGACAAGAATTTCATGTATCTTCTTCTGCTTCTTGAAACCTTTTAGAGGTCTCACTGCAACTCTCTCCTCCTTGAAACCCTCTTGGAGTTCCATTGCATTTCTCTTCTTCTTTCTTCTTGGATCTGAAAATGGATGAGAGTAAGCTCATCCTCTCCATAATTTTGTTCTCCTCTTCTTCTTATCTTAGGATTGGATCTGAAATCCAAAGGCTGAGCCAAGATGGCAACTCTGATACCACTGTAATATCCCAAAATGGGAACAGCTACACTATTGGGAATAATTTGAGCTATTACCAATGTGGAGCTTCAGAAAATAATGAGAATGGAAATTTAGAGCAGATCATAAGATGTAAAATAACATCACATCAGCAGATGAAAGAACCTCAGCAACAGGATGATCTATATTCTCCTTCCCAAGTGTGGAAATGCAGCAATATAGAGCATAAAATAGTTGTCTTCAAAAAATAACGTTATACAAGTGAGAAAGTGGAATTGTATCCCTTAGAAGACATGATATACAACTCACATTCATAATTAGAGGTGAAAAAAATCACTCTAGCTCATATAAACAGATCTCCCCAAGTCAATGCATCTCAAATAAGCCCAAACCCCATAGCCTAGCTCATGTAGAAAGTACTGAAGCAAGGAATGTGTTATTCTAATGGGGTTTATGCATAAAATGATGAAACAAGTCTGATATAGAGCTTATATTAATCAAATAGTATAGAAATTGAGGTTTAACCTCTTTTACACAAGAAAAAGACACCCGGCAAGGGTTTCTGGCAAAATGCATGAATAACAAGCAGTACTATAGAAAATAATGCAATTACTACATCTTTGTATTATACATGGCTGAATATGACAAATATAGCTAAAAAATACAGAAAAATGGCCCTAGGCCCTCTTATTAGAAGTTCAGGAGGGGAATGAGCACCTCCTCCTCAAATATTAGCATAAAATCAAAGGGTGCAACCCTGTTTCTGCTGCCCTTGCATAAAAGACGCAGTTTTCTGAAGGGAACTGCGTTGTGGCTGAATATGGATGAATATCCCCAAGCCAAATATTGAAATGAAGCTCAAATCCTTCCCTCTTGATCCCTTAAGCAAGCTGATCCAAAGAGAGGATGGAATCCCCGCACGGGAATTCTTTGCACTAAGCAGTGCAACAACTCTGGCTAAATAGTTGAAGCATGAAAATAGTCACAAGACCAGGTAGTTGAATACATGAATGAATCCCTTTGATGTTATGCCTTCCTTTTTATCTTTGGTGAGCCTCCTCACCCCGGACCCCACACAATGTTGAGGTGACTTCCTAGTGAAGCTTCCTCTTTCAAAACTGTGATGCCCTAGCTAGCTTCCCTCCTCTTTGTAGCAGCGTTGTTGACTTGTTCAACTGGAACTAATCCACCTGCAATGCCTCTTTTCACACTAAGGGATCTTAAAGCCAGTTCTCATATGTGTGTCTAGGCTGATCCTTGTTCACATTGAGCTAGTTTACTTGAGTGATTTCTTCCTCCTCAAGAATGGATGTTGACTTAGCCAAACTTGACTATGTCTCCATCTAATTTTCCCTTGTTCACACTTGGAAGTGTAAAACCAACTCCTAAGGTGATCTCCTTCCTTACTAAGGTGGAATTTATTTATATTTATTGTTCATGGGCTTCCTTACCCATTTATTCCTTTCTTAGGTGAAAGTAGCAAAATCTAATATTCCAAATTGTTGTGTGAAAATTTTGGAATATTACATTTATACACTTCTATTTCCATTATTGTGTTCAATATTGCTACTTTTCCTCTTTTGGGATATTACAAACCCTTTCAGCTTCTTCATGATTTAAACAACATTGAAAGACAGAATAGGCACCACGACGGTATAGAGTGTCACCAACAATGTTATGTTATTAGACTAGTACCGAATCCTACGTCAATTAGATCATCAAAGTTCAGGCCAAAAATTTTGGTTTGAAGATATATAATGATATCTCCATACCAAGGATCCAAAGTGCTAATCAGAAACAAAGATTCATCGGGAAGATTCAGTGTAGGGAAAGTCACACATAAGCACAAAAAAGACTAGTGATTTCTTAGATTTGGATTTTTCAAATTACAAATCGAACTCTTGTACAATAACTATCCACTTCAAGTATTTTCCCCCTAGTAGTTGTTTAGTTAAAATGTACATCATAGGGTTACAGTCAGATATCACATTTATTTTGCATAACAATATGTAGTGATGAAATCTTTGGACATCTTGAAAAGCTTCCAAGGATAATTTCTCGACACACGTATAATTGATCTTAGTCAGTGTAAGGTTCTGACTTAAGTAATAAATCACATGTTCATTTACGGATTCATCCTCTTGAACTTAAACCATTCCAATGGTGGAATTGAACGCTACTAAATACAAAAATTAATCTCAATGATAAGCAAGTTGATGCAACAACGGTGCATGGGTCAAGGCATGTTTAAGTGCATTGAAAGATTTATCAGCAAGCTCACCTAAAATGAAAGGAACATCTTGTTTTAATAACAGAGTGAAACCTTTAGTTAACTCTGAATAGTTAGGGATAAAATGATGTCAAAATTTTTCTTTCCCTTGCAAACTCTAAAGTTGGTGAAGAGTAGGAGGAGGTAAGCGTCAACCTTCAGAGGTTTGACACAAATTTCTTCCTCAGAAACAATGAAACCAAGAAATAGTCCCGATTGTACAAAAAAAACACATTTTTGTGGACCAAATGGATATTGTAATTCCTACATCACATAAAAATGGCACGTAAATGTGTAGGATGATCTTTCCGGTCCATAGAATGAGTAGGTAAGTTGCCCAAGTAGGGTTGCACAATATGTTTGATGTCGTGAAACATGTAAGACATAGCCCTTTGAAAAGTGGCACCAATGTTCTTCAATCCAAAAGGTAATTTACAATATGAAAATGTGCCCCATGGACAGATAAACATAGTTTTGGGCTGATCTGAAATTAATATGTTTATTTAATTGTAACCAAAGAATCCATCCATGAATGAAAAGATTTCATTTTCAGAAATTTCATCAACAATTTGGTCGATTTAAGGGGTGTGATAATTTTCTTTAGGACAAGATTTATTTATATCCCTATAATCGACACATACTTTGATAGTTCACTGTTTCTTGGTCACCGAAACTATGTTGGATGCCTAATCCTTCAATGGAATAGGATAAATAAAACCTGCACGAAGTAGTTTTTCAACCTCATATTTAATAGTAGTGCCTTTTTGTGGATGTATTGGACGTAGACTTTGTCCAATAGGTTTAGCATCCGGATATGTCTTTATTTCATGAACTACAATGCTAGGATCAATTCTTGGCATTTATTCATAAGACTAGGAAAGATGTCACAGAATTCTAGAAATAGGGCTTTGTGCATGTTAATTTTGTCAGTTGAGCATGAAGCACCTATATGAATTTTTTCAGTTATTCCTGGTTTGATTGATATGTCAATTGGATTTTTTGCCGAAATATTTCCTAAATTCGTCTCAGAATCCGAATGATGGATTGACATTGGATTTTTAGGTTCCTTAACATATTCAATCAGAAATATTGTTGAAAATTATTATTCAATTCTATCTAGGTCTATTATAAAAGAGGTGTGATGGTGAAGATAGTCCCGAGGTAATTCATCCAATGACAAAATTTCTCGAATATTTCATCACTTGAAAATATGTGTTGAAAAGGATCAGAAAAATATGCTATGGTTAAACCCGGTAGAGAAGAAGACTCTTCATTGATCACATTCACTTGATCAGTATCATTTGATGAAAGGTTAGAAAGTGATTAACTCAAAGGAATTTCATTATCGTAGTAGTTTAACTCAGATTCTAAAGGCACAATCCATGGGTCATCAAATGGTATTGTTTTTGATGTAATCATGTTGATATTGGAAATAGTCCAAGGCACGTTAGGAGGAGGTATGATGAAAGTTCCCATAAGAAAGGAATCCTTAAGTAGTGCTAATCCAACATCTTTGTAAGGGATAACCAACTTTTCGACATATGGGATACTATCCGTAGAGGTAGGATCTAAAGTGTAGTAAGACAACTGATCAATTTTGGCAATATTTCCTTTATGAGGAAACATTGTTAACTGAAAGACAGATGAGACTAAAACTATAATGGCATAAGACCAAATCCAAGCTAAAAGAAGGTTGTAGTCAAGAGGGGCATCAACAACTTCCACCTCAAGCGTAACTATTTTTCCTTCTACCTCTATGGGTAAATCCTAGAGAATTCCAAATGGATGAAAACATCTTCAATCAAAGGCTTTCATAATCGTGGGTGATTGATTTATTGTTGGAGAACCAAGAGTTTCCCAACAAGCTAAATACATAATTCACGTAGACGCTCCCTCGTCAATTATTGTGCAAAAAATAGCCTAGATTTGACTAAAACCAGTATTTGAAAAGCCATTTGGTGTGGCAGTCCCGGCACAAAGTTCTTGAGGTCAAAGACGATGATATTAGATTCTTGAGGATCAATCGCTCCAATAGCCTACAATAGTAACTTCCTCTGGGCCGGACCAGGTTGCAGCACTTCGAGGGCCAACATTGTTGAAGGTGACATAGCCATATCTTCAACAATATTGTAATTCTGAGCGGCTCTCACGTGTGGTTTGAAAGCCAATTTTTGAAGTAAAACTTTCATAGATGGTTTAATTTCCAAATTAGGAATAGTTTTCTCGATGTGTAATGGTTCAGAAATAGGAGGATTTGACATCAGAGGTTGACTGTATGATCTCGTTTCGTTTCCAGTTATAGGAATATTAGATCCATAATCTTGATATTACGTTGCAACCATGACCTGGGAGGACATCATCAGGATATCTGTCGATGAATTGGAAGAAGATACGTTGTGGGAAATCATTTTGTTGTCTTGTGAAGGAAAAGGATCTTTAAGAACAACGGGTGTGGGCAAACCTTTGACAAATTTAAATACCTTGGCTCGATGCGGGCACTCTTTTGTGTAGTGATCCTCGTCACAGATAAGACAAGGATAACAAGGTTTCCTTTTTTCATCAGATGGTTCAGTTTTATCTGCCTTCTCTTTTGGAGATTTTTTTTTTTTTTTTTACCCTTCCCTTTCATTTTACTCCCGGATGATTTAGTTTTGACAATAGATGAATCTACGATATGGATTTCGGCAGAAGTTTCTAGAGAAGAGTCTCCTTTAGGTGAATCAGGTAAAGTTATGATTGGAGTAGTAGACTTGGATTCTTTTTTTTTCTCTTTGATGTGTTAATTGTACCAATTACATAATCTGCGACATGAGAACCGAAAGGAGTCGTAGTAATTTGACTTGGGCGAGGTAGATCATGAATATTTTCATACAAAGTACCAGACTATGTATAAAGAAGGTATAGATATTGGGTTTGAGCAATAACTTGATCTTCTATTACAACATCTCCTTTAGCTACAAATTCAGTAATCTTAGGGAGTAATGATTTGATAAACCATTCCACCAAAATTTGATTTGGGATGAAAAATTTGACTAAACATCATCTACGTCGCCATTCGTGGATGTGATCTGAAATGTACATAGATGTACTTTGTTTAAGTGAAGTAAAAATTTCTGTGCCATTATCATAATGGACTGATAACTGAAAATGAGTAAGGAAATTAGTTGCTAATGAATTGAAACTATTGAAAGAGCCTCATGGTAACTCAATGTACAACTTTTTGGCTGTTGAGAATGCAGCAAGATGATGGAGCTTAGTGAAATGAAGTCGCCTTCACTAAGTGGGCCCGCAGGCAAATTCTGGCGCAAAGTCTATTTTTAGACTATGTCTATTTTTAGACATACGGAGCATAATTTGGGAATTCTACTTGGAGATTCTTAAAGTATGCGACATGTCGGTAAAAATAGATGAGACCCTTATTTTTAGGACCCAGGCTATTTTTAGACCGATCTCCTAAAAATATGGAAGTCAAATATTATTTACCCTTAATAATATTTTGACTATAAACAACAGTTTACTCTCTTGGCGCACTTCAGTTTGAGTCATGGAGGTGGCTCATGCAACTGACACAAGGAATCACGGGGTTCCTAGGGTTTGATGGCATCTTGCATGGTTGGCTTCAGTTAGACTTCAGTGGCAGAAGTTTTGGAGGAGTTAACGGGACAGATAGTGGAGTTGTGTTATGTTTGTTTTAGTTGAACTAGTTGGGATTAGTTAACTAGCTAATCAACTAGATAAGAGTGGAGTGAATTAAATAATATTTAATTCACTAAATATTAACTCATTAGTCAACTCAAGAACACTTCAGTTCACTACAGTGCATGATCAGTTCAGTGGAGACCAGTGGAAGAGGTAGATGAAAGGGTGAGTAAAGCTATCAGTTGGAGGATTAGTTTTGCATGGGATTTGCATTACACTTGGAGGAATTGTCCATGACAATTGCGCAGTCAAGCCAAGGGGATTCGAACCTTGAACCTCTTCATATACAGGCCATGATTGCGCAATAGAGGCAAGGCAGTCAGCAGTGAGTTTTGAACCCGAGACTTGTTCAAAACCAAGCTAGATTGTGAGTAACTTCATGAGAGAGTACTGAGTACTTGTGAGGAGTATTGTACTTGTTTGGTTACTTGATTTCTCCATTATAATATACACAATAGCCGCGGGGTTTTCAGCTATAGGCTTTCCCCATACATACTGAGTTAATGTGTGATTGAATTGATGTGAGATTGCTTCTGTTATTTCCGCATGTGACAATTAATTGTAGAAGAAGGTTATGTGTTATGTATGCAATTCGAAATTGATATATGACCGGGTTAATCTTCAGTGAATAAGTGATTTATTCAGCTAATTTCTACATTGGCTAAGCTAAACAAACTTCTTTGAAAAAGTATTAAATGAATGGAATCATTGATTAAAGAGTTGGACGCACACCATAGATGATAAGTCATAACATGGTTTGAGGGGTCCTCTCCTAGATTTCCTTCAAACTTCGGAATATCACTGGGAAACTTAGAAGGCATGGTTGGCAAAAACAGAAGATAGTAAATCGGACCATTCGTTAGCCGAGACAATTCTGGTAAATCTAAAGTTGCTATAAAAAGTAACCGCCTGTTATGTTCTTGCTGAGAAAATTGATAACCCTGAGGGACAATTCCAGTACCTGGAGGAGGGTATCCAAGAAAACCTGCGATAGCTTGAGTAGTTTGAATTGGCACACCTCCAGGATATTTGGGGGTAGCCATATCGAATTGGGGTTGAATTGGTATCTGAAATGTATGACCAGGGTATGGTTGACTCTGGAAAGGTGGATTTTTTCCTAATTTTACATATTGGTATTGGCCCTGAAATGGTTGGCCTTGAACGAATTGACCTTGAAGAGGTTGACCTACCAGATATTTTCCCATAAGAGGTTGACCTGCAAAGGGTCGCCCATGAAAATATTTACCTACAAATTATTTCCCTTAAACAGGTTGGCCTACAAAAGGTTGACTTGTTTGCATAGTTGTTATGCCAGGTTGTCCCAAATATGCTTGAGGAATTGACTGTACTATGTTAGTCATCAGTAATTTTTGCTATTTTGTAGATGACTAAATACTTTTCCTAGATTTCTAAAAACAAGATTCATGAATATTGTGAGTTTTAGAAATCTCACTGCCTTCATTATACTTAAAAAAAAAATTTCACTATTTGACTACTCTACCATTCCATGATTAGACTACCACTCCTAAAAGACCCCTCATAGTCTCATGCCACTCATTTTTATCCTATTTTCCAACCCATAACCTCAACACCATGTTTTGCCTTTACCTCACCCCTCCACTTTCCATCTAGGAGTGCCAAACAGCCTACTCCTACTCATGTTCACCAGGTGCCCCAAGCATTGATGGTCTCAAAACTATCTCTATAGGCTCTTTAGATAAATCAAGCACATTCTTCAATACATAAATTGTCAAAAACTCTATTTTTTTTACACTTAAAGACCCCAAGCCAAGCTTTCAGTCAAAGACCAAGTCAAAAGAGCCTCCCACTAGGTCATTAGGTTTTCATAGGTTGTAGGGTTATCCTTGGTGTTCTAAAGCATTGTTTTTAATGTGATAGAAGTTGAATCAAATGTGAAAGAAGTTCAACCCCTGTTTTTCCAAGATAGATCAGAAAAATCTCCAAGCAATATAACCTTATCAAGTTCAAGTTCTGCAAAAGTAAATTGTTCATTTTGACATTTCTACAGGAGTGTCAAGGTGACTATCAGAAAAAAATTGGTAAGGTAAGAGGTCTGCTCCTATTTAAAGGCATTCACAGCAAAAGGACAAGGAGTAGTTTATGTCCAAGAAGAAATGAGGGTTTCTAAGCTTGATTGGGCCAACAGTGGGCCAAGCAAGGATCCAATGCAGCAAAACACATGGAGGAGACACACCAAATGAACCAAACATGGAAGATGTTTCTTAGAAATTATAAATGAAAAAGGGAAAAAAGGTGAGGTGAACTGGACAAAAATGAATAAAATTTAAAGGGCTAAAGAGAACTTAGAAGACAACACTAATGATTCTTCTCAAACATCCTAGAAACCTAAGGTTTTGGAAAGATATTCAAGGGAGATAAAATGAAGATGATAGGCCTCCATGATGATAGTGGAAAGAAGGTTTGAAGAGACTGTTGTAGGTGACTTCCAGATTTTTCCAAGGTAAAGTATCTCACTACCTTAGAAGAAATAGAATGAAAAGAGTGTCAGTGAAAGGAAGGTCAAGCTTTCATTTTTAGTCATTTGCACTTAATGATCAAAGGAACAAAAACATAGGGTTGAGTTCCAAGATGGAAATCCAAGCTGATCATGAGGTTGATGTTGTGTAACTGAATGTGTCATGTTAGCCCCGCATAAATTCCTTGACAAGCAAGCAAGGGGCTAATTTGTTTTATGAGCCTTCAAGGAATGCATTTCTCTTGAAAACACATCATCCTTGAAGCCTTTTCATGCTCCCTACCCTTTGATTATTTCCTTCTGTTGCTCTTGAGTCAATAAGCCTCACTGATGATTATAAATTGTGCTCCTAAGGCCTTCATTTGCCCCTTGTGTCCTGTTGAAGCCTAGAAAATCTCTGCTTCAAACATTGGGGAAAACCACCCGGTCGGGACCTTAAGACAGCTCCTTTTCCGTTTGGGATGGTGGCTCCGACTGGATTTAAAGGACCAGTTTCCTTATAACTAAATGGATTGAATTGGATGGGTGAAAATAGGACTAAATTAACCGAAATAAAACTATCTAATCTAAGCTAAATACTGATAAAAAAATTCTAATCTTAACCCGGGTAACTATATGTGAATACAACTTAAGATTGTTTCAATCTAATAATAACCATGAAAATGTATTATTAATTAAATTGAAATGTGCAGAAACGAATAAAGATAACTCTGTTTAAGAAATTAAACAGAGTTATATTAACATATTTCATTCATCATTATATACCATTCATATATGCTTATAAATGATAACATTCCAATTATACTCAGAAATGATAATATAAAAAGGAAATGTTATGAAAACCAAATATATAAATGATAGCAAATTTTTCAAACGAATACCATATAACAGAGAGAATCAACAGTGAACAGATAGAAATACCTCATTCATCTTGAATACTGTCAAATGAAATGTGATACTCTGATCTAGTAACTCCGATGTAAAATTAAATCCAAAGGCACAGAAATGTAACACTTCAAAGATAATTTGAGCACAAAAATCACCAGATGTGATCTTTCATATAAATATAATAAGGAATGAAGTACAGAAATGTTAGCTCCAAATCCCAAAAATATTACAATTTCCGATCCCTCTCTAAATGCATGAGAAGGATTTAAATAAGAAATTACATAACAAAATCCTAATACTACTGCTACAATCTATCAAATTAAAACTGAAAGGCTATCTTGAATGAAACTGATTCATTGTTTTTCTCTCTCGCTTGATGAAGCCAAGTTGCAAATGTTCAACATATCTCGGAGTCTCGGTGGATGACTCATCTCAGAATGCAACTGTCCAGCATAGGTGGCATCGGAAAATTCTGGAATTAAACAATCGACAGCGTTTGATAGGAATTTGATAGCTGTCTGTTGATTGTTTGGTTTGATCAAATGAGTCCACATAATGTCCCAGGATATTGTTTGAAGTTTGCTGATTTGTTGACTTTTCCTTTCCATTTCTTCTCTCCACCTGTTTTCAGTTTCTTTCACTTTTGGCAAACTGCCAGGAACACAGTCTGAAATGAGATTGATTGAGTATAAGCTGTCATTTATGAATTGCGTGATATTATTCATCATACTTCTGGCCCTTGATATTTCTCTCTCAGCTTTCATTATTTGATGTTCCCATTCTGTAAACAAGATTTCTTTGTGTTTTTCCTCTATCCTAGGAAGATTTGCTTCTTTTCCCTTTTTTGTATCCTGCCAGTTGAGAAACTCAGAAATCTTTTCATCGGCATCATCTATTTCTTGTCTAAGAGTTATGATATTTTGGATCAAAGATGAAGTAATATCACAAAAAGGTTCTGCCTGTGACAGCTTTGAGCAAAATTCAATTAATTGCTGAGTCAATAGTTTATTAGCCTCAAGGGCTTCTGATTTGAATTCATTTAACTTTGGGTAATCTTTAAACTTATCCAAAGTTGCTTGAAATTCCTTTTCTTGAATCATTTTTTCATTTTTCTCATTTTGTAACAGACTTTGTAACTTAGAAATTTCTTCATTTAGCTGTTTTTGTTTGCCTAAGAGTTTTTCATCAACTTTCTTCTTTTCTTCAGCAAGCTGTTTTTCCAATTCTTTGGACCTGAGTGTCTGATCTTGTAGTTGTTGTTGCAATTGGCTAATCTGTTGCTGATTTTCCTTAGCTTGCTCTTCCAATGAAGCTATGTGGAGATCTTTCTGAGTTATCAGTTGAGAAACTTCTACAACTTTATCCACTGTTGCAGCACTATAAGCTCCTGTATACTGGGACAATTTTGTGAGGTCTTCGAATGGATTCATTTCATTGTTCTTATAAACAATATTCATAAATTCCTCTGATGGAGTAGAAAATATGCCCTGTTCTGTCTTTCTTCTCTTTCTTTGTCTTTTAACAACGGCCTTATGTTTAGGGTTGTAAAATACATCCAAAGGAGGGATCTCCTCAACTTTTAATGCAATATGCCCTGTAGGATGTTCAGGAATGATTTCAACATCCTGCTCTATTTGTTCTTCATCTTCATCCTGCAATCCAATCTGTTGAGCAAATTGATCATATTGTTTTAATAGCTGAGGAGAAACCTCAAGATTAGTAGAAACCATAATCTCCTTAGTTGTTTCTTTTCCTTTTTTTGTATCTATGTTCTGCTCAGTGCTTTTGTCATCCGATCCATCCTTTTGATTATGCACATCCTCATTGATACTTGTGCATTTCTCTGTCATTTGAGCAGTAGACTTCTGACCAGTATTTGGACTGGATTTATCATCAGTATTTCCCTTTGGGACATCAGGTTTGTCAATAGTGACCACTTTTTGAGTATGTACAGTTGGCTGGTTAACAGCCGATTGTATAATGATTTTTCCGGTAGATGTTTCTACTGGCGTTTGGCTGAATGTACCTTCTGTCTCTGACCTTTGGGTTTGAATTCTCAGCTGGTCCAGAGGAACTCTCAACAATCTCTGGCTTCTAAATAAGAAAAATTTATTTATTTCCTCCTGTTGAAATTTAGACTTGGCCAAGTCAAAAATTCGAGGAAAATTATCTAATGAAACAAACAAATCATCAAACAGATCTGGTTCATGCTCAAAATGAGCAATTGAAACTGAAGCAGTGACATCAAATGCTATCTTTTTTGGATCATATTTTCTTCCAGGAATGGTTGCAAATTTACAACCTCTTATCTTGGAGACTTCTTTTTCTGCATGCTTGAAATCATTTAGAGTGAACTGACCACAATTGAGTGGAAATTGAGGCCACATTCTCTTCTTACTGTTATTCAAAGACCTAGATATTCCTTCAACTGTCAATTGATAGGAAATTTCTTGAGCAAGAAGTTTGTCTGGAACAAAAAGCGGAAGAACATGCGGTTCCACAATACTACCAAAAACCCCGATGTATGTAAATTTTTCCTCCCCAAACCAATCTCCAATTGCAGATAGGTCGGCCTTAGCTTTATCAGAAAATCTAGGAGGAAAGCGATTAAAAATGGTTTGGAAAACAGGGATGAGGAAACCATGACAGATTCTATATACATTATCTTGGAAATGAACCTTCCAAAGTAGTTTATGATAAATATGAATTGGGGTAGGGTCTTTGGGAGTCCATTTCCATCCAAATAAGGGAAACTCAGAATTGAAACAAAGAGCATCAAGAATATAGGCACAAAAGAAAAAGGGAGTGGAATTTCCAGTGGTTTTTTCCTGTCTATATTCAAGTATCCTATTGGCCATTCTATCAGAAAGAATAACATCCCAATCCATAATGTCGGAATTCACAACAGCTAGGATTAATGGGACCATTTGTATAGAAAACCTAGCTGAATTATCATTGCCAAATAACCTACACATCATGGCAGCTGCATAGCAATATGGAGGCAGAAGGGAATCTACAGAATACATACCGGATGCTTCATTTCGGTGTTTCTCTGGATTTTTCCTCCAATCTTTGATAGGGTCAGATTGGACTTTGTTATTATCAGCAAAATATTTGATAAATTCCTTGTTATACACCTTCTGCGGGTCTGGAAGGTGATACATTGCTTTCAGGTCTTCTGCTTTAAACGAGCCAAAAGGCACTCCAGATGCTGAAACAAACGTTCTATCTTGTATCTTTACACTGTCAATAACCCATCGAACTACATCATAATAAGGCATGATGCTCGCTCTGGCTGCAATTCGATGCAAAAACGAATTTGCAAGTGTTTTTTCATTGATCTCAGAGTCGGAATCTGAGCTATCTTCGTCTGGAACTGATGCCTTCTCCACTGTGACCTTGGGGTCTTCTCTTTCCAATAGGTTGTAGACTGCGTCCCATGTCATTTTCCCAAGCCCCTGGCATGATGTATCTGTGACTAGTTTTAGTTTTATGGGCTTTTCTTTTGAGACCGTAGGAGTTTCGACAAACTTCACTGGCAGAGCAGTCTTGTTTCTTCTTCCTCTCTTTGACATTTCTGCGTTTGCTACCGCTTCCCTTTGTCTGTGAATGAAAGAGCTTGGTGTTCTTTGGCTCTGCAAGACAATAAACTCTCAGTCGTGATAAACAAGCAACTCAAACGGAATGATTTATGAACTTATGGTTTTCATTTATTTGTTTCGTATATTGCGTAAATGCTCCTTTGGGTCACACTCACATATTTAAAACCAAATCATTAACCATATTCATTTGATTCTTTATTGAATGCCCTCGTACCAATAGAGATTTGGCGCTTGTGAAATATTAAAATATTCACTCATTCTGAACTTTTCGTATGCAATAAATGAATCGCATCGAAAGTTTTCGAATGGCACATGAAGATCACAATACGTTTATCCCGATTAATCGATTGCGATTGAAAATTTTTCCGATCTCTAATGGTGGGGTCTACCATATAAGACTTTGAACAAATGTTTGATTTTTCTTTTGAAAACGTTTATTGTAAAACGCACGTCGGATCGGGGAATTTCAATTAAGCGTAAAGAGTTTCTTAAAGACTATCCCGATTAATCGATTGCGATTGACCGCATCGCATCAGAAGTTTATAAATAACCGTTTTAAACTCTTAGCGATTTGAAAATTTCCGATCGAACTAATCGCATCGAAGGATTTGAAATAGGCATATGAAATTTCTTTTAAAGGTTATCTCCGATTCTCCGATTGCGATTGAACTTTTAAATTTGACTTGTTTTTTTATGATAAGGCCTTGTATATTAGATCGGATCATAAGTTTTTGAATGTTGAATCTGTTTAGTAACAATATGAATTTTTCCAAAACAATGAATTTTATTTCTAAGTGTTTTATTTCTATAAGAAAAAGAAAGGGACCCTATTTCTAAATGAATTTTATTTCTAAAATTTTAAGAAAAAGGGAGGGTTGTTGTATAGTACAACATGTCCCTGCAAAATGTCCCATTTTACCCTTTTTTCCCCTTTTTCAAAGTTCCCCTTTTACCCTTTAAATCCTCCCAAAATCCCCTTTAAATCCTACACGTACCCCTTGTTTAGCCTATTTTCCCCTTTTTCCCCCTACCGTTACCCTTTTCCTAGTCTCAAAATGCATTAAAAAGGGGCAAAAACCCACTTTTTAACTTATATCAAGCCTAGCCCCTTTTCCGCCAGCCCCGCAAACCACTTCCCCACGTGACCCCATGCCTAGGACCAAGCACTAAAGTTCTGGGTGCTGATCGCAGAGCCACGCCGTGGTCCCCACCCCTTTCCACCGCCCGATCACATCACAGCCGTCCGATCAACCCACCGATCCGACAGTCCGGAGTTCATTCGCCCTGGTGGTCCCCGCGCTCGAGTACTATGCAGAAACCGGCGGTTTCTATCGCACCGCCTTTGAAAGGTAGGTGGTAATTTTCATTTGGCCAGTGATTCCACTCACCGCCTGACACGTGTCTCGTGCACTGTTCAAACCCCCCCCCCCCCAATGCGCGTTAAACTTCGGTTGAAGACCCTGTGCGATATCGCTATACATCGTCCGATCTACGACCATCCATCCAACGGTGATCGTGCCACAAAGTTGCACGAGGGATAATCCAAGGAAAATATGCCCCTAGCCCACCATCTGTCGCCCTCCGACGTGTTCTCAATCGTCGATCCCCTCCTGAGATCGAATGGTCCAGATTAACTGCATGTCCCGCTGCTGACCGGTCCCACCACGTCACCAGTCCACATGTTTTCATCACGTTTTCTTCTGTCCCCTATATATTTCGTTCAAAGGTCAATTTTCATTTATTTTCGTTTGAAATTTTCCGCAGTCCACCAGCTTTCTCCAGACCATCCTCCATGTTTTCTCTGTGTTTTCACCGTCACCCTGCACTGTTCCAACATTTCACTAGTCTACACGGCCATTTTCATCGTTCCCGTTGCATCCACCCTTCCCTGCATGGTTTTCTTAACATGTTTGCATGTGTTGCAGGATTACAAGTGGCCATGATTCAGTCTCTATTAACAGTGACAGAGAACACAGGAAAGGACCATTTTCAGGGGTTGAAATTATGGAGAAAGGCTTGGGAAAGGTGCTACGACATAAATCTCATCAAAGGATAGGGTTCAAACTCTGCAAAACCTCTCAGGCGCCATTAAAGCACAGTTTTCACTGACAGAGACAGGAATGGAGTAGCAAAGAGTATCAGTGAAAAAACAGGGAATTTAAGGCATGTAATTGTAGATTCTGAGCCTTAATCCGATAATTTAAAGGTAGAATACCAAATCAAAGGCATCATGGATCACATGGAAGTCCCAGTGCGCAGAAAAAAATACTATCATGGTTTTACATCAGCGGATTGTTCTTTCCATAAAGGACAATGTGCCCGTACTATCTCCATTCTATATCGTGTTCCTGAGGAAATTCCAGCCCTGACAACAGTCCTACACTGTCAGAAACATTTTTTACACGGTATGGCAAGCCCTAGCATCATTATTCTACCTTTTTTAATTCTACAGAGTACTACAACCAAAGTATATCAGAGACATATCGGAGTAAATGGAAGCCTGGAGAAGACCACTCTTTCATCCAAAGAGTGCCATAGATAAATGCACAGAATTTAAACACAATGGGCTTCGGCCCTCTTTCTTTTCTGATTTTTAATGCTTCATTTAGTTTTCCACCTACCTCCTCTACTCTCTTCAGCTATAAAATTCATGAAGGAACTCATTGTAAAGGTTGTTGATCGGCTATCTGTGAATTGCAAGTTGTTTCTTCTAAGACATGGTCTCTGTGTAAAGTTGTAAGATAGGCTGAGGAATATGTTTTTAGACTGAATATCCAGCTATTGGTAATGTTGTACTTGACTGGTATTGCTCTTTAATATGACAAGCACATTTCTTTGGATCCTGATCTAAATCAGCGGTGATGTTTTTATATCTCTGTATTTGTTTTTAACCTACAGTCCATTTCATTTCATTTCTACTGGCTCGCATCAAAAATCTTGCATAGGATTTACCCTTGTTAGGTACCCTATGTTTCTGCTCTCCTTGCCTTTAATGTTTTCTGCTAACTGTGTTATCTAAGGGTTGATTTTAGTTAATTTAACCAATGTAGTGGATGTCATTGCCTGCTAGCTGATGTATGAATTAAAGGAATCTGTTCTTATATGTTCTTGTTAGGATTTAATTGAATGAATTGGGAACACTGGGAGGTCTAGAACTCTGTCTCTATCTCACTAGGATCCTTTTCAATTAATTTAACCCTTCTAAGATCTCTCAAGCTAGAGGCTGAAGCATTGAGAGTTCAAAGTCTCTCTCTGATCTTAGGTCTTTAACTTTTTGTTCTAAATCTTTATTGTTTCCTCCTCTCTTACCATTTCATGCCACACTATCATCTTTAGGATCCAATGCTTTAGATGACTAGCCCAACTGAAAGCCTGCATGTTGATTAGCAAGTAAACCCTTTCCTGACTCCATTGCCCAATGGTATTGAATTTTCTCTAAAACATCCCTCCTTTGCCTAAAATCCTCTTTGCTCGTCCTTGTCTTATATTGAAACCTTCTTTCCTGATTCCCAACAACCAAAAAAAAAAGCCCCGAGCCTTATAACTAGCCTAACATCCTAAATTTTGAGCTTCGAAGACATAAAACCTTTGCTTATATAGAGAGATCCCTCTCTAGACCCAGGAGGGCTAGATCCTGAGGTCCGAAAGTGGTTTTATGTTGTCTCATATTTTGGTATTTCCAACCTTGCCAA
The DNA here is from genome assembly GCA_034641835.2 of Pinus albicaulis. NCBI lineage: Eukaryota > Viridiplantae > Streptophyta > Pinopsida > Pinales > Pinaceae > Pinus > Pinus albicaulis. The sequence goes on along the minus strand of CM076577.1, from coordinate 1,305,237,777 downwards.
AACATGGGAACCCCAACATAATGGCGACTCCACTGGGGAGTTTCTGAGTATTCATCTCACTACATCACAAGAGCCTCAAAAAACCTAGAAACTCTGGTCAGGTTGGTAGTGAAACACTTTCATTTGCACTTCACTTTCTACACCATTTGTTGTGTTTCACCCACACTCTTAGACAGAGTCTGGAAAGGGCTAGGTAGCCTCCAGATCTCACACTCTTTTCAGAGGTGACATATTTGGTAAAATCCCTCCCAGTCTATCTCTGGTTAGAGTTTGTTGTGTTTTGAAGATATCCCTGAAAAGGGACATCTCAGAAGCACTGTGGTGGATAGTGTACCCTCCAGAAGCATCCTAAACCTTCCACCTGACGACTCATAGCTCCTTAAATATCATAAGACTCCACTGGTGATCAGTAAGCCTACTGATTATCTTGGTTCACATAAGACTCCACTGGGAGGCCAGCCTCCATTACAACATCAGCCACAGTATAAGTAACAATCAGGGTTAGGCTCCCTTGTTGAAAACAACATTTTGGCTTTAAGAACCATTCACACAGGAGCTTACCCTAACCCAAACCCCCCAGAAATAGTTGACAACCCTGAGAGCATCCTCAAGAGATCTCCTACACCTAAACAATCAACTATTTTTAACTACATCCATAGAGCTAACTCTACACCAGAAGACTTTACAGCTCTATCAGACCCATTTTCTGACGTAGGCGCTCAAAACAGTTTACCAAGAACTAGGTCATTCAGTGTTCTAGACCAGCCAGACCTTGAGCTTCCCAGTTCACCATCTCATAGTGTTAAACACCTTGGGGATAGACAGACCCCTCCATCTACACCTCCTGATATTCACTTCATTCAAAACTTGGGGCTCTGCCACCCTAAATCTGCCCAACAAGCTTCTGCTGGTCCTAGTGTCCCTATCATCCATATACCAGCTGCTCAAGCCAACCCTTTACCTCATCATAATATCATTATGGCAGCCTAGTATGCACCTCTGGTTTTACCCCAGCCTCTAGTACCCTTACCCAATGATTATCAATCAAAGATCCCACACTTCACTGCAAAGGATTCCACCATAGCTTAGCACCATGTAGATAGGATGGAAGATTATTTTGACTACATGGAGATAGATGATGATACAGTCAAAATGAGAATCTTTGCCTAGAGCTTAGGAGGTGATGTAAAAAAATGGTTTAAAGGCCTACCTCCTAATAGTATCCAAGACCTTCCCGCTTTATATCAGACCTTCATAAACAAATGGGAAGTTAAGGCCAACCCTCTCCAAATCTTAGCAGAATACAAGAATCTTAAGAGAAATGTCGGAGAGAGTGTCCAAGACTACTCTACAAGGTTTAACAGCATTTATAACGCTCTTCCTCCACACATGAAACCTCCCCAAGGTATGGTCCTAGTGAAATACCCTGAAGGCTTGGATGCTGATATGGTCTACCAGCTTAGGGAGAGAGATTACAACACATTGGAACACATGCAAAAGGGAGCAGTGAGTGTAAAGGCTAATCTGATTGAGAAGAAAGCAAGATTGAGAGCTGAGAAAAGGGTGACATATAGAGATGACAATGTAGCTTCCACATCTGACCCCAATTATGACCGCATATCCAAAAACATGGAAAAGCTACAGCAAATGATGGAAAAAATGTTTCTCACAGTCAGTAATCAGAACAAGAACCAGAACCAGAACTTTAGAAGAAACAACACCACTCCCAACAGACAAAGAGAATCAGATCAGCAATTTATTCCCCCATTCCAAGAGAAATTTCTTGATGAAGATGAGGGAATCATAGAAGAGTCTGAGGGGAACACAATAAACATATTTGAAGTATAAAAATCAATCCACCATTGTTCCACAGAAGAAGATCAACCCTCACCCTCGTATTGGGATGAGGGAGGATTGGAATCTGAGGATTATAGGCTAGGATTTGAAAATGCCATGATGCAGGTCAGAGAAAAATATGAACTTAGAAGTAAAAGGAGCCTAGACACTGCCAAACCAAAAGCTTCTGAGGTTACCATCAAGAAAAGGCCTGAGAAAACTTCTAAAGTGACTGTTGAAAGTAACAAATCAGCTGCTGAGTGTTCTGAGAAGAAAAAAGGAAAGGGCAACCAAAACACTGATAGACAAAGTCAACCATCTAGTAGCACTAGCACTGCAGTTAGTGCTCCTGATAAAACAGTTTCTAACAATGTGCATAGTGAGAATCAGCCCACTGATTCTACCACCAAGGTGGTGGATAGAAAAACAGAGTTGAACATTCCAAAGAATTAGTCCACTTTCAATTTGGAGAGTGAGATTGCAAAAATTAAAATCTCTATCCCACTCTCTGAACTGGCCACTCAGGATGTATATAAAGGCCAAATTTTGAAAGCATTAAATTTAGGCAAGAACAATGACATTATAAATCTGAGTGATGATCAACCAACCCTTCTGTTTGGTCCAAAGATAGAAGGAAAGTTTCAGGAAGGGGTAGTGCCACCTTTTTATATCAGTCTTAATCTCCATGACAAGATCCTTCACAATGCAATGCATGATTCTGGGGCATCTCACAGCTTAATGCCTAAGGTGGTTATGGAAAAGCTAGGCCTAGAGATAACCCACCCCTATAAATATTTATATTCATTTGACTCTAGCAGAGTAAAATGTTTGGGCCTAATCAAAGACCTGTGTGTAAGCCTTACCCAGATTCCAGCAAAATGTATGGTCATGGATGTTGTGGTGGCAGATGTGCCACCTAAGTATGGTATGCTATTGTCAAGGTCATGGGGAGCCAAACTGCAGGGTACAATGTATATGGATGGGGCATATGCCACAATTCCTATCTTTAGCCAACTTAGAAGACTGTATAGAGAGGAAAAAATGAAATTCCTGGTCAGTAGCCCCGAAAAGCCTGAAAATTCACCTTTATACTCTGTACACACAGATCTTGACTCCTTCATTCTTTGCAATGATGAATCTTTGGAGGAGTCAAGATGAAAAAACAGGGATATGCACAATGAAACAGAGCCCATTGACTTTAACATAATGGCTACTCTAGACTCAGAGAAGAACGATGTCGAAAACCTTGAACAGTTCACTGAAACAGAAACTTAGAGTGAGCCAAAAATAGGATGCAGTCAACTAATTAGTCACCCTTCACAAGCCCATACACCACACCAAGAACGAAACGATGATAAACCCGAGAACGGAACCTTATGGGTAATGAATTTCGATGGGTCATGCACCAAGAGAACTGCTGGAGCAAGAGTGTGGATACATAACACGGAGAGTGACTACGTAGAGAGCCATGCCTGTAACCTGCACTTCAAATGTACAAACAATATCGCAGAATATGAGGCTCTTATCCTAAGCCTGAATTTGTTGAAAAAATTAGGAGCCCGTAGGATAACTGTGCATGGAGACTTTGAGCTGATCATTAAATAGGTGAATGGTGAATACATAGCGAAACATCCTAGACTGAGAGCATATAGGAACGACGTTATGGACATACTGAAAACCTTTATAGAATACGAACTGGTGTTTGTCCCTAGGAGTAAAAATGTAATTTCAAATGGATTAGCCTGCATGGCTAGCTCATATCATAAGCCTCCCAGTGACCAACAGATCATCATTCAGACCAAATTCAGACCTGCAGTGCTGGACAATGAAAAATATTGGCAGGTCTTTGAGGGCGATAAGCAGATTGAGGATTTCCTGATAGGCAGGAATGATTTTAATTTTCTGACTCAGACTCTACATCTAACAATAGCTGCCTAAGTGAAGAGTCCTCAGATGAAGAAGAACCACCCTGTAACATAGAAATAAACACTTTAAACGAACAGATTGGAAATCCAAACGAAAAATGTGAAAACGCAGATAGTGAAGAAGTAGAGGTGCTGTAGACCAAAGATAAGAACATACCTCGGGGTATGGCACCTTTAGAGGACCTTTTTGACTTTGATGATGTAGAAAAAAAGCCCACTATAGAACATGTAGACTCTAATGTTGAGGAATGCAACATAGGCACTGAAGATAAACCCAAGATGATCAAATTGGCTAAGTCCCTACCTACAAACATGAAAAAGAAATACATTGACCTATTCAAGGAATTCATTGATGTGTTTTCTTGGAGTTATGAGGACTTAAGGGCCTATGACACAAACATCATACAGCACAAAATACCTTTGAAAGAGAATCAAAAACCCTTCAGACAAAAACTTCGCAGAATAAACCCAAAACAATTGCCTGCATTGGAAAAGGAGATTAAGAAGATGTATGAGGCAGGCATAATTGTGCTTGTGAGGTTCTCTGATTAGGTATCAAACCTAGTGGCTGTGAGAAAGAAAACAGGGGAGATCAGGCTGTGTATTGATTTCAAGAATCTTAATAGAGCCTCACTCAAAGACAATTACCCTTTTCCAAAAATGGAACACATCCTGCAGAGGGTAGTAGGCTCAGAAAGGATATCCCTGCTAGATGGTTTTTCAGGTTACAACCAAGTTTTAGTACTCCTAGAAGACCAACTCAAGACTGCTTTTACCACTCCATGGGGCACTTTTATGTATGTAAAGATGCCTTTTGGACTGATGAATGCTAGTGCAACCTTCCAAAGAGCAATGGACATAGATTTTTCATATGAAATAGGACACTTCATTGTCATCTATCTGGATGACATAACAGTATATTCCAAGACTGAGGAAGAACACCTAGAACACCTGAGAAGAGTGTTTGAAAAATGTAGAAGGTTCGGTCTGTCATTGAATCCTAAAATAACTGTATTTGGGATAAAAGAAGGAAAACTTCTTGGCCATATCATATCTGAGAAGGGGATTAGGATAGACCCACAAAGAGTTGAGGGAATACTACAAATCACACACCTGAGAAACATCAAGGAGTTATAGTCCTTCATTAGGAAAATCAATTTCCTCAGGAGGTTTATTCCCAACTTAGTTGAACACCTTAGGAATATGACTAACATGTTGAAGAAAGGTGTAGGAGTTAAATGGACTGTTGAAGCCAAGAAATATTTTGAATCAGTTAAACTTGCACTCACCCAGGCTCCTGTCCTAATCAGCCTAGATTTCTCAAAGGATTTCCTGATTTTTTCATTTGCCTCCGAGCATACAGTAGCTACAGTTCTACTGCAGAAAAATCCAGAGGGAATGGAGTAGCCCATTTCTTTCTTCAGCAAAGCACTGAGGGATGCACCCTTGAAATACAACATTATGAAAAAATAGGCCTATGCCTTGGTAAAGGCCTTGAAAGACTTTAGGGTGTACATACTGCATTCCCACACCATAGCCTATGTGCCAAATATAGTGGTTAAAGACATGTTGTCCCAAGACCCAGATGGGAACAGGGGAAAATGGATTGTTGTGATCTTAGAGTACGACCTTGAGATAAAACCCACCAAACTAATTAAAGGTCGGGGCTTAGCTCAACTAATGGCTGAATCAAATCTACAAGCCCTTGACATTAACATGGTAGATGATTTGGATGAGCAACAGGGATTGCCTGATCCCACTGTTGAGGATAAGTTTCAAAGCTCTCCTTGGTATTCTGACATTCTGTATGTGCTTACGCACCTCAATGCCCCTCCTGAACTATCAAAGACCAAGGCCAGGTTCTTAAAGCTAAAGGCCAGAAGCTATTGCATAATGAATGAATGCTTATACTAGAAAAATGAAAATGGTCTATTGCTTAAATTTTTGCCTGAGTCTGAAGCAGAAAGGATTAAACAAAAATTCCATGTAGGAGAGTGTGGAGGCCACCTGAACTGGAAAGCCACTGCGAACAAAATACTCAAATCTAGCTACTATTGGCCTACACTCTTCAATGATATTCATAAGATGATAATTGCCTGCCACAAGTGCCAGATTTTTGAAGGCAAAAGAAAGCTCCTCCCCTTACCTCTACAACCCATCACTGTTGAAGGTCCCTTTACGCAATGGGGCCTAGATTTCATAGGAGAAATTCACCCTGCTTCTTCTGCACAACACAAATGGATCTTAACAGCCATAGACTACTTCACCAAGTGGATAGAGGCCATACCTACTAGGAATGCCACAGATTCAGTCATCATTAGGTTCCTAGAAGGTCATATCCTCTCTTGGTTTGGCTGCCCAAGGAAAATAATCACTCATAATGCTGCTGCTTTTGGATCCAAGAAAATGGTTGATTTTTGTCACAGGTATCAAATAGCACTCGGTTGTTCAACTACCTATTACCCACAAGGTAATGGCTTAGCTGAATCATCAAACAAGAGCCTGGTGGCTATCATCAAAAAGCTGTTAGAAGAGAACAAAAATTCATGGCATAACAAGTTAGTGCATGCCCTGTGGGCTGGCAGGCATGTCACCATATCAGCTTGTTTATGGAACAGAAGCGATGTTTCCTACCAGCCTTGGAGTACCAGTGATTAAACTTTTCCAAGAGATTCAGACAGAAGGAGAATAAACCAAACGATCCATCTCCAGCAAGCAAGGGAAGAGGTCTATAACAGAGCTGTGAAAGTTCAGGAAAACATAAAGAATTTGTTTGAGAAGAGAACCAAAGCTTCTAATTTCAAAATCGAAGATAAAGTTCTGAAGTGGGACTCAAGGAGAGAGGAAAAAGGAAAGCACGGCAAGTTTGACAGTTTGTGGCAAGGTCCATACATCATCCAGGCCACTGTGGGTCTAGATGTGTTTTTTCTACAAGGACTAGATGGTACAGAGCTGTTTGGGGGTCCTGTCAATGGCAGGATGCTCAAACACTACTTCTGCTGATTTCAAATTTCCAGTTTCCATTTCCATTGTACATACCATTGCAGTGTCTTGCTTTAAAAAAAAAAAAAAAAATGTTTCAAAAAAAAGAGAGAAAGGAGAGGTTCAGACATGCTCAAAACATGAACCTCTGAAGTGAAAAAATATTGGCTCCAATATGATCAAAACCTGAGCCAAGGGAAGTAAAGATAGCTGGTTCAAACATGCCCAAAACCTGGACCAGCAAAGAAGAAAAAAGAATCAGCTCTAACAAGTCCAAAATTAGAGCTGAAATGAAGAAAGAAAGTGACTCTAACAAGCCCAAAACTTGAGTCACAAAGAAAGGAAGGAAACATCGAACTTCAGATTTCAATCCTTCAAAAAAAAAATTCAGTTTTTTGCAAGTTTCTATCCATGTGCAACTGTCTTTATGCCTTGGATCCACAACAAACTAGACTGTCTAATCCTAGTTTGACTGTTTTTAAATTTCTGTTGTAGAATGTAGAGAAGAAATCTGCTAGATAATTTAATCCCAGCAGATGTTAGATTAGGTAGAGAAACATATGAGACCAACAGTCTAATCTGGTCTCATGGAGTGATAAGGGTAGAAATAGAATAGTTTTATTTTCTTGATTGTAAAAAATAAAAATGATGTAAAGGGTCTGCTAGTTTAAATGCACCCTAGAAGAAAAAATGCTAGGATTGTAGGATGGGTAGGTAGATTGTTTGGGAAAAATACTCTGCTGCTTTGATGTCTTCACATTTTGTGGTAGCTGATCCAAGAAGGAACAGAATGTGTCAAGAAACAAGGCACCTGGCCTACACCAAAGATCATTTTCTGAATTCTTGACTCCTTCAAGAAGAAGCCATCCCCATGTGGAGCCACTGTTAGCCCCCTATAAATTCCTTGACAAGCAAGCAAGGGGCTAATTTGTTTTATGAGCCTTCAAGGAATGCATTTCTCTTGAAAACACATCATCCTTGAAGCCTTTTCATGGTCTCTGCCCTTTGATTATTTCCTTCTGTTGCTCTTGAGTCAATAAGCCTCACTGATGATGATAAATTGTGCTCCTAAGGCCTTCATTTTCCCCTTGTGTCCCTGCAGAATGTCCCATTTTACCCTTTTTTCCCCTTTTTCAAAGTTCCCCTTTTACCCTCTAAATCCTCCCAAAATCCCTTTTAAATCCTACACGTACCCCTTGTTTGGCCTATTTTCCCACTTTTCCCCCTACCGTTACCCTTTTCCTAGTCTCAAAATGTAATAAAAAGGGGAAAAAACCCACTTTTTAACTTATATCAGGCCTAGCCCCTTTTCTGCCAGCCCCGCAAACCACTTCCCCACGTGACCCCATGCCCAGGACCAAGCGCTAATGGTCTGGGCACGGATCGCAGCACCACGTCGTGGTCCCCACCCCTTTCCACCGCCCAATCGCATCACAACCATCCGATCAACCCGCCGATCCAACGGTCCGGAGTTCATCTACCCTAGTGGTCCCCACGCCCGAGTATTGTGTAGAAATCGGTGGTTTCTATCGCACCGCCTTTGAAAGGTAGGTGGTAATTTTCATTTGGCCAGCGATTCCACTCACCGCATGACACTTGTCTCGCGCACTGTTCAAAAACCGCCCCCCCATCGCGCGTTAAACTTCGGTTGAAGTCCTGACGCGATATCGCTATACACCATCCGATCTACGACCATCCATCCAACGATGATTGCGCCACGAAGTTGCACGAGGGATAATGCAAGGCAAATATGCCCCTAGCCCACCATCTGTCGCCCTCCGACGCGTTCTCAACCGTTGATCTCCTCCTGAGATCGGACGGTCCAGATTAACTGCATGTCCCACCGCTGACCGATCCCGCCACGTCACCAGTCCACGTGTTTTCATCACGTTTTCTTCCGCCCCTATATATTTCATTCAAAGGTCAATTTTCATTTATTTGCGTTCGAAATTTTCCGCAGTCCACCAGCTTTCTCCATACCATCCTCCATGTTTTCTCTGCTTTTTCTCCGTCACCCTGCACAATTCCACCATCTCACTAGTCTACACGGCCATTTTCATCGTTCCCGCTACATCCACCCTTTCCTGCATGGTTTTCTTAACGTTTTTGCGTGTGTTGCAAGTTTATGGGCGGTGAAAAACCGCCATGATTCAGTCTCTGTTAACAGTGACAGAGAACACAGGAAAGGACCATTTTCAGGGGTTGAAATTATGGAGAAAGTCTTGGGAAAGGTGCTACAACATAAATCTCATCAATGGACAGGGTTCAAACTCTGCAAAACCTCTTCGGCACCATTAAAGCACAGTTTTCACTGACAGAGATAGGAATGAAGCAACAAAGAGTATCAGTGCAAAAGCAGGGAATTTAAGGCATGTAATTGCAGATTATGAGCCTTGATCCGATAATTTAAAGGCAGAATACTAGATCAAAGGCATCATGGATCACACAGAAGACCTATCGTGCAGAAAACAATACTATCATGGTTTTACATCAGCAGATTGTTCTTTCCATAAAGGACGAAGTGCCCATACTATCTCCATTCTATATCGTGTTCCTAAGGAAATTCCAGCCCTGACAACAGTCCTACGCTGTCAGAAACATTTTTTACACGGTATGGCAAGCCCTAGCATCATTATTATACCTTTTTTTAATTCTACAGAGCTTTGCAGCCAAAGTACATCAGAGACATACCGGAGTAAATGGAAGCCTGGAGAAGACCACTCTTTCATCCAAAGAGTGCCATAGATAAATGCACAGAATTTAAACAGAATGGGCTTCAGCCCTCTTTCTTTTCTGAGTTTTAATGCTTCATTTAGTTTTCCACCTACCTCCTCTGCTCTCTTCAGCTATAAAATTCATGAAGGAACTCATTGTAAAGGTTGTTGATCGGATATCTGTGAATTACAAGTTGTTTCTTTTGAGACATGGTCTCTGTGTAAAGTTGTAAGATAGGCTGAGGAAGATGTTTTCAGACTGAATATCCAGCTATTGGTAATGTTGTACTTGACTGGTATTTCTCTTTAATATGACAAGCACATTTCTTTGGATCCTGATCTAAAGCAGCGGTGATGTTTTCTATCTCTATATTTGTTTTTAACCTGCAGTCCATTTCATTTCATTTCTACTGGCTCGCATCAGAAATCTGGCATAGGATTTACCCTTGTTAGGTACCCTATGTTTCTGCTCTCCTTGCCTTTAATGTTTTCTGCTAATTGTGTTATCTAAGGGTTGATTTCAATTAATTTAACCAGTGTAGTGGATGTCATTTCCTGCTAGCTGATGTATGAATTAAAGGAATCTGTTCTTAGATGTTCTTGTTAGGATTTAATTAAATGAATTGGGAACACTGGGAGGTCTAGAAATCTGTCTCTATCTCACTAGGATCCTTTTCAATTAATTGAACCCTTCTAAGATCCCTCAAGCTGGAGGCCGAAGCATTGAGAGTTCAAAGTCTCTCTCTGATCTCGGGTCTTTAACTTTGTGTTCTAAATCTTTATTGTTTCCTCCTATCTTACCATTTCATGCCACACTATCATCTTTAGGATCCAATGCTTTAGATGACTAGCCCAACTGAAAGCCTGCATGTTGATTAGCATGTAAACCCTTTCCTGACTCCATTTCCCAATGGTATTGAATGTTCTCTGAAACATCCCTCCTTTGCCTAAAATCCTCTTTGCTCGTCCTTGTCTTATATTGAACCCTTCTTTCCTGATTCCCAACAACCAAACAAATAAACCCCGAGCCTTATAACTAGCCTAACATCTTAAATTTTGAGCTTCAAAGACATAAAACCTTTGCTTATATAGAGAGATCCCTCTCTGGACCTAGGAGTGCTAGATCCTAAGGTCCGAAAGTGGTTTGATGTTGTCTCATCTTTTGGTATTTCCAACCTTGCCAAAACATGGGAACCCCAACATAATGGCGACTCCACTGGAGAGTTTCTGAGTATTCATCTCACTACATCACAAGAGCCTCAGAAAACCTAGAAACTCTGGTCAGGTTGGTAGTGAAACACTTCCATTTGCACTTCAATTTCTACACCATTTGTTGTGTTTCACCCACACTCTTAGACAGAGTCTGGAAAGGGCTAGGTAGCCTCCAGATCTCACACTCTGGACCAGGACCATTTGAATGTTTTTAAGCCACCTACTATAAAAAAGTAAGAAGAATATCAGTGAAAATGACAAAGAGACTAAAAAAATTAGAAAGTGGGTCTACAAGGGTTAAATTTATTTTCCTAAGACTATAAAGGGTAATTGTGTTTTTCACTTGGCTCATTTTTCACTTGCAAAAGAGTTAAAAACCTTCAGGGAGAAAAATCTGAGTTTCAGTGAAAATTTGGGTGAGTTTGCCCGGTGCTGCCCATTCGTGCAAGAGCTACGTGTTCAACACCCGGAGCTACGTATTCGGGAGATTTCACAGTGTAAATTTACACTGCGTTGCGCATTCAGGGGAACGCGTTGCACGTTCAACTGGCAGACACAGGAAAGCATTCAACGTTGCACATTGAGGAAGCCTGACAAGCTTGAACATGTTCAGGCGCTGCGCTCAAGAGGTCCAACACCCAGGAACACGTGCAGGTGCTACGCGTAAGGCAGAAGGGACCCAACTATGCATGTAGGCACTGCGCCTTCACCAGAAACTCTTCCTCCACCTGAAAATTTGCAATAAACTACAAAAGGACTCTTCCAAGCTCCATCCAAGGACCTGCAAAGACATTGAATGTTGGTAGGTGGATGCTTTTCCTTATCCTCCAGTGAAATTCATGTTTTGATGATTAAGGTAATTGACCAAACCCTAATGACTAGAAACCCTAAATCTTCATGACAAAAACCCTGTTTTAACCTCCAAGAAAGAATTTATGAGTCAAGAAGGGTGTGAAGTAGGGTAATTACAGTAAGTTGGAGTTAAGCTTTCATCAAAGCTTAAGGGGGATCAGTCATACACCTACACCTCCCTCTCATTCACTTACAAAAACTGCCTTTCACCATCATTTCATTTCACTCCTCCTACCAAGTTTCACAAGCAGGCCTAAGGTTGTTTAAAGACAGCAGTGATCAAAATGTCAGGAGAAGGAGGGAGTGTTAGCAGTGAAGGATAACAAGTGTCTATGAGGTAGAAACACAAAGGCATACCATGGGAGGTGTTCATTGCTCATGAGGTCTTCACAAACCCAAGCCCCATCATCAGCAAAATTTACCCTCATCATCTCATCCTCCTCCCTCTACTCCTCCATCACCTCCTACTGGTCATGCATCATCATCTACACATGTATCCTCTCCTCAAGGAAACCTCCCTTCCTAAACCTCTCCCAATGCATCAGATCAAGAAGGAAATGGAAGTGAACAAGCTAGTGACCATGAAGATGAGGGTGACAATGAATCAATCCAAAATGAATATGAGGGTGATGGTGAGTCAAGCCAAAAGGAAGAAGAAAACATGGAAACAGAGGGAGATGATAACGATGAAGAAAATGAAGAAGTTGATAGTAGAAATTAATTAAGAAGTGATGAAGAAGAGGTAAGCAATGAAGCAAAAGACATGGAGGTAGATGATAATGAAATTGAGGCAAAAAATATTGATGAAGAGGAAGCCACTAAACGTAAGGGCAATGAAACTGACATTGGGGATAATGAAGCAAGCATCAATGAAGAAGAAGAAATTCATGACAGCCATGACAACAGTCATGATAGTCATGAAAACAGTGAGCCCCACAGTGATAATGATGATACTGGGGACAACAGCAAAACTCAGAGCCACAATGACAGTAAAAAAAGTGATGTTCCTAGTGGTAATAGGGGCAGTGATGATGTTGGAATCAAAGAGGACAGTGATGAAGCAGAGAACATGGGGATTGATGACAATAATGATGAAAATGATAGCAATGACACCAAGGACCAGACTATCAGTGAAGCTAACAATAATAATTATGAAAATGAAGAGTTTGATGATAGCAGCAAGGATCACAGCCATGAGACTCCTATCAATGATGATGAACAAGATGAAGGCTGTACAAAGGATAGTGCAGAAATGAGTGAAGAATCCAACAATGAGGCTGATGTTGAAGGAAATGAGGTAAACAACAGTCAAGGTAATGGAGAGGAAGACATGGAAAAAAATGATGGAAACCTTGATCAAGACACTGAAATGATCACAATAAAACCTCTTCCATTGACATATCAAAGAGGAGAGAGGCATGTGTTTGCTGCCTCTAAAAGACAAGGGACCATGCCATCCACTTCAGCTATGAAGCTTGAAAAAGGCAAACAAAATATCAAAGAAGAAGAAGAAGAAGATCAGCATGAGGTTGAGAAAGAGTTTGAAATCATTCATATTGATAGTGACGAGGAAAATGAAGCAAGGTTCTCAAACTTGCTCCTCCAAAACAAAAAATGCCCAAATTGAATACCTCCAAGCAAATCTAGATAAGGCCAAGGTGTGAATAATGTCCTTGAGATGGAGAACAAACAACTAGGGGCACAAAATTCCATTTATGAGGCTAGAGCAACTAGAGCCCGAAAAGAAGCTCAAATGGAACAGGTAAGGCTAGACGAATTCATGGGCACCTAGGAGGAAATTGAAGATGAAGAAGGACAGTCCAGAAAAAGACCAAGAACCATGGGTTTAAAGAAGGTATTGGCAAGACAAAGAGAGAAAGAGTCTGCCTTGGTAGAGAAGCTCCCTCTAAGTGAGCTGCTTGCCATGGAGATAGAATATGATCGACAGCCTTGGCTAGAAAGATAAAACACACACTTGGAGGCCAAATTGTAAAAGGAAAATAGAGATCTTGACCTCCAAAGGAAGATGACCAAGCACTATGCATTGCAAAATCAAATTGCAAAGGCTAAGGTCAAAGGAGCCCTTGCCGAAATTAAATCACTCAAGGAGGAAAAATACCAAGAAAAATTTAGAATCTTGGCTGAAGCTTCTCTACAGGCCACCAAAACCCCATAAGGAAGATATCCACCAATTTTGGGAACTTTTTGAGAATTTTTGTTTTTTTGCTAATTTTAAGGCCTGAAGGTGCAACACCCTTGGCGCTACGGTTTCATCTCAGGAATCCTCATGAGGAAAAATTTTCATTTTTGGAATCCTCAGCTCAAGTACAACATGACCACCAAATTTCATAGCATTTGGAGCATTTTTGGTCCCTCAAAAGGCTAAAAAACACCTCATTTTTCACCTTTCTAACTCATTTTCAAGACTGGCACTGCGCCTAGAGCAGCCTTGGGAGATTCAATTTTTGGACTGGTAAATGGAGACCAATAATAAAAATAACGGAATTTTTTGAAATTAGACTTGATAGGCTTTCCAACGAGCCATCATGGAGCAAATTCCGACATCGGGAAGGGCATCAAAAATTGGCTGCAAGTGGACCCATTTTTCCTGTGCATGTGCTATGCCTTCAGGCCTCACGCCTGCGCCTTTGATGTGAAAAAGTCAACAAAGACACTCATTTATGGAAAAATGATATTTTAGTGTTTTTTGGGGCAAATCACTCCAAAGTTAGGTGCTAGTAGTTATTTTTTCATTTATTTCATGAGACATTTTGTGTCTTGGGCCTTGCATGGTCTCTTAGACATAAATGACATTTATGGGTGTTTTTTATATTTTCAAACCCTATTTAGGGTTTTTTCCCTCCTTTTATAGATAAATAGAGAATGAGGGCCTTATTGTAAAATGTTGGCATTTGATGAATCTTGGGAGCTATACATAGTTTTTTGGAGATTGAAGAAAAATTGGTGTTGTGGAATTTGTGGATGGCTTGTTTTGATTGATGATGAAGAAGGCTTGCTTGCAATATCCCTGAGCATGGTTAATGGTGATGTGCTTCTATTCAATTCTTGTTTCCTTATGTATCATGTTGTTACATCCTTCTATATTGCAGTAGAACAAAGGTTTTAGACTAATAATTGTTTTTCAAATGCACCTTAGCTCTGTTTGTTCTTCACTGCCTCTATGTTTTCCTCTGCTAGATCAGTTTAGAGAATTCTTAGATGCTCTCTAGACCCACCCAAGATTGTTTATCTTATGAATGATTCAATACAGTAGATATCAAAGATTTTTTATGGTTATCCCTACTTGTTTGATGTCACTAAAACATTGTTCTTGAGATCTTTATTTGAAGTACCACTAATTAGGTTTTTCCAAAGAGGCTATGTTTCGATCATACCCTTTGTCCATTCTTGAAAGGTTGTTTTGGAGATATTTATGGCTATGATCAATGATGTTTAGGAGTTCCCTCTTCTTTGATCTATGTTATATTTCTATCTTAAATTTTTTCTAACCTTGAAGGTGAAATCACTAGAAGTTAAATAAGTTTCTTTCCTTCTATATTTCATTAGATTGTTTGTCTTAAATGCTTATTCGCTTGAGTTTAATCAAAGAGTTATTGGTTTTCCCTGTATTATGATTACTTATTTATGCTAAATAGTGTTGAATGCCCTTCTTTTTAAAGTATTTGAAAAAGGATTCTTAATTTCCCTTTGCCCTAATTTGTTCACAAACTTGATGTTCATTTCATCTCACAAAAACCTTGAAAATCCATTTGACCATGTTAGAATTGCCCTATGATGCACCCTGGTTCATTGTTGAAATTTCCAAGTATTTTTATTGACTCCATACCCCAATGAATTGAATATTTCATCACTCCATCTATTCTACTTGATCATATACCCAACCAAAACAAACAAGCAAACCCTAAACTTAACAACTAGCCTAAAATCAAACACTAAAAGCAAACAAGTTCACATCCTTTTCACAAAATAGAGAGAGCCCTCTCTGAGTCCAAGAAGGCTAGGTCCTAGGACTCCAAAGACTGGTCTGATGTTACCCCTATTCATTTTTTCTCACCAATATAAAAAATTACGGGGACCTAACAAATTGTAGGCCCAGTTTAATGGGTAGTAGCCTGAGGGATAGCATGTGTAACAGTTGGCATTGACATTTGAAGGGTTGTAGCAACAGAAACTTGGGAAACTCCTGGGATGGGTGAACCTGGTTGTTGAACAGATGTTTTCACAACATATTGGATACAAGTACTAGGAGTACTCAAACCAAATTTCTGACTACTTGGCACAGATTCCCTTGGGGTAATTTCAAGTGCACCTTGAATAGGTTGTTGGACTTGGGTGTAACCAAATTGTCCAAGTGGCTGAGCAGGTTGATTATAAGGAATTTACAGGGTAGGTTGCAAATATTGTTAAGTAAACGAGGGGTTCCATATAGTGTTCATACCTATATAAGGAGTTTCCATTGAGGGTTGTGACGCATAAGGTTGACCATAACCAGTTTGAGGCATTGGACAATAAGTTTGATAATTACTGGGAACAAACTGCCCTACAACCGTAGGATAAGTTCCATTGAAATTTTTTCCTCCCAGAAAAGGTTGTTGCCCTTGAAGAGGCTATTTCCCCATAGGCGGAATGTAGCCACATGATGAGCTATCTTGAGGGGTATTCCTGGAAAAAATATTAATATACTTCGTATTCAAAGGTTGGGCGATAGGCTTGAATAAGCCAGTTGACATAGTAGAAGCTTCAGAGGAAGGAGATGCTCCTGAAAAAGTTCCAGAAAGTGACTGGTACCTAGCAGGAACAGAAGGACGACCATACAAAACGCTTTCTAGAGAAGATGAAAACATGGATGAATCAGTAGACATGCTTTCAAAAGCCATGTTAGATGTACTATACCTAGGTAAAGAGAAAAATGGAATTTGGTATCGTGGATGTCCATAACCAGAAGAATATAAAAAATCACTAAATTGAAGATACCAAGGATGCGATGAAAAAGGAGTGAAAGGAAAATCTAAAGAGTAGATTATTTCACTATACCTTAAATCTAAATATACTTGATGAGAGGGAATTTCAACCTCTTCTTCTTTGTCAATGATTTCTTCAATGCTAATAAGGCTAGGAGGAATATTCTTAGTGATGAGAAGCTTTAATCGAGGTGAACGAGGATGACCAAGAGTAGGGGCTATAACATTCGAAGATGACTCAGATGAAGTGGAATCGGACTCAGGTTCAGATATTTCTGGTTCAGTAAGTTGTGTATCTAAAAACTCACAGTGACAGATTCGACTATGACTACTTCAAAAATTTATTGTTTATCTTGTTTTGTTTCAAATATTTGAGTTCTATTAACTTGAAATCAGGATGTATTATGATAAATGATTATCCTTGTTTAGAAGACCCGACTCCTGATGATTGAACCCTTTTAGTTTTGATTTTTTCCCATTGACTAGGTGTATATTTAGGGGATTTCCCCTGCATTCTACGTGAATGTCTGCATAATTCAGCCACGATTAATTTCTTTAACACATGAAATAAAAAAAAATCAAAAAAAAAGATCACACCTAAGGCCTCTAAAAGTAACCAAAAACATGAAAACCCACTACAAAATCTAGGAAGAAATATACACACAACCAATATGTTTCCACAATAAAATCACTAGTTGGTGATGAAATCCAACCTTGCATAGATCAATGTGGAACACTAGTGGTTGAAACAGTTACCCTGACAACCTGCTTA
This sequence comes from Pinus albicaulis, assembly GCA_034641835.2. NCBI lineage: Eukaryota > Viridiplantae > Streptophyta > Pinopsida > Pinales > Pinaceae > Pinus > Pinus albicaulis. Next base: position 1,305,220,502 of record CM076577.1, on the reverse strand, counting down.
ATGAAAAAATTTCATGCAAGTAACTCCATTATTCCATCTCGAAGTGAAGGCTACCCTCCAGAAATTCCAAGTGAGTCTAGTCAATGTCTTTTCTAGGTACAGTGGGACCTTCCCTCCACCATCACCTTGGGAAAAATCCTAAGATTATAGCCACTAAGGTTACAAACTGAGACAATTCAACTAGGGGGCATATTCTATGGCAATAATATCAATCCCCTTGAAATTTCCTCAACATGGTAAATATGAGGTTTACTAACAAGTGATCCCATGCTCCTCCACAATGGTTAATATGAGCTTTACCGTTTATAATATGTGCACATCTTCTATATTTACCAATGAAGTAGGTACGGTTACTCCACTGGGTCAAACATGACCTCATGCTTGGCTCTTTTAAGAAGAGCTTCCCATAGCAAAAATACAACAACTGGGTTTTTCCCAACCACAAGATGCTATTTTTTGTCTTAGCTACTTTGGAAAGTTAATTACTCCCTATTCCAAAGAACTAATCCTGAACTAGAATGGTGGAAAGATCCCTAGAAAATGTAAAAATATCTAGATGAATTTTAGTAAGCATTGTATTAATTTGGTTGTTATTTACACGGAGGGGTATGGAGATGAAACTCATTGATGTTGTTACCGACTCAAAAAATTACTCTAAATGCATCAACAATGAATATTCAATTCTTCATTTCAATGAATTCCTAGTTAAGGGAAAGTAGAAGGTTTTTTTGAACTCAAAGAAGTGAAAATTCCCTAAAACATCCCATAATATTCCTTTTCATTAAGAAATCAATTTCATTTTGAAGCATAACCAATATCACTTTGTAATGAAAATTTTCGTTGATTCAAATCCAAAATATACAATTTCATGAGAAAACAATCTTTCAATTCTTCAAAATAAAAAACAACTATAAAAACCATAAAAATTATAAAAAAAATTCAAAAATGAAAGCTCTTAACTAATGATACCTATAAGTGCACTTTCATGATTTCTTCCAGTTGAAAGCCAAATAAATCGTTTTTTCACTTTAACAAGAATATCATCAATTTCATAAAAGACTACTTTTTTTAGACAAATCATACTTCACTTATCTAGAAGTTTTCCTTTTCAAATGAGCAAAAAAAATCACTCAAACAAGCAGGACTAACAAGACACTTGGTAGATCTAGAGGGAAATGACAGAAAAACATTGATCCAGGTAGTGAATCTATCTTTCCAAACAAAGCAATTCAGCAAACCAGGGCAAACCCTACCCAAAAATGAAAAATTGATGATTTCTCAAAAAATGAACTAAGTAAATTAATGTAGAAATTATACAAACAATATGTATTTCAATGGATTCAATCTGATCATGCAATGTACTAAAGCACGATACTAAATCCTTCTACAATTAATTTTGTGGAAATTAAACATGATCGCGCAATCACACCAAGTAAGAAAAATAAGAAAATCAATCCACAATACAGATATTTTTCCTAGAGAAATCTTGTTGCTCAAAACCCCTCTATCTATATTGTATAATGGACCAAGAAATCATGAAACAATACAATGCATTCTTGCTCACAAGAATTTGTTGCACTCTCCTCACTGTCTCACACTGATCCAAACAAAATTGGGCCAACACTTAGCCAATTCTCAGCATGTCTTCAGCCTGCCTTTCTCATGCAATCCTCGTGGAATGCAATCCCTATTCTTTAGGAATTTCACCCTTCCTCGACTACGCAAGTATCATGGGAAATATTGTGTTGTTTTAACTGAATATGGGCAGTTTTCTAAAAATACGACTGATAGTCAACTTCCCTTTAACCTTTTTCTCAAAAGGGTCTCCACTGGAACTGACATGCATGCAGCTATTAATAGTAAATCATCAATCACTTGACAGATCATTTCATGTGAATTAAATCTGATTTAATTCACTTGACCTCTCACTAGTGCAACAATTAGTTACAACTATTTGAACTGACTTTAACTCACTTAATTGAGTTAACTAATTTCTCATGCATTAAGCTAATTCACTAACTGCAACTTGGACTCAAAAAACTAATAGAATCACTATGCATGCCTCACTAACCACCCTCAACTCTAAATTCATGAGATAACTGAGTCTATCACACTCAGTTAACTATTACAAGTGTTTATGAGATAAGATTACAATTTATTGTCCAGTTTATTTAAGGGATAAATAAATTTGACACATATTTCTTTCAATTTAATTAAGAAATAATTAAATCAAAAGCCTCCATAGTAGCCATTTCTGGGTGCCATTTTCTGGATGTTGTTTCTGGATGCTAACTTCATTGTTTCTTGTTGCAAATTTCAACACTCTCTCTCAACAAGAAAGGAATCAATCTGTCCCGATCTGGTACCTTTGGAATGTTCTTGCATGCAACACTTCTCTAGTGTTGTTCGCACATGCAACTATCATGAAATTGAATAGCCTCCAAACAACTGAATTAGTATAATGCATTTGTCATCATAGTCTTCTAACTGCTGCTAGCTACTAAACATGTCTACTAGACTCTCTACCTTGTTTACATCTGCATCCATGCACTCTACACTGCTACTACCTCTGATATGTGCTCTAGTATTTGACACCTGTCACTCTGATTTCTATCTTCCTACCATATTACTGAATCAATCTAACCGATCCTTCCTACTAATGATGTATTGTGGGCTCCCCGTAGCCACGTTCGATCCATGAGACACACCATCTCAATGAACCCTGCCCAAATTTCTTCTTGGAATTAATTTTGCACATCACCCCACCTCACACCTAGAGGTATAGTTGCATGTACTCTCTCTACCCATCTAGCTCCAAATTTCCCCCTCTTGGAGGTCTCTACTTCAGTGGACTCTTCCACTCGGTCTCCTCTCTGCTTATCCAATTGTGGCTGCTCCACAACCTTTTGAGACTGCTTTTGAGGCTGCATGTTAAGAGATAATTTATCCCTCTCAACCACCAATTCATTAACCACTTCTTTTCTCCTCAAATAGTTGCATGCATCCTCAACCTCGAGAGCATACAGGTTCTTGACTCTTGAACCAATCTTCTTCACCTATCTCATGGCTATGTGTTTAAGGAACACCTTTCATTTTATAAGCATCACTTCATAACCACGGTCTTCCAATACCGCTACAGAGACAAGATTATTCTTTAGGCCTGGAACATACAAAACATCTCCTAGTCTAATATGGGAGCCATTCTCCCTCTAAAAGGTAATTGTACCTATCTCGGTAGCGTTATACCTCTCATCATCTCCAAACTCTATGTTCTATTGGAGGTCCTTCTCCTACAAGTCACTGAAGATATCTCTATTCCCCGTAATATGGAACGAGGCACCATTGTCTAGATACCACATGCATCCCATTCTAGTGTTGTTCATGCATGGAATGATAGTAAAATCAAGCTCGAACTGTGAAGCCAATGCTTCACCCGTTGCAACTGCAGGCTCCTTGCTTCCCTTCTTCTATGGAAAACTCGAAGCATAGTGCCCTTCTCGTGACAATGAAAACATCTGATCTTGGACAAGTATCTCTTGTAGAAATTTTAATACAAATTATGTATTTCCTGGATTCTCCTAATCTAAAAATTATATGCCACTGTTAAATATAGAATCACTTCTACAAAAATTCTTGCGGAATTTAAAACATGATCACCAATTGTAATATGAAGAAGAAAGATCCATCACACATAACACATATGTCTTTACCAGGAAAGCATAAATTTAAAACCCCCATTATCATATATTATGTATATATCATGGATCATGAAATAATCTCATACAAAACTCTAATCCAAGAGCTCTCAGTACAATATACAATCGTCTCACACTATCATACAAAAATTGGCAAATACATGCGCCAATTTACCGCCTCCTGACATCTTGCCTCCACTACGCAATCCCTGCTAATAAAAATGCTTGAATGAATGAGATCCTGCTTGTCTTGACTACGCAATCCTCATGGGCACATCCAATGTGTTTTTGGTTGCATGAGTGCACCCACTAATGTTGCAACTGATAGTCAAACTATCCCTTTCACCTACATCTCAATTGGGTCTCCACTAGATCTGACATGCATGTAGTTAACGGTAATAAATCTTTAGTTGCATGTGAGACCACTAATTGTGAATTAATTAATAATTAATTCATTGATCTCTCGCTAGTGTATCTTCAGTTAAAACTAGCACAACTGAGTTTAACTCACTTAACTAAGTTAAACTACTTTACAACTCACATAACTACACATCCAACTCTGTTACAACTTCGAATCACTCAGTTACACCTAAGTCCATTTGCATGTCCCACCAACCAACCTTTGACCTCGAATTTCCTATAGCTAACTGATTTTCCACTTTATTTAACTATTTCCAAGTCCACATTGAGAAGAGATTATTTTTTATTGTCCAACTAATATTAATGGATAATAATAGTCGACACGCATCTATAAATAGACACGTGATCTATAAATAGAACTCGGACATACATCTAAAAATAGAACATCATCTATAAATAGAATTTTCTCATGCATTCTAAAAATATACTTCCACCTAAAAATAGCCTAAGGCTCCATCCTAGTGTAGGTGCTTAATTTTCACTAGGATCTTCTTGTTGAATCTCAACACTCCCTCTCAAAAAGAAAGGGATTATCCTTCACCCCGATCCTGTCTCTATGGTATTCAAATTTTCTCTTGATGAGCACCTTTGTCACAATATTTGCATCCTAATCTTCCATAGGAATATACTGAAGCAACATGATCTTTTGCTACACACAATCTCTGATATGATGATGCTAGATATCTATATTCTTAGATCTATCATGAAACACATGATTAATCAAGAGTTTAATGCAACTCTGGTTATCACAATAAATCATTGTCAGATATAAATGAGAACCAAACAAACCAACCAAGATATTTCTCATCTAGATAGCCTCACATGCAGCTTGAATTGCTTCCATGTATTCCACTTCCACTGAATTGAGTGCCACGGATCTTTGTTTCCCGCTGTACAAAGAAACAAATTTAGATCCGATATTAAAGATCACCCTGATGTGATCTTTCTGTCCGTTGGGCTTCCCACTCAATCTACATCTGTGAAGCGATGCAACTTCACCAGATTTTTCTGTCTGTACCATAAGACATATTCAGATGTGCCCCTCAGGTATCTCAGGACATGCTTTCCCGCCTTCCAAAAGAGCTTGGTAGGCTTAACCATCGCTTGACTTAGTTGCTTAACTGCATAACATATGTCCAGTCTCGTATTCACTAAATAAATTGGCGAACCCACTAACTTTCGATAGACAGTAGCATCCACTACCTCTCCAGATGTAGCGTCCTCTTTCCTCCAGTTTCCTGGAAGAGGAGTATCCATGGGTTTGCATCCCTCCATGTGAAACTTACCCAGTATCTCCCTTGCATACTTGCCTTGAGACACAAAATTTTCACCATCTCGCTAGCATATTTCCAATCCAAGGAAATAATGAAGGAGGCCCATATCCTCCATCTCGAACTCCTTTGCAAGGTCCTTCTTGCATGAGGGTATAAGTTGCTCATCACTAGTTAGTATTAAATCATCAACATAAATAACAGTGATTAAAAGCTTACCCTCCACCACAATTTGGTATATGTTTGAATCCGCCTCACTTTTGGTGAAGCCAAGTCTGGTGAAATAGTTGTCTATGTGAGTGTACCAAGCATGGGGTGCCTGCTTCAGCCCATACAATGCTCTTTTGAGTCTGCACACATGCGAATCACTACTGAAGATCTCAAATCCTCCAGGTTGTTCTATGTGCGCCTCTTCCTCAATGATCCCATTGAGAAACATAGTCTTCACATCCATCTGATGAATGCGCCAACCCATCTATGCTGAGAGATCAAGGATGGTCCTTATGGAATAATATCATGCGACATGTGAAAAGGTTTCTTCATAATCAATCCCCTTGATTTGTGAGAAGCCCCGGGCCGCAAATATGACCTTGTATTTCTCAACACTCCCATCAGCAACTTGCTTTACCTTGTAGATCCATCTCGAACCTACCTTTTATCACCAAATTGATCTTGATTGGCTGCTCATCAATCAACTCAATGTAACTCTTTCAAACCACTTCTAACTGAAGATTATCCTCTTCAGTTTGAGAGGGATCTCTCAAAGGGGGTTTATGATTTTCAATAAAGATAATACTAGATGGCTAACTCTATGAATTATGACTTGGTTTTGTATGATTGCAAGTTGAAAAATGAAAGCTTGATACCATTGAGCTATGGAGTCAACATCAGTATTCTTAGTGACAATGGTTCTTCACATGGAAGTTGAGGCAAATAAAGGTTTTTAAAAAATATCATTCATACACACAACATAAGGAAAACACAATAATTTTACCCCTAAAGGAAGTCAGAGCATAATAGTATGAATTCTGAGTAATTACAGATAAAATCCACTACAAGTGATTAGACATAAAGATACAAAACAATAACACATTAAAACCCTCATGAGAATCTCAGGCCTGGAAGTAGAATGTCACTGTATATTATTGATAACGGGATAAAACATACAAGCAAAAATTTGGTACAATATTCTCCAACCCTTTTATCTTCGATGTTTAGTCTATAAACATACATTCTTTACAATGTAGATGATCTGCCCAGCTAGCTAGATCTTCGAATTCTACTCTGACACCTATCATAAATGAAACTACTAACTTGAAACATAAAAAGCAAAACTATCCTTTAAGAAATCAAACTCCTAATAGGACCCTATCTCCTACTTATTACATTCGGTCCTCCTAAAAATGAAACAGTTATGTTGTGGTTCCTATGTTTTGGCCAGATTGGCAAGACCAAAAGATAAGACAACATCAAACCACTTTGGGATCTTAGGATCTAGCCCTCCTAGATCCAAAGAGGGATCTCTCTATAAATGTGAGGAATAAATATGTCTTTGAAGTTCAATTTAAGGTATTAGGCTAGTTATAGGGCACAAGGGTTGTTGTTTTTGTTTGTTTGGTTGGGAAACATGAAAGAAGGGTTCAATACAAGGTAAAGAAGTGAGCAAAGAAGGATTTTAGCAATGGGGAGATAATTCAAAGAAAATGCAAGTCCATTGGGCAATGGGGTCATAAAAGGGTTTACTTGCAATTCAATATCCAAGGCTTTCAAATGGGCTATTCATCTAAATCAGAGGATCTCTTAAGATGATAGTAATGGGATGAAATGATAAGGAAATGAAGGTGAATGGCAAGGAAACCTTCCAAGGTGACCACTTAGGAGAAAATCTAGGGACAGGGCATGGCTTAATTGTCTATGATCAAACTCCTAATGAGGATAACTCTTCAGATAATAGAAAACATTCAAGATGGACACAAAGTGAAGCCTAAGATCAGAGAAAGACTTTTAACCTTCTTTGCTTTGACATTCAACTTAAGGGATCTTAGAAAAGAAAACTGTTTGAAAAGGACCCTAGTGAGATAGAAATAACTTTAAATCTCCCAGTTTCCCAATTCTTTCAGTTAAAAGCAGACAAGAACATCTAACAACAATATCTAAATTCATACATCAACAAGCATGGGTAAAACCAACTACTATATTGGTTAAATTATCTTGAAATTTTTCTTAGATTACACAATTAGCATAAAACATAGAAGATAAGAAGAGCAGGTAGCCTTAGGGTACTTTACAGCAGTATATCCTAAGCTAGATTACTGATTCTTATCAGAGAAATGAAATGTGATGCATAACAGAGGGAAAACAATAAGAGATAGAACACTTCACCACCGATTTAGATCAAGATCCAATGAACATGCTTGTCATATTAAAGAGAAACACCAGTCACATACATCATTGTCCATAAGCTTGATATCAACTAGAAATCATCTCCCAGCCTATTTTACAACTAATACACACAGAACTCTATCTCAATGAAACAGCTTAAAATCCACGGTTTTTGTTACACCATTTTTTGGTCATCTAACCTATTATCATTAGATGGACCCAAGTACACCATGTAAGACCAGTTTTACCATAAGTAAAACTGCTTTCACTATGTTAAAACAGGAAACCCCAAAAGGAAATATTAAACAAACCTATATTTGTTTGATTTTCCTCATGGAATAATTAATTAAACCATAATTTAATTATTATTCCCAGTCATGTTTAAACCAAAATCAAAGAAATTAATTAGATAAACCTTTATTTATCTTATTATTTTCTAGGAATAATTATTTAAATCTTATTTAGATAATATTCCTTGTTAAATATGACCAAATCACCCACAAATAATTAAATAAATCATTATCTATTTAATTATCCTTCAACCACTTCCTTAAATAATTAAATAAATCATTATTTATTTGATTATCTTCTAATCGCTTCCTTAAAAAGATAAATAAATCATTTATTTATTTATTTTTGACAAATCAAGGGATTTGACCTAAGTCAAATACCTTTTCCCTCCAACAAATATAATAAAATATTCCATAAAAAGTGGATCTAGATCTGGTTAACCCATGCACCAAGATCTAGAATGACCCAATATTTTATTATAAATAGGAGGGTTTTTCCTACCATTCTTCACCTTTTGTTGCCTATTAGATCACTCTGGATCTATACACTTGGTCACATATCTCCATCATTTGCTCCCATTGAGCTCTACTCTTTGCATTGGGTTTTCTACATCAACTAGAGAGATAAATCTTAGATCTGAAGTGCCGAGGACTTCCAAGAACCCATCCCACTGAGGGGAATTGGATACTCCTTCTAGTTTTCCTCACAGGTGCCCCATTAATACAAAAATTCTTTCAAAAATTGTTCTTGTCTTGTCTATTGGTATATGGAGCAAACCCTTGTTTTTACTGCTTAATGTCTTTCCATACATAGATCTGGTATTTTACAGCTATTTTCTTGTCTAACTAATCGCAGATCTGAAGGTATTGGTAGCCACTTTTGTTGTTAGGGCTATTAGTTATGCGTAGCTAAAGTGGTCCTTTTTCGTACAATTCGACAAAGGATTCACACTAACAGTTTTCCAACATTTACAATGCATTTCTGAAGAGTTCTTATAGCTGAAAGAGTGGTTGTAGAGGTAGATAGAACTTAAATGCATCATTAAAATAGAGGGAGGAGTGTTCTTGCAGCCCATTCTGTCTTAATATCCTTGTATTGACTTTTAGTACTTTTGGATGAACTAGGGGTCTTTGACAGGCTGATAATAACTCTAGAGATATGTTCCTTGATGTACTTTCCTAGTTGCAATACTATGTTTGTACTCTGAGACAAGTAAGGCAGATAAATGACTTTCAGGCCTTCCATACTTTGTAACTAATTCTCTAGCAATCTTAGGACTTCTATCAGGGTGATGATCTTCTCAGGAACTTGATGGAGAATAAAAAACATTATGGGAGCTTGCCCTTTCTTGGGAAAGAACATTCTGCTGATGTGAAAATGCTAATATGGCTTGTTTCATGCGCTTTAGGCTTTATTAGGCCTTCTGGATCATTTTAAGGTCTTCAATCTGTGTTTCTATCCTTTAAACATTGTATTATAGCATTTATCTTCAATAACAGGCATTTAATCCCTTTAATTTGTCACTGATACACTTTGTCGCTTCCTTTCTGATCTGTCTATGGATACACAGGTTTTAATGGCGTTGGAGGGTTTGAAATAGATTTAATAAATTGATCTTTACTGAAAATCACGTTTAAACCTTCTCATGCACCTTCCCTGCAATCTTTGGCTCTGAAAATGGCATTTTGCGCTCTAGATTTATCTATCTGCGATTGTGCGATAGAGAGTGATTTTTTCCACCTGTAACCTTGCAAAAAGACAATAAAAATATTAATAAATCCATAGGGATTGGGGTGGGGTTGCTGCGGAGGCTGGTGGAGATGGTGGCGCAGTGATGGAAACGGTGGATGCAGTGAAAAACAACTGAAAATTCTTGTGGAATGGTGAAAACTAGTCTAATGAAGTTTTGGTGCAAGGAGGATTCTGGACCGTCGGATCAGATTAAACAGTAGCGATCTACATTCAGGATTCACCGGTGAAGTTGTTTAGAAGGTCAGACTGAATTGGGCGGAAAAAATAACTTTTAGTGTTAAAACGCAAAAGTTAACGCCAAGGAAAATACAAAGGAAAAAGGTGAAATGAGAGGAAATGAGGGCATAAGTGAAAAACAAATGAATGAGGATGCGATGAAATTTAAGCCGTTAGATTAGATCAACCAACGGCTACGATTAAAAAGGAGAATGTGCTGTGGAGGGCGGTAAGCAGAAAACCGGAAGTGGTTTTCGCGTAGGGCCGAGGGTGGTAAGTGGAATTTGCAAAAATAACACGATTCCATACAGAAGCTGACACGTTGAAATCAAAAACCTCTTATATCACGCGATTTCAAAACATTAACGTTCGGATGCCAAAATAAGTGATATGCACCTCATCCGTTGGATTACGGGTGGGGAGATCTGACGGTGGAAATGACAGCGCGATGGGGAAAGGTGCACGGGCGGAAGTGGGCCATCGGTTTCACTGTGGACCGTCAAATTTTCAGAATGGACGGTCAGGATCAAAAATAGGAGCGCCAGTGTTTCAAAGGGGAGGAAGGTTAGATGGACGGGTGGAACAGTTCCTGGCCGTTGGATCTATAGAACGGATGGTCGAGTTTTGATCGGGGATCGCGAATCGGAGGAGGTGAAAGGATGGCACTTTCAGATTTTGCGATGTGCGATCATGCGAGAGCCGTCGGATTAGAGTGGAGATCAACGGTCCATAGACAATCGGAGGGGTAATTAAGAGAGGTGATGGTCACGATGCGATTTTAGCACTAGCCATTAGATCTATAAAGGTTGACAGCGGAGGTTGAATCTGAGGCCGATAGAGCAAAGTTTCATCGCATAGGAAAAAATAGGAGAAACAAACGAAAAGGTGGTAAAGAAAGCTCTGATTGCGATTGCGCGACAGGGATTAGCATCTAGTCCTGGGCGCCGGGTTATATGGAGAAAGGGCTACAGAGTATAAGCCCTCAGGGGCTTAAACCTGTCATAATGTAAAAAGGGTGTTTTTGGCTCAAAATTAGTGTTTTTTAAGGCCAAATGGGGGGTTCTGGTAGAGAAAAAAGCTGATTTTTAAACCAAATAAAGGGGACTATGAGGTTTAAAATAGGGAATTTGATGATTTAGAGAGTTAATGAAGGGATTTTGTAGGAATTTTGAAAGGGAAAAGGAGGTGAAAATGGAGGCTTTGTGGGAATGAAATAGGGAAAATGGAGGCCTTTTTGAGCATTTTCTTTCACAAACAGTGAAGCTTATCAAATGGAAACAGTAGTGGGGATTTTTTAAAGGACATAGGACACATAGAGGCTTCAAGGATGAAAGATTTCAAGGGAAATGTTTCTATTGAAGCTTCAGAAACATATTTAGCCACCTGTTTGCTTGACAAAATTTTATAGGTGGCTAACAGTGGCTCCACATGGGGATGGCATCTTCTTGAAGGTGTCAAGAATCTCAGAAAATAATCTTTGGAAGTAGGCCAGATTCCTAATCCTTGGCCATATTTTTCTTCTTTGATCAGTTGCTACAAACATGAAAGCATTATATCAGCAGCAATATTCTCCCAAACAATATACCTACCCATCCTACTGTCCTAACATTTTTTCTTCAAGGTGCATTTAGACTTGCAGACCTTATTCATCATCATTTTTTGAAAACAGGAAAATAAACCTATCTACTACTACCCTTATTACTCCATGAGACCAGATTAAATAGTTGGCCTCATAGCTTCTCTACCTACACTAATATCTGCTAGGATTAAACTGTCTCGCAGATTTCTTTCTCTACATTCTAAAACAGAAATTTAAAAACATTCAAACCAGGATTAGACTATCTGGTTTGTTGTGGGTCCATGGCATCAAGACAACTGCACGTGAACTAAACTTTGCAGGAAATTGAGACCAAAATTTTGAAGGCTTGAAATTGTGAAACTTTAGAGCATCCTTCTTTCTCTTGTGACTCAGATTTTGAGCTTGTTAGAGTCACTTTCCTTTTTCATTCCAGCTCTGGTTTTGAGTTTGTTAGAGTTGATTCTTCTTCTTTATTTGCTGGTTTGGGTTTTGAGCATATTAGAACCAGCTTTCCCTTTCTTTGGCTTGGGTTTTGAGCTGATTTGAGCCATTCTTCGGAACTTCACAGGTTCAATTTTTGAGCTTGTCTGAACCTTTTATTTTCTCCTCTTTTTGTATTTTTCCTTTTTTCTTTTAATTGAACTGAACAAAGCAATGGTATTTACAATGGAAGTGAAAACTTTAAACTCTGAACTTCAGCAGTATTAATGTTTGAGCATCCTGCCATTGATAGGACCCCCAAACAAATATGTACCATCTAATTCTTGCAGAAATAATTCATTTGGACCAATGGTGGACTGAATTACATAAGGGCCTTGCCATAAACTGTCAAATTTTCCATGCTTACCCTTATATTCTCTTCTAGAGTCCCACTTTAGCACCTTGTCTCCAATTTTGAAATCACAAGCTTTTGTTCTCTTATCAAACAACTTTTTGATGCTCTCTTGCACTTTTTGAGCTCTGTTGTAGACCTCTTCCCTTGTCTGCTGGAGATGTATTGTTTGATTGATCCTCCTTACCATGCTATCCTCTTCTGACTGTATTTCTTGGACTAATTTTATCACTGGTACACCTAGGCTAGTAGGGAACACTGAATCAACCCCATAAACAAGCTAGTATGGTGACATGCCAATGGATTTCTTTGTAGTCAATCTTTCTGCCCAAAAATCATGCACTAACTTGTTATGCAATGATTTTTTATTCTCTTCCAGCAGCTTCTTGATGATGGTCACCAAAATTTTATTTGATGATTCTACTAGCCCATTGCCTTGTGGGTAATAAGCAGTAGAATGACCAAGAATGATATGATACGTGTGAAAAAAATCAATCATCTTTTTGGAACCAAAAGTAGCAGCATTATCAGTAATAATCTTCCTAGGGCAGCCAAATCTAGATAGGATATGGTCTTCAAGGAATTTTATAATGAAAGAATATGTGGCATTCCTGGAAGGCATGGCCTCTATCCATTTTGTGAAATAGTCTGTAGCTATGAGAATCCATTTGTGTTGGGCAGATGAAGAAGGATGGATTTCTCCTATGAAATCTAGGCCCCAATGTTGAAAAGGAGCTTCAACAGTGATTGGTTGTAATGGCAAGGGAAGAATTTTTCTTTTGCCCTCAAAGATTTGGCACTTATGGCAGGCAACTATCATTTTATGTACATCTTGGAAGAGGGTAGGCCAATAAAAGCCAGCTCTAAGGATTTTTTTGGCTGTGGTTTTCCAGTATAAATGGCCTCCACACTCTCCTTCATGGAACTCATGTTTGATCCTCTCTACATCAACTTCAAGCAGACATTTGAGCAACAAAACATTTTCATTTTTCCCGTATAAAAATTCATTTAAAATGCAATAATTTATATCTTTTAACTTTAAAAACCTTTCTTTTTTCTTTGATAAATTAGGAGGAGCATTAATATTTGTAAGCACATACAAGATTTCAGCATACCAAGGTGAGTTTTGGAATTTTTCTTCAACAGTAGGAGTAGGTAACCCTTCATGTTCATCCAAGACCTCTACCATGTTTATGTCAAGAACTTGTAAGTTAGATTTAGCCATTAATTGTGCCAAGCCTTGACCCTTGATGAGTTTTGTGGGTTTGATCTCCAAATCATACTCTAGTATCACTGCAATCCATTTACCTCTTTTTCCATCTAGATCTTGTGACAAAATATCTTTCACCACTATGTTAGGCACATAGGCAATGATGTGAGAATGCAGAATATACACCCTGAAATCCTTTAAGGCCTTTACTAAAGCATAGGCATGTTTTTCCATTATATTATATTTCAAGGGAGCATCTCTTAGTGCCTTGCTAAATAAAGCAATGGGCGGCCCCTGTCCCTCTGGATTTTTCTGCAGGAGGACAGTGGCCACAGTATGCTTTGAAGCAAAGGACAAAATAAGGAAATCTTTAGAAAAATAAGGGATGATTAGGACTGGTGCCCAGGTGAGTGCATGTTTAACTAGTTCAAAATATTTTTTGGCCTCTAGAGTCCATTTAACTCGTACTTATTTCTTAAGAATGTTTGTCATATTTCTCAGCTCTGCTAGGTTACGAATAAACCTCCTTAAGAAGTTAACTTTCCCAATAAAAGACTACAATTATTTTATGCTTCTTGGGTGGCTAATCTACGGTATTCCCTCAACTCTTTTTGGGTCTATTTTAATCCCCTTTTCTGATATAATATGGCCAAGAAGCTTACCTTCTTGGAGGCCAAATATTGTCTTTTTGGGATTTAAAGATAGCCCGAACCTTATTCACTTTTCAAAGACATTTATTAGATGTTTAAGGTGATCCTCATCAGTTTTGGAATAAACTGTTATGTCATCAAGATAAATTACAATGAAGTGCCCTATTTCCTCTGAAAAGGCTATGTCCATATCACATTGGAAGGTTGCACCAGTGTTCATTAGTCCAAAATGCATTTTCACATACATGAAAGTGCCCCATGGAGTGGTGAAAGTTGTTTTTAGTTGATCTTCTGGGAGTAATAAGACCTGGTTATACCCTGAAAAACCATCTAATAGAGAAATCATCTTTGAGCCAACTACCCTTTGTAGGATGTGTTCCATTTTGGGTAAAGGGTAATTGTCCTTTAGGGAAGCTCTGTTAAGGTTTCTAAAATCAATGCACAGTCTGATTTCTCCTGTCTTTTTCCTTACAGCTACAAGGTTGGAAACCCAATCTGAAAACCTCACAGGCACTATGATTCCTACCTCATACATTTTATTGATTTCCTTTTCCACTAGAGGCAGTTGTACTGGGTTAATTCTGCGCAGTTTTTGCCTAAAGGGTTTTTGGTTTTCCTTCAATGGGATCCTATGCTGGATAATCTCTGTGTCATAGGCTTTTGATTCCTCATAGCTCCAAGCAAACACATCAACAAAATCTCTAAATAAATCAATGTATTTCTTTTTGATGTGTGCTGGAAAAGTTTTGGCCAATTTAATCATCTTAGGCTTATCTTTGCTGCCTATATTGCATTCTTCAACATCTGATTCGACGTGTTCTATAGTGGGTTTCTTTGCCACATCCTTAAAATCGAAAAGGTCCTCTAGGGGTGCTAGTCCTCTGGGCATTTTTTTGTCTTTGGACATCAACACCTCTATGTCTTCTTTTTCTCCGTTTATGTATTATTTTCATTGATTTTCGAATTGTTTGGTTAACATGTTTATTTCTACATTGGGGGGTGGTTTTTCTTCGTCAGGGGGCTCTTTATCTGAACAGTTTTCATCAGACTTAGAGTCTGAATTAGGTAACTCAAACTCATTCCTGCAAAGCAAGAAATCCTCTATCTGTTTGTCACCCTCAAAGACCTGCCAATATTTCTCATTATCTGACACTGCAGATCTATATTTTGTTTGAATAATGATCTTTTTGTCACAAGGTGATTTTTGATATGAACTAGCAGCGCAGGCCAATCCATTTCCAATAATGTTTTGATTCCAAGGGACAAATACAAGCTCATATTCTACAAATGTTTTCAACATATCCATAACATCATTCCTATATTCCCTTAATCTAGGATGCTTTGCAGTGTACTCTCCATTAATTTTTTTGATGACTAATTCTGAATCTCCTTGAACAACTATTCTCTTAGCTCCTAATTTTTTCAATAAATGCAATCCTAAGAGAAGAACTTTGTACTCTGCAATGTTGTTTGTGCACTTAAAGTCTAGTTTAAAAGCATGGCTCTTAGCATAGTTATTTTCAGAGTTGTGCAACCATACCCCAGCTCCTGCATTCTTTCTAGTGCAAGATTCATCAAAGTTCATTTTTCATAAGGGATTGTTTGCAGAATCGTTATCAGTTTCATCCCTAATGCTATGTTCACCATTGTTTAGTGTTATGTTTTGTTCTTTAGGACTTTCATGGAGTTCAGAGTGATGAGTAATTTTTTGTTTGCAATCTTGGTTTTGTTCACTCTGATTTTTTAATTCAACACACTATTCAAGCGTTTCTCTCATTTTTTCCTCTATTTCTAGAGCTGCCATTATGTTTGAATTTGTGGCTTCTACTATGTTACTTAATTCTGTGTCTCCTAGCTCTTGTCATAAGTACACTCATCATTTTAAATGATAAAGGAATCCAAATATTTATGGACAGAGTAAAGAGGGGAATTTTTAGGTTTCTCTGGGCTGCTAACCATAAATTTCATGTGTGCCTCCCTATATAATCTTCTAAGCTGGCTAAAGACAAGGATTGTGGCATATGTCATGTCCATCTGCATTGTACCTTGTAGCTTGGCACCCCATGATCTTGATAGCAACATGCCATACTTGGGATGCATATCTGCCACTACAACATCCATAACCATGCACTTGGATGGGATTTGAGTCAGATTCACACAAAGATATTTGATTAGGCCAAGGAACTTCACTCTGCTAGAGTCAAAGGAATATAAGTCCTGATAAGGTCTGGTTATTTTTAGGCCCAACTTTTCCATTATCACTTTGGGCATTAGGTTGTGTGAAGCCCCTAAGTCATGCATAGCATTATGCAGGATTTTGTCATGAATACTGTGGCTAATATAAAAAGGAGGTACTACCCCTTCCTGAAATTTGCCTTCAATTTTTGGGCCAAACAAGAGAACAGGTTGATCATCATTTAAATTGACAGTGTCACTCTTTTCTCCTAAGTTTAAAGCTTTCAAAATTTGACCTTTATATACATCCTGAGTAGCTAACTTGGTGAGAGGAACAGAAATTTTGATTTTGGCTATCTCACTTTCCAAATTGAAAGGAGACTGACTTTTTGAAAAGTTCAATTCTGTTTTACTGGACATTGTTTTATTGGCAGAATCAGCTTGTTGATTCTCACTATGTACAATGTTTGAAGTTGTTTTATCAGGAGCATTAGCTGCAATGCTAGTGCTGCTAGTTTCTTGACTTGGTTTATCAAAATTTTGGATGTCTTTTTCTTTTTTTTTGCCAGAAATTTCAGCTGCTGATTTGTCACTTTCAGCAGTCACTTTAGGAGTCTTTTCAGGCCTCTTTTTAATGGTGATTTTAGAAGATTTTGTTTTTGGAGTGTTTATGTTCTTCTTTCTTGTGAGATCATATTTTTCTCGGACCTGCATGATGCAATTCTCAAATCCTAACCTATAATCTTCAGACTCTAACCCTTCCTCACCCCAAGGTGTGTATGAGGTCTGATTATCTTCTGTGGAAAAGGTGTGAATTTGGTTATCCATTTCCACCATATTTATGGTAGTTCCCTCTGACTCTTCTATTATTCCCTCATCTTCATCAAGGAAATTCTCTTGGAATGGAGGTATGACTTGTTTATCAGAGTCCCTTTGTCTATTTGGGGGGTTGTTTCTCCTAAAATTTTGGTTCTGGTTTTGATTTTGGTTTCTATTCTGATTGTTGACTTGGATCACCATTTTCTCCATCATTCTTTCCATCCTCTCCATGTTTTTGGCTAGATTATCATATTTGGGATCGGATGAAGAAGCTATGTTGTCATCCCTATAGGTTACCTTTTTCTCAGCTCTCATTGTAGCTCTTTTTTCAATTAGGTTTGCTTCTACACTCACTAATCCTTTCTGCATGTCTTCTAATGTGTCATAATCTCTCTCCCTAAGCTGGTAGGCCATATCAACATCAAAGCCTTCAAGGTAATTCACTAGGGCCATTCCTTGGGGAGGTTTCATGTGTGGTGGAAGAGCATTGTAGACACTGTTAAATCTAGTAGAGTAGTCAGGGACACTCTCTCCTTAATTTCTTTTGAGGTTTTTATATTCTGCTAGTATTTGGAGAGGGTTGCTTTTGACTTCCCATTTGTTTATAAAAGTTTGATGTAAAGAGGGAAGGTCATGGATGCTATTGGGAGGTAAGCCCTTAAACCACTTCTTCACTTCTCCTCCTAAGCTTTGGGCTAAGATTCTCATTTTAATTGTCTCGTCCTCTATTTCCATATAGTCAAAAGAATCTTCCATCCTATCTACATGGTGTTGAGCTGTAGTAGATTCTTTCCCAGTGAAATGAGGGATTTTTTAATGATAATCATTGGGTAGTGGAGCCAAAGGTTGTGGTAACACCGAGGGATCATACTATGCTACCATGATGGTGTTTTGTGGAGGTAAAGGATTGGTTTGAGTAGCGGGTATATGGATGACAGAAATTCTAGGACCATCAACAAACTGTTGAGCAGATTTAGGGTGAGAGAAGCCCAAGTTTTGAATGAAAAGAATATCAGGAGGTGTTGTTGGAGGGCTTTCTTTGTCCCTAATGTGTTGACCACTATGTGGTGGTGAACTTGGAGGCTCTAAGTTAGTCTGATCTATAGCACTGAATGACTTTGTTCTTGGTAGATCACTTGGAAAATCTAAGTCAATTTGAGTGTCTAATAGAACTGGAAAGTTTTCAGGTGCTGAATTAGCTCTATTAATGTGTCTAGAAATACTTGATTCTTTAGATGTGAGAGACTTCCTAAGAATACTCTCTGGATTATCAATTATTTCAGGTGGGTTTGGATTAGGATAAGCTCTAGTGTGCATTGTTCTTGAAGCCAGTATGTTAGGCCCTCAAGACTTAGCAAAGAAAGTAAGCCAGATATGACAGTCTTTTGAGTGGAAAATCTATCTTCAAACAAAGAAGCTTAATCCTATGTGTTTCTTTGGTATGTATGATGTTGTAATGAAACTAGTCTCCCAGTGGAGTCTTGGGAAAACAAAGATAATCAGCAGGCCTACTGATCACCAGTGGAGTCTCTTGGTCATTCAAGAACTGTGGAGTCACCAAGTGGAGGGTTTAAAGTGTTTCAAGAAACTTTACTATCCGCCACAGTGATTAACTACCAAATCAAGACTATTGGTCTTCTTTGAGTGCTTAGAAATGTTTTAATGAATTTTTTACTCAAATTTTCCTAGCGGAGTCGCCATTATGTTGTGGGTCCTATGTTTTGGCCAGATTGGCAAGACCAAAAGATAAGACAACATCAAACCACTTTGGGATCTCAGGATCTAGCCCTCCTGGATCCAGAGAGGGATCTCTCTATAAATGTGAAGAATAAATATATCTTTGAAGTTCAATATAATGTATTCGGCTAGTTATAGGGCACAAGGGTTGTTGTTTTTGTTTGTTTGGTTGGGAAACATGAAAGAAGGGTTCAATACAAGGTAAAGAAGTGACCAAAGAATGATTTTAGCAATGGGGAGATAATTCAAAGAAAATACAAGTCCATTGGGAAATGGGGTCATAAAAGGGTTTACTTGTAATTCAATATCCAAGGCTTTCAAATGGGCTAGTCATCTAAATCAGAGGATCTCTTAAGATGATAGTAATGGGATGAAATGATAAGGAAATGAAGGTGAATGGCAAGGAAACCTTCTAAGGTGACCACTTAGGAGAAAATCTAGGGACAGGGCATGCCTTAACCATCTATGATCAAACTCCTAATGAGGCTAACTCTTCAGATAATAGAAAACATTCAAGATGGACACAAAGTGAAGCCTAAGATCAGAGAAATACTTTTAACCTTCTCTGCTTTGTAATTCAACTTAAGGGATCTTAGAAAGGAAAATTGTTGGAAAAGGACCCTAGTGAGACAGAAACAACTCTAAATCTCCCAATTTCTGAATTCTTTCAGTTAAAACCAGACAAGAACATCTAAGAATAGACACTAAATTCATACATCAGCAAGCATGGTTAAAACCAACTACTATACTAGTTAAATCATCTTGAACTTGTTCTTAGATTACACAATTAGCATAAAACATAGAAGATAAGAAGAGCAGGTAGCCTTAGGGTACTTTACAGCAGTATATCCTAAGCTAGATTACTAATTCTTATCAGAGAAATGAAATGTGATGCATAACAGAGGGAAAACAATATGAGATATAACACTTCACCACCGATTTAGATCAGGATCAAATGAACATGCTTGTCATATTAAAGAGCAACACCAGTCACATACATCATTGTCTAGCAGCTTGATATCAACTAGAAATAATCTCCTAGCCTATTTTACAACTAATACACATAGAAATCTATCTCAATGAAACAGCTTACAATCCACGGTTTTCCAACATTCACAATGCATTTCTGAATATTTCTTATAGCTGAAAGACAGGCTATAGAGGTAGATATAACTCAAATGCATCACTAAAACAGAGGGAGGAGTGTTCTTGCAGCCCATTATGTCTTAATATCCTTGTATTGACTTTCAATACTTTTGGATGAACTAGGGGTCTTCGACAGGCTGATAATAACTCTAGAGATATGTTCCTTGATGTACTTTCCTAGCTGCAGTACTCTATTTGTACTCTAAGACAAGTAAGGCAGACAAATGAATTTCAGGCCCTCCATACTTTGTAACTAATTCTCTGGCAATCTTAGGACTTCTATCAGGGTGATGATCTTCTCAAGAACTTGATGGAGAATAAAAAACATTATGGGAGCTTGTCCTTTCTTGGGAAAGAACATTTTGTTGATGTGAAAACGCTGATATGGCTTGTTTCATGCGCTTTAGGCTTTATTGGGCCTTCTGGATCATTTTAAGGTCTTAAATCTGTGTTTTTGTCCTGTAAACACTGTATTATAGCATTTATCTTTAATAACAGGCATTTAATCCCTTTAATTTGTCATTGATACACTTTGCCGCTTCCTTTCTGATCTGTCTATGGATACACAAGTTTTAATGGCGCTGGAGGATTTGAAACAGAGTTAATAACTTGATCTTTACTGAAAATCAAGTTTAAACCTTCTCAGGCACCTTCCCTGCAATATTTGGCTCTAAAAATGGCGTTCTGCGCTCTAGATTTATTTGTCTGCGATTGTGTGACAGAGAGAAATTTTTGCCACCTATAACCCTCCAAAAAGACGATAAACATATTAATAAATCAATATGGATTGGGGTGAGGTTGCTGTGGAATCCGGTGGAGATGGTGGCACAGTGATGGAAATGGTGGATGCAGTGAAAAACGGCTAAAAATTGTTGCGAAATGGTGAAAACTAGTTTGATGAAGTTTTGGTGAGAGGAGGATTCTAGACCGCCAGATCAGATTAAACAATGGTGATCTACGGTCAGGATTCACTGGTGAAGTTGTTTAGAAGGTTAGACTGAATTAGGCAGAAAAAATAACTTTTAGTGTTAAAACGCAAAAGTTAACGCTGGGGAAAATACAAAGGAAAAAGGTGAAATGAGAGGAAACGAGGGCATAAGTGAAAAAAAAATGAATGAGGACACGATGCAATTTAAGCCACTAGATCATATCAACCAATAGCTATGATTAAAAAGGATAATGTGTTGTGGAGGGCGGTAAGAAGAAAACCGGCAGCGGTTTTCGCACAGGGCTGAGGGTGGTAAGCGGAATTTGCAAAAATAATGCGATTCCATACAGAATCTGACACGTGGAAATCCAAAACCGCTTATATCGCACTATTTCAAAACATTAATGTTTGGATGCAAAAATAACGTGATATGCACCTCAGCCATTGGATTACGGGCGGGGAGATCTGACGGTGGAAACGACAGGGCAACGGGAAAGGTGCATGAGCAGAAGTGTGCCACCGGTTTCACTGTGGACCTTTAGATTTTCAGAATGGACGGTCAGGATAAAAAGTAGGAGCACCAGTGTTTCAAAGGGGATGAAGGTTAGATGTATGGGCGGAATAGATCCTATCCGTTGGATCTATAGAACGGACGATCGAGATTTGATCGGGGATCATGAATCGGAGGAGGCGAAAGGATGACACTTTGAGATTTTGCGATGTGCGATCATGCGAGGGTCGTCGAATTAGAGGGGAGATCAACGATCCATACACAATCAGAGGGGTAATGAAGAGAGGCGATGGGCGCGATGCGATTTTAGCGCTGGTCGTTAGATTTGTAAAGATCGATGGTGGAGGTTGAATCTGAGGCCGACAGAGCAAAGTTTCATCGCATCGGAAAAAATAGGAGAAACAAAGGAAAAGGTGGTAAATAAAGATCTGATTGCGATTGTGCGAAGGGGCTTAGTGCCTGGTCTTGGGCACCGGGTTATATGGATAAAGGGCTACAGAGTATAAGCCCTCGGGGGCTTAAACCTGTCATAATGTAAAAAGGGTGTTTTTGGCCCAAAATTAGTGTTTTTTTAAGGCCAAATGAGGGGTTCCGGTAGAGGAAAAAGTAGATTTTTAGACCAAATAAAGGGGACTATGAGGTTTAAAATGGGGAATTTGATGATTTGGACAGTTAATGAAGGGATTTTGTATGAATTTTGAAAGGGAAAATGAGGTGAAAATGGAGGCTTTATGGGAATGAAATAGGGAAAATGGAGGCCTTCTTGAGCATTTTGTTTCACAAACAGTGAAGCTTATCAAATGGAAATAGAAATGGGGATTTTTCAAAGGACATAGGACACATAGAGGCTTCAAGAATGAAATATTTCAAGGGAAATGTTTCGACTGAAGGTTCAGAAACATATTTAGCCACCTGTTTGCTTGACAAAATTTTATAGGTGGCTAACAAGTTACATAATAGATATCACATGTTAGAGGGATAAATCACCATCACTTTACATATTTAAAACACCCCTAGATCTGTGGAACACACTTCGACTTTTTAGGGATGGATAGCCTTCACTTTAATCGTTGTTCTGGCTGATGAGCTGGCCGTGTGACACTCGTTTTGAGCAATGAGTCTCTGCTGATATAGTCCACTGATATGCTGGAGGCCTCAAGCTAGATAATGTTCTATTGGGATGCTCAAAAATCTTCAAAATCTCCTCTCTACGAAACAAGGAAGTTTATGCAGTTTCGTAGCGTATGAAAACTTGCTTTTTCACCTATCTCCTTGACACCTTTGCTGTTAAAACACCTTTACTATGCCAAGACACCTTGAAAA
This sequence comes from Pinus albicaulis, assembly GCA_034641835.2. NCBI lineage: Eukaryota > Viridiplantae > Streptophyta > Pinopsida > Pinales > Pinaceae > Pinus > Pinus albicaulis. The sequence goes on along the minus strand of CM076577.1, from coordinate 1,305,197,565 downwards.
TAATCAACCTCCCTTCATAATACTTGAAAAAACTGAATTTTAAGGCAAAAATGCACCTTTAGAAATTTTCGTAGCGTTTTTCTGACTTCAAGCATGAAGCACGCTACGAAACTATCCAAAAAACCAAAATTTGTTGAGTCTAAGATAATCTTCAAAAATTGATCTCCAGAGGTAAAATTTAGGTTATTTGTAAATTATGAACCTCATCAAACATATTCCAACTCAATTTTTCATTCTTTTGGTGTTCCTTCTTCATTCACAATTAATTGGCTGATGGGGTCTTCTACCACTCTCATCTTCAACCCTTTCTTTTCTAACTCCATTTGAATCAAATCCAACTGCTCCTGGAGATATTCCACTTTTTCTTTTAATGCTCTATTTTTTTATTATAAGTGCAAGTTTATCCTTTTAATGTGTTTGACCTCTCCTCTTAGTGGTTGAGTCCATTTCAGCAACATTTCTGTATTGTACAAAGATTTTGAAACACTTGTGACTTGCTCTTCCCATATTTTCCTAATTTTTTCAAATTGAACCTTCTCAGCTCTGCACTTCTTTGCCTCTAGCTTTAAAATTGATATCCCTTTACCTGCTTCCTTCAACTGCTCTTTGAGGGTTTCTATTTCTGATTTTTCAATCATTTTCTCTTTTCCCTTTCTTTTCCTGATAACTACTTCCTCTTTTGTTGATGGAGAAAAATCTATGATGCTTGTTGGTTGGGCAGCTTCATTGATTTTCTCAGTCTCTTTGCTTTCCATGACCTTATTTGCATGTCTGTTCATTAGCTTCCTTGGTTGAAATATAAAACCAACATCACCTACAAAATCTAGTTTTTTAGCAGTCTTACCTTTCTTTAGCTTTCTTCCTCCATCTTCAATGTCTTCAGCTTGCACAATGGGTGACTCTTCAATGTTAATTGCATGAAGGATATCCTCCAAATTGCCTTTAGCCAATGTCTAGCTTCTAGTGACTCTCTTGCTACCTTTTTTGCTAACGTTATGTTTCTATTTTGCAGGTGCTGCTTGAGGTATGTCAGTCTCTTGCAAAGGTTTTGTTCCCATGTTCGCTGGTTCTGTAGGAGATGATTTATTTTCTTCTTCAATTTCTTCTGCCACAGCTGGTGATGAAGTGGTTCTAGGTTTTGAGGATTTCTTAGGAGTGACCACATCAATTTCATAACCACTCATGAATAAGAAATAAATCCAATATTTGTCTAACCTCCTCAATTCTTCTAACACTAACAGCTTAATTGGACCATGATGAAAAATAGATGTCTCATTGCCCTCTGTCTTGATTTGAACCTTATCTAACATTTTCCCTAGACTTCTATATAAATAGAAAGGCAAGTCAAGTGACCTCTTACCTACAAAATGTAGAATAAGAGATGATAGGAGTAGACCATGTGAAACCTTTCTTCACAGGTAAAATACTTTTGAATGACCATCAACCACTTTGCATAATTCTCCTTCATAAAACTCCTAGGGATAGAATTTGTCAAATCAACTTCATAGTGTTCTGCTTGATAAAATCTTTGCAATCCTACATTGTGAATTTGATACCTTTAAAAAACTATTCACCACCTCTAGGGATTCCTGTAGCTAAATATATGCTCTATGGTGTCGTTGTAAAGTTCAAAATTCCAACCTTTGATGATGTTCCTATGAAGCTGGTGGAAAAATAATTTTTAACGTGTAAATGAAAGCCCTGCAACCTCTGACAGAATTGCAAGCAGCTAGTCCTTCTAAAAACCTCCATGGTAGTAGGGTCTTCATTGATTAATTTCATATCCATGAGCTCATATCTGTGACAATGGCCACCCTTATTTGTTTTCTTTCTTGCAGCCATTGATGATTTATAGTCTTCACTGCCTCGCTTGTTGATGACACCTGCATAATTCAAATTTGACAGCAACCTACTTGGCTCGATGAAGTAGCTCTCCAGGGATCGACTCACATGAAAAGATAAACCACAATATGACAAAAGGCTAATTGATGTGCGATTTAAAGGTTTTAACTGACAGCTCAAGTTTCAATCATCACACATATAAGCAAAAAAGGTAATGATGAAATCAAACATGGCTATGTACATTTTAATTTTACCATAACAACCTTGAATGGTGTCCACCTATACTTCTCTAATCATAAAATGACACCTCATACAACTCTGATAAGTCAGGTTAGAAAACAAATTTTCGTAGCGAAAATAGTTATTTTTTAGACAGAATCGCTATGAAACTATTAGGAAGTTTCGTAGAGAAATATGTTGTTTTCTTGTGTAAAATGCTACGAAAATTTGAAAAACTGATAGGCGTGCCCTTTTGAGTTTGAATGCATGGGGAATGACAACTGACCTGATATGGGATTGATTTGACTGAAATGGAATAAATAAAGGTGATCATAAAACTTAGGATAGGCTAAAAAAATGCAAAAAAAATCCTATACCACCTTGAAATGGATTAGGAGACCTTATCCATTTGGTGAGTGACCTGTATGACCCCATCAAGAAATGTTTCACAACTTAATGAGTGATAAAACTACCACTGATTTATCAACTAGCCTTGGAACAATTTCCCAAGCACTGTTTCTGATAATGGAGTCATACTCCTCCACCATTGCATCTACCCATGTGGGCTCCTACACTGTGTCCTGAAAGGAATATGGCTAGGTCAAAATACATTTTCTCATGAGATACATGTATCCAGTAAAGCAGTCAAGAGACTGTCTTTGTTTGTGTTGTGAAGTAGGGGCTCCTACATTTTGCGCAGCATCAAGTCTCAACCTATCAGCTTCTATGGTACGCCTTCTGCCACATCAGATGTTTGGCTCTACGTGAGTGGACTGCTCCACTCCATGAACCTCCTCCTATGGTTGAACCACATCTAGAGACTCATATTTGGGAACCAATAATTCCTCCTCTACATGCAATTCTAGCTCCCTTTCAAGTGACAATCGCATGGCTTTCCCCTCATTGAATTTTATATCCCGTCGCATAACAATCATCTTATTGTTAGGAAAATACACATGATAATTATGGGGTGTTTCTGTGTACCCCAAAAATATTCCAACTTTAGCAGTCGGCTCCAACTTCTTCCTGGCATACTTGCTCACATGCACATAAACAAATGAGCCAAAAATCTTAAAGTGAGAAACATCCGGTTTCTTACCAGTGAAAGCTTCTTCAGGTGTACTCATACCAAGTACTCTATGAGGAAAATGGTTTTTCACATAAAGGCCTTGTTCACACAACATTTCTCGTGTTGCACCCACGATCATTCTGTTCTTCCTCTATGCGACCCCATTTTTCTGTGGGTTATGAGGCGCTATGAGTTCTCTTCGATTTCCTTCTTTGTTGCATAAGTCTTTGAATTCGTTAGAGATGTATTCTCCACCATTATCACTCCTTAGAGCCTTCACTTGCTTCCCCAACTCTTTCTCCACCAATGCCTTAAAGTCACAGAACTTTGATAATGTTTGGTCCTTCTTCTATATGAATAAGATCCAGCATTTATGAGAAAATTCATCTAGAAAAATAACATAATACCTATGTTTTGTTGTTGAATCAACCGAGAATGGTCCACACACGTTTGTGTGAACTCTCTCTAGGATCACCGAGGCACGGTTCTCCTTTTCATGAAAGGTGGACTTTACATACTTCCCCATGGTGCAACCCTTGCACTGATCTAACTGAGCACGTGTTCCCATTGGAAGTCCATTAGATATTTGTTGCATGACTTTCAAGGCTCCATGATGAAAATGGCTCAATCACCTGTACCATAATTCGCCCTCATCCCGGCTCACCACTTTTTTTGCCTTGCCCATCATGGTAGCACAACCATCTACCTCTAGCTTGTAGATATTATTAACTCAAATCCCTATCCTCTTGGCTTGACCCGTTATTTTATGTCGTAGGTAATCTTTTCCATCTCTGAAAACAACGTCATAGCCTCTGTCCTCCAACATTGCGACTGAGACCAAGTTTTTCTTCAAACTTGGAACATGCATAACATCTTTCAATTGAAATGGTTTACTTGACTCCCTCTCAAAGGTAATGGTACCAATTCCGGTCACACTGTATCGTCTATCGTCACCCATATCTATATGCATTTGGATATCTTTCTCCTCCAAGTCACTAAAAATATCCTTATCTCCCGTCATGTGGAAGGAAGCACCACTATCCAGATACCACACCGATCCCAATGCACTTGACACCATGCATGCAATCAAATAAAAATCAAGTTCAAATTGCGAGGCAAGGGACTCACCAACTGCAGCTCCAGCAAACTTATTGTTCTTCTTCTTTTGCGGATAGTTAGTAGCGAGATGCCCATGTTCATGACAATGAAAACACTTCACCTTGGACAAATCTAGCTTCTTTCCTTTAGACTCAGATTTTGAATGGAATTTCTTCCCCTTCCCTTTCCTTTCCTTAGTAGCCAAAGCATAATCGTCTTCATCATCATGCTTTGATGAAGAGCCATCTCTGGTGTTTCACCTGAACTCATCCTGCACTAGATCCGACCACAGTTGTTCCCAATCCGGCAGTTCTTCTCGTCTGTTGACAGAGTCTTCATAATTGTGCCAACTCTTAGGAAGTCCCAAGAGAGCCAAGCTCACCAAATCATCATCATCAAAATTGATTCCCACACTCCGCAGTTCATCCCAACATTGGACAAACTTTGTGAGATACTTTGGAATATTGTCGCCCTTTTCCATCTTGATCTTCCTTAGTTTATTTTTCAACGCCAATTCCTATGGTCGTTGTTTCTTTGGAAAAGATCCGTCAAAGCCTTCCACATAGCATATGGTGTGGCTTTCCCATGAAGGCTTAAGAAAATTTTGTCTTGTACACCTTCCAATAGAATGCTTCTCGCCTTTGCCACTTTCTTTTGCCATGCATCAAGTAATGCAACATCCGTCAAAGTGGGCTTAGGAATGTCACTGTCGATGAATTCCTTTAAGCCATTATCTTTGAGCACCATCTCCATCATATCCTTCCTGGAAATGTAGTTTGAGCTTCCCTCGAGTCCATACTCTAGCTGCAAGTCATTGAAATCCATTTCGATGTTTACTCAACTGTAGCACCAAGAAAATCTTGCAGCAAATTCGAATTGTTTCCACCAACAAACTCAACTCCTGCTTAAAAATTGCAATCTTCTAAGCTCTAATACCATGTATAAATTTTTTAAAAAAATATGTATTTCCTTTATTCTCCTAATCTAAAAATTATATGCCACTGTTAAATACAGAATTGCTTCTACAAAAATTCTTGTGGAATTTAAAACACAATCGCCAATTACAATATCAAGAAGAAATATCAATCACACATAACACAGTTGTTTTTAGCAGGAAATCATAAAGGTAAAAACCCCACTATCATATATTATGTATATATCATGGATCATGAAGCAATCTCATACAAAAATCTAATCCAAGAGCTCTCAGTACAATATACAATCATTTCACACTGTCATACAAAAATTGGCAAATACATGTGCCAATTCACTGCCTCCTGACAACCTGCCTCCACTATGAAATCCCTGCTGATAAATATCCTTGAATGAATGAGATCATGCTTGCCTTGATTTTTCAATCCTCATGGGCACATCCAATGTGTGTGTGGTTGCATGAGTGCACCCACTAATGTCACAACTGATAGTCAAACTGTCCCTTTCACCTACATCTCAACTGAGTCTCCACTGGATATGACATGCATGTAGTTAATAGTAGTAAATTTTTAGTTTCATGCGAGACCACTGATTGTGAATTAATTAATAATTAATTCACTGATCTCTCACTAGTTTATCTTCAGTTACAACTAGAACAACTGATTTTAACTCACTTAACTGAGTTAAACTACTTTACAACTCACATAACTACACATCCAACTCTGTTACAACTAAGTCCACTTGCATGTCCCAACAACAAACCTTTGAACTCAAATTTCCTATACCTAACTAATTTTCCACTTCAGTTAACTATTTCCAAGTCCACATTGAGAATAGGTTATTTTTTATTATCCAACTAATATTAAGGGATAATAATAGTTGACATGCATCTATAAATAGACATGCTATCTATAAATAGAACTCACACATACATCTAAAAATAGAACATCATCTATAAATATAATTTTCTCACCATATATAAATAGAATGTTCTCATGCATTCTAAAAATAGAATTCCGCCTAAAAATAGCCTGAGGCTCCATCCTAGTGTAGGTGCTTAATTTTCACTAGGATCTTCTTGTTGAATCTCAACATCTCTTGCCCTCTTTTCCTTGGGACTTATTTCCCTTTGCCTTCTTTTCCTTACTAACCAAGGCACAATCTTCCTCGTCATTAGTCTTGGATTAGTATCCATCCCTGGTATTCCGTCTGAATTATTCTTATACCAAATCTGACCAAAGTCGTCCCAATCTAGTAACTTCTCCCTCCCATTGACAGAGTCCTGATAACTATGCCAGCTCTTGGGAAGGTCTAGAAGTTCTAGGCTCACCAAATCATCATCTGCTATGGTCACACAAAAACTTCCAAGCTCATCTCTACATTGAGTGAACTTTTCCAAGTATGTTGGTACCGTCTCGCCCTCCTCCTTCTTGATTTTCTTGAGCTTGTCCTTCAACACCAACTTCCTTTGGTCGTTTTTGTTCTGAAAAAGATCTGTTAAGGCCTTCCACATTTCATGTGGAATCACCTTTCCATGGAGACTCGAGACAATGTGATCTCGAACTCCCTCTAATATGATCCTCCTTGCCCTTGCTACCTTCTTTTGCCAAGCATCAAGAAGAGCGGTGTCTACTTTTGTGGGATTGGGAATATCATTATCAATGAATTATTTCAACTCGTTGTCCTCCGACACTACCTCCATTCTTTCATTCCATGCAATATAATTATAACTTCCCTCAAGTGCATATTACAATATTAAGCCATTGAAAACCATCTTGATCTGTCTATCGCACCAACGAAAGGTGGAGAGATCACCTGACTCCTTCCACGATCTTCGAACAGACCATCGTCCGGATCCGTCCCGCCCTTGCCTCACTAGGACTCTTTCAAGACTTGTGCACACGAGATGACATATAAGTTGATGAACATCTCCAAGAAAAAAGGGTTTCCTGTAAAAATCTGGGAAGTGCAGGAGGCACGGGAAATTAGACTTGAATTGGGCTCCAACAGAGTATAATGTCTATATTTTCCTCCCCCCCTTAGGCCATGCATATGAGGGGCTTTTATACTACCTCAAAGTAGTTTCAATCTGTTGGAAACAGTTGGCAACAAGCTGGAGTGGTTGAATTACTGGAATAACCATCAACCCAGCCTCGAAAATAGGGATTTTTATATATTTTTTAATGATTTTAATGGCATACGCGGAAAAGTATCTCTAAACTCGCGTATACACGTGGAAAAGTCTGGGCATACCTGCATATGGGATTTTAAACACTGTTTTTTATGAAATTTTACTCAAGTCTGTGGGAATGGGTGCCCAAGGCCAAAGATACAATCATGAATCACATGAGGGTGAAAAATGATGCTATAACAATTGGCCAAGCCTTCGACAAGATGTTGGGGAGTACATCAGATCCTACACTACCTGTGCCATTACCAAACCTACCATTAAGAAGCAACACCTATATAATCCTGTGCCTACTCCTATTCGACCTCGAGAATCCATCTCCATGGATTACATGTCGGGCCTTCATTATACTAAACATGGCAATGAATTCCTTTTCGTGGTCGTAGATAAATTCTCTAAGATGGCCATTATGGCAGTCTGCAAGAAGAGTATCACAGCAGAAGCCACTGCTAAGATATTCTTTGAATGAGTGTAGGTACACTATGGGATCCCACAATACATTATCTCAGATCGAGACAACAGGCTCTTGAGTACATTTTTTCAATCCTTTGGTCAATGCTGGATACCAAGCTCACTAAGTCAATGAATTTTCACTCCCAAAGTGATGGCAAAACAATGGTCGTCAACAGGATGATCATACACATTCTGCGCATGTACAACTCGAAGCATCCACACACATCAGATGAAAACCTCCCCTACGTCCAACACAGCTACAATAGAAATCTCCATAGCTTAATTAGCCATATCCCCTTCCAGGTGGGGTTTGGATTGTAGCCACTATGTCCCATTGATGTAGCCATACCATTTGAAACTACTCAGGCATATTCAACTCATGTCCAGTCTAAAGTTGACAGGGCTAACAACTTCATTAAGTGTATTCAATACATCCGCCAGTAGTTCCATGACATATTGTACAAAGCCAATAGTAAGTACAAGTAGTGTCATGATCAGCATCAGGTTCCACACAAGTTCTAGGTGGGTCACAAAATTTGCTTACATTTTTACAAGGATTACCTCGTTCGTCCCCACCACAAGCTTCACTCGCTCTGATATGGACCATACACCATCACCAAGTATGAAGGGGATAATTCCTTCAAGCTCAACATTCCACCATTCCTTGGCTTAAAACCAGTGTTCAATGTGGATCATCTTCAACCATACCTTCCACCATTACTAGACATGCCAGAAATTGCAGAACAACTCACACCAATGAAGCTAAACCCAGACTGCATAGAAAAATCCACAATTGTTTGGATCATGGACACGCATATCAAGAGAACTCACCAGCAGAAGATCCAAATGTATCAGGTTATCAAAGCTGGCCAACTCCTACACTAAGGAAATTGGCTCACTAGGGACCAAGTTCAACAAAAGTTCCCTCATATCATGGAGGCACACAACGCAATGGGGACCATTGCTTTGTAAGAAGGGAGAACTGATCCAGGTGGATATTGGTGGCCACCTGTCTATTCCACTTGGACCCCGCCATTGTTTCTTTTAGTTTCCATAATTGTAGCACAATTTACTATTTTTGGAAGTTTTTTGGGTCATGAAATTTCAGAGCCGTTTTGAGGCCCTAAACGACGCTTTTTTGGAAAACGGGAAAATATGAGTCCTTACCTAACATTTATAGTTGAAAGTTTTATTCATCGGATATATATTTCTAATGAGGTGTTGTACATGTAAAATGAATATCTTATGCCAAAGTTACGACCCTGAGAACTTGATGTACCAATTTACCCCAACAGGGCCCACAATTTTGGTGCTTCATCTCCTAGGATTAGGTTTTTGGATGTTTAGGGTTTTCCATTGTTTCTCAATAATAAATAGGCCTCTGAGCCTCATTGTAACACAATTTAGAGCCATATGGAAACCACATCTTTTCTCAAAGATAAGCTACCATCACCTAGGTTAGTTTATTTCCATTTGTATGTAAGCATATTTCAGTTATTTCATATTAATGAAATGAAGTTTTATTTTTGCTGCATGTCTGTGTTTATCGTTATATATGTACATTATTTTTCATTCTTGTACAATTCTGGATCATAATGAGAGCCTAATAAGAGCCCAAGAAAGGAAAGATGAGATAAAGGAAGTCATACTCAAAATTCTTTCATATTTGCAGAGGCAAAGACAATCTGAGATGAGGGCCAGTCATAGGAAGAGCCCTCAAGAGTCAGAAGAGAATACCAATGGGACAGATGGTGGTAGATCCAAAAAAAGGCATAGGTATGGAAGTGCAAAAACTGTGCGAGGAAATGGGCCAATAAGCACCCCAAGGGGAGGAACCAACACTCATGTGCATCGTTCTAGCATGCCATGTAGCTCGATTGCCAGGAGGAACCGCCATCGCTGTGATCACCACCACCATCATCACCTGGGTGGGGGAGAAAGGAATTACATTCCTAAGGAATTTAAGAAAGCAAATCCACCCAAATTTGATGGGGAAATGAGGAAGTAAGAGGATCTACAACAGTTCTAGAAGATTTGGAATGAAATGGTTGGAGTCTTTGTAAGATGTATCAGATTTTAAAATGGATAGTTGGCTTTGCAAACATTAACTATACTATAGAAGGTTTGACTATAATAATTGGTTTACTTGGTCTAGTTATCATTACAGTTAGGATGCGGTTCATGCACAGTTGGGTTGAATTGACTATTATGTTGTCTCTTAAAACAAGGAAATATCTTCTCATTAACTAATTATTTTGCTTGTATTCATTATATTGCCTTATAATCTTCATTTCATGCTAGCGGGTCTTACAATTTCCATCCCTTGTTCCAGTTATCATCGTTGACCAAATCCAACACATAGATTTCGGGACTCTTAGATACCTGAATCCAACCTCAACGTTTGAGACACTTGATGTTTGGGTAAGGCAACTACAATAAAATGTTGTGGATGGTTGAACGAGTGAAAAATGAAAGTGAAAAGGAACGTTCACGCATAGTAAGACATGAATATTGGAAGGGCGAGACAAGCTACACCAATCAAGTGCAAAAGAATGAATATATGGTTTTTAAAATGAATAATTTTTATATTCTCATGGTTCCCTAATGGACTATAATATCAAAAATATATATATATATATATATATATAATAAAAAATAAAAAAATAAAAATGATAGGCATATCACAAGTAGGCTAGGGTTATAGTTCCCACATAAGGGCTAGGGACTGGTATGTTGGAGCAATACTTCATTCTTTTTGTAGGGAATTTTCCTATTGCATGTGCCTCTTGAGTCTCATTGGCCAATTTTTAAAATAATATATTGTGAAAGATTGTATGAAGGCAATGCCTTTGAATCCCGGTAGTAAGCAGATCCCATTAAGTGAATCTTGAATAACATGTATGAAGGAAAAATAGAAGCCCAACTGCTTGGATTTAATTTCTTGACACTTGTGACAACCCACTACCTCATATTTCATAATGTAGACACTGTGTCTTAGAAATCATTAACTAGAGGATATAATGATGGCATCCGTATTTGCTAGCACATTAACCCACTCTAGGACTAAAAAATCGAAATGAAGCTTGATTACTCCTTAAGAGACGCCCTTAAACTATGCCTCTATGTTTTTTACTAGATATGGTGACCAAAGTTCCATCAACGTAAATTTATATGATGCAAAATATCAGTGCACATTTACATTAGCTTCATATTTATATATTGTTTTAGGATGTTCTACATGCACATACTGGATACATTTTCAATTGGACATCAAAACCAAGAAAACCATATGAATATAAATACAACAACCTTCCTATTTTGTAATGGGTTGTATTGGTTTTCAACCATACACAATAGAGATTACATCTGATTATGATTTTCCTCTTCTTAGTATATGCAAGAATTATTCTGAGGGAGTCCCTAAAAATCAAAAGAAACACAGAAAAAAATTGTGAGAAATTTAATAATCACTTACACAACCATATATCTAATCAAATTTGTTAATATATTCACCCACTAGGGTGGAAAAACCATTTATTATCCAAACCAACAACATGGAATTGCCAAACGGCACAAGAAACCACACTAGAAACTACACCATTTCTCCAAAAACTGCAAGCCATAAAAATAAGAAGAAATATATTGTTAGCCACCTATAAAATTCTATCATATCAAGTGGTGGCTAAATCATTTTTGGACAGCCTTCAAGAAACAATTTTATTTCCAAAATTTTTGGTGCTTAAAGTCTTCTGAAGATATTCTATCCTTTCGTTAATCGTCATTGTTGTTTCCCTTTTAATTCTGAAATTCTATTGATTTCATAGAGAAAAGACTGTTGTAAAACACCATTTTTCCTTTATTCCACTTCAAACTAACCTTCATTTTTTACCCCTTCATTCCCCCTGGGATCCCTCTATTTTTCTTTTATTCCCCTTTCCCCTTCATAGAAATCCTTTTACAAGATTCAAACTCACTTTTGAACCTTGCCGAAACCCCCAAATCCATCAAAAACTTTGAAAAATCTCATAAAAAATGAATGTTTTGATTACATGCTTAAGCCCCTTTGGGCTAAGTCCTAACCACTTCCCCACCATATGCCTTGGAGCTGGAACCAAGCGCTAAGCCCATTTGGCGCTTATCGCATTGGAGAAATCGGAGCGCGCGAGTTTAATTGCCATGTTAAAAACCTCCGATGCGATTAAGCCCTTTGTTTATAACCCCCGATCATATTATTATTTCATATAACTCGTGGGCCCACATCCGAGCTCTAAACATTGTTATAAACCTTTCCCGATTGCTATTTTCTTTTGTTTATTCAATAAACCCACTTTTCCTAAGTTTCGGTCTAAACCCGCCAGGGAAATGTTTTTTAATGTAAATGGGTAGATTGAAAAGCCCCGCATCAAAGTTCCGATGCGATTAAGCTCCATTTGTATAAACTCCCGCCCTCCATTTATCTCTATATAAATCGATGCCCGGGACCAAGAGTCAAAGTCCTGAAGCGCTAATCGCATCAGAGAAATTTAAAATGGGTAGATTGAAAAGCCCGAAGGCTCGATCCCGATTGGCCCTTTCTATGTATAAGCCCTGGGCCTATCACATTTCATATAAACCAACGGCCCCGCAGACGGGCGCCAAGCCTTTTCATATATATAACCTGCCCCGAGCCACGAAAACCTTTATATTTCATTCATTGTTTGTTTTCATATGTTTTAAAGGGTTTCAGCCGGTGCATGATTTAAAACAATATCCGTCGTTGATCTTAAGCCGATCAAACAGCCCACGCAATATTGCATCGCAAGTTTTTGTCGGGTGCATTTGTTCCCCCTTCCAATTGGCATTCCCTGATGGATCCTCCACCGTTGGATCTATCTACCATATCCCTGATCCAATGGCCCTTATTTTCTTTGATCATAAGCTCTTCCCTCCGCTTGTAACCCCCCCCCGATTTATTCTCCACTGTCGATCTAATCTATAGATCGACGGCCAGCGCTCAATCGCATCGGCGCCATTCAAGTTTCTTCCCCTGCCGATCGCATGCCTCTGATTGCATCTGGGTCGTCCATGTGTCCAGATTGGATGGTCCAAATTTCATTTTCCGACTTTGGTTAAAATCATTTATCCTCACTGTGTAATGTTTTTTGGCCAATCCGCAGCCGTTGATCTCTGCAAATCAACGGCCCTAATTAACCCATTCTCCACCTTTGTATATTTTCATTTATACCATATATCACATCCCAGCCATTGATTTGTTCCATCTAACGGTTCATATTAAACCCAACAGGCCTGCCTCCTATGGGTCCTGCCTTCTTCAAAATTTGATCTCGGTCGTCCATCCTAGATCCAACGGCTTGGATTGAAACCTCCCTTCCCGCTATCTGCTCGTGCATCTATCCAATATCGTGCTCATTCTCCATCATCAGATCTGAGACCCCAGATCCAACGGTGAATGCTCGTTTTCGCGTAACTTCAAGCGCGAAGGTTAATTTCCTGAGGGCTACGTGATATAAGCTGTTTTGAAACGCCACGTGTCAGGCGGGAATGCATATCGCATTCAAAAAGGAAAAACCGCCTCCCCACCCTTTCACCGTGCAAAACCCGTGGTTTTCCTTCTCCGAAACCACTCTTCCATTTACATTGTGTGTTATCATGCACACCTCCCACCGTTGATCTATGTAGATCAACGGCTCAGGTCTCATCTGGCCATATACTATCACCCTCCGCCTTTCCCGAAGGACTTCTTAGAGCGATCTCCACCATTGATTTCGTGGGCCGATCTCATCCAATGGCCCACGATCATCCTGAAACCCCAAATTTCCTTTTCATGTATTTCTCTCTGCCAAAGGAAATTTCCTCATTTCCTTTATATTTCTTCTGTTTTTCACATAAAGCAGCCCCTCTCCATTATATTAACTCAGTCGCTCCTGACCGTCGATCTTCACAAGATCGACGGATCTGACTTAATTCCCACCACCACTTCTTCCAAATCACCTTCCTTTCACCTCTGTAGTGAATATCCACCGTTGGATGCTGTCATCCAATGGCCATGCTCCAAGCCAAAGCCTCCTAAGCAGTTTTTTACCAAATATGCAGGATTTCTTAATTGCTTTTGTATTGTGCAGGATTTAAAAGGTTTTCAAATGTTTTTTAAAAAGAAAATGAAAGCCGAGGATGAAGATCCTCCAAACTTTCGTCCATCAAAATGAAAGCCATGTACAGGGTTCAATTTCATGTTTCATCGATGCCTCACAGGCATTGATGCCATATGGACCTCGTACATACCTGCACATCAACAAGACACAGAGAAATTAAAATCAAATCTAAGAGAATCAGTGTCGAAGACCCACACACAGCAGAAATGAAGGATTAAACATTGATTATACAGTTCAATGGATTACGGCTAAAGTCGATTATCAAAGGCCTTATCCATTGAATTAAACACAGTTAAAGGAAAATCAAGAATATTTACCAGAAAGAGGATGCCTCCACTACCATATTAGAGGCAAATTGATTCCTCTCAGCTACCAGATTGCCACCTATGGCCTCAAAGCATTCGACAGAGGCCGAGTAATGACCAAAACAGAGCATATCTACCCCTTACAACTGAATTTTTATTTCGAATCAAAGAAGCTAATATAAAATATTAGCAGAGTTATTGCAAAAGATGACACAGAGCCTTAAAGTCAACATAAGCTTCCAACAAGCTTAAATACTTAATGTAAACCAATTAATACAAGAAAATATCTGTAAACTTCTCCCTTGAGCCCCACAAAGGCTGAGAAGCATTAACTATATTAATTGAACTCGGAAGATCTTTTCTCTCTTTCGACCTCCTCATCCCTCTATAAAAACTTGTTGAGGAATCCATTGTAAATGTTGGTTGGTTGTTTGATTATTAGTTGTAATACTGAAACTCGCTGAAATAAATACATAGTTTGTTGAAGTTGAAGAAGAAATTGAAGTCTTGGAATCCCTAATGATGTTGTTGCATGCTTGTTCTTGAGAAGGCTCTATCATTGGATCCATGAGCTTGGTTTTTGGTGAAGTATTCTGAAATGTTTAATGTTTTCCCCTATTTTCATTTTGTTCCATAAATTCTTGCTACAGTAGAATGAAAGTTTTAGGCTAAGAAATTACTCTTGGAAGCACCTTAGACCTGTTTATCCTTCACTGTTTTATGTTTTCTTCTGCTGACATATTTTAGAGTCTTTAATCTCTCTCTTTAGTCCTCATGCTTGTTTATTTCCTTAATAGTTCGAATAGTTGGTTTCAGCATGATTTATGGTTTTCCCTGCTTGTCTGTTGCCACTTAAAGGCTGTTATTGAAGTCTCCCTTTGAAGTTTCTTTGTTTACAGTGAGCCAAGGAGGTTTTTTCTGATCATACCCCTTGCCCTTGCTTGAAAATTTGGCTTAAAGGTCTTTATAGTGGTGATCATAGATGTATTTAGGTGTTCCCTCTTATATGACTGTAATTATCAGTGAATATTTTATGTTTTCTAACTCATTTGAAATAAAATCTTTGAGGAAATAAGGTGTTCCCCAAATCTTAGATTTAATTTTAAAAGTTGTTTTGAGGCCATTATTTGCTTAAAGTGTGATTTGTAGAATTCATGGTTAACCCTGTCTATCAAATAGCTCTTTATTGTTCAAGTTGTGCTTTCAAATTCCCTTTGTTGAGAATTAAACTTCTCTTTCTAAATCATTGATTTCCATCTCATTTCAAAACCAAAAGATCCTGCGGCCAAGTTAGATTTTCCCTTTGATATCCCATATCCATTGATAAGTTTGTCATGACCTCTTTTTTACTCCATTTCCTAATGAAGCTGACATTTCCCCTTTCTATCTATCTTTCCTAGACCTATTATGTTCTGATGTATCAATTCAACCAAACAAACAAACAAACACTTGCACTTAATAACTAGTCTAAAACCAATACTCAAAGCACACAAGATAAACCCTTGCAAAAAACAAATAATTTGAGAGATCCCTCTCTGAGAGCAGGAGGACTAGATCCTGTAACTCTAAATATTGGTTCTGATGTTGCCTTGTCTTTTGATTTTCCAAACTATCAAAACACGAGACACCAACATATACCTCACAATTGAAAGCCAAACAATAAGTATAAATAGACCCTGCATACTGAATTCCTTTAAACTACGGGTTCAATTATAGCTTGTAAACTTTCACTATTATGTTTATTTGAAGAAAATTGTAAGTATTGACTTTTCGATTTTTCTTATCATGGAAACCATTACTTAAATATTTTGAAACTCATGGCATAGCTCAAATAAATTCACTACTAATAGTTACATGGAAAACTGAAGACAATCCTGAATTGACTCAAATGATGATAGGGAAGCAAAACTCTCTACAAATACCATTTAAAGGGAATCACCACATTGATTCAAGTCACGATAAAAAAATTAATGTCCTCACAATCACATGTTTGTTCTAATTTATTTCCAATAGTTACATGATTAGAATGGATTTCAACCTTATGCTTTGGTGTTGATGTTGCATTAGAAGGATTCTCTGCAGGCTCTACATGGTCATGGTTAAAATGCGCAGTAGCAGATTTTTGGGCTACCACACTCCCAATCCTTAAATTTGGGACAATTTCTACAACTGCATGAAAAATTCACATATTTTGATGATAATTCATTCAATATGTTGTATGCATAACCATAAGACAAACTTTCTACTTCAAGCACAATAATGAAAGATAAATCATACCAAATGTTGGAACGGGGTTCCCTAACTTGCATTTTTTGTACAATTTTGTTAAATTCGGTCCTACGTAGGGGTTTTGGGGTGGGTCAAAGCCCCTAATGTGTTGTAATGGTTTAAATGGTAGCTCTAGGGTCCACAAACCACGGTTTTTGGAACATATGATAGTGAAGGCTACGATATTATAAATAGATAGATAGTTGGGCCTAGTAGGTAAGTAAGTAATAGATAGATGTTGTTAGGTCTCTGTAATTTGCAAGATTGGAAAATACAAACTGCAAAGCCTACATATGAACCACTTTGGGATTCTAGGATCTAGCCCTCCTGAATCCAGAGAGGGATCTCTCTAATAAGTGCAAAGGATGATTTATCTTTAAAGGTCTTTTTGGTATGATATTAGACTAGATATGAAGAACAGGGGTTTTGTTTGGTTTTGGTTGGGAAAGGATAAAATGAAGGTGAAGGAAGTCTAAATGAAGGGTGAAAGTGTATGAAAGTGAAGGGATGATTCAGCTAATAAGATAGGTGGGAAGTAGCTTCAATCCATTAGGCTATGGAGTCATAAGAGGATTTAATTGGAAAGCAAGGTTCAAGAGTGGTCCATGGGGCAAGTCATCTATGTCAACGGATCTCTTTAAGTTGATTTTACGGAATGAAACAATAAGAAATGGAGATTAAACAAATGAAGGAACAAAGGGTAGCCTAAATTCAAGTAAGTACTTGGAAACTATCCTGCTTTTGGCATGCACTTAAGAAAGACACAAAAGTAATCTAATATCAATTAAGTACCTTGATACTATCCTTCTTTTGATACACTTTCAAGAGAAAACATTTAAGACACATAGAATAGCTTAAGATCAAGTAAATATTTTAACTTAGCCTTCTTTCAGCATATTCCATAGAAGTAACATAAACAAGCAAAAATTAGTCTAGGGCAGTGGTGCAGAGCTAACTTGCACCTAAACACACTCTTGTTAAACAAAACAAACAACGCTGCACTGCGGAAAGCCAGAAGACGGGTCACGGGGAAAACAATAAACTTTCCTAGTGCAACTCTACTTAGCAAGTAATGAAAATAACATTCAAGAACAATGTTTAAAGTTTAGATAGTAAGACATGGGCTCACCAACATTCCTTAACTGCTTGGACTGTATTAAATCATTCTTAAATACACAAAGGAAGAAAACATACAGATAAAGTTTATCAGTGAGAGTAGGGTACTTTAAAGAGTAAATCCTAGCTCTATATTTGATGTTCTTTATCAGAGAAAGTGAACATAATGAAAACATAAATAAAAATAACAATTACAATGAGGAACACATCACCATTGACATAGACTAGGATCCCATAAATCAGCTTGTATTTGATGTTCAAACTAGTTACAATCATCAAGTCCAGTGAGTCTCTACAACTTCAAACTTTTCATCTCAGCCTATGTATCTTCAATTACAAACAGGGCTTCAGTAGCTTCAGAAAACTATTTACATGCTATAGATATCCAAAGACCAACCTTTATCTCATCTTCTATAGAAGTATTTATAGAAGAAATGAGGAGGTGGAACGAGAGAAAAGATCTCAAGGATCGATTAATACAAGTTAATGCTTATCGGCCTTTAAGGGGCTCAATAGAGAAGTTTTCTGATATTTCCTCTATATTAATTGATTTTCATTAAGTATTAGGCATGTTGGGAATATTTTTTTGACTTTAAACTCTTTAGGTTGGCTGGCAATAACTCGGGCTGTCTTTAACAAAATATCACTGACTTAGGAAATAACTTTTCCCTCATCTGATTTATTGAAAGTTGCAGGTGGCACTTTGGTAGATGGAGAGGATTCAATTAGGCCTATGATGTGGTGGTGGAGGCCTCTCGGACTGATGTATCTCTTTGTTTATTCCTAAAACACTTTTAATCTGCTTTACTCTGTGTTTTAGGCTTAATCAGGCTTTGATCTTTATTTCTAATCTTCATACTGTCTTTATCTCTGGATTAAGACTTTGATTTACTGAGTTTGTGCCTTAATCCCTTTAACCTCTATTAAAAACCTTTAATCTTTACTTCTACTCTGATTATATCCTTTGACACTGATACTCTTCGGCTGTTTGTTGATGTTTAATGTGTTTCTGTTGTTTTGTAGGCACGTAGAAGGTTTTATAATATTACCAATGCTCATGAGGCACAGGCAAATTCATAGTTTTAAAACCTTGCAGACTCCTTTTCTTCATGAATAATGGCTTGGGGGATCGTCATCCCTAGCCTTAGCATTATTTTGAAACTATGGAAGAAACATTTATAACCTTTAAAAAACACACAAAAATTAAGAAAATCCCGTGAAAAATATGTAAAGATAGCTTTGGGTGGTTTTGGAGTGAGATTAAATCGGATTCGTTGATCTAGATTAATCAACGATCAAGATTGCTCGATCAAGTCATTTGGGAGAATATTGGGTGAATGGAGCGAGATTAAAACAGGACCGTTCGCTCTTCGGAGATCGACAATGGAGAATTCTCAGTGGATTGTTTGGAAGGAGAGGTGAAGGGCAAGCGAATGGAGGATGAAATATAATGTGAGCCGTTTGATCTAAAAGATCGATGGCCAGGATTAAAAGGTGAAAAAGTAATGCGGAGGGTAGGTGGTTTGGCAGAAAATCGGCAACGGCTTTCATGTTATGTTTGGGTGGTAATGTGGTTTTGGCTTTTGGAACGCGATATAGGTCTGCATTCGACACATGGATTTCTAAAACCACCTATATCGCGTAAAAGTTGTGCACTGTGGGAAGGGCTAAAAATTTATGTGAAATTGATTCTGGGCCATTGGATTGGAGGATCCAGATCCAACGGTGCGGGTTTGAGTGCGATGGATGAAGAGATGCGAGGTAAAGTGCGTGCGGGGCCCAGGTGATGTCAGCAAAATTGGCGCGCAGTGGAGGGGTAAAATATGCCATGCGATCGTTAAATTTCTTTGATAAATAGTTATAATTGGAAAAAGGAGCGGATATGAAGAAATGCAGGGAAAGGGAAACAGGCGAAAGAATGAGGCCTGATGGCCTTAGATTTTTGAGATCGACGGTCTGGATTCATTTAAAACCTTTATGTCAGGAAAAAAAAATATACAGAAAAGGTAAGGTTTCAAAGGAAATGGCAGAGAAACAAAGGGAAAATAGGGCCCACCTTTTATATAAGGGCAGAAAGGAATAATCAACGGGAGCCGTCAGATCTAGAGGATCTACGGCCGAGATTAAAGATGGTGGATGAATGAGAAAAGGTGGGGGGTAAAACAGCAGAATCATTGTAGGCTATTGGATCTAGGAATGATCAACGGCGGAGATTTGATCACAGGATCGCATTGGAAGAGGTCAAAAGGTAAAGCAGCGAGGAAATGTGTCGATGCAATTAAGCGCGGGCCATTAGATCTAGGAGAGATCAATGGATAGGATAAAATGGGCGGGTTTATGTCGGAGGGCTTATGGAATGGATGAGTGCGATGCGATGAGGTGCGGACCGTCGGATCTGGCGGAATGAACGGTCAGGATTTGACCGCATCAGAGAAAAAGGAAGAGGCCAAAAAACCGAGACTTTTGATTTTGTGATGCACGATTAAGCGTTGACCGTTAGATCGGTTTCAGATATGAACGGTAGAGATTTAATCGGTGGGCATGATGGTGAAGGGTTTATGACAAAGCGCGATTAAATCTAAGCCGTTGGTTCTTGTGGATTCAACGGCCGAGATTTAATCGCAGGATCGCAATCGGCGGAGGTCAAAGGAACTGGATAAGAGATTTGCTATTGCCGATTTTGCGATGGAGCGAGAACCATCAATCTAAAAACTAGATCGACGATGGAGATTTAATCATAAAGGAAAAAGGCGGAACGACAGGTTCGGAGAAGGGAGCGATATGGACCATTGGATCTAGGCGGAGTAGATCAGATCAACGGCGGAGAAACGATCGTGGGATCGCATCGGAGAAAAGTAAAAGAACCAAGAAAAGGGTCAAATGAAATTTTTCGATGCAATTCTAAACTTGCAATGCGGAAATTTTTTTTGCGATGCGATTAAGCGCTTAGCACCTAGTCTTGGCGCGAGTCATATGCGGAAAAGGGGCTAGGGCTTAAGGCCAAAAGGGGCTTAAGGCCTTATGGAAAATTAAGGTTTTTAGGCCAAAATGAGGGTTTTTCAGAGGTTTTCAAGGTTTTGATAAGAGTAAAAAGGGGTTTTCAACCTTATAAAAGGATTTTACAAGGCTTTAAAGGCGATTTTGAAGGAATGAGAGGTAAATGAAAGGGTTTATGGATGAAATGGAGAGGAAAAATGAGGGAAAATGGAACTTCATGAGCAGTTTTTTCCTTTAGTAAACAGCAGGTTTTTGAGGGCTTTGAAATGAAACAGCAGTGAAGAGTAATTCCAAGGACATCATAAGACTTCAAGAAGTCACAATTTTGGAAATGAATTGTTTCAAGAAGTCACCATTTGATATGACAAATTTTATAAGTGGCTAACAGCAGCTCCAAATTGGGATGGCATCTCCTTGGAGTTGTCAAGAACCTCAGACCATCATTCTCTGGAAGTAGATCAGTGGCTTTGTACCTTGACAACCTTTTCTTCTTCTCTGATCAGCTACTTTATAAGATGATTGGAGCATTTGATATCAGTAGAAAAATTCTTCCTCAAACAACTACCTACACAACCTACTTCCTAGTACTTTTTTCTTCTGAAGGTGCATTTGGACTTGCAAACCTTAAACATCAACATTTTATTCTTTTATTGAAAACATAAAACTATCTAATTCTACCCTTATTTCTCCATGAACTCGGATTAAACAGCTGAGTTCATAAGCTTCTCTACCTAACTACAATATGTCAGGATTAAACTGTCTGACAAATTTTATTCTCTAAATTCTAATACAAGAAATTTAAAAGAAAACAAGCCAAGATTGAACAATATAACTTGTTGTTGATCTATGGCATAAAAAAAAGTTGCACATAGAATAAAATTGCAGAAAATTTAAAACAAAATTGTGAAGGCTTAAGATCTGAAATTTTAAAACATCCTTCATCTTTCTTCAGCTCTGATTTGAGTTTGTTTGAGCTGTCTTTCTTTCTTTCCTGGTTTAAGTTTTGGGCATATTAGAACCAGTTTGTTTTCTATATTTGGCTCAATATTTGATCTAATTAGAGCCATTCTTCTTTTGAAATTCATAGGTTCATATTTTGGGCTTATTGGAACCTTTGTTTTTCTATCCTAATCTACCTTACTGATAAGCCAAGATTGAGTTGCTTGGAAAATCTAATTCACTAACCTATCAGCAGTAAATTGAAAACTAATTAGTCATGATTAGGCTATATGACTAACTAGAAGTGTGTTTCTTAGGAGTGGAATTTGAGCTTGCACACTTTCAGACTTTGTTTCTCTTTTTTTGTATGGGGTTGTACCTTTCTTGTTTTCACTTCTGCCCTCTTTTCTATTTTCTATTGTTTTTGCATTTTTCTTTTTCTTCAAAGCAGAAATCAACAACTAACTAAATGCTAAAATGTTGAGATTTATTTAAATTCCTATCTAACCTAATCTAAATTAGAATATTTACATTTTTATATGATACAAAAGTGCCAATGTAGCCAGTTGAGTAGTGACAAAAAGGAATAGAGAAATTCGCTACTAGTCAGAGGTATCCACAGTACATTTTGAAGATTAATCTTCAAAACCAAGGCTATCACAGAAGGTGACAGCTTTTCATGTATTTGGCTCTTGCAAAGGATCCATGCTTGATAATTTGAGCCATTTGGGGCTTCCACACACTCTTCCAAAGGATCAACAAAGAAAAGAAGAAGATTCTCTTCTTCTTTTCCCTCCATGGTTTGTATATTGTTTGCTTCCAAGACATCAGCTTTGATGACTATATCTTCAATATGTTACTTGGAAGCATCATAATCCTTCACCTGGTTGAGAATTTTTGGAAGATAGGTTTCAACCAGGATTACCTCTTCTTTCTCCACTAGATCAAGATAAAGATTTTCTTGAGAAAGAAAAACTTCCTCATCTTCATTATTATCTGAACTAGAGGACTCATCATATATTGTAGTGTTATCCTCTTGTAGTCATGGTATGATCTGATTCAGTGGACTGAACTCTGTGAAGAGGTTATTATATTCTTGAGTATGGGTATATTCAATTGTTTCCTCTTTTCAAGAGAATGTTCCTTGGTTTCAACCTGCTCAAAAATTTCTTCATTGCTCTCCTCTTCACCCTTTGAGTTGAAAGGTTGTTGATTCCCAATTATGTGAAAACTATTTGTGATGGATTGGATTGGTTGATTTCTGCTTTCAAGATGATGAAAGTGAAACTCATAACACCAATCAAATGATGGTTGCCCTGCATGATTAGTTTCTACTTGAAGCTCATCATCATCATTAGACTGATCAAAATTTGGAAAATCATTAGAATAAACAATCTCACCAATCAAACATATTGGGTTATCAGTTTGCTTTTATTTTAGTTGATCTACAAGTTTATTTTTTGTTTCAAGACAACAAGATTCAGTAGGTAGATGAGAAGAGGTATTTTGTTTTAATGAAGATTTGAGGGCTAGCTGTCTGTTCAATATTAGATCAATCTCTTCCTCTGTTAAGAGAGAAGGAGTTTTCTTTTCTTAGGACAGAGGTACAGCAGTCCTCTTTCTCTTGTGTTGGATGATTTTGAGGCCTGATGTCTTCTTGAGCCTCTTCTAGGGGATCTTTACTTGTTCTTACAGGGAAACTTTGAGGATTTTCTATTGTTTCCTGATCTTCTTGTGTTTCAAAAAATTCCTCATGTCTATTATGATACTCAGTTTGCATATAAGGTTCATGAGTTGTTTCTTCTACATTATTAGGATGCCACTCTTGTTGTGTAATTTGAGGTGGGTTGTAATTTGAGGTGGGTTACTATATGTGTTGGTTCTCCTTCCACATCAGATTCTGTGTCTTCAAAGTGGCTACTTGTTTCCTCAAAGCACTCCTCACTATAAGTTTTTGCAATTTGGTCATGAAGTTCTCTTATCAGCATAGTACAAGATATATGTAGGCAATCAAGCATTTCTTGACAACCTTCTTCATTGCTTTCTTTGTAAGTTTGCTCATCATCTTCTATAAAGTGTTGATCATCATACATATCTTGGTCACTGTCTAAGTCTTGAGGTGATTGGGCTTGTGTTTGATCAGGGAAAAGCATAGGTTGCTCTAAATCACCAATATTTATATTAGCCTCACACCTTTCTATTCTCTTTCCAAGCATGTACATCATCTTTTCCATCATGATTAGAAATTTTTCTTCATTTTTTTCCCTATAATCTTGGTCATCATACATGTCTTGTATTGGTTGAGTTTGTTCTTGGTCTGAAACAAGCATGGGCTGCTTTAGATCATCAATATTTAAATTAGCCTCATACCTTTCTATTCTTTTTCCAAGCATGTACATCAATTTTTCCATCATGACCATATATTTGTCTTTTGGGTATATATCTAAATCCATGTTTGTAAATCAGGAAAGAGGTCACTTTATCTTGTCAATTAGGTCAAGGTCTTCTACCAGTGGAGTCATTTGGTATTTTGGGAGTTGTAGAGTGTGGAGTCTCCAGTTGGAAAAATTTTAGCTCTTATGGAGGTAAAATGTTTTATGGTTCCACCACCATGTTTAATATGAATACCAATCTAAAGAGATTATAGTTCTTCTGAGATTTTAAAGGTGTCTAAGATGAAATTGACTCAGAATTCCCCAGTGGAGTCGCCAGAATGTTAGGTCTCTATAATTTGCAAGATTGGCAAATACAAACTGCAAAGCCTACATATGAACCACTTTGGGATTCTAGGATCCAACCCTCCTGAATCCAGAGAGGGATCTCTCTAATAAATGCAAAGGATGATTTATCTTTAAAGGTATTTTTGGTATGATATTAGGCTAGTTATGAAGAACAATGGTTTTGTTTGGTTTTTTTTGGGCAAGGATAAAATGAAGGTGAAGGAAGTCTAAATGAAGGGTGAAGGTTTATGACAGAGAAGGGATGATTCAGCTAATAAGATAGGCAGGCAGCAACTTCAATCCATTGGGCTATGGAGTCATAAGAGGATTTAATTGGACAGAAAGGTTCAAGAGTGGTCCATGGGGCAAGTCATCTATGTCAATGGATCTCTTTAAGTTGATTTTATGGAATGAAACAATAAGAAATGGAGATCAAACAGATGAAGGAACAAAGGGTAGCCTAAGGTCAAGTAAGTACTTGGAAACTATCCTGCTTTTGGCATGCACTTAAGAAAGACACAAAAGTAATCTAAGATCAGGTAAGTACCTTGATACTATCCTACTTTTGAGACTCTTTCAAGAGAAAACATTTAAAACACATAGAATAGCTTAAGATCAAGTAAAGATTTTAACTTAGCCTTCTTTCAGCATATTCCATAGGAAAACATAGAGATAAACATAAAAATTAGTCTAAGGAAAGGTAAGTTCTTGGAAACTAGCCTGCTTTCAACATACTCTTAAGGAAAAATTTCAAACAACCTTTGGAGAAGAAACTAGAAGACAGGGCAAACCAAAAACTTTCCTAGTCCAACTCTACTTAGCAAGTAATGAAAATAAAATTCAAGAACAATTTTTAAAGTTTAGATAGTAAGACATGGGCTCACCAACATTCCTTAACTTCTTGGACTGTATTAAATCATTATTAAATACACAAAGGAGGAAAACATACAGATAAATCTTATCAGTGAGAGTAGGGTACTTTAAAGAGTAAATCCTAGCTCTATATTTGATGTTCTTTATCAGAGAAAGTGAACAGAATGAAAACATAAATAAAAATAACAATTACAATGAGGAACACATCACCATTGAAATAGACCATGATCCCATAAATTAGCTTGTATTTGATGTTAAAACCAGTTACAATCATCAAATCCAGTGAGTCTCTACAGCTTCAAACTTCTCATCTCAGCCTATGTATCTTCAATTACAAACAGGGCTTCAGTAGCTTCAGAAAACTATTTATATGCTACAGATATCCAGAGACCAACCTTTATCTCATCTTCTACAAAAGTATTTATAGAAGAAATGAGGAGGTGGAACAAGAGAAAAGATCTCTAGGCTCAATTAATACAAGTTAATGTTTATCGGCCTTTGAGGGGTTCAATAGAGAAGTTTTCTAATATTTCCTCTATATTAATTGATTTTCATTAAGTATTAGGCATGCTGGGAAGATTTTGTTGACTTTAAACTCTTTAGGTTGGCTGGCAGTAACTCGGGCTGTCTTTAACAAAATATCACTGACTTAGGCAATAACTCTGCCCTCATCTGATTTATTGAAAGTTGCAAAAGGCACTTGAGTAGATGGAGAGGATCCAATTAGGCCTCTGATGTGGCAGTGGAGGCCTCTCGAACTGATATATCTCTTTGTTTATTCCTAAAACACTTTTAATCTGCTTTACTCTATGTTTTAGGCTTAATCAGGCCTTGATCTTTATTTCTGGTCTTCATACTGTCTTTATCTCTGGATTAGGCCTTTCATTTACTGGGTTTGTGCCTTAATCCCTTTAAGCTTTGTTAAGAACCTTTAATGTTTACTTCTACTCTGATTATATCCTTTGACACTGATACTCTTCAGTTGTTTGATGTTTAATGTGTTTCTATTGTTTTGCAAGCACGCAGAAGGTTTTATAATATTACCAATGCTCATGAGGCACCAGCAAATTCATAGTTTTAAAACCTTGCAGGCTCCTTTTCTTCGTGAATAATGGCCTGGGGGATCGTCATCCCTGGCCTTAGCATTATTTTGAAACTATGGAAGAAACCTTTATAACCTGCAAAAAACACACAAAATTTAAGAAAATCCCGTGAAAAATAGGTTAAGACAGCTTTGGGTGGTTTCAGAGTGATATTAAATCAGAGTCGTCGATCTAGATTAATAAACGATCGAGATTGCTTGATCAAGTCATTTGGGAGAAGATTGGGTGAATGGGGCGAGATTAAAACAGGATTGTTTGATCTTCGGAGATCGACGGTAGAGAATTCTCAATGGATTGTTTTGAAGGAGAGGTGAAGGGCAAGCGAATGGAGGATGAAATATAACATGAGCCATCCGATATAAAAGATCGACGGCCAGGATTAAAAGGTGAAAAATTAATGCGGAGGGTAGGTGGTTTGGCGGAAAACCGGCAGCGGCTTTCACGTTATGTTTGGGTGGTAATGTGGTTTTGGCTTATGGAACGCGATATAGGTCTGCATTCGACACGTGGATTTCTAAAACCACCTATATCGCGTAAAATTTGCGCACTATGGGAAGGGCTCAAAATTTATGTGAAATTGATTCTGGGCCGTTGGATTGAAGGATCCAGATTCAACGGTGCGGGTTTGAGTGCGATGGATGAAGAGATGCAGGGTAAAGTGCATGCGGGGTCCAGGTGACGTCAACAAAATTGGTCTGCAGTGGAGGGGTAAAATAGGCCATGTGATTGTTAAATTTCTTTGATAAATGGTTATAATTGGAAAAAGGAGCGGATATGAAGAAATGTAGGGAAAGGGAAATAGGCGGAAGAATGAGGCCTGATGGCCTTAGATTTTTGAGATCGACGGTCTGGATTCATTTAAAACCTTTTTGTCGGGAAACAAAAATATACTGAAAAGGTAAGGTTTCAAAGGAAATGGCAGAGAAACAAAGGGAAAAGAGGGCTCACCTTTTATATAAGGGCGGAAAGGAAGAATCAATGGGAGTCGTCAGATCTAGAGGATCGACGACCTAGATTAAAGATGGTGTATGAATGAGAAAAGGGGGGGGGGGTAAAAAAGCGGAAGCATTGTAGGCCATTGGATCTAGGAATGATCAACATCAGAGATTTGATCGTAGGATCGCATCGGCAGAGGTCAAAAGGTAAAGTAGCGAGGAAATGTGTCGATGTGATTAAGCGCGGGCCATTAGATCTAGGAGAGATCAACGACTAGAATCAAATCGGCGGGTTTATGTCAGAGGGCTTATGCAATGGATGAGTGTAATGCGATGAGGCACGGACCGTCGGATCTGGCAGAATGAATGGTCAAGATTTGATCGCATCGAGGAAAAATGAAGAGGCCAAAATACCGAGACTTTTGATTTTGCGATGCACGATTAAGCGCTGACCGTTAGATCAGTTTCAGAGATGAACAATGGAGATTTAATCGATAGGCGCGATGGTGAAGGGTTTATGATAGAGCGTGATTAAATCTAGGCTGTTGGTTCTTGTGGATTCAACGGCCGAGATTTGATCACAGGATCACAATCGGTGGCGGTCAAAGGAACTTGATAAGAGATTTGCAATTACCAATTTTGCGATGGAGCGAGAGCCATCGATCTAAAAACTAGATTGACGGTGGAGATTTAATCATAAAGGAAAAAGGTGGAATGGTGGGTTCGGAGAAGGGAGCGATATGGACCGTTGGATCTGGGCGGAGTAGATCAGATCAACGGTGGAGAAACGATCCGGGATTGCATCGGAGAAAAGGAAAAGAACCAAGAAAAGGGTCAAATGAAATTTTGCGATGTGATTTTAAACTTGCGATACGGAAAAGTTTTTTGCGATACGATTAAGTGCTTAGCGCCTGGTCTTGGCGCGGGTCATATGTGGAAAAGGGGCTGGGGCTTAAGGCCAAAGGGGGCTTAAGGCCTTATGGAAAATTAAGGTTCTTAGGCCAAAATGAGGGTTTTTCAGAGGTTTTTGAAGGTTCCGATAAGAGTAAAAAGGGGTTTTAAACCTTATAAAAGGATTTTACAAGGCTTCAAAGTGGATTTCGAGGGAATGAGAGGTAAATGAAAGGGTTTATGGATGAAATGGAGAGGGAAAATGAAGGGAAAATGAGGGAAAATGGAACTTCATGAGCAGTTTTTTCCTTTAGTAAATAGCAGGTTTTTGAGGGCTTTGAAGTGAAACAGCAGTGAAGAGTAATTCCAAGGACAGCATAAGACTTCAAGAACTCACAATTTTGGAGATGAATTGTTTCTTGAAGGCTAAAAAAAATTTTAGCCACCATTTGATATGACAAATTTTATAGGTGGCTAACAGATTTTACGTGCGAACTGTTAGATCTGTTTTGGGTTGTTTTGGGTAAGGACTCCTGCTGGCTGTGTGGGCAGAGATCCTCAGTCCTGCTGTGTACTGACCCCACTAGGCTGTGTGTGCAGGTTTTGTTTTGGTTGTAAGTGGATCTGAATGTTAATGAATGCAAAGCACTGTTAAAGTATATGTGTGTTATATGAATTGGTTATGTTTACTGTTGAAGCGCATTTGTGACGCCTATTTAAGCTGCGAATGTATCTATGTTCTGAAATTAGCATAAGTATATCTGTGATCTGATATTGGCTGTGATTATAGTAATCTATGATGGTATTTGGTAATGTGCACGTGGATGTGATTGTACTGATTAGATCTGATAGATTTGTTATAGTTATATGTTGATTACACTGATAATAGAGATATGAATAGACTAATTCTGTGTGAACCTAGTAAGTTATAACATAGATCTGCCTCGAATTACCCACTCTCTCCCAGGGTGCGGAAACCTGGTTCCAACCCCCTCCCATACTACTTCAAGTGAGACCTTGGCCTACATAAGTAGGTCATTGATGAAAGGGCCAGTAGTATAGGGGTTTGTTGACAAACCTTAACCTCTGAACCTAGGTCAGGAGCCCTCAAGCCAACAAATGGTTCCGTTGTCGGGATCGAAAGCATTTTGAGAGAGAGATCGGGTAATGCCATGAGGTCATTGGAGACCTGAGTGGGTGGAAATTGAATACTGGTTTGAAAGACAGATTGAGGAGTTTTCTGTGAAGGAGAATCACAGAACAAAGATGACGGGCTAGAAGTGGAAGAAAAAGTACATCTTCACCGAAGCGTATGAAAATTTCTTTGTAACCTTTGCGCACGAGCTTCAGGAGTGGTTGGAAAGGCTCGTAGAGTTATAGACGTGTTGGAACGACAATTAGGTTACACAGTGGACACCATAGTTGATTCAACAGTTGGAGAGGACTGACAATACAATCACCCGTACGGTAGATCACTAGGTGAATAGTGTGCTAGGAGGATTTGTGACATAATTCACAATCAATTAGTTCGTATCTTATTCTGAAGTAGAGCGACGGTTCTTAAAAGGTTTCTGGGGTAAGTTCTTGAAAACATTTCCATTGTTAATCAAAATATTACTGTGCGAAAAGGGCATTCTGTGCAGCCACACCGAGTGAATGAACTATGATCAAAGCGAGAGTACAACTCAAAGTGGTAAGTATTACCAAAGCAATCAAGAAGGGGATAGATCTATCTACAATCTGCTAAGAGAGTCGGTTGCACATGCAAGAGATAGTCCTCTAGCTACACCACCTTCAAGTCAACATAAAGATAAGAACTCACCTACACCTCCATCACCACCAGAAGAAGATATGGCCACACATATGAAGCTACCCACTTTCAAGGTTGTAGGGGATGAAGACATGGACCGATTTTGGTTTGTATCAGAATCTGTATGGACTGCATAGAATGTGGCTACCGATGTTGTAAAGAGATTGCAGCTATCACTCGCCTTTGAAGGAAGGGCCTTAGATTGGTATATGGGGTACGTAGGACAACACGTGAATCCTTCTATTCAAGAGATTAAGACAACTTTAAAACAATAGTTTCAGAAGCCTGAGTCCTACTCTCAAATAGTGGTTGACTTGAAAGACTTTAAATAGGGACCCACTGAACTGGTATGAGAAGGTGATCAGTGGTTAAAAAAGGTTATCAGAGATGGGGAATTTCAGTATGATGAAAGGAAGCATAAGGAATGGTTTATCGCTATGATGTTGCCTCACCTGCACAGACCTATGGGTCAGCAGTCAATTGCTATGAAACTAGAGGTTGTGCCAAGAGACGATGCTTAGTTTGGGGTGCAGCAGATCCAGGGACAGCTGGAGGAAATGCACATTGAAATACAGAATCTACAAAAAGAGCAGGGGAAAGAGGCTAGCCCTAACATATGGTGCATAAGATGCAAGGTGTCTAGCCATACCAAGGATCAGTGCCCCCTACTGACAGATTACATGCAAGCCGGGGGACCCAGCCCATTACGCCCTAAGGAGGCTACGAGGCCAAGTGGTCCGACATTATGGTGCGTTGATTGTCGTGTTTTTGGGCTACACGAAACTAACCATTATCCCCGTCTTGGTGCTTATGTTCTAGAATTAAAGAAACAATGGTGTCGATTCTGCTCCTCTGTGGGACATGATGAGCACAACTGTCAAAACTATGACTTGATGATAGATCGAGGAAAATTATACAGGGTACAGGCTGACCCTTCTTCACCACTATCTCCCTCAAGTAGACGAGGCTCCCCATCAAGGGCTAGGGGAGGGGGAAGGGGTGGAGGCGTAGGCCAGGGAAGAGGACAATTGATCTGTTACAAATGTGCAGAAATAAGGAACTTTGTGAGGGACTGTCTGAACTCTACGAGACAATCTTGCCAATATTATCGAAAGTTTGACCATGTGATTGAAGACTTTCCAATCCTGATAGTAAAAATTAAGGAAAAACAACAAACGCCTACACAGAACGTGTAGAGGGTTAAGGCAGAACTGCATGAGGAAGGACCAAGTATTAATGTCATAATGTGCAGCGGTATAGCTATTGGAGGAGCTGAGGATAAAGTTGTTGCTGAGCCTCTTATCTGGAAAGCAGCTGTCAAGAAATAAAGCTTAGACCTACAGAAGGAGAAAGAAACCTTCGTCACAGCTTGCAAAGACTTTACCAAGGATGAGGCATCTACTTCTAAGGCTCCAAGAAACCTAAGAACAAACAACGAAGTTAGACCATTTCTATCGGCATGTATGAAGCTGCTACGCAACCAGAAGGAAATATAAAATCTTCAAGCACTAATAGACAGTTGTGCAGAAAGAAATACCCCTCCCATGCATTAAGGATGTGCACAAATTGTACAAGCATAAGAAACACACTGGTCGGGAAATGCGGCTAACAGTGCAGATTGGCGACTATGAAATGGATCAGGTTATCTTAGACTTAGGGTCAGATGTGAATGTACTTCCCAAGCAAACTTGGCAGCAGATGGGAGAGCCTAAGCTAGAATGTTCCACTATACAGGTGCACATGGCTAACCAACTGAAGATCATACCATTGGGGAGGCTATCAAAGATTATGGTAGATATCACAGGGGTTAAGGTATGAGCCGACTTCGAAGTAATTCAGATCGTGGAAGATGCGGACCCTTACCCTACGCTCCTAGGATTGGATTGGGCTAGAGATATGGAAGGCAATATAAATCTAAAGAAAATAAGCATGGTATTTGAAAATGAGGGTACGAGGGTGATAGTCCCACTAGACCCTACAGAAGGAGAGCAGTATATAGATCCGGTGCGCGAAGAAGAGGATGTGGATCACATCTATAAATTAACTGCCCAGGATGAGGATTGGATCAATCCTACGACTTATGGTGTGCTTTGGTGGGAGAAGGACAGTGAATGCTTCTCTAACTCCGATGGGGAGATGGAAAATTGGCAGAATCTATTACATGATGTATATGTGCTACGATGTCTTATAATCACAAATAACTTCCTATGTATCTCCTCAGAGGTAAGAGAAATACCCTACTTTGATGGTTCTGGTAGTATTAAGGAGTTTTTGCGAAAATTTGAAGCTGAAGTCCCAAGGGAGCGAAGGATGTGGGCCCTTAATATAGCCATGCACGCAACCCTGGTGAGGTGGTGGGAAACGCATAAGGAAATGTTCCAGGATTGGGAAGAATGTCATGAGATGATGGTCCTACGGTTTGAACCTCCAGGTCACCTGCGCATAAAGACTTTCCTTGGTCTAGGGGACCCACACGAGCATTTGTCCACATAGATGGAGGAATGGTGCGAATGAACTATGAACGAATGGGTCCACCTGTTCATTCATGCCCTGGGGCCCATCCCCACTGCATGGTATTTAGATGTATAGCTACACCAACGCATCCACCATTGGGACACCCTGAAGAATGAGCTTGTAGGGACATTCGGGTTGGTGGGCGGAACAGAGGCACTCGACGAAGCTCTGCATGATATAGATGCCTTAGTATTTGATGAATCCCGCCCCTGTGTGATGCCTGGGGCACCAACATGGCAGACGCAAAGGCAGGATATTGTCAACTGTCACAATCTATAAAAAGAGGAATGTGATGAAGATTCGCGAAATATCTCTATCCCAGAGTCGGAGGTAGAACACGCAGTTGCTGGACCCTCACTATAGACCATCTATGTCACTAAGCCTCTGAAGCTACGAGAAGTCAACATTGGGATGAAGGACCAACCTAAGCTAGCTAAAATAGAGGGCTACTAAGACGATGATACTGTTGCAAGAGTTGCAAAACTCCTCACCGAATACCCGGACCTATTTCTGACGAAATTCTCAAAACTCAAAGGAATTACAAGGGACCTAGGGGTCATGCACATCACTATAAAACTAGATGCACGCCCTGTAAAGTAGTGCCCTTATCGATTGAACCCCAAGTATAAGTAGAAATTTGGGGAGGAACTTGACAAAATGATATCCGCAGGTATCATCGAACCTGTCGAACAGTCAGATTGGGTAAGTCCTATGGTGGTTTAGAAGACAAAGACTAAAGGAGAGATACGGATCTGTGTTGACATGCGGAAGTTGAATGATGCCTACATACATGATCCCTTTCCTACACCATTCTTAGATGAAATCCTTGATAGCGTGGGGGGGCAGGAAGCTTACTCATTTACGAATGGGTTCTCGGGCTACCATTAGATCAGGATCGCACCTGAATATCGCAGCAAGACTATGTTTGCCACTAAATGGGAATCTTTCCAGTAGAATGCCCCTGCCATCTTCTCGTGGGTGGTGGTCACAGTCTTCAAGGAGTTCATCCACAAGTTTTTTGAGTTATATTTTTATGACTGGATCGTCTTCAGGTTGGTAAAGAAGCACATCTCAAACTTGCGCGTGATGTTGGACGCTTGTAGAAAGCACCAGATCTCCGTGAATATCAAGAAACGCACATTTTTCATACCCTTTGGGATATTGCTAGGTCAGTGGTCACATAGTCTGTCGACAGGGATTTATGTTTGATCCCGCCAAGATAGCAGTTATCATCAATCTGACAGTACCTACGACCGAGAAATAACTGCGCTCTATCCTCGAACATATAGGCTACTTCAGGGAGGTTCATTCAAGGGTACGCGCTGATCACAGCTCCGATGGAAAATTTTCTTAAGAAGGATGTTTCGTTTTTTTGGGAAAAGGAGTGTCAAAAGAGCTTCGAGCTACTTAAGAAGAAGATGGTCTCTACACCTATCCTCATATTTCCTATCTGGGTGAAGTTTTTTCATGTTCACGTAGATGCGTCAGGGATCGCCCTGGGAGTTGTCCTTACGCAGCCTAGAGACAAAGACATTGACCATCCACTTGCATTTGCTAGTAGGAAACTCTCTGGTGCGGAGCGAAATTACTCCACCACTGAACTTGAGGGGTTGGCCATGGTATACGCCCTGCAAAAATACCAGCATTATCTGTTAGGATGGCTCTTCAAGATGTTTACCTATCACTTAGCTTTGAAGTACCTAGTGAATAAGCCAGTGTTGGGGGGGGGGGGGGGGAATCTGTCGATGGCTTCTGTTGTTTCAGGAATATGACTTTGAGATCATTGTAAATCCGAGGAATTTGAATGTTGGGCCAGACCACTTATCCCGAATTGAAAGTGGTGAAGAGCCGACCAACCTAGAAGAAGGACTGCCTGATGCACAACTATTCTCTATTAGGGTAGTTGACGCGCACTTCGTCGACATCATTCACTTCTTGACTACAGGGATGGCACCTATATAGTATTCAATACATTAGAAGAAAGAGTTGGTAACTCACACAATAGATTTTACCATCATCGCATGCCATCTGTATAAACTGGGAGCTTAAGAAGTGCTGCAAAGATATGTTTTGGAGCATGAAAGGCACGACATCTTAGTAGAAGCCCACGGGGGCGTAGCAGGAGGTCACTATGTAGGGAAGGCGATGGCACAAAAGATCCTGAGAGCCGGGCTTGTTGAACTCTTAGTTAAACTGAGAGGGGGGGTGAATCAGTTTAACACATTCATAATCTTTTAAAATTTTTATTAAACCTTATTTACACCTTCATTTCATGTCCAACTTAATATGTGAGTAATCTTAGAATGTGAACAGCAAGTATTAATATAATATAACAGCAGAATTAATATGAGAGCAGAAGGTATTAAGCAGATGATATAAATCAGATCAACACATAAACATCATGCACAAAGACACCAGATATAAGTGGAAACCCGTAAAGGGAGAAAACCACATCTTATTATTGTTGTGATGCAAAGGCAAGCTCCAACTCCCTCTCACCACTGTTTTTCTGCAGGCACCAACCTACAGGAGGCTCCTACCTCAATTCTTCAAGCTACAACTTGCAAGGAAGCACCAACTCCCTTCAATTTTCTGCAGGCACCAACCTACAGGAGGCTCCAACCTCAGTCAGCTACAACTGACAGCTATCAAGCTGCAACTTGATAGGGAAGCTCCAACTTCCCCAATTTATCAAACTGAATGTTTGCTGATTTACCTCAGATATCAGCTCTGTTCTGTAGCTTCTCTTTCTGCTCTTCTTCTCTTAATATTCTCTGCCTCACACTTCTATATTCTGCCTTCTCTAGATTTCCTCTCTCTAACCTCTTTTTGAGCATATCAAATTGATATTATATATATATAAATTCTCACATGATTGTTTGTATTTCACAAGGAATTTGGAGTGAACAGTCATGACTCTTTGGCTTATGTCTTCTCATTCCTTTATCCAACTCAATTTTAAAATTATAACAATATGAACAAATTTCCATGCTACAGTGGGATTTTGTCTTTTCCTTAGGATACTTGCCTTTTCATCACAAACAATATAAATAAAAAAAATATTTACATTTTTAGTTACACATTTCAATATCACTCAGCTCTTCTTCTGAACTTTGGCGTTACTGGATTTTGACTTTTTCTACTGCTGTTTAAGAAATTGTTTTGCATTCTTTTTGTTTACTGTCATCTTTATATTTCACCTGTTCACTGCACTTTTTGAATCCCTTTTCTATACATCTCTTCAATTCTACAAATTTCATTTACCTCTGTCAGGCCTCATACTTCCTTTTTTTGTGTGCATATGAAATGGATACAACAAATTTGTACTCAATCCAATTGTTGATCTGGGCAATTTCAATACTCCATTTTCTGGGCTGTAAATTTAAATCATTTAAAATTTACTTGCACATAAAATTACCTGCACTCAATTTAGTACTTAACACAATTTTTTCTTTCTATGCATATAACCATGCATCTCCAACTTTTCGGGCCTTTGCACTTATATTCTTGATTTAGAACAACTGTAATATTAGCTCACAGCATAATATACCAATATATTGTAAATTTGTCTACCCAGTGTTTCGAAATGCTGCATAGTATCCTTGAATTTGGCTTAAACCCCAACGCATCAACATTCGATATATATTAACATAAATAAATTCTTATATGCTCATGGTTTCATAATATATATATATATATATATATATATATATATATATATATATATATATATATATATATCCAAACCTTAGGACTAAAGTTATAACCCTTCGCACTTTATATTAAATCCAACGCTCTGTTTTAAACACATAACCATATAATAAGTCCTGGCTCCGAACCCCACCTACAATGAATCTACACCGTCAATCGTTGTCGATATGATCCGGGCTCTTTTATTAAACTTCGGGCAAGTCCAGCGTGCGATCATTGTTCGATGGCCCCTTCCCAAATCAACGGCTCATCACAATATCACTCGACGTCTTGGTACGAACTATAACGTGCGATGGCGCACTTTAGACGGTGGTTTTGGAACTTCGCCCGACGCCACATGTCAAGCTTTCTATGGAATCGCTCGCGAATGGGGAAAAACCGCTTGCTCCACAAAAGTGGTGCAATGTAAACCGGAAACCGCCATCACTGTTCACTCCAAACCATGCTCATTGTTCCTCTCGGTCACGGTTCCACTCCTCTCACTCTCCAGGTTCAATCCTCGCCTTGTTCCGCTCTTTTATGTGTTCCGCTCCTTTATAAGTGGCCTTGTTCCTGGCGTTTCAACACGGTCCTACCATATATATAACGCATAGTTCCATTACTCTGTGCTTCCAAGGTTTTGTCCATCAACGCTCTATTCCGTTACGTTCAGGTTCCTCCGCCTTTCATTTGCAATTCCTCAACACAGTCTCTTGGTTCATACTGCAATTACCAACGATTCATTTATATTCATAGTTCCTTAACACAAGGTATCATACACTTTCAATAGAGAACATGAACGCAATTAATTTAATTCTACACAGGCGCTTATAACAATCCTTCCTTGTATTATAACCATCAACTATAAGTCGACCTTCCTCAGATTCTCATACAAACTAAACACCTTCAAATTATACGTAGAGAGCGTAGGTTCACACACATTCATCTATCAAGTCCTTAACACTGATTTAACCATACAGGTTCTTCATGCGCTCACTTCAAAACTTCTAGCTGGCCAGATCTTCAACCTGATGGCCTTCTGCTACATTACTTTGTCCCTAACTCTTCCCCAGGTTTATGCAGCTCTCTGCAGGTCTGCGCCCACTGATTCACTACTTATTTCTGCTTCAATACATTGCTTCCTCTGCTCCTTAACTGCTAGTGCTCCTTACTTCTCTTTTTACTGCCTCTGCTACCTCTTTGCTGCCTCTGTTCCCTGTCTTCTAATTTGCCTTATTGCTGGTTCAGGTGTTGCTCCTTTGTGCTCCTGAAGCTTCTCTAAAACTGCCTCTTCTTCATGTCTCATGCATTATGAATAGTTTAGGTGTTGCTCCTGTCTTTACCTTTTCCATCAATGCCAACATTTCCAATAGTCTCCCCCTTTGGTATTGATGGCAATACACTTTTTCTGTTTGCATACACTTTGCTTGCTCTTCCTCCCCCTTTGACATCAATGGCAAGGGGTCGCACATCTCATAGTGTAGATTTTGTCCTTTACTCCTGTGTTTTTATCCTTTTTCAACATTTTGTGCATTTCCTCTCTCTGAAATATTCTGACTTTATACCCTGCTGCTCCACACTGTGGATTAAATCTAAAATGTTGACGCTTTAGCCTTTTCATTGACTCATTTATGTTGGATGTATTCTTTCCATAATCCTTTGATCCTGAGGACCTGATTCATGCTTCCCTTATTGGCTGATCTCCCCCTGGAATGATATTTTCATTTCTGTTCTCCCCCTGAAACTGTGCTTTCTCTTTATATCAGAGAGTAGCATCTACAGATACTACCCCTAGTTTATCTCTCAAATATTCGAATGGTTCTCTAGTAAGAGGTTTGGAAAATATATCTGTTGTTTGTTCTTTTGTTGGCACATACTCCAACTTCACTATCTTCTGAGCCACTTGTTCTCGGAGAAAATGATATTTGATTGGGATATGATTGGTTTTTGAGTGAAGCACAGGATTTTTAGATGTACTTATAACACTTGTATTATCACATTTAATTGGGATAGGTTCATTAATGCTTACCTTCATGTCTTGAAGATTCTGCTTCATCCACATGACTTGTGTACAACATGTTGATGCTGCTATATATTCTGCTTCAGCTGTAGATAGGGAGATAGATGTTTGTTTCTTGCTTAACCATGCCACCAGACTTTCTCCTAGATAGAATGCACCTCCACTTGTACTCTTCCTCTCATCCATACAGCTGGCCCAATCTGCATCTGTGTAGGCTGTCAAGGTGAAGCTTTTTCCTTTAGGATACCAAAGTCCATATTGTGTTGTTCCTTGTAGATATCTGAATATTCTTTTTACTGCCAGAAGATGGTTTTTTTTAGGTGTTGCTTGATATCTAGCCACTAGTCCTACTGCTAGCATGATGTCCGGTCTTGATGCAGTCAGATACAATGGACTTCCAATCATGGATCTGTATATTTTTTGATCTATATCAGCAGACCCATCATCATCACATAGCTTGCAACATGTGGTCATGGGAGTTGACACAGGTTTGCAGTCCTCCATTTTGAACTTTTTCAGCATTTCCTTTAAGTATTTTTCCTGTGAGATGAATGTACCTGTGTTCTTTTGCTGAATTTGAAGTCTTAAATAGAAAGTGAGTTCTCCAATCATAGACATCTCAAATTCTATTTTCATCTCATCAACAAACCCTTTTGCTAGTTCTTCTCTGTTGCTTCCAAACATAATGTCATCAACATATACTACAACAATCAGGAGTTCATCTTCATGGGCTTTTATGTATAGATTGATGTCTACTCCACCTCTTTTAAAGCCTTGTTTTTGCAAATACTTATCTAATCTTGAGTACCAAGCACGAGGAGCCTGTTTCAATCCATATAGGGCCTTCTTCTGTCTGCACACATAGTCTCCTTTGTCTGTCAATGAGAAGCCTTCTGGTTGTTCCATGTAGACTTCTTCTTCTAAGTCTCCATTCAGAAATCCAGATTTTACATCCATTTGATATACTTTGAAGTTTTGGTAGCATGGAAATGCCAGGAACATTCTGATAGCTTCCATTCTGGCTACAGGGGAAAATGTTTCATCGTAATCAAGTTCTTCAATTTGTGAGTATCCTTTGCAGACAAGTTTGGCTTTATTCCCGATTACCTATCCTTTCTCATTCATTTTATTTTTGAATACCCATTTTGAGCCAATGATATTTTTATCAATTGGTCTAGGGACTAGTTCCCAGGTATTTTTCTTTTCAATTTGGTCCAATTCTTCATTCATTGCTTTTACCCAAGACTTGTCCTTGCTGGCTTCTTCAAATTTCTTTGGCTCTATTTGTGACAGCATGGCTATGTATACCTTTTCAGTTTGTTCTGTTAGCTGCCTTCTTGTTTGGACCCCTACTCTCTTGTCTCCAATGATCTGATCTTCAGGATGGCTCTTCTGATTATATCTCGAGGGAGCTTTAGAACTCAGCTTTGTATCTTTTGTTGTCTTGCTTGTTTCCTCATCATCTTGTTTTTCTTCTTCATGGTTGTCTGATGGACTGCAGCAGTCTGTATTTCGTGTATTGTTTGGAAGTTCTTCATCAGATCTCACATCAATACTTTCTACCATTTTCCGAAGGGTCTTGTTGTAGCACCTATGCCCTTTACTTTTGGAATCATATCCTAGAAAGGTCCCTTCATCTGCTCTTGCATCAAATTTTCCAAGATTTTCATCATTATTCTTTATGTAGCACTTGCTGCCAATGACTCTAAAGTGCTTGATTGATGCAAGTTTACCATGCCATAGCTCATAAGGTGTCTTGTCATTGTTAGGTCTTAAATGAGCTTTGTTTAGAATATGTATTGCTGTGTGTACAGCTTCTGCCCAAAATGTTTGAGTAATGTTACTCTCTTGCATCATAGCTCTGGCCATTTGTTGTACAGACCTATTTTGTCTCTCTACTACTCCATTCTGCTGAGGTTTTCCTGCAATAGTAAATTGTTTCTTTATCCCATGTTCATTACATAGGTCTGAAAAGTCATAATCTGTGAATTCACCTCCTCTGTCTGATCTGATACATTTTAGTTTGCATCCAGTTTTATTTTCTGCTAATGCTTTGAATATTTTAAATTTTTCCAGTGCTTCTGATTTGTTCTTGAGAAAAGCAACCCATGTCATTCTAGAGAAATCATCTATTATCAGCATGAAGTAGGATTCTCCACTTGGTGTCTTAGTTCTAGCAGGTCCACACATGTCCATGTGCACAAGCTGGAGTGGTCATCTTGTTGATAGCTCATCTTTAGATTTAAAGGATGTGCGAGTTTGTTTCCCCAATTGACAAGATTTGCATATGGTATTTGAAGGCCTTTTTATTTCTGGCATATCTCTGACAACTTTCTTCTTACTCAGTCTGATGATATGGTTGAAGCTGAGATGTCCCAATCTCCTATGCCATAACCATGACTCCTCAAGTTTGCTAAGATGGCATGCTTCATCTTCCTCTTTCACAATGTAAACATTGCTCTCTGTTCGAACACCTTTGAGCAGAGTCTTACCTGTGGTGCTTGATCTGACTTCACAATCTTGTGCTCTAAAAATAACTTCACAGCCTTTGTCACACATCTGACTGACACTTAGTAAATTTGCTTTCAGCCCATCTACAAATAGTACATCTTGGGCCTTTCCTCTGCCATTGTCTATGCTGACTGAGCCCTTTCCCTTGATCTTACCCGATTTATCATTGCCAAAAGTAACATTGCCAGATTTCTTTTCATCAAGAGTTATAAACTTGCTTTTGTCTCCTGTCATGTGTTTAGAGCAGCCACTGTCCAAATACCATTGGCTTTTTAGATCTTGAGCAGTTAGAGCCAAGTCACATTTATTCACCTTCTTTATCCACTGGAGGCACCCTTTTGTTTGGTATCTTTTGTGAGGAGATGAACTATATCTTCTTAGAGGACATTTGGAAGGTATATGTCCAACTTGATTGCATACACAACATTTGATCATAATTTTTGTAGAATTATGAGTATGAACATAATTTATTTGATTCATAAATCTCCTTGAGGTGTTAAACATCAATCTTTGTCCATACTTTCTACACTCAATGATTTTATGACCAAATTCCTTACAATAAAAGCAGTAACCATAGAAGCTATTTGCATACTTGATGTAAGGTTGTCTCTTCAATGTTTGCATCTTTTGCTAGTTTGAATTACTCCTCCTTGCATGACCATATGCAGCAATGTGTCCCAGCTTGTGGCAAGCATAACAGGTGGCATTCTTCATAGGATGGAAGAATCTCCTTTGATGTTTTCCAAATTTTACATACTCAGGGGTCTTAGTATTTATTACATTCTTTGCTACTAGTAGTTTTTTCTGATCTCTGTCTTCCTTATTACAGATTTCTTCTTTTGTAGGAATTGTTTGAGTTGCTTCATCATTCTTCTTTGCTTTTACAAAAATAATCTCTCTGTCAACCTTTTCTTTTCCTTTACTTGATTCTCCTTCATAGCCTATTCCAGTCTTTATCATAGGGGATCTTTGAGCAACCATAATTTCATTCAACTTACTAGAGCTTGTTGTTTGAGAAGAGTTTATAACCACTTTCCTTTGAGAATTTTCTAATTTCTTCCTGAGACATACTACTTCTTCTTCCAACTTTTCTTGTTCTTGAGCTTTTTCTTTGATTTGCTTAAGTAACATGTCCTCTATCTTCTTGGCTTCTTCAAGCTCTATCTTTAGCTGCTTAAGGACTTCTGAATTCTGTTCTTCTCATACATACTTAAGGAGAATGTCCTTTTGTTTTCTGCATTTCAGCTTGAGTCTATCAATCTCTTCTAGAGCACTTCTTAGCTCCCCCTCAAGGTTGACTTCACCTTCTTCTTCTTCATCTTCTAGAAGGAGACCTTCAAGTTCTTCTATGGCCATCAATAAGAATTCAGAGGTTCCTTCTTCATTTGAGGATTCATCTGAATCTTCAGATGTACTGCTGTCTTGTTGAACATAGAAGGATTTTTTGCTGAACTTCTTTCCTTTTTGCCAGTTCTTTGATTTATTTTTCTCTGACTCTTGAGCCTGATTCCTTACTTTCTTGT
The DNA here is from genome assembly GCA_034641835.2 of Pinus albicaulis. NCBI lineage: Eukaryota > Viridiplantae > Streptophyta > Pinopsida > Pinales > Pinaceae > Pinus > Pinus albicaulis. Next base: position 1,305,155,396 of record CM076577.1, on the reverse strand, counting down.
GAGGAAACTTAGCAGCATAGTGTCCCACTCTTCCATAGTTAAAGCATTTGAAGGGGATTTTACCTTTGTATTTACCTGAGCCTCTATCCAATTTCTTGACAAACTTTGTCTCCTCTTCATCCGAGCAAGAGCATATATCTCCCTCTTCTTCTTTCTTCTTTTATGTTTTAAAGGTTGCTTCCCTCGTACTTGGCTTCTTCTGTGGGAGCCTCATTTCATAGGCTGTTAGATTTCCAAGTAGCTAGTTCATGGTCAAGGTCTCCCAATCAGTTGTTTCTTCTATTGCAGACACCTTTGGATTAAACCTGGATGGAAGAGATCTTAGAATATTTTGCACAATTATACTTTCTGGCATTTTTTCTCCAAGAGCTTTCATATTGTTAATAATTTCTGCAACTTTCAGGAAGAAACTGGCAATGTCTTCATCATCATTCACTTTTAAGTTCTCAAACTGAGCTCTATAGACTTGAAGTTTGGTAATCTTTACTTTCTTGTCTCCCTCATGTATGTTCTCAAGAGTATCCCATATTTCTTTGGCAGAGTCTTTGTGCATTACTTTAATAAAATTTGCTTCACATAATCCATTCAAGATGGCATTCATGGCTTTTGCGTTAGCCACAAAATCTTGTTTTGTTTCTTTCTCTTTTTCAGTTGCCTTTGGGGCATATCCTAATTCCTCTGCAGCCTAGACTTCTATTCCTAGAGACATTATGTATGTCCTCATTCTGATTTTCCAGAAAGCATAATTTTCACCAGTGGAGAAAGGGGCTTTGTTGGTTGAGCATCCTTCTTTACTAGCCATCTCGGGAACCTAGGATCTCCTTTCAGATGTTAGACTGGTACTAAGGAATCTGCTCTGATAGCAATTGTTGAACTCTTAGTTAAACTGAGAGGGGGGGGTGAATCAGTTTAACACATTCATAATCTTTTAAACTTTTTATTAAACCTTATTTACACCTTCATTTCATGTCCAACTTAATATGTGAGTAATCTTAGAATGTGAACAGAAAGTATTAATATAATATAATAGCAGACTTAATATGAGAGCAGCAGGTATTAAGCAGATGATATAAATCAGATCAACACATAAACATCATGCACAGAGACACCAGATATAAGTGGAAACCCATAACGGGAGAAAACCACATATTATTATTGTTGTGATGCAAAGGCAAGCTCCAACTCCCTCTCGCCACTGTTTTTCTGCAGGCACCAACCTACAGGAGGCTCCTACCTCAATTCTGCAGCTACAACTTGCAAGGAAGCACCAACTCCCTTCAATTTTCTGCAGGCACCAACCTACAGGAGGCTCCAACCTCAGTCAGCTACAACTGATAGCTATCAAGCTGCAACTTGATAGGGAAGCTCCAACTTCCCCAATTTATCAAACTGAATGTTTGTTGATTTACCTCAGATATCAGCTATGTTCTGTAGCTTCTCTTTTTTCTCTTCTTCTCTTAATCTTCTCTGCCTCACACTTCTATATTCTGCCTTCTCTAGATTTCCTCTCTCTAACCTCTTTTTGAGCATATCAAATTGATATTATATATAGAAATTCTCACATGACTGTTTGTATTTCACAAGGAATTTGGAGTGAACAGTCATGACTCTTTGGCTTCTGTCTTCTCATTCCTTTATCCAACTCAATTTTAAAATTATACCAATATGAACAAATTTCCATGCTACAGTGGGATTTTGTATTTTCCTTAGGATACTTGCCTTTGCATCACAAACAATATAAATAACAAAAATATTTACATTTTCAGTTACACATTTCAATATCACTCAGCTCTTCTTCTGAACTTTGGCTTTACTGGATTTTGTCTTTTTCTACTGCTGTTTAAGAAACTGTTTTGCATTCTCTTTGTTTACTGTCATCTATATATTTCACCTGTTCACTGCACTTTTTGAATCCCTTTGCTGTACATCTCTTCAATTCTACAAATTTCATTTACCTCTGTCAGGCCTCATACTTCCTTTTTCTATGTGCATATGAAATGGATACAGCAAATTTGTACTCAATCCAATTGTTAATCTGGGAAATTTCAATACTCCATTTTCTGGGTTGGCAATTTAAATCATTTAAAATTTACTTGCACATAAAATTACCTGCACTCAACTTAGTACTTAACCCAATTTTTTCTTTCTATGCATATAACCATGCATCTCCAAATTTTCAGGCCTTTGCACTTATATTCTTGATTTAGAACAACTGTAATATTAGCTCATAGCATAATATACCAATATATTGTAAATTTTTCTACCCAGTGTTTCGAAATGCTGCATAGTATCCTTGACTTTGGCTTAAACCCCAACGCATCAACATTTGATATATATTAACATAAATAAATTCTTATATACTCATGGTTTCCTCATAATATATATATATATATATATATATATATATATATATATATATCTCCGAACCTTAGGACTAAATTTATAACCCTTCGCACTTTATATTAAATCCAACGCTCTGTTTTAAACACATAACCATATAATAAGTCTTGGCTCCGAACCCCACCTGCAATGAATCTACACCGTCGATCGTTGTCGATATGATCCAGGCTCTTTTATTAAACTTTGGGCAATTCCAGCGTGCGATCATCGTTCGATGGCCCCTTCCCAAGTCAACGGCTCATCACAATATCGCTTGACGTCTTGGTAGGAACTATAACGTGCGATGGCGCACTTTAGACGGTGGTTTTGGAACTTCGCCCGACGCCACGTGTCAAGCTTTCTATGGAATCGCTCGCGAATGGGGAAAAACCGCTTGCTCCACAAAAGCGGTGCGATGTAAACCGGAAACCACTGTCACTGTTCACTCCAAACCACGTTCATTGTTCCTCTCGGTCACGATTCCGCTCCTCTCACTCTCCAGGTTCTTTCCTCGCCTTGTTCCACTCTTTTATGTGTTCCACTCCTTTATAAGTGGCCTTGTTCCTGGCGTTTCAACACGGTCCTACCATATATATAACGTATAGTTCCATTACTCTGTGCTTCCAAGGTTTTTTCCATCAACGCTCTATTCCATTACGTTCAGGTTCCTCCGCCTTTCATTTGCAATTCCTCAACACAGTCTCTTGGTTCATACTGCAATTACCAAAGATTCATTTCTATTCATAGTTCCTTAACACAAGGTATCATACACTTTCAATAGAGAACATGAATGAAATTAATTTAATTCTACACAGGCGCTTATAACAATCCTTCCCTGTATTATAACCATCAACTATAAGTCGACCTTCCTCAGATTCTCATACAGACTAAACACCTTCGAATTATACGTAGAGAGCGTAGGTTCACACACATTCATCTATCAAGTCCTTAACACTGATTTAACCATACAGGTTCTTCATGCACTCACTTCAAAACTTCTAGCTGGCCAGATCTTCAATCTGATGGCCTTCTGCGACATTACTCTGTCCCTAACTCTTCCCTAGGTTTATGCAGCTCTCTACAGGTCTGCACCCACTGATTCACTACTTGTTTCTGCTTCAATACATTGCTTCCTCTTCTCCTTGACTCCTGTTGCTCCTTACTTCTCTTTTTTCTGCCTCTGCTACCTCTTTGCTGCCTCTGTTCCCTGTCTTCTACTTTTCCTTATTGCTGGTTCAGGTGCTGCTCCTTTGTGCTCCTGAAGCTTCTCTAAAACTTCCTTTTCTTCATGTCTCATGCATTATGAATAGTTTAGGTGTTGCTCCTATCTTTACCTTTTCCATCAATGCCAACATTTCCAACAGGGCTATGGTGTCCCACACTACATAGAGACTCTCATGATTATTGCAAAGCCTGTGACACTTTCCAAAGGACGAGAAGACCATCATGTAGAGACGAAATGCCCCTGCAACCGTGGACGGCCCTGCAGGCGTTTGACAAATGGGCCATAGATTTGTTTGGGCCCATCATCCCACTAGGGAAGAAGATAGGTGCGTGCTACATCATCGCTGCGACTAATTATGTGACTATATGGGCCTTAGCACAAGCTATGAAGGATTGCACTAAAGACACCGTTGTGCACTTCATTTTTGAGCAGATTCTAACCAGGTTTGGCTATACGAAGATCTTGACGATTGATAGAGGTACACATTTTTTTAATGAAATAATACAGGCCTTAACTTAAGAATTTCGGATCCACCACGTGAAACGCACCCTGTATCATCCATAAACAAATGGAGTTGTATAAGATTTTAATAAGATCTTGGAATGGGCATTGACCAAGGTTTTTAATGTCGATCACAGCGACTGGGATGTGCACATCCTATCAGTCCTTTAGGCCTATCGAACCACCTATAAGAAGCTGACTGGGAAAACACTATTCCAGATGGTTTATGGTAAGGAGGCCATTATGCCAATGGAGTATATTGTTCCTAGCCTGCGCATCGCAGCATTTACCAACATGGCGAAGCCAGATATCATGGAGGAATGGTTAGAGCAGCTCATGGCCTTGGAGGAATATTATTTCATTACTAACTTCCATCAGCAGGTTCAAAAGGCCCAGGATAAGGCATGGCATGATCGACATATTCGACAAAAGACACTTGCGGAGAGAGAATTGGTCCTGCTATACGATAGCCTATTTGCGAAACACCAAGGGAAGTTCTGTCAACACTGGATAAGCCCCTATATGGTAAAGGAAATTACTGAAGGAGGAGAGGTCCGGTTAGCCACACTGTGTGGTGATATGGTACTAGGATATGTCAATGGCAGTTGGCTCAAACCATACCAGATCAAATGACTATATGGCCGAAGTAGCTGTATGGGGTGGGATACACATAGGAAAAGGGACAACTGCAGGCAGGACCATGGTATGCACAGGGGTTACTCGCAGGTCTGGAGGCCTAGAGAGGTACGCTGGGAGCGCAAGGGTGTGCTTACAGTGCAGGAGGTGCGTTGGGAGCACAGGGTTGCACTCAGAGCACAGGAAGTGCACTGGAAGCGCAGGGGTAATATGCAGCTGTGAAAACTAGTCATTGGAACAGTAAAACTTGGAAAAAATCAAATTTTACTGTTGAAAGGAGCGGGTGGCCGGAAATTAATGAGGTGATTTCCGAGGATTTTTTACCCTTTAATTGATGGTAAGTTCTTGATAAGCCTCATCCAGCTGTTGGTTAATCTCCAAGGCTATAAAAGTGAAAGGATAGATCCGAAGGGGGTTTTGTGCATCTTAAACAGTTGGTGCTTTGTGAAACTCTGTGATTATTGCGCTTTGTTAACGTCTGGGAGAGGTTCTCCTTTTGATAATAGCAATCCAAAATTTATATTCCATGCAAGAATGACGGCATCCAATCCCTTTGAATCATCATAGACTATGGCCTCAACAGAGAAAGAATCTGATGAAGTACTAGAAGTCACCCATGAAGTTGAGGAGGTTATGTCCACGCCGAGCAAGGGAAAGCAGAAGGGGAAAGGAAAGGGCAAGGAACAAGGGTTGGGGAAACCTACGAAATGGGCTGGCGGGAAGCCCCGTACCTCCTCTCAGAATGTGAAATCCCCCCGAACGGTGCTTCAGGCATGTTTTCCTAACCCTTTGAAGTGGCCTCTTTATGCTCAGGAAGAGGCCTGGATCGCTGAAATGATAAACTGGTTGTTGCCCTATGTCCAGCCTCGCAGGCCCTCGACATGCACACCTAAGAATATCGATGTCCTGTGCACCTATCTACAAATGCCACTGATTCCGGGAGAGGTCCCCATAATTTTAGACTCCTTTGGAAAACTCTACTCGGTAAAATTCGACGACCACAACCTGGCCAACTTGGACGCTTTCCAAAAACTGGCACCTGAGCTATATCTTGAAAGGGAATTGGAGGGTGACGTGCTGAAGGTAGTCCCCATGCCATGGGCAAGCGGGTTGGTTGGTTCTGGGCTATTAAACCTGCTCTGGATGCCTTATTTTGGCCACTACAATGTCACAGACCAACTTTTCTGCTAGCTTCTTGCCCTGTTCCATGATGGCAACTTCTGGATACAACATCACATTCCCATTGATGTCACACTTATTCACCGTATCATTGGTCTCCCCATCGAAGGGCCGAACCCTATGGAGCGTGTTGGAAAAAAGTACGAGCAACAAATCGCCGATAAGGTATGCGAGGACTACCATGTCGAGCGGAACACTAGGGGATTCATGATCAGCACCATCAACAACCCCAGTGCGCGCATCAGCACCTTGTTGTTAGCCTAAAAAATGATGCGCAAATGCCAGGTTGCAACCTTCCCTACGTATGTAATTCAGTTGGTTGGGCATTGCGAAAAGGGGGTCCGTTATAGCTGGTCCTAGTTCTTGTGCAATGAATTTCTGGAGAATTTGCGCAAGGCTCGGGATTAGGGAAAAGCATTCTACTACTCCTCATCATGTTGGTTGCATGGGAAGCCCCTGAAGACTCAGTTCTCCCTGAGCTCGAGCCAGGTATGTGTGAGGGAGTGTGATACAAGAACTTGTGGGATTTAAAGGACGCGCAGCGTATTGAGGATAATCAAGTCTTCTGTGTCCTATTTTAGAGCGGGCTTGCAGCTGCCATCCATTCATGGTCGTGCTTGTCACTAGAAATTTATAATAAGTTCAAGAGCATGGCAGTGTTTCAGGTAAAAATGCACAATGTACAGATCAGGGGCCACAAGGATCCATCATGGGTATCACTCCCATATATGGTCGCGGATGAGAAGATTGACCACCTTATTGCTACTTAGCCTCCACACTAGAAACTCAGCTTCAAGTCAAGTACGAAGGACACTGCAGGTACGAGCACCACAAAGGTCACCCTGCCCACCACCACCAAAGAGACCAAATGATAGGGAAAGAGTACTAGAAAGGGGGTGGACTCGGAACCACAAAAGGAAGGACAGGGTAAGAGTACTGGGAAGGGAGTGGACTCGGAATCACAGAAGGGTTGACAGAAGGATTCACATAAGGATCTAAGCATAGAGGGACTGGATGCGGGAGGTGCTTACTCCCCTCGAGGTATGAAGCGGACTGGTGACCCTGTTAAGGACCACAGAAGAAGAAACGATCTCAATGGCCGAAACACCACAGGGTGTTCCTGATCGGGAATCCCACCTCTTCCATTGAGTATCTCTTGGAGGAGTCTTGCACTACATTGTCCACTATTTGGCTTAAGGTCAAGCTTCTTGTTTCAACTACAACGTAGATCCTGTTGAGGGTTTGTTTGTTTTTGCAAGCTGCAACAAGTGGAGACTAGATCTCTAGATCTAGGCCATTTCAATGCTCAATTTCAGTGGAGGAGGTTTCCACTTCATTGGGAGGACAGTACTGAAGGGATTTGAGCTTATTTTCAGATCTTGGCATCAAGCCAACCTTATTTTGATCGCTACAACACATTTTACTTCCAGATTTGCGTTATTTCTGTAGGAGGAGTTGCAAGGTGGTTTAGCACACCATTTGGAGAGCTGATTTTCAAGTGATGGGGAACTACCTTTCACTTTGAGTATCTATTGGAGGAGGCTATTTTATTGATCATATAAAATCAACCACACTTTCCAGATCTATATTTTTCAGTATATCTACAGTCTTAGATCTCAGATCTACAACTTGTACTTGGTGTTTTGCTGAAAGCCCTTGAGGGGTTCTTTAGAGGAGCTTATATAGTGCATGGATCTGATATAGATCTAACTTTTGAGGCACATATCATCTCTAAATCTGCTGTATAATCAAATTCTGTTGTAGAGCCAATAAAATAACGTTGTAAGGGTTTTCCAACTTTTATATATGGTTGAAACACCTCATATTAAGGGATTTTGTTCATTAGAGGCTTGTGTTTCCTGTTATGTATCTTATGGCCCATTTCTTATGTAAATTTTTTTGTTGTAATAAGATATGAAGTGTCTCCATATTGGCCTCTTTATTTATAAATTATGATCTGCAATATTGTTCCAACATTTTGCATTATATTCCTGCTTTTCCCATTTGGGAATATTACATAAGTCCAAGCCTGTGCAGAGGTATAATTGGACCTAGCCCGCCTCCCCCATGAACCATTACAGGTCCTCCACACATCCCTGTTCGAAGAGATTCAACACAGAGACCGCCGAGTGCACCAGCAGCTAAGTACAGCTTAACAGATGATTGTGGAGAAAACCACTGAAGTGTCCCACGCACAAGTTGCATGTACCCTCACCATCACGCAATAGACAGAGTTGGAACGTCTAATCAGTAGGCTCTGCGCAGATGTCACTGATGATATCCCGGCTTCTACCAACCCCCAGGCCAAGATTAAGGGGCTGGTTGCAGCGCTAAAGGCTTCAAGGACCGAGATCCATGCAGTCAAGACAGAGATGGAACAATAGATTGCAGCCTTGCAGGCCAAATTACATCTGGAAACACCGCCTGAGGTAAGGGCCCAGTGAGCTGCGCTGGTCACAAAGGCCACCAATGTCATCACAGATCAGACTGCTCAGGGCGCAGGACTATTGGAGACAACTATGTAGCTGTGGACTAAGGTGCAGCGCAATCCTCTCCTGAGGGAACTTACTCAAGAGCTACACCAGAAGGAAGAAGAGTTTGAGAAACTGGAAGCCACTATGCCGACTCTAATCCCCACTCAATGCTTGGCATGACTGCGTACCAGCCACAAACTTAGAGATGACATTGAATAAAAAGAAGGTCCTCAGCGACCACCTTAAGCCTTGGGCCGATGAAGCCCTCAAGTTCTCTGAGGACGTTGATATCGCAGTTAAGCAGCTGAACCAGACTTTAGAGAGTGTCACTGCTGCTACAAAAGGTCCAAATTCACAGAATTTTATGGATATTGCTCAGAATTTTGTTGTGCAAAGCGAAGGAGTGTTGCCTCCGTTGGTTGATGCGATTAAGACGCTGTAGGCGAAGATGGAAAACCCATGGCCGTAGTGACTCAGGACAAGTCACAAGATTATGTTGGGGGCTTGCTGGAATGGGGTTCCCTAACCTGCGTTTTTTGTACAATTTTGTTAAATTAGGTCCTGCGTAGGGGTTTTGGGGTGGTTCAAAGCCCCTAATGTGTTGTAATGGGTTAAAGGGTAGCTCTAGGGTACACAAACCACGGTTTGTGAACCGTAGGATAACGAAGGCTACGATATTATAAATAGATAGATAGTTGGGTCTAGAAGGTAAGTAAGTAATAGATAGATGCTACATGAAAACTATTAGATATGTTTTGGGTTGTTTTGGATAAGGACTCCTACTGGCTGTGTGCGTGGAGATTCTAAGTCCTGCTATGTGCGGACCCCGCTAAGCTGTGTGTGTGGGCTGTGTTTTGGTAGTAAGTGGATATGAATGTTAATGAATGCGAAGCACTGTTAAAGTATCTATGTGTTATATGAATTGGTTATGTTTATTGTTGAAGCGCATCTGTGATGTCTATTTAAGCTGTGAATGTATATGTGTTTTGGACTTAGCATAAGTATATCTGTGATCTAATATTGGTTGCGATTATAGTAATATGTGATGGTATTTGTTAATGCGCACGTGGATGCAATTGTACTGATTAGATCTGATAGCTTTGTTATAGTTATATGTTGATTACACTATTAATAGAGCTACGAATAGACTCATTTTGTGCGAATCTAGTAAGTTATAACACAGATCTGCCTCGAATTAACCACTCTCTCCCAGGGTGTGGAAACCTGGTTCCAGAACCTTCCCATACTACTTCGTGTGAGACCTTGGCCTGCGCAAGTAGGTCATTGCCGAAAGGGCCAGTAGTATAGGGGTTTGTTGGCAAACCTTAACCTCCGAACCTGGGTCAGGACCCCTCAAGCCAACACCAAATCTCGGTTGGATGATCAACAATGTTATAGGTCCATTTGGGCATCATCCCTAAGACCAATATGAACAGGGTCTATCATGGCAGGTGTACTGGTATCCTAACTTGAAGGGGGTAATGCGAGAACTCATGTGAGATGGTTAATGAATAATCGTGACCAAGTCAATCCCCTTGAGTCAATTTTAAGGTTGGGATTCTAGTGTGGTTTAGGGAAACTCGACTCAATCAAGTTACAAGAGGCTTTCAAGCTCTAGGCTTATGATAACTCATGGTTGTCCCCATGGTATTCATCTATAATGTAACCTATTTAATCCTTGATTTATAATTATTTATAATTATTGAGAGGGATCGAATCTCTTTAGTTGTAAAACTTGGAGACAATGCTTACATGGTAAATTTAGAGTTAGTTTGGAATTTTTTTAAGAGAATATCTCAACTTCCTTATTCATATTTATAATTTGTTGGATCTCAATCCAACAATATATTTGTATAATATTTGTGAATGAATGGAGTGCGAAAAATATGTTTTGTATGCATATATTTGCTTCTCCATTTTTCTTATTGGTATCGAAGCCTATTCAGGCCTAATTCCCTTATGAGAAGGCCAGGGAGATGAGACATCCTTGAGTGTTAATATTTCTATACATAGATTACGATATCAATATTGTGTGGTTTAGTTTGTGTGTGTGTGAAGTCGGATCTTTTGTGTAAGATTTATTTCCCCGATCATCTTTTGGACAACGGTGAATATGTGGATGAAATATGCACGACGTGGACCAGGTTACAACATTGTGAATCCTATGTTGTTGTATTATCTAAAGACCTCTCTACCTGCATTGTGTGAAGGACTACATGGAAATCTTATGCATCGGGGCCCCTCCAACTTTATTAGCTTGTTTATTAACAGTGGATTGTGGACTTCGAGCATCAATAGGTCGTTGGCGCTTTTCTAGCAGAGGGTGTTATTCTTGACGGAGACAGATGAAAGGTCATTAGATTCGAGGAGCATGACGGTTTGAACGGGGTGATGTGAGGGACTTAACTACTCCAAGGTCGTAGCTTATGCTTTCGATGTCACAGAGCGATCAAAAGGAACAATGTCCTGGAAACTTCATTTGTTGAGCTGTTGCAACAGGTCAATGGTGGTTCCCTTTTTTCAGGAGAAAAAAAGAACGCTGATTATATTAAGATATAAACAGTACATATAAAACGAAATCTCAGCTGATGAAGTTCAGCGAGAAGGCACCATAACAGGCCAAGAAATGGAGCTCATTTAGAGAGTGAATGAGCATTAAAAACATAATGGCCTCCACATAACGGGAGATGTTGCATCCCTTACCAATATCCCTGACATTTGATTAAGATATGAATGTCAAGGGGAAGGATAGAGCATAATAAACCAAAGGAAACAGCTTAACTATATAGATAGTAGTAAAATCGAGACAAAGATTGGATAATGTATGAAAGCAGAAAGGGCAATGTTCATCCAAAAATACTCCACTTATGATGATGCCATTACAGGAGACGGAGTACAAAACCATAACAGATGCTTCTCGGCCGACCAGCTCACTTGAATAGAGTTAATAGATCTTAGGTGCTCCTTCCATATCATGATAAGAGCATGTAAATGAATAGATCAGGCTCGCTTGATATCATAAGGCAGGCTCGCTTGACGTAGACATCCAGCTCGCTTGAAATAATAAACCCGGCTCGCTTGATTTGAGGGAGCAGAGGTATAATCCTGTAGGAGAAAGTAAGACCGAAGCGCACAATTATATCTCAGGCTCGCTTGATAAATAGCTATCTCCGCATGTGCTGTGAATCCGACTGACTTGAAGATGATGATATGTGATAAGTAGATACACTTGTAATGATACCAAAAATCATGTACAGCGATCAAAATTTGGTACAGACATATAACAGTTGTAATGGGGAGTGAGCAGTCCCATTAAAAAACCCGGATACAGATTTAAAATTGTTGATATGATCATTGTGAGAAACAAACAACATCCTTTGGAGAAATCCTGAAAACAAAAACCAAAACTTCCAGTTTGTCGATGTTAGAAACAAAAAATACTTGGGATGTAAATAGTATTCATGGAATGGGAATGGAGAATTCCCCATTCTGTCTGCCGTCATAAAAGTGAATCACTTTCATGGATCCAAAATCAGCTAAAAGCCCCATCTTAGATAACCGATCTGCCCTGGTGTTATTTTCTCAGAAAATATGCTTAATTGGAGGATGATTCAATCTATGCCAGAGGCTCCTGGTCCTGTCAATCCATCCAATAAGAGGAGGGGAATACATATGGAAACTGTTGGTGATCCATCTGATAATCAGTTGGGAATCGCCATATATATGTATGTCCTAAAGTTGTAGATCAGTAGCCGCAAGGAGTCCCCCCCACAAAGCCATGATCTCAGCCTTGTTGTTAGAACCCGGACCATCATTCCAATAGATGTGGTAACGTTCCTTATCAGAAATCTTGATCCATACCCCACATCCCGTCAAGCCATCGGCAGAAGCCCCGTCAAAGTAAATGGCTGGAATTCCAATCTCATGAGGCCTGATGCGATGTGAAGCGTCTCCGACATTATCATTAAACAGTCTTGGACCATCCTCAACCCATAATTTAATGGCCGCAAACACCCGGTGAGCTTGGAAAGATTTATTCTCAAAAATCGACAGATTCCTAGCAAGCCACACCTCCCAAATAAAATGAAAAGGAAGAGATCTGTAACTGCTGCTTAATTTATCCCACTCGCAAGCGGCAGAGCTGAAATCCACCGGAGTCCATGATGGATTCAGAAAGAAAGGACAAAACAACTTCCATAAACCAACAATAATGGGACATGTGAAGAATATATGTGATATGGATTCTTCAGAAGCAAAGCAAATAACACAACGACTGGGCCCATGGCGACCCCGCTTCCTAAGATTATCCCATGTGAGGATTTTCCCCTTCCATACCAGCCACCCAAAAATTGTGATTTTCATTGGAATGCGCCTATGCCAGAAGGGGAAGAAGATTTTGGAGGCATTTGGCAAGTGAGATGAAACAATAATATTTCTGTATGCCTCCTTAACAATTACCATTTTGTCTTTGAGAGGACCATCCCATACTATTTGATCCCTGCCGGGAGCGTAGCACAGGCCAGCAATACGCAACTGATCCTAGATAAAATCCCACTCATCTGCGTCAGAACCCGTCAGGCCAATCTAAAAAGCGGTTTTGAAAATAGGCGCTCCATAAGACCAATGATAGATAACCTGTGAGAAATATATGATTCCACGCTGAGTCAAGACGTGGATAAGGTGCTGAGATGGAGCTGAATTTGGCGGCAGCAATAGAATGTTGTTCGATCCTAATGGAATTCTGCTCCCATCATGAAAATGCCAGCTTAATCGAGGAGAGATGTGAATCATAACCATTTTAAAGTTGCGCCAAATGAAAGAGATATTTCGAGGGAAAGGAAAATGATTATCTTTTATCATTAACAGGGAATCACCGCGAATATATTTGGTTCTAATAATATCGCACCAGAGGCCGAAACCCTGAACAACACGCCAGAAAGATTTGGACAGTAGTGCTGAATTAAATTCACGAGCCGACAAGATGCCCCATCCGCCTAAATCCTTGGGCAAACTGATAGCTGACAGGCGGCAGAGATGATATTTCTTGTCCATGTTAACTCCTCCCCATAGGAATTGCGATATGATGCTATTAATCATAGAGATGACACCTGCCGGAAGATAGAACAAATGGCCCCAAAATACAATCATTTGCGATAAAACAGATTGAATCATAATATACCGACCGCCTAGAGAAAGCCATCGATGGGTCCATCGTTGAATCCGAGCCCGAAATTTGTCTATGATCCAGTTCCAGTCGCTGTTTTTATAACCACAGGGTTTGATTACAAAGCCCAGATATTTGAAACCCGTTGTGATTGAGCGAATGCCAACACCTAAGAACTCCGCAATGAAGTTAACCTCTTGTATATTTCCAGATCCATATAAAAGAAGAGATTTACTGCGATTGATACTGAGCCCTGTTGCAGATTCAAAGCGGAAAAATGTAATATATATATAGAACCAATGGTTCCTGATCAAATAGCCAAAGAGAAATAGATCATCAACGAAGAGGGAGTGCGAAGTAGAAACACTATTAGAAAAAGAGAATCCTTGAAAATAACCCTTCTGCACAACTGCATGCATCAATTGACTGAATCCGTCCATTACAAGAATGAAGATGAGGGGGGATAAAGCACACCCCTGTCGTAACCCCCGACCCGCTTTGAAGAAATGAGATGGAAGACCATTAATCACCACAGCGTATCGAACATTTGATACACATGACATGATCCATCAGCTGATGCGGATGGGGAGACCAATTTTGAGCAGTAAGACCCGAATAAAGGACCAGCCCACAGAATCATAGGCCTTATGTAAATCCACCTTCATTATCAGGCCTTCTTGCCTTTCCAAATTCATGGAATGGAGCACTTCCTGGGCAATCGCAATGGCGTCGTGTATGGATTTGCCGTTTAGAAGCCCATATTGCTCTATAGAGATATTTCTAGATAAGACCTCTTTTAATCGAAGGGCAATGATCTTAGAGGTGATTTTGTAAATAAGGTTACAGAGAGCAATGGGTCTGAAATCAGAGAAAGTCTGAGGATCCGATACCTTAGGAATGAGGGCAATAAATGATGAGTTCAAATTTGCAGGCATAATACCACTTCTACGAAATGACTCTGCCATATCCGTAAGCTCAGCGCCTAGTAAATCATAGAAAAAGATGAAAAATTCCGCTAGCCATCCATCTGGCCCCGGACATTTATCATGGGGAAAGGATTTCAGGACCTTTAGAACTTCATTCCCTGTAATACCTTGATCAATAGCCACAATATCCTCCTCATTGAAAAATCTAGAAAAATTATCGAGAATCCAAGATTGATTCTCAGCGTTAATCGACAGATCTGACTAGTAGAAATTTAAGAAATATGCAACGGCTTCTTCCTGAATCTCTGGAGTAGAATACACAAAACTTCCATCATTCTTTTTGATGCGCCATATGGCATTTCTCTCATGCCTTGCATTGGCAGACTTGTGAAAATAATGAGTATTCAAATCGCCCTCCTTTAGCCATAAACACCTGCTCTTCAATCTCCAAGTCACCTCTTCAATCCTTAATATTTCCTGCTTCCTTGCTCCAAGATCCTTCAGAAGTTGTAGTTCAGCTACGGAAGGGCTAGTGGACAAAAAAGAGGCATATAACTCCTCCATCTGCGAAAAGATTTCTCGATATTCCATCCGAAGGGCAGCCTTTTTCCTGATCTCCCATTCCTTTTAGACTTTCTTAACTCTCTGCAGCTTGTAATGAAAACAGTCCCAATCCATGAGGCCCTCCATATCGACTTCCTGTTGCCATACCCTGTAGACCAATTTTGAATAATCTTTATCCTCCAACCAGATTCTGTTAAATTTAAATTCGATGGTGGTTCCCTCATCCCATCAGGAGATTGTGAATCTATTGTCAGTCGGCCAGAATGGTGTTGCATTGTTAGATTCGACCCTCATTTCTTAACATTGGAATCCTCCTGACCTTCCAATATCCAATTCAACGAGCAACTACCACATCTGATCCAGATCAGATCTCTACGCCTTCAATTCGACGGCCATCACCATCTCAAACTACACATCTACATGCATGGATCTGCCCTCTTCAAAGCTCTAATCTTGGTAACTGCTCCAATATTTTTCAAACGAGTGCCGATGCCTTTGGGAGGCCGAGATTCAAGGAGTTTTAATTTAATTTTTAAAAAATGATATACATTGTGAGAACCACCTAAGCTCTCAATGTCGATTACTTATTTATTCAATCTATCGTGTTAGTGGCGTCAGATGCAATTCCCCTAGCATAATTTGGTCCCAACTGCAAATGCATGCCCTTCTATCGATCTTTGTATAAGCAGACTTCATATGAACCTGCTTATGGATTAAAAAATTATTTGGCTTCTAGAAACCTGTGCGCAAGGGAGAGCTTTGGATTCACTATCTCTTCTCTTAGAGCATTCCCATTAGCTCCAGCAACTACTATTGTCTCTCTTATAACTCTGCATCGATATCAAAAGGTTTGTCGAGGTTCATACCCATAATATTTATATGGGATTCTATCTCGACATTCTTAGTTCCTTTTTGTTGGGTTTTTGTAGTTGGTGGGCTTCGTTTTTATTTTGCTTTGTGAAATTTTACAATGCATAACTAATCAATGAATAGATCAGCATAATTGAAATTAGTGGTTTTCAATTTTCTTCGGTGTGGAGAGAACATTATCTTTAATTTGATTGTGTGAATCTTTTATTCGCTAATGGATCTTGTTGTGCTTCGGGCTTCAAGAGAATCAATTACAGGTTATGTTCCATGTGTGTAGAAATTTCAGTTGCATAATTGGCTGTTGAATATGCCCAGTACTCACACCTATACAATTATCAAAAGTGTAGTTCGCTTCATTTTGATATATGGGAGTTTGTCTATAGGGTGGTCTAGTATCAAGATTTTCCTTCGAGATTGAGAAACGTCAATTATGAAAAGTTCATCAAAGATGGTCAGAGGCAGTAGGAATACCAATGAGACAATTGCTAGTTTTGTTGTTATAATATGTATTTTATATATTGTAATTTTTGTTTAATTTTGACATGTAAGCATTAAGGGAGAGAATTGGAGATAATGCTTACATGGTAAATTTAGAGTTGGTTTGAGATTTTGTTGAGAGAATATCTCAACTTCCTTATTCATATTTGGAAATTGTTGGATCTCAATCCAATTATATATTTGTATAATATTTGTGAATGAATGAAGTGTGAAAATTATGTTTTGTGTGCATATATCTCCTCCTCCATTTTTCTTGTGTAACTCTTTTTTTAAGCTTTTCACTCTAAAAAAAAATTAAAGGTTCAGAAAGACTAGAAAAAAATTATATAAATTGGATGGTAATGTTAAAAACCTCATACCTTGCACTAACCAAAAATTGTAAGAGATTGTTAATATGTACATGTGTCAACTGGATATTTAAAATTTCTAATTAAAACCAATGGAAATATGTATATTAATTAATTTATTTAATTAAAACTAGTAAAATATGTATATTAATTTATTAATTTATTTCAATTATAAAAAATATTACTTTATTTAGAAAATATATTATTTTTATCACTAATTAAAATTAATAAAATATATATATCAATTTTATTTTATTTTCATAAATATGTTATTTTTATTTTAATATGACCGTCATAACCGAAAGTTAAACATAATACAACTTACATATCTTTTTCTAGAATATGCATCTCCACCTAATAACTTATTTTTATTTTAATATGGTTGTCATAACTGAAAGTTAAACCTAATACAACTTACATATTTTATAATAACCACGTATATATAGATAGATATATATTCGGTTTCTTGCAAAAAAACATCAAAAATAACGAATTCTATTTCTTTATTCAAAATGTTTGATGTTGATAACGAATTCTATTTCTTCATTCAAAATGTTTCATGTTGATAACTAATTCTATTTGATGTTGAGTGAATTAGTCTTTAACCCAAAATAACTCTTTTAAAAATATCCAAACATTATTTTTCACTCTCTATAAAATTATGTACATTACTAATGCTATACTTTATTATTGTTTTACTTTGCGTTGCATTCCTATTGCATTCCGACAACTCTTAATTCCGTTATGTAGTGAAATTAAATTGCAGTTTTACCACCATTAAAATGAGGTGAAAGATACCATAATAAAAATTAAGAAAATCATCGTGGAAGAAGCTGTTCTCTTCTGGAAACTTCTATGCTTGCTGGAGAGGAGGCGGTTCTGGAAACTTCTATCATATCAACGCAAGCGTTTAGTCTTTTGTTTTGATGACCAGGGGCTACGTATTGTGGGGAAAACCTTTACCAGTCCTCCACGGCCCCCACAAGCATGGTCAGCTCGCAGTGTGGGGCAGCCTGCTTTGACAGAATCAGTGGTGGAAAACAAAAGTAATAGTGACAGTTGTTTGCTGGAATCAAAAGGTAAACAATTGTGAGCAAGATTAAAAAAGAAATACTTTTCGCATAAAAATAATTAACATTTTTATATATCTTTTATTTTTATTATTATTTTATAACAATATAATTTAAATATAATTTAATTTTGGTAAATGAATAAATGTGTAGTATTATTATATATAGGAAATTTATTTGGGAAAATATTTTTCACTGTGCCAACCGCCATGATCTAGGGTTTGGTGGTTTCCGCGCAGGTTGCCCCAGGCACACCTCCCTCCCCAGAGTGTTAGGCCGCGATCACTCTTCTGCGCAGAGTTGAGGCTCACTGATGACTGAAACCAGTGGGAGGACTGTTGCTCCCCCCATTATAGGCCAACTTCCCATAAGGGCGGCGGCAGAGGCTGATACCGTCAATCAGCAAAACTCTGGCCCGTCTCATGACATCTCAGGGGTGACTCCCACAGCGCAGCAGACAAATACATCAGCAGTAGAGGAAGCGAATATCAAGTCAGCAACATGCATTCCAAAGAACCCCAAACGAACAATGATCAAGCTCCCAGCGCATCGCATCAATGGAAGAATCCAGTTCATGAAGGATCACGCGCTGATAGGAAAGTTCATGGGTTTCTGGCCCACTGAAAAAGCCCTTTGAGGATGAATAGCTTCGAAGTGGAAACCCAAAGGCCACATTGACCTACAGTTGTGCGTTAAGGGCTTCTTCAATGTGCTCTTTACATGCACTGAAGACAAAGATAGGATCATGGATGGAGGATCCTACTTTTTTAACTTCGCAGGTCTATACCTCCGACCCTGGACGGAGCGGTTCAACCCTGACAAACAAGATCTTACATGGGCTCCGGTCTGGATTCGGCTCTACTTTCTCCCCCAGGACTACTGGGATGAGCTGACCTTCAGAGATATAGGCAATGCCCTAGGGGAATTCGTCAAGATAGCAGAGGAGACAAAGATCAACCGCTACGCAGCATATGCCTGAATCTGCGTCTACATGAACTTGGAAAATTCATAACTAGGCGAGGTAAGTCTGTTGCACGAAGATTTTGAATGGTCACAAAATGTAGATTATGAGCATATTCCTTTCAGATGCAGGAAGTGTCACCAACATGGGCATCTCTATAGAGATTGTCCCCTAAACAAAAAAGTGGTGGCTGAAAATGACTCCAATGATCAGGCATCAAAAGGATTCACGAAGGTAGCAAGTAAGATGAGGCACAACAAGAGAACCACCCCTCACCAGAATAAAAAAGGACCTGCGACTAGCAATAGATTCGCCGCTCTAAATCAGCTAAATGAGAACGAAAATGAACCAGACAACGAAGCCGGGCGCACCTCTATGGAGCAGACCCAGTCCTCCAAAGCACAACAGAACAAGGTCCCACTTGAGACCTTCATGAAACCTCAAATTGCTAGCTTCACAGGGGAAAACCCTGCGTCGAAGGGCAAAGAATAGGTGACGAAGACGATCCCAGAAGCCATGGAGGAAGAGCCAGAGAGCATTGACCTTGAGGGCCTGGATCTTGTAGGGTTAGAGGATGCTTGCAATAAGAAGGATTTTAGATTAATACATGAGCAGCAGATTCAAAAGATGGAAGAAATTGTTACCCGAGCACAACAGCTCCCCTCTCTGGGTATTCAGGGAGGTGCGCTCATAAACACAAAATACTTCACGAAAGAGTCATGTAAAAGGAGTATGAAAACAATGTTGTAAAGAATAATAGAAATAGGCAAAGAAATGGTGGATTCTGGGAGATTCCCCAAGTAAACAAGATTCTTCGCCTAGACCACTAACTTCCCCTCCCTCCGCCCCCTCCCCCAAATGAAGATCATCTCATGGAATATAAGAGGGCTCAACAGCCCCACTAAGCACAAGATAATAAAGAAAAGAATCACTGAGGAACGCCATGCAATATTCTACATGCAAGAAACCAAATGTTCCAGCTCTACTCTGGAAACAATCTTCAAAAAGATATGGAAAGGTTGCAATACAATAGTTGTTGATGCCAATGGTGCGTCTGGAGGCCTGACAATCATCTGGAACCCCCAAATCATCTCCCTAGAGATCTATCATGCTAATAGCCACTGTATCCAGGCCAACTTTCACCTGATTGGCACGGACATCCATGGCATGCTCACGAATTTCTACTTTCCCCATAATCCCCATTAGAAAACGAAGCTTCTGGACAACATGGCTGAACTCAATAAATAGAGATCCCTTCCTCTTTAGCTCCTGGGAGGAGAATTCAATATGATAACAAATCTACAGGAAAAGAAAGGAGGAAGGATGCATCTAGACTTGGACAATAATGGATTCAATAACTTCATTCAAGAAAACCACCTCATTGATCTTCAAACCTCCAATGGAATCTTCACCTGGAATAATAGAAGAGGAGGCACCCACCAGATAGCTTCTAGACTGGACAGATTCCTCATCATAGAGGATTTCATCCGTTTGGGGGGTGATATAACTACTACCATCATCCCTGCTATAGGCTCTAACCACTGGCCAATACAACTTCAATGGTTAAGACTAGGTAAGCATGCTCCCAAACCATTTCGCTTTGAACACTGTTGGCTCAGGCACCCACAGTTCAAGGAAATGGTCTCTGCATGGTGGTCCTCCCTAGTACCTCCGCAAGGTACTAAAATGCTCCAGTTCTAGACAAAGCTAAAAATTCTCAAAGGCAAACTGAAGGTTTGGAATAAATCAACCTTTGGCAATATCTTCAAAGACCAAAAAGAGCTGAAGGAAGAAATGAAGAAGTTGTAACAAACTATCATCAAGGAAGGACGCTCAACCAAGTCCGAGAGCCAGGAGAAGATACTATCTACTCATATAGAAGAAAGAAGGAACCAGGAAGAATTATTATGGAGCAAAAAATCAAGGATCTGCTGGCTTAAAGAGGGAGAACGAAACACAAAATTCTTTCACCGATCCACTATTCAGCATAGGATGCATAACAGAATCACTGTCCTCAAAAACCAAACTGGAGAGTGGCTGGAAAAGCAAGAGGACATTACGGAGGAGCTGTGCAACCACTTCAGGAACATTCTGCAAGAACCCAATCATTAGAGGCATGAGGCCATTGGGAAAATCACTCAACAAATTCTTGAGCTGATAATGAATGATCACAATCGGCTGCTTCTCAAAGCCACCACTCTAGCTGAGGTGGAACAAGCAGTCTTCCAGCTGAAAGCCAAGAAAGCTCTAGGCCCTGATGGATTTACCACCAACTTCTTCCACTTCTTCTGGGACACCATCCGAGACGAAGTCTGGGACATAGTGGAGGAATCGCGTACGACTCACTGGCTTCTTCCAGTGCTTAATGCCACCTTCATCACTCTGGTTCCAAAAGAAGACAACACAGCCTCGCCAAGTAAGTACAGACATATCACTCTCTGCAATGTCATTTACAAAATAATCTCCAAATTTATCGCTAACAGGCTGAAGCAACTCCTCCCCATAATCATCTCCCCGGAGCAAACAAGCTATGTTGAAGGCAGGAAAATTCTTGATGGCATCATCCTAACCCATGAGGTCATCCACTCTCTCAAAACCTCCAAAAAACCAGGCATGCTTCTCAAAATCGATCTATCCAAGGCTTTTGACAAACTTAGCTAGGACTATATCAAAAATGTACTCATAGCCTTCAGCTTCAGCCACACCTGGGTACGTTGGATCATGAGTCTCATTACCTCTCCTTTTCTTTCCATTTTGGTCAATGGCATTCCCTCTGCAACCTTCAACCCCTCAAGAGGAATCAGACAAGGGGACCCTCTCTCACCCTTCATATTCATCATCATGGCTGAAGGACTGGGTCGCCTTCTCAAAAGCTCCATCCAAACAGGTGATCTACATGGCTTACCCCTCCACAACCTGCCCCCCTCCTCCCATCAACAATTTGTGGATGAAAACATGATCATGGGTTACCCCTCAGTCCAGGAAAGCCGTACCCTCAAATATTTTCTAGATTCCTTCTCTCAAGCCTCCGGTACTGAGGTCAACCCTGATAAATCGCAATTTTTTTTCTTCCATACACCCCCTCTCTCTCAACGCAACATTTCCCGCATCCTAGGCTTCTCCATCACATACTTGCCTTCCAAATACCTCGGAGCCCCTCTCACTGACACCGCCATTAATCACTCCTCTTGGCGTGCTCTGCTGGAAAAAATGGAAACCAGAATATCCAACTGGACCCATTGCACCCTCAATATAGCAAGATTTTTGGTTCTCATCAAATATGTTTTGCAGTCCCTCCCCACTTACTTCTTCTCGGTCCTGGCAGCCCCAAAATGGGTCCTCAAGGCCATGCGCAAATTACAAAGATCTTTCCTATGGGGTGGCACCAAAGAGATAAATAAATGGGCCTTAGTCAACTGGAAGGAAGTGTGCACTCCGAAAATTCATGGGGGGTTAGGGTTGCGCGACCCTAAGCATAGCAACAACATCATGGGAGCTAGTATGTGGTGGAAATGGGTCTCCAACCCTTATACTCCATGGGATAATCTATGGGTGGCCAAGTATGCCCATTCATGGCCTAAGGAGGACCTTATCTGATTCAACATAGAGCCTGGGGGATCCCAAATCTGGAAAGAAACAAGCAACCAAAAGTAGATAATACAGAGCCATAGCTTCTGGGAGATGCGCAGTGGCACTCAAGCAAGATTTTGGGAGGACTCCTGGCAGCAACTGCCAAGACTATCTTCCATATTCCCCAGACCTGTATGGAGTGCAACTCTACAAGATAGGCAAAGGAAGAATGTACAGGACTTCCATACTTATGACACAACCCAAGGATATAGGAAATGGCTACACACAAACATATGGCAAGATGACTGGAACAACGAGAGCCACACAGAAAAATTAGAGTTCAGCCAGGTCCTGACATCCTTCATTGGGGTCACATGCCGAGTGGCAACTACTCCACCAAGGAAGCTTACAACCTCCTTCATCAACAGAATCTAGATCCAACAAATCTCATCTGGAAAAAGATATGGTCGGCCAATCTCTGGCCTAAAGTAGCCACCATTCTATGGCTGCTTAGTAAACGACGCATCCTCACATGGTAGAATATTTTGAAGAGAGGGTTTGTAGGACCCTCCAGATGTCCCCTATGCCAGGAAAACTTGGAAACCAACGATCACCTGATTGACCAATGTCCTACCGCTAATGACTTTTGGGACAGTAATGTTGTTTTCACGACAACCTCTCTGAAACAATGGCCCTAGATGCATGGAGCCAAGAGGACCTCCCCACCTCTATTGTGGAGCGCCACATATGGAATTACTAGCATATGAGTATAAATACCCCCCTGGATATCAATCCTAGAAGTGTTGTTAGAATCCCTACCCCTGAAAAATGGAAGCCCCCCCCCCCCAAATGGATTCTTCAAATGCAACTTCGATGGTGCATACAAAGGCAACCCCGGAAATGCAGGATCATTATTAGGAACTCTCAAGGCGAGTCACTCCGGATTACTTCGGTAATATGGGATGGGATAGCAACAATTCTGTAGAGCTGGAGGGGCTTATCTAGATATTCTAATCACAATTGGGTTTCACTATTTCCCCCTGGAAATGGAGGGAGACTCGCAACTCATCACTATGGCGGCCACAAGAATTATCCATGGAACGACGTCCTCAAAGGTATCCACTAGCTGGAGGCTAGCCCATAGGCTCAAGCTTCTAGAACAGTTGATACACAATCACAGAGCTATCACTTTTTGTCATCTGCGAAGGAAAGCAAACTCAATTGCGGACCTCCTTGGAAACAAAGGGGTGGAAAACCACAGAGAGTTGTATCATTCCAACCTTACCCAGGTAGAGGATGATTCCTTAAGACAAAAATGCCATACTCTCATTCAAAAGGATCTTCTCCCCCTGGATGCAGGTGACAGAGGTGGCACGAATGACAATCATCTCTCTCGCGCCCTTGAGGACGGAGATCTATCGCGCAGAGCCTCACTCATTGTAGATCCTCAAATCGTTAACCATCTGCACGAGATGAACAGGATAAGGCATGATGAAGAAACATTTTGTACAATGTTACCCTCTCCAGGGTACCCCTCTGTAGAAATCATCATAAATTATTAACAAGATTGATATGATAATCAACCATTACTCTTCCCTTGAGCATGCTCAGGAAATTGGATATGGTACGCAGCCGCATGCGAGGCTCACTCATGACCATCCCCCTCGCATGTGTCCCAGACCTTATAAAAGGATGGGCCTTCAGCCCAAAGAGACTCACAGTAAGTTCCCTTAGTCTTTCCTTTCGATTATGTTTTTTTCCTCCCACGCCGCCAGTCCGCCGCGTAGCCCTCTGCCTAGAGCTGCGTTGCACAGACCCCTCTGGGCTGTGACTACCCAGCCTGCGCATCTTAGCCCTACCCCTTCTGCTCCTCTAGTCTCCGAGATTGTCTGTCTTCTTGTTGCGCATCCTTCCATTGTAGCCTCTCCTCTGCTTCAGCGGGCAATGGCTCCCAAATTGCGCCAAAGAACCATCCACGGTGGAGAGAGAGGGGCTCTCCCCAGATGCTACCACCGTGGAATGGGAAACCGTATGGAGTCTGTTGAAGGCTCCTCCTCCGAAAACTATGCTAGATAGAGCCTTGATCCTGAGCAGGAGGAAGATGCCCCTGTGCAAGTTGTGAAAAGAGGTAGATGTCGTCCCCGGAAGTCTACCATCGCGGACCAGGCGCACCCCCTGCCTCACAAGACTGATCCTCTGCCGACTCAGGAGGATGAAGACGATGAAACAGATGTATGGATTATGGATTCTGAAGGCACTTGGACGCACGTCCCTGACACTAAGTGTCCAGAGTCCCCTATCCTCTACACACCGGTCCCCAAATCTATGCGTCCAGTAACAGATTCTAAGGAAGCGGCTACGGAGGCGTACACCTGCCCCATAGAGGAGGAAGTACCCGACAGTAATGATGAAGCTAAAGACTAAGGACTGTGAAGCTGCTCAGTTTTTCCTTGGTTTTTGTCATGCATGCTACTACTCAAGCTATACTTATGCCTCTGCACATTTTGTAATATCTGGATACATCAGCGCTGCTGCGCATTTTGTAATTTCTTGTCTCAAGTATTTTCTAGGCTAGTTTCCTCCATGGAGGCAGCCCCGAAACCAAACAACTAAGGTTGGGATTGGTTAAGCGCAGCTTGCCAGCCCCGTCTGTAGCATATGTAATTTTTCTCTTCTCGAATTAATATCGAGTAGCCTAATTTACCAACAACAAAAAAATGCGTAGTATTATTATAATTTTATCTTGTATGGATGTGAAGTTTGGGGTTGCAGCATCTCTAGATAATCTTGGAGAAAGATTGAGTAAATCCATAAGCTTTTTATAACGTATAACTTCAAAATTAAAAGCAATATGTAGAAATTATATACAATATGCATGTATATATCCAGACTCTCCTTATCTAACAATATTTATCTTATTGCTAAATACAGAATCCTTCCACTATAATTCTTGCGGAAATTTAATCAACAATTGCAAAACACGTGAAACAATAAAAACACACATAACACAGTTGTTTAATGGGAAAGCTTGAAGCTGAAAACCCCAACTATCATATATTATGTATCATGGAGATCATGTAACAATATCATACAAAGCTTAGTACATCAAGCTCTCAATACAATACAATCGTCACACACTAACATAGAAGAAATCTGCAAATCCATGCACCAATCTCAGCCCTCCTGCTAGCCTTCCTCCACTGCGCAATCCAAGATGATTACAAAGACCAATTTGATGCAATCCCACTCTCCTTGACTGCGTTCTAATCATTAGCAACTCCAATGTATATGTAGATGCAATTCATGCATCACTAGTAGTCACAACGGATAGTCCATCTTGCCCTTTCACCTATCTCTCCACTGGGTCTCCACTGGAACTGACATGCATTGTATTTAAATGTTGTATTGTTCAGTTGATTAATGAGTTATTATTTGTGAATTAATTAACTAATTAATTCACTCCACTCTCACTAGTGTATCATTCAGTTAGATTAGATACAACTAGCTCAACTGAGTCTAACTAAGTTAAACTGAAAACAACTCCATGAACTACTCTTCCAACTCTGTCATAACTTTTCCAATTTAGTTCTAACTGAGCCCTCCATGCATGAACTCCAGTAAACCCTTAGGAATTGCGTAATTCCTTCAGCCCACTGATTTTCCAAATCTGTTCACTGAAATAAAGTGCTCCAAGATAATAAGTTGTTGTTTATTGTCGGATTATTATTCGGCTCTGCTGTAACAGCACACTCTATTTTTGATACGATACATAGATGAGCCATGTCTTCTAAAGCCAAATTTCAACATTTTTCACATTTGACCAACCATCTACAAGTAATACTCTTGCACACATATGAAATATGCTCTGTGTCTAAAAATAGACCTTTTTCTAAAATAGCTTGTGTGGATTTACCAAGTTTAGGTGTTATTTCCAACTGGGATCAAGGATGATATTTGGGATGCCTCCTTCTTTATTTCTGTACAATCTTCAACACCCTCTCAACAAGGAAAATATCTACACATTATGCAATACGACTCATGCATTCACCACACGAGCACACGCGCCTGCAAATCCATGCATCTGCTCTGCAACTCTTGCTGCAACACTTCTGAAACTAAAAGGCTCCAAACAACTCAATCAGTCTAATGCATCTATCATCAAATTCTTCGACTTATTCTTAGCTACTGCACATGTCTTCATGAACCACTGCATTGTTGAACTCTGCACCCATGCACTCTGCACTTGCTGTCAACTCTGAACCGCGCTCCAGTATCCGACATTGTCACTTTGATCTTCCTGCATCAATCCAACTGATCATGCTACCGCTGCTCTGTGAGCTCCTCATAGCCAGTTTCAATTCATGAGATCCACACCATCTCAATGAATCTTGCCCAGAAATCTCCTCTTGGGATTACTCATGCATGTCGCACCACCTCTCACCTGGTGGTATAGCTGCATGCACTCCCTCTTCCCATCTGGCATGAAATTTCTCTGCATGAGTGGTTGCTCCCACTCCATGATCCTCATATTATGGTTGCTCCACATCCCGAGGTTCACTCTTACCTGCATGCAAATCCTGATCCCTCTCAAGCTTCAATTTCATAGCTTTCTCACACTTCCCAACAGTAGGAAGCTCCGTAGAAATCCCATCTACTTCAAGTCTGTAGAGATTCTTAGCTCGAATCCCAACCTTCTTGACTTGCCCTGTTTCTTTGTGTCGAAGGAAAACTTTTCCTTCACTAAAGACAACATCATAGCCTTTATCCTTTAACATTGCGACTGAGATTAAATTATTCTTTAAACCTGGAACATGCACAACATCTTGTAAAAGAATGAGTTTACCTGACGCCCTATGAAAGGCAATGGTACCAATGCTGGTCACACTGTATCGTCCATTGTCGCCCAACTCAACATGCAACTGGAGATCTTTCTCCACCAAGTCACTGAAAAGGTTCACATCTCCCGTCATGTGAAAGGAAGCACCACTATCAAAGTACCACCCCGATCCCAATGCACTAGACACCATGCATGCGATCAATGAGAAGTCAAGATCAAATTGCGAGGAAAGAGCCTCACCAGCTGCAGCTCCAGCATCCATCTTGTTATTCTTCTTATGTGGACAATTTGTGGCAATATGTCCAAACTCGTGACAATGAAAACACTTCACTTTGGACATGTCATGCTCTTTGCCATCTTCACCAGCCAGATATAGAATGGAATTTCTTCCCCTTCTTCTTTGCCTTGGCAACCAAAGCATGGTCCTCTTCATCATCATGCTTTGATGAAGAGCCATCCTTGGTACTTTGCCTTATCTCCTCCTGCACAAAATCCGACCAAAGTCGCTCCCAACCTGGCAGTTTCTCCCGTCCATTGACAGAGTCTTCGTAGCTATGCCAACTCTTCGGAAGCCCAAGGAGAGCCAATTTCACCAAGTCATCATCATCAACACTGACTCCTACACTCCCAAGCTCATCCCTGCATTGGACAAACTTTGTCAAGTATATCGGAATAGTGTCATTCTTCTCCATTTTTATTTTTCTGATCTTATCTTTCAGTGCCAACTTCCTCTGGTCACTGCTGCTTTGGAAAATATCTTTCAAAGCCTTCCACATAGCATATGGAGTGGCTTTCCCATGAAGGCTTGAGACAATATGGTCTCTCACACCTTCCAACAGAATCCTCCTCGCCCTTGCTACTTTCTTTTTCCATGCGTAAAGTACTGCCGCATCCGTTGAAGTGGGCTTAGGAACATCTCTCTCGATGAATTCCTTCAAGCCATTATCTTCAAGCACCTCCTCGATCATGTCCTTCCAGGCTATGTAGTTAGAGTTTCCCTCGAGTTCATACTCCAACCGCAGCCCATTGAAAGACATTTCAATGTATACTCAACTATCGCACCAAAAAACTCCTGCAGCAAATTCGAATTTCTCCACCAGCACAAAACTCGGCACCGCTTCACAATTTCAATCTCTAGTAATTAACACAACTCTAATACCATGTAGAAATTATATACAATATGCATGTATATATCTGGACTCTCCTGATCTAACAATATTTATCTTCTTGCTAAATACAAAATCCTTCCACTATAATTCTTGCGGAAATTTAATCAACAATTGCAAAACACATGAAGCAATAAAAACACACATAACACAGTTGTTTAACGAGAAATCCTGAAGTTGAAAACCCCAACTATCATATATTATGTATCATGGAGATCATGTAACAATCTCATACAAAGCTTAGTACATCAAGCTCTCATTACAATACAATCGTCACACACTAACATAGAAGAAATCTGCAAATCCATGCACCAATCTCAGCCATCCTGCTAGCCTGCCTCCACTACACAATCCAAGCTGATTACAAAGAACAATTCGATGCAATCCCACTCTCCTTGACTGTGTTCTTATCATTGGCAACTCCAATGTATATGTAGATTCAATTCATGCATCACAAGTAGTCACAATGGATAGTTCATCTTGCCCTTTCACCTATCTGTCCAGTGGAGATCCACTGGGTCTTCACTGGAACTGACATGAAATGTAGTTAACTATTGTATTGTTCAGTTGATTAATGAGTTATTATTTGTGAATTAACTAACTAATTAATTCACTCCACTCTCACTAGTGTATCATTCAGTTAGATTAGATACAACTAGCTCAACTGAGTCTAACTGAGTTAAATTGAATACAACTCCATGAAATACTCTTCCAACTCTGTCATAACTTTGCCACTTCAGTTCTAACTGAGTCCTCCATGCATGAACTCCAGTAAACCCTTAGGAATTGCGTAATTCCTTCAGCCCACTGATTTTCCAAATCTGTTCACTGAAATAAAGTGCTCCAAGATAATAAGTTGTTGTTTATTGTCGGATTATTATTAAGAGCTAATAATAATCGACATGCATCTATTTTTAGATCACGATCTATAGATAGACTTCGCCCAATCTTCTAAAAATATAATTTCATCTATTTTTCACATTTGACCAACCATCTACAAATAGCCTCTTGCTACATATAGAATATGCTCACCATGTCTAAAAATAGACATACACCTAAAAATAGCCTGTGTGGGCCCCACCTAGTTTAGGTGATTATTTTCCAACTAGGATCAAGGATGATGTTTCAGGATGCCTCCTTCAATGTTTCTTTTTGCAATCTTCAACACAATACACCCTATCGTATTCTCCTTATAGAAGTGGGTCTTTCCCCTATCGAGAGCCTAGCTATGACTATGCTCTTGTTGTACAAGCACAAAATCAATAACATGGGAGACCATAGACTTCCTAAGCTGGCTTTAAATTGCAACCAAAACCACCAAAGGCTCAAACGAGGTTGGTATAAAGATACCAGGGCCTAGTTAAACCATTGGGGGGTTGACCAAAATGTTGCATTGCAAAATATTAATAACATTAAAAATGTGTATACGAATTTTCTGTGAAAATCACATGTAATAAATTTTTGTCGACGCGTTTCGAACCAGCCAGTGTGGTCTTGATGATGAACCACACTGGCTGGTTCGAAACGCGTCGACAAAAATTTCTTACATGTGATTTTCACCGAAAATTCGTATACACATTTTATGGATCACAGAAGCCAAATTCCTAATATTAAAAATATTGTTACTTCTAAGTTTAAAGAGAAAATGTGGTGTGAGAAAGATTTAGAGGCTAAAAGAAAATTAAGATATTATAAGGAGGTCATCAACCCTACTCTAGAAGATCAAAAGTATCTCTCTGTTTGAACTAGCTCAAAGAAAAAAATTAATATAGCCAAGATAAGAACGAACTCTCATGAGCTCCATAATGAAACAGGTAGTTGGGCAGTTCCTAAAACACCATGGGTGGAAAGGATCTGCCATCTCTATGAGAATATGAACATTGAGGATGAAAATCACTTCCTCTTAGAATGCCTCTTAGAATTCCCTACATACGCCCACATTAGATATCAGTTTCATAATCTTTACAGTTGTAATACCGACCTTCCTAGCCTTTTAACATGTCAAAATTATAGTGAGCTTGGGACGCTTCTCTCCAAGCTCTTTGAGAATAGGAGTATAATTTTAAAACAAACTTAATAATTCATTTATTTAGGCCCAATAGACCAAAGTTTGGTCTCAGTAGACGTTAACCATCATCATCATCATTGGTTAACATTTCTTCATCTTCATTTTTATTTATTTTTATTATTTTTATATTTATTTTATTTCTTATTTTTTACATATTCATTTTATATTAATATTAATTTAATATATTATAACTATTATTTTACTATATTATCTTACTCAAAATAATATTTTATCTAATTTTTCTAATATTTAATATTATACTTTTTTCTTCATTTAATTTTGTTGGGTTCTTTCTTAGTGTTTTTAAGTCAATATTTTTAAGGTTCACTTCCTCTTAACTTGTTGAGGGGATATGTAAGTTTGTCCCTCCATCTATTGAGTTGACACGTGCTCTAAATAGAAAAAAATAATGCCAACTATAATAACAAAAAAAATGAATATGTTGTAAAGTAATTAAAAATAAAATAAAATGTGTAAGATATTTAAACCTTATACTTTTCAAAAATATTTCAATAAGAGATTTAAATAAACTTTAAGATATATGTTAACTAATTTACACTCATAAACTATCTCTTTGTACTTGTTAGGTAAAATATTTTAATGTCAATTATGTATATATTATATTTCATTTTAAAAAAATTGTGTATATAACCAAAAAAACTTATGGTTAAAATATTTATTTGGTCTTATATATATTCTATATAGCATTCAGAAATACAACTTAAACAATGAAAAATTACACATTGAATTTTGCACTCTCACATGGATCTATGCTAGTTCTACAACCTAGTATGAGAGGATGTGTAAGTTTTTTGGTCTGTCCATTGAGTTGACACATGCTCTAAACAGAAAAAAGTAATGTAAGACCTATGTTAACTAATTTGCACTCATAAAATGTCTCTTTGTACTTGTTATGTAAAATATTTTAATGTCAATTATGTATATATTATATTTCGTTTAAAAAAATTTATGTGTATATAAGGAAAAAAAAGTTATAATGGTTAAAATATTTATTTGGTCTTATATATACTCTATAATACAACTTAAACGATGAAAAATTACACATTGTGTTTTGCACTTTTAAATGGATCTATGCTAGTTCTACAGCTTAGATGTGTAAATTTTTTGGTCCGTCCATTAAGTTGACATGTGCTTTAACTAGAAAAAAATAAGGTCAGCTATAATAAAAAAAAACGAATATGTTGTAATTTAATTAGATGTAAAAAAAAATATGTGTATGATGTTTAAACCTTATACTTTTCAAAAATGCTTCAATAGGAGATTTAAATAAACTATTTAAGATCTATGTTAACTAATTTGCACTAATAAAATGTCTTTGTACTTGTTATGTAAAATATTTTAATTCAATTATGTATATATTATATTTCATTTTAAAAAAATTATATATATAATTAAAAAAAATTGTGGTTAAAATATTTATTTAATCCTATATATATTCTATATAGCATTCAAAAATACAACTTAAACAATGAAAAATTACAAATTGTATGTTGCACTCTAGAAAAATTTATACTTGAAGAAATTTAATCTCTCTCGACTCATATTAAATATATATTTTAATTGAATCTATGCTAATATATATTAACTCTTCTTTACAATCCTTCACTCCACATGGGATTCAAATTCACTCCACATGAGATTCTCATAATAAATCTTGATATAAATTTGAAACATCCATCACTAAAATAACAAGCCTATAAATTATTTTCAAAACAAAATTTTAACAATACCTATTACAAAAATTACAAACAACAATCACCATTTCTTTCATACCTTCCCATTTGACATATAATTTCCATATTCTTTTCAATTAACATTTAACATCCTTATAAAGCCAAATCTTGATCAAGATATTTGTATTTACATTATAACAATAATTTTATATAAGTACATACTTGTAATATCTTTTTATATATTTAAATTTAACATAGTTTTGTTTTTTTATATACCACAATTTTTATATTAAATTACTATTTTCAACGTATATAAATATTTATTTATATTTAATTAACATATATTATTATTTATTAAAAATATTATTATTTTTTATTACAATTTATATATAATAATTTTAAGTATTATTAGTACTACAAACATCTCTAAACATATTTACAAACATCTATATTATCTTAAATAACATTTTAAACATGTAAAATTTTTCATATAAAATTTTATAACTTTATGAGTACATATTTGTTGCACCGAGAGGTGTATTCTAAATAAAAATAAAAATAAAAAAATTTACAAAATAAAATCTAAATAATGTCGACTTAAATAATGACTTACATAACCATATAAATAAACAATAAAAATTCATTAAAAATAAATTTTGAGAATATAAATTTAAAATATGATGAAGTTTGGGAAAACTAAAAAAGAGATATGGTTACTAAATTAAAATATAAATAAATGAGAGGCATTGTAAATAAATAAAAATATAAATAAACTAGAGGTATGGTAAATAAATAAAACATCTTTTTATATTTACTCCATAAATCTCTTTATATTTACAAGAACTCAAAAAGGGGTTTTATTTAGGTGAAGCCTATGGGCCAGATAACACGGGACAAATTATTATTAATACCATGGGACAAATACCATATTTATAAAAGAGGTATGGTAAAGAAATAAATATAAAAGAGGTATAAAGAGGTAAGGTAAATAAATAAAAATATATTAAAATATTAATATTATTAAATTTAATAACTTTGGATTAATGCAATATTAAATTTGTTATATTATAATATATCATGATATCTGTATTAACTATATATATATATGGGGGGGAATAACAAAGACATATGATAGAGGTTGAGAAATAGGGTGGGGGTGACAAGGGAGAGATTGAAATAAACTAAAAGAGAGGGGAGAGGAGAAATGAAGAGAGAGAGGGAGAGGAGTGATAGAGGTAGAGAAGGGTAAGAGAGGGAGAGGGAGACATAAAGATGGAGGTGGAAGAGAGAGAAGGAGAGAGAGAGCGATAAGGAGAGAGGATTGGAGGGTAGAGAGAGAGAGAGAGAGAGAGAACGGGGGGAGAGAGAGGTAGGAGAGAAAGGGATAAAGAGGAAGGAGGAGAGGAGGAGGAGAGAGGGAGGGATATAGAGATGGAGTTGGAGGGGGAGAGAGGGAGGGAAGAATAAAGGCATAGAGAGTGATAAGTGGAGAGAGAGGGAGTGACAAGGGAGATATGGAGAGAGAATGTGTATGTTTAGGGGTGAGATAAAGAGACATAGAAGGAGTGATGGAGACAAGGGGGAGAGAAGGAGAGAGAAGGAGAAAGGGAGAAAGAGATATAGATGTAAGGTGAAGAGAAAGAAGAGATATATGGATACACGGAGGGGGGGACATAGAGATTGATAGATATGGAGTGAGAGAGTGTGTGTGTTTGGTGGGGTGAGATAAACAGATAAATAAGGAGAGATGGAGGGATGTGTGTGTGTGTGTGTGTGTGTGTGTTGGGGGGAGAGGGAATAATATATCTTGCACTAGATGCATTGATTTCAGTGTAAATGGTGATTTTTAATCCTATTTGATTCCTTGCACTAGATGCATTTATTTCGATGTAGGTGTTGATTCCTAATGATATTTGATTACTTGGGCTAGATGCATTGGTTTCAACATAGATGATTTCTAATCCTATTTGATTGCTTGCACTAAATGCATTGATTTCAGTGTAGATGGTGAATTGTAATCCTATTAGATTGTTTGCACTAGATGCATTAATTTCAATGTAGATGTTGATTTATAATTATATTTTATTTCTTGCATTAGATGCATTGATTTCAATGTAGATGATTTCTAATCATGTTTGATTGTTTGCACTAAATGCATTGATTTCAGTGTAGATGGTGATTTCTAATCCTATTTGATTGCTTGTACTAGATGCATTGATTTCAGTGTAGATCTTGGTTTCTAACCCTATTTTCTTACTTGCACTAGATGCATTGTTTTTAATGTAGATGTTGATTTCTAATCCTATTTGATTACTTGCATTAGATGCATTGATTTCAGTGTAGATGTTGTTTTATAAGGAGTTGCTATTTGCTTACTCGCACTAGATGCATTGTTTTTAGTGTAGATGTTGATTTCTAATCCTATTTGATTAATTACATTAGATGCATTGATTTCAGTGTGGATGTTGTTTTATAAGGAGTTGTCTATCGCAATAGATGCATTGTTTTTAGTGTAGATGTTTATTTCTAATCCTATTTGATTAATTACATTAGATGCATTGATTTTAGTGTGGATGTTGTTTTATAAGGAGTTGTCTACCGATGCAACAGAATATCCCACACAGTAGTTTTTTGCCATGTTTTATATTCTTATTTGATTTCTTGGATTAGATGTATTGATTTCAGTGTACATTAATTTTAAAGTCATTGGATTGATAGTGTGCATTGATTTCAGTATAAGCATACAAAATTATTGACAATGTAAATTGATTTTTGTGTTATAGTAATTAAACCTATTAATATTGGAGAGTAAGAGAGACAAGGTATGATGTTTACTACAACAACTTGAGCTAAATATTTAAATGGTTTACAATCCAACTTTCATTTTCATATAATCAATATGAAAAGATGACAAAACTAACAATGGGGACAATAAGAATAGTTTAAGATTGATCACAATGAAGACTATTTGTAATTGAGTACATTGTTATTAATCACATTTTCTATCATTCAATATTATTACATTGTCACTTTTCATTCAAAATTTTTATTTCACCATTTTTCATCATTAAAGTTATTTTACAATATTTATCATCTCAACAAACTCAGGTAACTACGTAAATTTAAAATTAATATTAGATGTATTAACATATTATTGATAAATTACCTAAGTAAATTTAAAATTAATATTGGATGTATTTACATATTATTGATAACCACTGAAGCCAGCCTAGATCCATCTTAACTCCGGATCTATCAAGCCAGCCTAGATCCATCTTAACTCCGGATCTATCAAGGGCCAGAGGATCAAATCTCGAGGTGCAAACCTTTCCTCAAATTTTACACTCAAAAAAGATTTGCACCTCCAGAGATTTGATCCTCTTAGCGCTTGATAAATCTGAAATTAAAATAGATCTAAGTTAATTTATTCAAATAAACATAAGCTTGTAAAACTAAACTAAATAACTATAAAATTAAAAAACATATAATTAAATCAAAAATTTAAAAATAAAAACACCATATCTCAACGACAAATAATTAAATCTAAATTTTATAATGAAAAACACTATATCTCATATGTCGAAATTCAAATATATCCAAATTTCATGTCAGCACTAATGATATCTTTATCACATACGCTTTTTGTCCTAGCTTAAATGTCCCATTCCATTTTTATCCCCATCTGATTTTGGTTTGTACTTAGAATATAACGTTAAATAATATGATTTATTATTTTATAATAACTTTTTTTTCTATACAAATGTCTCTGTTTTATTTTAAAACGAATAAACTTATTTTGATGAGATATTCTTTCAAATTTAATTTATATAATATTTTGAATTATGAATTATTAAAATAATTTTTTAAAATAATAGTTCTTTGAAAATAGCTTAATAATAATAATAATTTAATTTTAAGGTCACGATTAAGTTAGACATTAAATTGATGTATAAGACTCTTGGTTTGTGGGACAAGGGACCTACCAGACATCAAATTGATGTATAAGACTCCTTGTTTGTGGGAAAAGGGACCTACCTTCGCGCAGCTATTTTATAGTGCTAAATTATCAAAATAATATTTTTTTTGGAAGAAGTCCATCCCAATGTATTTGATATAAATTAAAATTAGTGAAAAAAAAATGAGATATATAATTTGATTTTAAAAAAGATGTAAATTTTTTGTTTTATTTTGTGATTTTTTATAATAAATTTTAAATATTATTATTTGAAATTGATTAAATAAATTATATAAAATATTAATGAAAAATAAGTAGAGTATTCACTTTTTAATAATAAAAAATTTGGTTAAAATACAAAATATGTTTTGTATTAATTTAAATTATTATTTTTATTTTTTTTGGATTTGTTTAAGTATGCAACTATTTTGTCTAGATAGTGATTTTCTTGTGGCAATTGGTTATATTTTTCAGTTTGGGCTCTCTTAACTGAAAGCAGTTTGGGCTTTCTTGACAATAGCAAAGCAAAAAAACATTAAAAACATTCTAATCCTCATAGATTCAAAATGTGTAATTGATTAGTTGACAGGGTTGACAGTTAGAAGTATTATATCTGACTGTTTGGAACAGATTAAAAAAATAAAAAGCAACTTTTAAAAGATCAGATTTCAACATATTTTGATTCAATTTAATAAATCTATTGATAAGTTATCAAAAAGTACCTTATTATTGGATTTTGAGTAGGAGTTATTTATAGATGAAGTAAAAAAAATTTCAAAAAATCAATTAGTTGAAGTGTTTGAATTGCATTTTTTATAATAAAAATAAAGGAGTTGTCTACCGAGGCCGCGTTTTGGCCCGAACGGCAGAAATCTGCCGGAATCTGGTCAACTAAATTTTTAAAAATCAGGTAGTTACAGTGCTTGGAATCCATTTTTGATAGTGGAAATGGATTCAGCACTATCAAAAACCCCTGCGGCACTCAAAATACTAATGTTTAACAACTGTAAACAAGATTCTGGGCAAATCTTTGCCG
Organism: Pinus albicaulis; assembly: GCA_034641835.2. Taxonomy (NCBI): domain Eukaryota; kingdom Viridiplantae; phylum Streptophyta; class Pinopsida; order Pinales; family Pinaceae; genus Pinus; species Pinus albicaulis. The sequence goes on along the minus strand of CM076577.1, from coordinate 1,305,118,276 downwards.
GATTTTCTGAAAATTGTTACTGGATTCTGGGTCAAAACGTGGCCTCAATAGACTACCCGAAAAATAAATTCAGCATTATCAAAAACCCTAAAAACAACTAAAACACTGAAATTTAACAAGTATAACCTAAATTTTTAAAATTACCAAAATTTCTAAATTATTAGAATCACCATTTTATCCATTTTATTCCATACGCATAGACCTTTTGAATTAATCACATCTTTCAGCAAGACAATGGGCAGACACAACTTTCCGTTTTTCTGGATAAAAAGAAGTCATAGTAAGAGAACTGAATATTATTGGAAATGCAGGCTCCAGGTTATGAACCACTATGTATTTCAACTGCAATGCATTTTTGAAAACTGATGTAATATGCTCTCTAAAGTCGGACAGGTTTTGTAGTTTATGCATAATTTAGGGTCAATTTTATGACCATATTAGATTAGTTGTAGTTTTTTCTATCGACTCTCTCAAACAGAACTGATTTTGTATAGAGATGTACAAAATACCATGCTACTCCCAGTCAAACAGAACTGAATTTGTATAGAGATGTACACATGCTACTCCCAGTATGGCATAAAAAAATTCTTATGAATAACAAAATTAAAAAATTAAAAATTGTATGTTCACTGAAAAAAACACCTTTGAAAATTTTTATGTGAATATTAAAATATTATGAGGGCAGTTGGAGGTGGGATTATTTGACATGGTAGTTGTATTGATTAAGAGGCCAACAAAATTTGGTAGTTTGGTATATCTACATTTAAATTTGGATGAAATTGTATAATTAAAAAATCTTGTTATATGTTTTTTTAATATATATATATATATATATATATATATTAATTTACATAAAAATTATTTTTGTAATTAATGATAATAATGATAACAATTTAAAATAAATTAATAATTTTATTTTTTTATATTTTGATTTTAGCAATGTGAGATGTATCATAAGTTGTTAGTCTTAACGGTAATCATCAATCAAAGGTTGAGTTTTATCTTAAAAGAAGTTGTAGTATTTGTGTACTTTTTGTTGTTTTTGGTCTCAGTTGATCAAAGATTACATCAAGCTTGACCTATGGCCGCTTGAGAAACATCTATCCAGGGGCATCTAAGCTTTCAAAATCACCCAGGGATCACACCCGGCCCGGTTCACACCAACCCTTAACATGATTGGATTTATTCCCTCAGAGTTTCGAATACGTGACCTTCACATGACGTAGTGACTTAATATTAAACCCTATCACACTTAGGTGGGCCATAGTATTTCTGCCTTTTTAATTAAATTGATTAATAAAAAAATCATATAACCATGTCTCAATCAAAATACACAGGTTTCCCCGAATGCAGGTGTTTAAGGGGCTCTGTACGTCGGCGCGTGGACAGACATGGTGGGATGGTGTGTGGACTTGTGCCACCGCCACCCATCTCAGCGCGCGTCCTCGCATTAATAATCCTGCAAACGAATTCATTGCTACCTTAACGCAGCTCTTCCTCCCAAGCCAGCTCGCCAGCATTTCTAACATGGCGCCTCATTCTCAATTCATTTCTGTAACTCCTCTGCGTGCAAGTTGTTCCAATGTGGTAGCAAAACCTTGTTCTCGGTCTGGTACTGGGAAGAGATGTGCTCTTGTGTGCTGCATTGAGCTGACGCCCGTTATTCACTTCACTCACAGCCCTTTCTGCAATTTCTGGTCCAATTCGCATATTGACTGTGATTCAGCTCCTCTTGTTGATTCTCCCCTGCATTCTCCTGAGGCTAGTGCTTCCCACCTCTGCTCAGCCGACTCGCACTTTGCCTTGACAGCCAGTTGCACTATGCCTAGACTCCGTCATCGTTTGAGGTCCAGAAGAGGCGCAAGTCGTGGGCAGATTGCCCGACATTCTTCTTCCTTCATCTCGGGCTCGACCTCTCATTCCTCAGAGTTCCTCTCTGGTCGCTATCCTGCCACTAGGAGTGGAAGAGGCCAGAGGTCTGCGCAATTCACATTTTCCCGGGGCTCCCCCCAAACCCCTCTTTCTCCTTCTCCCCCCCAGTTCAATCCCATAGTGCTCAGCTCCGCATTCCCTGCGCTCACTGTCACTCCACCATGATTGCCAATATCACCTTAGATATACGTGAAGACTCCGAGCATGAGAACGACCAGGCTTTGGGTGCGCCTAAGGAGAAGATCATTAGAGCTTTACATTCCACTCCTCCTTCCAACAGCCTGAAGCGTGAGGAGCTTTGCAGCGGCGAGATTCCAGGCAAAAGCAGCCCTGTCGGCCTGAGCAATTCGAAGTGTGGGGGTTCTGCAGGCAACGATGAACTCCAGGAGAAGGATGAAGACCCCCATGACTATGGATGCCGCATCATCGAAGAAACGCCAACCGACTCTCATGACTCCTGATCGCGTCCCCACCTTCAGGTTTTTTTTGTCTCATAATCGTTTGTCTGGGTTTGATTATTTGCGCCTTGGTTCTATCGATTTACCTACCCATATATTTGTTTCTATGTCAAATAGCCAGTTTCCCCTGCGTGGGCGGCTTTCAACTGTTTGTATGACTCTGAACAGGGTAATAGGTCTATTTTTTGAAAATTTTTGGTTAGCCATCAGCTTTTTAATTGACAGATTGCTGCTTCATTGGGCAAGATCTTCGGAGGCTGAGACCTCTCTGTAATTTTTGTATCAATAATAGGAGTAGACCAATTCAGAAAAAAAAAAAAAAAAAATACACAGGTTTCCAGAAGGTCTCAATCTCATATGAGCATGAGTTGTGTTTTTTGAACATGTGGTATTAACCAACATAGATCCATTTAAGTACGGATCTAACATGAGTAGAGAGGGATAAAATTTCTTCACTTGCAAGCTTCTTTAGAGTGCAAAATACAATGTGTAATTTTTCATTGTTTAAAATGTATTTTTAAATGCTATATAAAGTATATATTTAAGACCAAATAAACATTATAATCATAAAAATTTATTTTTCCATGATATATACATTTATTTTTAAATGATATATAATATATACTTAATTGACATTAAAATATTTTATATAACATTTACAAAAATTTATTTTTTCATGATATATACATAAAAAAAAATTTAAATGATATATAATATATACATAATTGATGTTAAAATATTTTACATAACACGTACAAAGAAACATTTTATCAACTCAAATTAGTTAACATAAATTTTTAATAGTTTATTTAAATCTCCTATTGAAATATTTTTGAAAAGTATAAGGTTTAAACATTTTGCTCACATTTTTTTATGGCTAATTACTTTACAACATATTAAATTTTCTTTTACTATAGCCCATATTATTTTTCTATTTAGAGCACGTGTCAACTCTGAAAGGACGGACAAACTTACATATACTAGGTTGTAGAATGAGTCTCTCAACTCAAAAAGCCATGGTATTATAACAAAGTCTATTTATATGTTAAAGATCTCCATAGCAAAATAAACATGAATCTACATAATTAAAATTTTTGTTACATGATTTATTTTTAAATGTATATATTTAACTCATATTAATTTTTTTTAATTAATAATTATAATAATAATAATATTTAAAAATAAAATATTTAATTAATTTTTTTAATAATATAAGATGTATTATAAAATAAATGTATATATACTTATTTAAATTTACTAATTATTTAATTTATATAATTAAATTAATAAGTTTACTTTTAAATAAAAATTTTAATATATAAATATTAAATTTAATAAAACAAGTTTTTATATATTTTTTATTTTTATTATTATTTTTTAATAAAAAATTTAAGCATAATCATTATTTCCAATTTGACCAATAACATCTACACTCTTTTCCATTTAACCTATCAAACATTGATACATACTTAAACTTAAGTATTGCTAACATATTTGTATTTATTGCTAAGATATTTGTATTTAGGTTATAATAATAGTTTTATGTAAGTATTATATTTGTAATATTTGTATGTATATTTAAATTTAATAAATTTTTGTTTATTTTTTATATAATAATATATATCAAATTTGTAAATTATTTTTGTTTGGCTAAAAGTTTATTTTTCTTGAAAGCAAGGAAATAGATTAATGACCTAAGACTCAAAGGTATTTGGCAAAAGTGAAAGCATGCTCCCTTACACCCACCAACAAATTACAAGTGCCATAATTTTCCTTAGAATAAAAATAATTAGTCAACCTACATTCACTAATAATAATCAATAATAATTATCTATAACGACTATTTTCCTATACAAATATCCAAGCTTTATTATACACGAATAGGCTTATTTAGGCGTGATATTCTTTATAACTTAATTCATATAAAATATAATATTTTGAATTGTCACTCATTAAAATAATCTCTCAATTCTCGAAGTAGTCAAGTTATCAAATTGTCACTCATTAAAATAATCTCTAAAATGATATTCTCGAAGTAGTCTAGTTATCAAACTCATAGTTATCTCGAAGGAGTCTGGTTTTGCCACTTAACTTTTTAGGGAAGTAGTCAAGTTTTGCCACTTGACTTTTCATAGCTTTTATGAAAGACTTTAAGGTTCTCAGTTTTAAGATTTTTCTCTTTAATATGGATGATAGTTCTATTTCTCACCAAGTGTTTTGCAAGAAACTCACACATGATAGTATCTTCATGTTGGTTCTCATCATTTCCTACCCAGAAATTTGGTGTTCTTTGCACTCTTGCTACTCATGCTTTGAGAAATTTTATGACAACCACTTAGAGTTAGAGAAATCACATCTTCTTGATGTCTTTGAAAATAATGGATATAGTAGAACTAAGGGCCTTAAAGCCTTTCAAAAATCCTATAAGGGTTAAGTGGAAAAAATGCTCGCATGGACCCTACTCCAAGGTTAATTTCTCATTTATCCAAGGGACCACAGACATGATTGCCTATCCTTAGAAGGAATAATGTCTCCTCTTTGTTCAAACTTCTCTGTACCATTAGAAATTCTCTCGGGTCTGTCAAGGAGCCTCTCAACCCTAAAGAAAAGAAATGGGTTTACCTAGTTCCTTGTTCCTGTGGTATTCCCTATATTGTAGAAATAGGTCGATCCATTAAGCAAAGAATCCAGGAGCATGTTGCATACATTAGACATAATCGTTCCCACGCATTAGCTCTAGCAGAACCTGCAGAAAAATCATGTCACCATGTTTGTGTCAAGGACTCCAAATTCATTGCTAAGGTTGATCATTTCCACCATAGGAAGCTTAGAGAGGCTATTGAGATTGAGAGGCATGCTAGGAATCTCAACATGGATGATGGTTGGAAATTGAGTAAGAGTTGGACTCCCGCTCTCTCAATGTGATTCCTTCCCCTCTCGCTTGGATTCTTATTGTGTTAGGTCTTTTAGTTTATTTCATGGTTTTATTTCCCTTCTATTTTTCTATTTCTTATTTTCTTCCTTATTTTATTAAAATTCCCCTGGCAATTTCTTTGGTTTTTATTAATTTTCTTAAACCTACATCTTTATTATTATAATATTTTCATTATTATTTTGATCTTATTCTAACCCCTTTATCCTTATTCTTTACATTAATTTATTTGGTTAAAATATATATGTATTCCTAATAACTCATACCTTTTAAAGATTCTTAAAATTTAAGAAAGAATATATGATATTGATAATAAAAAAATTTAATCATTTTCATTATTATTATTTTTTTTTCTAAGTTAAACTGATCTATTAACAAGTGGGTAAAATTACATCGAGACCGAAGTCAGTGACTACTGCCTTGGAGGCAGAAAATTCAGGAAAAAACAGAGTAGTAGACTGTCGAAACCCACGCAGGGGTGCAGAGCTATATTTTTCCAGGAGATACTTTGACCCAGAAGAAACAAAAGAGGGCCATAAAACATCATAGCTTCCAGAACAGAAAAAAACCCAGAAGGTTGGGTGATAGAAACAGAAAAAAAGACCAAGCAACGAACCCATTAGTCTTCCGGAGTCTCCTCCACAATCCTACACCAGCCGGTGGTGTGCATGTCAGGAGCAGGCCCGTCGTGAGAAGCCGGGGCTCCAAGTTCCGCAGAGAGCATTTCTTCATCCAGAGCAGAATCAACAGGGCAAGACGGAGGTTGCGCCGGGAAACTGCCACCGCCCAGATTGAAATTCGAGAACTGGGTGTCAGGAGCAGCTACATTCGCCTCAGGAACGGCCGACTGCGAGCTGGTCTCCCCTTGCACGCTGTCTTCAAGAAAAACCACCGAGAGAATGGCAGTAATCCGAGGGCGGTTGAGATTACTGTTGAAGGTGAACCGAGCAGTACCAGTTGTTGGAGCATAGGATGCTGGAGGGCGATGCGAATGGGGACCCCAGAATAGGCGAAAATCATGAGAGCGCCCCCGACCGCTACGAGTTCTGGGGTAGTGGCTCGGGCCTTCACCAAAGGAGGAAGAGTTCGGAGAAGGGCTGGACAGAGTATGAGAGGGATGGCTCCGAGAGCTTCCTCTTCTGCTCCTCAAACGGTGTCGAATCCTCGGCATAGTGAGCTGGAGCGGAGTCCAGAATGCATCAAAGACAGCAGTAAAAGCCAGCGAAGGGTGGCCCGAGCTCGGCTGAGGACGCAGCAGCCGCTTAACGTTCCCAGGAGAATGATCCTTCCTCTTCATAAAATGCAACGAGCACTGATAGACCCTCTCCCAACTGTGGATGCAACGACTAACGACACCAAAACAATTCTGAAGGAAATCCGATAGCAGGTGATATTTAACCTGTTGCGTGCGGTAACCACCCACCTTGCAACAGGCCTCCACATGCGCCAAGGCCGTCCTTCCCATACCAAGCCGATCAGTTTTCTTAACTGCACCCATGGTGAGAATCCCGCCGGAGCATGCGGAGGAATGGTTCGTCACAGTCGAATTCGAGCGAGAGCAGAGGTTTGCAGTGCCCATGGCGTTGGAAGGAGGGGAGAATAAATGAAACCATCCGTTGCGCAGTTGTCCATTTAACACCTCGTACCAGTGGGGCAGATGTCGGCAAGGCATGCCACCTCTCCGTCCCATCCCATTAACACGCCCTTGAAACACCCGCATCCAGGGGGTTAGCATCCCTTTGGATAAGAGAGTTACATTCTTGTTTGTGAGCATGATTCTGAATAATATCCAGGCTGCCTGAGATAAGAGCTTGGTCATGATTAACTCCTATATTGGCAAGGAGGTCAGCAACCTTATTGCCTTCACGTTTTACATGATGGAAGATGATGGCACGATTGGTATGAAGCCAATGTTCAATTGCTTCCAATCGAGCTTCCAATCTCCAGCTGTTTGCAGTTTTATGCGCACGGGTCCTATTGAGGAGTTGGTTGGCCATGCCTATGAGGATTTGGGAATCCCCTTCAACTTCCAAAGGATGGAATCCGTAAAGCTGCGAGAGGAGGAGACCCTGCCAAAGACCTTCTAGTTCGGCAGAATTGTTCGTGTCCCAACCAATGTTGCCATAAAATAGAAGCAAAGAATCGCCCTTATGGTTTCTGATTATACCTCCAAAACCAGCTGATCCGGGGTTGCCTTTGGAGGCGCCATCGAAATCATTTTCATTATTATTATAATAACTCTTTATTTATAAATAAATTTCTTTTGAACATATTTTGGTATTATTTAAGAATGATTTATTGAAAATAACCTATTTAATAAATATTTCCTAAGAATCGATTTGAATTTTATTCCCTTAATAACTAATTAACTAATTACCTAATTCACTAATAGCTATTTTTTAACGACTATATGAGTGCAATGATGCAGCCATACTATTTATTAATGAAGATCGATTAACTTTTTCACCTTGTCCTGAGGATAAACCACATTAGTTGATTAGAAACGTCAACCAAATCCTAATGACGTGATTCATGACAGCAACAAAAGAGAAAAAACATAATAGATATCACATAGCTATGTTACATTCTGCTGCATAGGTCATTTTAAAATCCAACCCATCGTCGCCAACATTTCTCCTTCAAAAATTGTTTTTCTCTTCAATCTCGTAATTCTACGACGATAATTATTTTTTCCTAATGGAGAGTAAAGTCAGAATGAGTAAAAATTAAAATGAAGAGGATAAAAAAACTAATGACATTTGTACTTTTATTAAATATTGTGCATGACACATTGAAATATTGGTTATAAACAATTTTTCTATTGTGACCATTGGAAGGAAATTCAACATGGGTCATCACAAAATGATATATCAATCCACACTAAAGCTTAAAGATTTTTTTTGGAAGGTACAAACTTCAAAATTACATTTCTAATGACTATATGTGAAAGCATGTGTTATTGTCATTATTGACTAGATGTCATTGAATGTGTTATTGTAAGCATATTTCCATGTTCAAGTTATACTCTACTGTATCATCATTGAATTGTCCATAACAACTGAAATTCTACCCCTCTGAACTATGTGTTCATCATTTCAATTTCATGGTAGGCTATATATCTCTATTTCTCATGGGGAAGAAGCTTAGAAAATTGAATTATGTAGATTTGTAAATGTTTATGGTTATGAAATGTTCTCAGAGATGAGATATAATTTTGTTGGACTATGCCTCTCTTCTACTTTTGAATTTCCATAATAAGCCTTAGTTATATGTGTTGTAAATGCCTTTTGGTTGTAATAATACCATAACAACCATAAGGTTTGTTAGTTCTTACTCATGGAAATTTTTGTTTGTGCAGTTTCTAAGAGCTAATTCCTTTGAATGTTGGTAATATTATTGGTGTTAAAGGATAATAGCCCCATATCCAAGTGGGAAGATATCATTCATAGAACATCGAGTATCCAGCGTCTCGGGGAGATCAGGATCAACCTTGCTAGAAGATTTAATTGATTTAGAAGTACAAGACTTAAAATTTGGTGTCAATTTAAAGAGGAGCTACAAGAGTTCTAGAAGAATTGGAATGGAATGGTTGGAGTCTTTTTAGGATGTCTCAACTTTTAAAATGGATAGTTTCCTTTACAAACATTAATTATACAACAGAAGGTTTGACTATAATAATTGGTTTACTTGGTCCAGTTATCATTATGGTTAGGATGTGGCTCATGCACATTTGGGTTGAATTGACTATAATGTTGGCTCTTAAAATAAGGAAATATCTTCTCATTGACTACTTATTTTTCTTATATTCATTATATTGCCTTGTAATCTTCATTTCATGCTAGAAGGTCTTGTAATTTCCATCGCTTGTTCTAGTTATCATCACTGGCCAAATCCAACACATAGCTTTCGAGACTCTTAGATACTCGAATCCAGCCTCAACATTTGAGACACTTGATGTTTCGGTAAGGCAACTACAATAAAATGTTGTGGATGGTTGAACCAATGAAAAATGAAATTGAAAGGGAATGTTCACCCATAGTAAGACATGAATATTGGAAGGTCAGGACAAGCTACACCTATTCAGTGCAAAAGAAACAATATATGGTTTTTAAAATGAATAATTTTTACATTCTCATGGTTCCCTAATGCACTAGAATATCAAGAAAAACAAATTAAATAAATAAATAAATTAAAATATAAAAAAAAAATTAAAAAAATAAATAAAATTAAAAAAATAATAATAAAAATAAAAATATAAAACTAAAAATATAAAATAAAATAAAATAAATAAATAAAATTAAAATCAAAAATTAAAATAAAATGATAGGCATATCACAAGTAGGTTAGGGTTATATATCCCACACAGGTGTTGGGGTACTGGTATGTAGGGAATTGTCCTATTGCATGTTCCTCTTGAGTCTCATTGGCTAGTTTTTAAAATAGTCTATTGTGACAGATTGTAGGAATGCAATGCCTTTGAATCTCGGTAGTAAGGAGATCCCATTGAGTGCATCTTGAATAGCATGTCTGAAGGAAAAATAGAAGCCCGACTGCTTGGATTTAATTTCTTAACACTTGTGACTACCCACTGCCTCATATTTCATAATGTAGACACTTGGTCTTAAAAAGAATTGACCAGAGGATATAATGATGGCATCTGTATTTGGTAGCACATTCACCCACTCTGGCACTAAAACAACAAAATAAAGCTTGATTACTCCTTAAGGGACACCCTTAAACTCTGCCTCTATTTGTTTTACTAGATATGGTGACCAAAGTACCATCAATGTAAAGTTATATGATGCAAAATATCAATGCACATTTATATTAGCTTCATCTTTATATATTGTTTTAGGATGTTCTACATGCACATACTGAATACATTTTCAATTGGACATCAAAACCAAGAAAACCATATGAATATAAATACAACAACCTTCCTATTTTTTAATGGTTTGTTTTGATGTTCAACCATACATGAGAAAGCATACACAATAGAGATAGCATATGATTACGATTTTCCTCTTCTTAGTATATGCAATAATTATTCTAAGGGAGTCCCTAAAAAACAAAATAAACACAGCAAAAAGTGTGAGAGATTTAATAATCACTTCCACAACCATATATGTGATCAAATCTGTTAATAGATTCACCCACTAGGGTGGAAAAACCATTTCTGGTCCAAACCAACAACATGGAATTGCCAAATGGCATACGAAACCACACCAGAAACTGCACCATTTCACCAAAAACTGCAAGCCATAAAAATAAGTAACAATAGACCTCACTATTGAAATCCAAACAATAAGTAGAAATAGGCCCTATAGACTGAATTCATTTAAACTACGGGTTCAAGGATAGCTTGTAAACTTTCACTATTATGTTTATTTGAAGAAAATTGTAATTATTAAGTTTTGGACTTTTCTTAGCGTGGAAATCATTACGTAAATATTTTCAAACTCATGGCATAGCTCAGATAAATTCAGTACTACTAGTTACATGGAAAACCAAAGACAATTCTGAATTGACCCAGATGAGGACAATGATGCAAAACTCTCTACAAATACCATTTCAAGGGAATCAACACATTGAGCCAAGTCACGATAAACAAACCTATTCATGTCCTCACAATCACATGGTTGTTCTAATCGATTTCCAATAGTTACATTATTAGAATGGATTTCATCCTTATGCTTTAGTGTTGATGTTGCACTAGAAGGATTCTCTACAGGGCCTACTTGGTCATGGTTAAAATGTGCAGTAGCGTATTTTTAGGGTACCACACTCCCAATACTTAAATTTGGGACAATTGCTACAACTGCATGCACAATTCACATATTTTGGTGATAATTCATTCAAGATGTTGTATGCATAACCATAAGACAAACTTGCTACTTCAAGCACAATGATGAAAGACAAATATTCCCAAATCTTGGCTGGATGATCAACAAATCTAGAGATGTAGTGAGAGCATGGTCATGTTGATGAGAAAATAGAGATGGAGTTGATGATTTGAAGTTTAGTGTGGGAGTCAGTGTGTGATAACACCAGTGGTGTGTGAACACCCTAAGGTTTTTTATGAAAGGTAGGTGTATTTTTCTAGGAATGTTTAAGACTTTTTGCTGAGGCATACATGTTATGTATGAGCATGAATTGTTGTAAAGACTTAATACTTTGATCAGAAATACATTCACTGCAATGGTTTATGGTCATCATGTTGTGGAATAAACCACTTCTATAGGTACTAGGGTGGCAAGTGTATTGGTATCCTAGCTTAAGGGGGCTAATGTGAGATCTCATGTGAGATGGTTAATGAATGATCCAGACCAAGTTAATCCCCTCGATTCAATTTTAAGGTTTGGATTCTAGTGTGGTTTAGGTAAACTCAACTCAGTCAAGTTACAAGAGGATTTCAAGCTCTGGGTTTATGAGAACTCATGGTTTTCCCCATGGTATTCATCTATAATGTAACCTATTTAATCCATGATTTATAATTATTTATAATTATTGAGAGGGATCAAATCTCTTGAGTTGTAAAACTTGATGATAATGCTTACATAGTAAATTTAGAGTTAGTTTGGGATTGTGTTGAGAGAATATCTCAACTTCTTTATTCATCTTTAGAATTTGTTGGATCTCAATCCAACTATATATTTGTATAATATTTGTTAATGAATGCAACGTGAAAAATATGTTTTGTATGCATATATTTGCTTCTCTATTTTTCTTGTTGGTATCGGAGCCTATTCTGGCCTAATTCCCTTATGGGAATGCTAGGGAGATGATACATCCTTGAGTGTTAATATTTCTATACATAGATTATGTAGAAATTTTAATAATTTGCTGAATTATTCACCGAGATTATCCTGGTCACATACTATTTTAGCTTCATACATAACACATAATCTCTTCTACGCATTAATCATCACATGCGGAAATAAAAACAACAACCGGTATTGAAAACATTCACATGCACACATAGAAATTCAACACATATAACACAATATGTATATCGGGGAAAGCTTACAGCTGAAAACCCCCTACTGTCTGTATATTATAATGAAAGAATCATGTAACAATCTCAGTACAATACTCCTCACAAGTACTCAGTACTGTCTCCAAAAGTTACACACAAACTAGCTCAGTTTTGAACAAGTCACGGGTTCAAAACTCCTCCACTGTTTGCCTTCCTCTACTGCGCAATCCAAGATGAGAGAATGAATTGAATGAATTCGAATTCCCTTGGCTTTAACTGCGCAATCCTCATTGGCAATCTCCTCCAATGATTTTTCAAATCTCATGCACACTATAGTCACAACTGATAGTAGACTCCACCCTTTCACCCACCTCTAACACTGGTCTCCACTGAACTGTCCATGCATTGCAGTTAACCGATGTGTTCTTTAGTTGATTTATGAGTTAATAATTAGTGAATTAATTAATAATTAATTCACACCACTCATCACTAGTGTATTTTTCAGTTAGACTAAATACAACTAGTTCAACTAAGTTAAACAGAACACAACTCCACCAACTCTCTCATCAACTCCACCAAACTCTGCCACATGAGTTCTAACTGAAGTCAACCATGCAATAGCTCAACTAACCCATAGGAAATTCAAATTTCCTTCTGCCAGCTACATGTGCCACATCTGTAGCTCGAACTAAAGTGCTCCAAGAGGATAAGATAATGTTTATAGTCCAAATATTATTAAGGGCTAATAATATTTGACTGTTCTATTTTTAGACAGGCAGTCTAAAAATAGACTTCGACCTGTATGTCTAAAAATATATGTCCATCTATTTTTACAAACTTGACCAATCATCCAAGAATAGCATCCCGCAACTCCTAGACCATGCTCCATATGTCTAAAAATAGACTTTTCGACAAAAATCACATGTGTGGTCCCCACCTAGTTTAGGTGATCACTTTCCAACTAGGATCATGAAAGATGTTTCAGGAGGCCTCCTTCACTGTTTCTTGTTGCCATTTTCAACACTCCCTCTCAACAAGAAAGGACTGTCATTGCATGCGACATGCAACTCCATGCATTCGCCCTGCAACCTTCACAAGCGCCATGCAACTCCATGCATGCGACATGCAACTCCATGCATTCGCCATGCACCCTTTGCATGCACCATGCAAACTCATGCATGCACCATGCAACTCCATGCATGCGCCATGCACCCTTTGCATGCAACATCTCCGAAACTGAATAGGCTCCAAACAACTCAATCAGTCTGATGCATCTATCATCAAAGTCTTCGACCTCTGCTTAGCTATTGCACATGTCATCAGGAACCACTGCACTGTTGAACTCTTGCACCCATGCACTCTTGCACTTGCTGTCAACTTTGATCCGCGCTCCAGTATCCGACACTGTCACTTTGATCTGCCTGCATAGATCCAACTAATCATGGTACTGCTGCACTGTGGGCACCTCGTAGTCAGGTTCAATTCATGAGATCCACACCATCTCATGAATCCTGCCCAGAAATCTCCTCTTGGGATTATTCATGCATGTCGCCCCACCTCACACCTGGTGGTATAGCTGCATGCACTCCCTCTGCCCATCTGGCACGAAATTTCTCTGCATGAGTGGTCTCTCCCACTCCATGATCCTCTTGTGGCTGCTCCACACCCCGAGGTTCACTTTCACCTGCATGCAAAACTTGCTCCCTCTCAAGCTTCAGTTGCATGTCTTTCTCCCGCTTCCCAACAATAGGAAGCTCCGTAGACATCCCATCTACTTCAAGTCTGTAGAGATTCTTTGCTCGAATCCCAACCTTCTTGACTTGTCCCGTTTCCTTGTGCCGAAGGAAAACTTTTCCTTCTCTAAAGACAACTTCATACCCTTTATCCTCTAACATTGCGACTGAGATCAGATTCTTTGTTAGACCTGGTACATGCAATACATCTTGTAAAAGAATGATTTTACCTGACTCCCTCTGAAAGGTTATGGTACCAATGCCAGTCGCATTGTATCGTCCACCGTCGCCCAACTCAACATGCATCTGGAGACCTTTCTCCACCAAGTCACTGAAAAGATTTGCATCTCCCGTCATGTGAAAGGAAGCGCCACTATCAAAATACCACCCCGATCCCAATGCACTAGACACCATGCATGCGATCAATGAGAATTCCAGCTCAAATTGCGAGGCAAGAGCCTCACCAGCTGCAGCTCCAGCAGCCTGCTTGTTCTTCTTCTTTTGTGGACAATTCGTGGCATAATGTCCATGATCGTGACAGTGAAAACACTTCACTTTGGACATGTCACGCGTTTTACCATCCGCACCAGATTGAGAAGCAATATTCTTGCCCTTCCCCTTCCTTGCTTTGGCAGCCAAAGCGCAATCTTCTTCATCAGATGCCTTTGATGAAGATCCATCCCTGGTACTCCGCCTTATCTCCTCTTGCACAAGATCAGACCACAGTCTTTCCCATCCTAGCAATTTCTCCCGACCATTGACACTGTCCTGATATGCATGCCAACTTTTTGGAAGCCCAAGGAGAGCCAAGCTCACCAATTCATCATCCTCCACACTAACTCCTACACTCCCAAGTTCATCCCTATAGTGGACAAACTTTGTCAAGTATACTGGAATAGTGTCATTCTTCTCCATCTTTATTTTCCTGAGTTTATCCTTGAGCGCCAACTTCCTCTGGTCGCTCTTGCTTTGGAATAAATCTGTCAAGGCTTTCCACATCAAAAATGGAGAAGCCTTACCATGCAGGCTGGATACAATGTGATCCTTCACACCCTCCAACAGAATCCTTCGACACCTTGCTGTCTTCTTTTGCCATGCATCCAGTGCGGCAGCATCGCTAGAAGCAGGCTTTTGGACTTCAGAATATATGAACTCCTTCAGACCGTTATCATCTAACACCGCCTCCATCCTATCTCTCCATGCAATATAATTCGAGCTGCCTTCAAGAGCATACTCCAATCGCAATCCTTGATAAGACATTTTGACTTCGACACCAAGAAAACACTGCTGCAAATTCAAATTCCACCAGCTCAAAACTCAACCGCTTCTGATCTGTGAGAAAAAAGTATTTCTAGCATAGAGATCGACTGTAGGGGCGTTTACTGGATATATCACCTTTCAAAGAAAGGATGGATCCAGAGGCTACCTGGCCCGTTACAGACTCTGTCTACCGAAATAAATTGTAATCACTGTAATAGATCCCGATGATCAATTTCGCTCTGATACCATGTAGAAATTTGAATAATTTGCTGAATTATTCACCGATATTATCCTGGTCACATACTATTTGAGCTTCATACATAACACATAATCTCTTCTACGCATTAATCATCACATGCGGAAATAAAAACAACAAGCGGTATTGAAAACATCACATGCGCACATAGAAATTCAACACATATAACACAGTATGTATACTGGGGAAAGCTTACAGCTGAAAACCCCCTACTGTCTGTATATTATAACGAAGAAGAATCATGTAACAATATCATTACAATACTCCTCACAAGTACTCAATACTGTCTCCAAAAGTTACACACAAACTAGCTCATTTTTGAACAAGTCATGGGTTCAAAACTCCTCAACTGTTTGCCTGCCTCTACTGCGCAATCCAAGATGAGAGAATGAATTTGAATTCCCTTGGATTTAATTGCGCAATCCTCATTGGAAATCTCCTCCAATGATTGTGCAAATTTCATGCACACTATAGTCACAACTGATAGTAGACTCCACCCTTTCTCCTACCTCTTCCACTGGTCTTCACTGAACTGTACATGCACTGAGTTAACTGATGTGTTCTTTAATTGATTTATGAGTTAATAATTAGTGAATTAAATAATATTTAATTCATACCACTCATCTCTAGTGTATTAGTCAGTTTAACTAAATACAACTAGTTCAACTAAGTTAAACCGAACACAACTCCATCAACTGTCTCATCAACTCCACCAAACTCTGCCACATGAGTTCTAACTGAAGTCAAACATGCAATAGCTCAACTAACCCATAGGAAATTTGAATTTCCTTCTGTCAGCTGCATGTGCCACATCTGTAGCTCGAACTGAAGTGCTCCAAGAGGATAAGATAAAGTTTATAGTCCAAATATTATTAAGGGCTAATAATATTTGACCGTTCTATTTTTAGACAGGCAGTCTAAAAATAGACTTCGACCTGTATGTCTAAAAATAGATGTCCATCTATTTTTACCAACTTGACCAATCATCCAAGAATAGCATCTCGCAACTCCTAGACCATGCTCCATATGTCTAAAAATAGACTTTTCGACAAAAATCACATGTGTGGTCCCCACCTAGTTTAGGTGATCACTCTCCAACTAGGATCAGGAAAGATGTTTCAGGAGGCCTCCTTCACTGTTTCTTGTTGCCATTTTCAACAGATTACAATAACAATACTGTGTGGTTTAGTTTGTGTGTGCATGAAGTCGGAGCTTCTGTGTGAGCTTTATTTCCCCGATCAACTTTCGGAAAACATTGAATATGTGGACGGAATATGCATGACGTGGATCAGGTTACAACATTGTGAATCCTATGTTGTTGTATTATCTGAATACCTTCCTACCTACATTATGTGAAGGCCTATGTGGAAATATTATGCATCGCGGCCTCTCCAACTTTATTGGCTTGTTTATTAACAGTGGATTGCAGACTTCGAGCATCAGTGGGTCGTTGGCACTTTTTTAGAAGAGGGTGTTGTTCTTGACGGAGACAGATGAAAGGTCATGGATTCGAGGAGCATGATGGTTCGAACGGGGTGATGTGAGGGCCTTAAATACTCCAAGGTGGTAGCTTATGCTTTCGATGTCACAGAGCGATTGAAAGGAACAACATCTTGGCAACTTCGTTTTTTGAACTGTTGCAGTAGGTCGATGGTGGTTCCCTCATCCCATCAAGAGGTTGTGAATCTATTGTCAGTCGACCAGAACATTGTTGCATTGTTAGATTCGACCCTTGTTTTTTAACATGGGAATCCTCCTAACCTTCCAACATCCAATTCAATGAGAAACTACCGAATCTGATCCATATAAGAACTCTACACCTTCAATTCAGCTATCTTCACCATCTCAAACTACACATCTGCATGCATGGATCTGCCCTCTTCAAAGCTCCAATCTTGGTCACCGCTCCAACATTTTACAAACCAGCATTCGATGCCTTTAGGAGGTGGGGATTCAAGGAGTTTTATTTCAATTTAAAAAAAATGATATACACGGTGAGAACCACCTAAGTGCACAATGTCGATTACTTATTTATTCAATCTAGCATGTTGGTGATGTTGGATGCAATGCGCCAAGCATAATTTGGTTCAAACTGCAAATGCATGCCTTTCTATCGATCTTCGTATAAGCAGACTTCATATGAACCTGCTTATGGATAAGCAAATTAGCTGGGTTCTGGAAATTTGCGCACAAGGGAGAGTTCTAGATTCACAATCTCTTCTCCTGGAGCATTCCCATGAGCTCCAGCGACCTTAGTTCCTTTTTGTTGGGTTTTTTTAATTGGTGGGCTCCGTTGTTATTTTGTTTTGTAAAATTTTACAATGCATAACCAATCAATGAATAGATCAACATAATTGAAATAAGTGGTTTTCAATATTCTCCGCATAGAAAACATTATCGCTAATTTGATTGTGTTAATATTTTATTTGCTAATGGATCTTGTTGTTCTTCAAGCTTCAAGAGCATCAATTAGAGGTTATGTTTCATGTGTGTATAAATTTCAATTGCATAATTGACTGTTGAATATGTCTAGTACTTAGACAACTCACCTATACAATTATCAAAAGTGTAGTTTGCTTCATTTTGATAGATGGGAGTTTGTCCACAGGGTGGTCTAGTATCAATATTTTACTTCGAAACATTGAGAAACATCAATTATACAAAGCTCATCAAAGATGGTCAGAGGCAGTTATGTCTTAAATGAGTTGAATGGGAAGCTCAAAGATTATGGTGGTCAAAAGAGCATTGTTCGGGACACTTTAGAGCGGGGATAAGTGCCAAGGAAGACTGTCGAGACATAAATTATTTTTTTTGTTATAATAAGTATTTTATATATTGTAATTTTTGTTTAATTTTGACATGTAAGCATTAAGGGAGGCACTTGGAGATAATTCTTACATGGTAAATTTAGAGTTGGTTTGGGATTTTGTTGAGAGAATATCTCAACTTCCTTATTCATCTTTGGAAATTGTTGGATCTCAATCCAGTTATATATTTGTATAATATTTATGAATGAATGCAGTGTGAAAATTATGTTTTGTGTGCATATGTTAGCTCCTCCATTTTTCTTGTGTGAACTCTTTTTTCAAGCTTTTCACTCTAAAAAAGTTAAGGGGCCATGAAAACTATAAATTTTTTTATATAAATTGGATGATAATGTTAAGAACCTCATACCTTGCAATTAATTTATTTATTTAATTAAAACTAATGAAATATGTATATTATTTGATTTATTTTTTTAATTATAAGAAATATTACTCCTTTATTTAGAGAATATGTTAATTTTATTTTAATATGGACTAATGAAAACTACTGAAATATGTATATTATTTTTATTTTTATTTAAAAACATTATTTTTTTTATTCAGAAAATATGTTATTTTTATAGATAAAAGTGTCTTTCGATTAATCCGAAAAACACTTTTATCTACATTATGGATCACAAAAGTCTTAAATCGAATGTTATTTTTATTTTAATATGATTGTCATAACTGAAAGTTGAACATAATAAAACTTACTTATCTATTTTTTTAGAATATAAATCTCTAAAAAATAACCAATATATATATATATATATATTCAGAGTCTTAAAAAAAAAAAAAAATCACAATGACGGATTCTATTTCTTTGTTCAAAATGTTTTATGTTGATATTGATTAATTTAGTTGTTAAAAAAAAATTCGATTTAATTTCTTATAAGTTAATAGGCAAGTTTATACGTATCTTTCTCATATTGAATTAGTCTTCAAGCCAGAATAATTCTTTTTAAAAAATCCAAACATTATTTTTTAATGTACATTACTAATGCTATACTTTATTATTGTTTTACTTTGCATTGCATTCCGACAACTCTTAATTCCGTTAAGTAGTGAAGTTAAATTGTAGTTTTACCACCAATAAAATGAGGTGAAAGATACATAATACAAATAAATAAAATCATCGTGGAATAGGTCGTTCTCTTCTAAAAACTTCTATCCTTGCTAGAGAGGAGGCGGTTTAGGAAACTTTTATCTTACCTATAGTATCTGGAATCATCATCGTTCACGATTCCACCAAGTTCTGTCACGCCTATTTTCTCGGTGATTTTGTTTGCTTCATATCAATGCAAGCGTTTAGTGTTTTGTTTTGATGACCAAGAGTTGCATATTGTGGGGAAAACTCTTACTAGTCTTGCACTGCCGACTAGATTTTGGTCATATATATTTTATATAGTATTTAGAAATTAAACTTAAACAATGAAAAATTACATATTGTATTTTGTACTGTCAGTGATCTATGCAAGTTTTACAACCCAGTATGAGAGGATGTGTAATCTATGCGAGTTTTACAGCTAAGTATGAGAGGATGTGTAAGTAACGCAAGTGTTTAGTCTTTTTTTTTTTTGATGACGAGGAGTTGAGTATTGTAGTGGAAAATTTTACTAGTCTTGCACTGAGGGGACAAGTCAAGAGGGAAATTTTGGTGTTATATACTTTATATAGTATTTAGAAATACAACTTAAACAATGAAAAATTACACATTGTAATGTCGGCTATAATAAAATTATGAATATGTTGTAAAGTAATTAGAAGTAAAAAAAAATATTTCAATAAGATATTTAAATAAAATATTTAAGATTTAGATGAATGTCTTTGGGATTAATCACATCATTAGGATTTGGTTGACGTTTCGAACCAACTAATGCAGTTCATCCTTGGGACAAGGTTATGTAAGATCTATGTTAACTAATTTCCACTCATAAAATGTCTCTTTTTACTTGTTATGTAAAATATCTTAATGTCAATTATGTATATATTATATTTCATTTTAAAAAAATTATGTGTATATAAGGAAAAAAAACTTTTAATGGTTAAAATATTTATTTGGTCCTATATACAGTCTATATAGAATTAGATAAAAAAATGTGTTTGAATGGATTATTAAACAATCCCACTGGTCATCTCTATGAAAGAGAGTCTGAACCATGAGAGTCTGGCTTCTGCAGAACGCTCTACATTCTCCATACAATTCAGGCATTATATAGCACACAAGATCTAGGGAAGTTAGAACCATACCTTAAGAAATAGAAACTAATTCCTATCCTAAGGTCTCATGAACCAACTCTCACTAAAATAGGAGATCCTCCATTATCTTCAACACTCCCCCTTAATGGAGAAGGGGTTCACAAATATGCCTAATATCTCCCTAAACATTACAAACTTCATTTTTCCAAGAGGCTTAGTGAAAATTTATGCAACATTATCACACGTTTTACAATATACAAGATGAATTTCTTTTGATTGAACTTTCTCCCGGACAAAGTGGAATTGTGTATCAATGTGTTTAGTGTTCTTGTGAAACACCGGATTATTAGCAAGTTTGATTGAACTCTAATTGTCACATCTAATTGTTGTTTTATCTCTTTGTTCTTCCCCGATGTCCTGGAGAAGTCTCTGCAACCAAAGTGTCTCACATGTTGCTGCACACATGGCTTGATACTCTACTTCCGCTAAAGACAAGGAAACTGTGTTCTATTTCTTACTGCACTATGTAGTCACCCTGGATCCAATGTTGAATGCATAGCCTATTGTGGATCTTCGGTCGTCCACATTTCCAGCCCAGTTGGAATCTGAAAATCTTGTCAATCTAACATCAAAAGAATCAGTATAAATAATACCGTAATCTATAGTTCCTTGTAGGTACCTTAAAACACCTTTTGCTGCATTCCAATGAATCTCAAGTGGTTTGGACATGTATTGACTTAGCACACTGACTACATAAGCCAAATCTGGTCTAGTAGTGGTCAGGTAGATCAAGCTCCAACCAGCTGTCTATAAAGTGTTGCATCTGCCTCTTTAGAGCCATCCTCACTTTGAAGTTTAATGTTCTGTTGTAGTGGTATTGTTGCAGCCTTGTGCTGATCCATCTTGAATATTTCCAGTATATCTCTGACATACTTACCCTGAGACAGAAAATTTTTTCCTGAATCTCTCCATATCTCGAGACCCAAACAGTATCTTAATTCACCAAGGTCTTTCATTTCGAACATTTGTGACATTTTTTGCTTGATTTTTTTTTATTAGATCAACATCATCACATGTAATAATTAGATCACCTACATACAAAGAAATCAACACTATGCGCCCCTTTTCATCTATCATGGTATACAGATTAGGATTGTTTTTGCTTCTATTGTAATCTTGTTGCAAAAAAAATGAATCAATATTTTCGTACCATGATTTGGGTGCTTGTTTTAGTCCATATAGAGCTTTATTTAATCTATAGACTAAATGTTCTTTCTCTTTCTGGACAAACCCCTCTGGTTGCTCTAAATAGACCTCCTTTTTCAATTCCCCATTTAGAAATGCATATTTTACATCTAGTTGGTGAATCATCCAATGTTTCTTAGTAGCTAAAGCAATCAACATTCTGATAGTATTTAGTTTAGCTACAGGGGCGAAGGTTTCTTCATAGTCAATACCTTCTTTTTGTGAATACCCCTTTGCTACCAATCTAGCTTTTAATTTATCTATGGTTCCATCTGCATTAAACTTGGGTTTATACAACCATTTACACCCTATGGTTTGTTTCCCTTCAGGAATTTCAACCAGCTCCTAGGTGTTGTTTTTGAGAATAGATTCATATTCTTGTTCCATAGTTGTTTTCCATTCACTACATTGATTTTCTTCTCTATAACTAGAAGGTTCAACAACATTCATCATACTAGTTATAAAGGCATTTTCCCTATATCTAGCAGGAAATTGAATTTTCCTACCTGATCTTCTAAGCATTGGTGTAGCTTCCAACCCATTCTGAATTTCCTTTGACGGACTCGGCTTGATTGTTGTATCTGGACTCTCTGCTTCTGCTTCTTTCTTTTGATCCTAGCTATTACCTGTTTCTTCACTTTCTTCCACCAAAAACAGAATATCCCATTCCTCATTGCACTTATCAAATTCATCATAAACCTGCTCATGGAATATGACATCTCTACTAAAAAAAATCTTGTGAGTAGAGGGATTAAATAATCTATAAGCTTTAAATTGTGAAAAATACCCTACAAAGGTACATCTGATGGCTTTTGAATCTAGTTTTATTTTGTCTTCCTTTAAAATGTGGGCAAATGCTTTAGACCCAAATACTCTTAAATGTTTTACCACAGGTTTAAATCCATATAATTCTTCAAAAGGAGTTTTAAACTTGAGACTTCTTGTAGGACTCCTATTTTTCAAATAAACTGCAGTATTCAATGCTTCAGCCCAAAAACCATTCGAAATATCCTTACCTTTCAACATGCTCCTAGCACACTCCACCAATATTCTATTCTTTATTTCTGCCACTCCATTCTGCTGAGGAGTATGGGGTGCTGTGAATTGCTATAATATCCCATGGTCTTTACAATACTTGGTAAGTTCCTCCTTCCTGTATTCTCCCCCTTGATTGGAGCGGAGAATTTTTATGTGCTTCCCTGTTTTCTTTTCAATCATATATCTGAACTACTTAAAGTATTCAAATGTGCGGCTTTTCTTACTCATGAAATATACCCAAGAAAACTTTGTGAGTCATCAACAAACAATAAAAAATACAGTGCACCTCCTAATGACTTTGTTTGCATGGGTCCACAAAGGTCTGTTTGCACTAATTCAAGTATGTCTCTCTTTTTCCTTTCTACTCAAACAGGGAATTCTTCTCTATGCATCTTTCCTAATGCACAAGCATAGCAATCAGTATGCACTTGTACTTTTAATATAGGAATATCGCTTACCATTTCCTTTTTCTGAAGTAACAGCAAGTCGTTGTAGTTGATATGACCAAGTCTTTGGTGCCACAACTATTCTGTAGTCAAACTCGATGTTGTCAAAGCTCGATCTGGTGTTGTTATCACATCCAATTTGTACAGACCTCTTGTTTGAATTCCTGAAGCAATAGTATTCATCCCATCCAACAGATCTTTAATATAACAGTTAGATTTAAAAAATTCAACCTTGAGATCATGATCTATAATCATGGATACATAAATCAAATTTTTTTTCACTTCAGGCACATACATTACATTATGAATATATTTGACATTACCATTAGGTAAAATAACAGAAATTTTCCCGCACCCTTTGATCTGATGACATCTATCATCACCAAGGTAGATTTTTGCTCCGCTTTTGATTTCTTTAAAATATTTAAACCATTGTCTGTTCCCCGTCATATGTGTGGATACTCCTGAATCTACATACCAGGTGTCTACATCAACACTCTCATCAAAGTCTGCCATGAACAATCTGAAGTCTTCAAAATGGTCATCATTTGCGAAATGACCTGCATGTCTTTTATGCCTTTTCTATTCTTCATAAAATTTCTTCTTCTTGCACTCCTTATCCATATGACCGATTTTTCCGCAATAAAAACATTTAATTATAGATTTTTTTTTATTCAGATACATACCTTGAGTTTGATTCGGTCTTTTCTGTGGGTTTCCTCCATTTTGCTGTGATGGATTTCCTTTTCCTTTGAAAAATTTCTTCTTTGCCATTAGTGCCAGATCTGCACTTTGGGGTTTCGGAGTCAATCTTATTTCTTCTTCTTGCATTAATATTCCTGTAAGTTCTTCAAACTTTGGGATTTTCTCTCTCGCACTTATCCCAGTGATAAAAATTTGGTAATCATCAGTCATACCATTCATGGTAATCATGACCAAATTTTCATCTGCAACTACCTCACTGATGTCTGACTATTTGTTCTTTAGATCTTTGATCCGCAATATAAAAGAAACAATTGTTTCATTCTCCTCCATCTTTATGGACAGAATATTTCTCTTCAAGAACAGAAGACAATTTGTATTCTTGATCTCGTACAAATCCTTCAATACAATCCTGATTTCGTTTGCTAATTTGCATTCTCTGATATGCGGTATGATGTAGTCGTTCACTGACATCTTTAGCACCATCTTTTATTTACCTTCTCTCTTCTCCCAATCTGAGACCGATGTTGCTCCTACTGCTGGCTTCGGCTCATCCCCATTTGCAATCATCCAGGCACTCTGTGCTTCCAGCACAGTCTGCATCTCGAATTTCCAATTTGAGTAATTGGAGCCATCAAGTTTGTTACTCTCATTCAAGTATGATTCAAATAATTGATTATTAATCTTGACGATTAAAGAGTCAACTGGCTTAGATCTATCTCAGATCTCTTCGACACTTAAAAAAAATACCTTTCTTCTGAAGCGGATTAGCAATCATCCCTTCAAAAAAATTTCAAAAAAAAGCCCTTTTTAAAGAAACTTTTCAAAAGGCACTTTGTAAGAATCTTTCCAAAAACTCCACTTATGAAAAGAATTATTAAATAATTCCACTCATAAAAGATAACCATTAAAAAATTCCCTTTTAAAGCATGAAATCATGTGCATTTTCAGTTTCCATGTATGAAAAATTCACGTATGGGAAATTAATTTTAAAAATCCTTTGAAAAACCTTTACGTAAGGGAATACTGGTATTCAAATTTGGATGGCAACGTTGCAAGGAAGGATGGATCAGCCCAGTCCACGCAGGCTCCTCACAATAGCCAAGGATGGAAGCGTTCAGCAATCAAGCCGAGCGGGATGGCAACGTTAAGAAATCTGGCAGCGTTAAGCAGAGAGCAGGATGACAGTGCTCCGCTGGCTAACTTAGAGCTCCAGCTCTTTGCAGTGCTCGGAAATTGGGAGCAGGATGGTTGTGTTCCTCTTGTTGCAGGTATATGCATTCCTCTCACCAATTTGGGCTGGGTGACAAGTATCCATCTCCACGCAGACTCCTCTCCATGTAGAGGGCAGGGATCTCTTGTGGCGCTCTCAGGTGGGCACACCTTTGGTGTTAATCACTGTGCATCATTCGTAGGCAGGCAATGCTCCTCCTCACACAACAACAATATTGGTAGTGCAGATAGGTAGGAAGGTAGCACAACGCTCCTCCTCACACAACAAGAAACAAACTCCAATACACAGTCCAATGAGCTCAGCACCGGCCTCGGCCTAGCTCAGTCCACGCAGGCTCAACCTCTTGTTTAATGAGCTCTGATAGCTCTCGAGGCAGTATATCTCGATGAGCGGAGGGTAGCAGCGTACCTCCTGTTCATGCTCCGAGACAAAATAAGGATGGCAACGTTGGATGACAGTGATCTCACGCTCTGATACCTCCTGTTCACGCTCCACGCGGAGCTCATGCAACCTCAAACGACATCACTCCAACAATTAAAAAAAACAGATGTTGCAGGTAGATCAACAACGCACACGAACATACACGTGGATCGCTTCAGCTTCAACGATCTCTCACACCCCACCAGTGCTCTTCTCACCAGTGCTCTGATACCAAGATAAAAAAATATGTTTGAATGGATTGTTAAACAATCCCACTAGTCATCACTACGAAATAGAGTCTGAACCAGGAGAGTCTGGCTTCTGCATAATGCTCTACATTCTCCATACAATTCAAGCATTATATAGCACACAATATCTAGGGAAGTTAGAACCATACCCTAAGAAATGGAAACTAATTCCTATCCTAAGGTCTCATGAACCAACTCTCACTAAAATAGGAGATTCTCCATTATCTTCAACAGAATTCAGAAATGCAACTTAAACAATGAAAAATTACACATTGTATTTTGCACTTTCCCTCCACGACTCATGTTAAATCCCTACTTTCTATGCTAGTTCGCACTTTCCCTCGCGACTCATGTTAGATCCCTACTTAAAATGGATCTATGCTAGTTCTACATCCCAATATGAGAGGATGTGTAAGTTTTTCCGTCTCTCCATTGAGTTGACAAGTGCTTTAAATAGAAAAAAATAATGTCGGTTATAATAAAAAAAATTGAATATGTTTTAATGTAGTTAGATGTACAAAAAAATGTGTAAGATGTTTAAACCTTATACTTTTCAAAAATATTTCAATAGTAGATTTAAATAAACTATTTAAGATACTAATTTTCACTAATAAAATGTGTCTTTGTACTTGTTATGTAAAATATTTTAATGACAATTATGTATATATTATATTTCTTTTTTTTTTAAATTATATGTATATAACTAAAAAAAGTTTTTATGGTTAAAATATTTATTTGGTCAATATATTCTACATAGCATTCAAAAATACAACTTAAACAATGAAAAATTACACATTGTTTTTTGCACTCTAAAGAAGTTTGTACGTGAAGAAATTTGATCCCTCTCAGCTCATGTCAAATATATATTTAAGCTGGATCTATGCTGGTATATATTAACTCTTCTTTGTAGCTCTTCACTCCATATAAGATTCTAATAATAAATCTTAATATAAATTTGAAACATTAACCACTAAAATAACAAGCCTCTAGATTATTTTCAAAATGAAATTTTAACAATACCTATCACAAAAATCTACAAACAACAATCACCATTTCTTTCATACCTTCCAATTTGACATATAACGTCCACATTCTTTTCAATTAACATTTAACATCCTTATCCCCAGATTCGGGTGATATTAGCCGTGAGCCAGTGATCAGGCCTCCCAGTGCCCAAGCCACCAACTCCTTGCACGAAAGGCTTCCTCCAAAGCCCACTGCTGCTCAACCTCGCACAGATGCAACTGACTCAGCATAGCTTGAATTGGCAGTGCCATTGGTGGTTTCCACCTCCTCACTGCAACAATTGGCGAATTTACGCCACCTTGACAAAATTTATTACTCGTCTTGAAGTTGGTACAAGTGTTGAGATTGCAACAAGATGATGAGCTTAGTGGAAAGAAGTCGCCTTCACTAAGTGGGCCCGCAGGCTATTTTTGGCGCAAAGTCTATTTTTAGACATGTCGATCATATTCTATGAGTTGCAGGATGCTATTTGTGGATGGTTGGTCAAGTTGGAAAAATAGATAGACTTCTATTTTTAGACATATTGGGCGGAATCTATTTTTAGATTTCCAGTCTAAAAATAGATATGTCGAATATTATTAGCTCTTAATAATATTTGGACTATAAACATTATCTTATTCTCTTGGAGCACTTCAGTTAAGTGCACGGATGTGGCACAGGAGCTGACAGAAGGAATTACGCTATTCCTGAGGGTTAAGTGGAGCTATTGCATGGAGACTTCAGTTAGAACTCATGTGACAGAGTTTGGTGGAGTTGATTGAGGTAGTTGGTGGAGTTGTGTTCAGTTTAACTCAGTTAGACACAGTTGAGCTAGTTGTATCTAGTCTAACTGATTGATACACTAGTGAAAGTGGTGTGAATTAATTATTAATTAATTCACTAATTATTAACTCATTAATCAACTAAAGAATACATCAATTAACTATAGTGCATGGACAGTTTCAGTGGAGACC
The DNA here is from genome assembly GCA_034641835.2 of Pinus albicaulis. Classification (NCBI taxonomy): domain Eukaryota; kingdom Viridiplantae; phylum Streptophyta; class Pinopsida; order Pinales; family Pinaceae; genus Pinus; species Pinus albicaulis. The sequence continues at coordinate 1,305,090,414 of CM076577.1, read as the reverse complement.
AGTGAAGAGGTAGGTGAAAGAGCAGTGTGACTATCAGTTGTGACTATACTGTTGCATGATTTGCAACAACCAGTGATTGGAGATGCCCATGAGGATTGTCTCGTTACAAGCCGGAGTGGTTCAAATTCCCAGTACCAACCCATTTCTTCGGTGGTGATTGAGCGGTGGTAGGGTAGGCTATACGGTGGTAGAGATTGGAGCATGTGATTTGCTAGATCGAGCTTGATTAGTGTGTAGAAATTGGAGATTATACTGGGAGTTTGTGAGGAGCTTTGTATAATGATTGTTACATGATCTCTATGACATATAATATACATATAGTTGGGGGTTTTCAGGTTTAATCTTTCCCATAAATACTGTGTTCATATGTGTGATTGTCTATGGTTTTAATGTGCGCATGCGATTGTTTTTATTTCCGCAATTAATGATCAATGGTAGAAGAGATTCTGTATTGTGCATGAAGTTAAAATAGTGTGTGATCAGGGGAATATTGGTGTATAACATATCAGTTATTCAAATTTCTACATGGCATTAGAGGGATATTGATCATTGGAGCAATTGCAAAACATTGAAGAGGTTGAGTTTTGAGTTGGTGGAATTCGAATTTGCAGCAGTGTTTCCTTGGTGTCGAAGTTGAGATGTCTTTCAACGGATTGTGATTGGAGTATGCCCGCCAAGACGACTCGAATTATGTTTCATGGAAGGACGGATGGAGGGCGGTCTTCAGATGACAATGGGTTGAAGAGTTCATAGATGAAAGAGTTCATAGATGCGAAAATTCCAAAGCCTTTAACTACAACGAAGTTACTATGCAACAGCGCGCAGAAAAAACGATGAGAGTGTCGAAGGATTACGTTGGGTGTGAAGGATCACATAGTGTCCGACCTTCGCGTGAAAGCCTCTCCATTATAAATAACAAAACTTTGGCCAGTTGTTCAAAGCAAGAAGTGACGAGGAGGAGATTTGGCGCTCGGGATAAACTCGAAAACATAAAAAAAGATGGAGAAAGGCGAAAGTATGCCCAAGTACCTCACGAAGTTCATCCAATGTAGGGATGAGATGGGAAGTGTGGGGGTTATTGTTGATGACGAGGACTTGGTGAGCTTGGCTCTCCTTGGGCTTTCGAAGAGTTGGCATTCCTATCAGGACTCTGTCAATGGTCGGGAGAAATTTCTCCTATCTGCATCTTTACCTTTGGTCAGATCTTGTGCAAGAGGAGATAAGGTGAAGTACTAGGGACGGATCTTCATCAAAGAACTTGGATGAAGAAAATTGCGCTTTGGCTGCCAAAGCAAGTAAGGGGAAGAGCAAGAATAATGCTTCTCAATTCGGTGCAAAAGGCAAGAAGCAGGACATGTCCAAGGTGAAGTGCTTTCACTGTCACCAACACGGACATTACGCTACTAATTGTCCACAGAAGAAGAAAAATAAGCAGGCTGCTGGATCTGCAGCTGGAGAGGCCTTAGCCTCGCAGTTTGAGCTAGATTTTTTGCTGATCGCATGCTTGGTCTCAAGTGTGATGGGTTCAGTGTGGTTCTTGGACAGTGGTGTGTCTTTTCACATGACAGGAGATCGAGATTTGTTTACTGATCTGGATGAGAAAGATCTTGGAGTGCACATCGAGATGGGCGATGATGGTAGATACAGTGCGACCGGTATCGGTACCATTTCCTTTGAGAGGGAGTCTGGTAAACCCTTCATATTGGAAGGGAAGTGATGCATGTTCCAGGATTGAAAAGAATCTGATCTCAGTGGCCATGTTAGAAGACAAGGGATATGATGTTGTCTTTAGCGAGAGAAAGGCTTTCCTGCTCAGTATGGCAACTGGTGAAACCTGGAGGATAGGGGTTCGAGTTAAGAACCTTTATCAGTTGCAGGTAGATGGATGCGTAGCAATGGCAGGCAAGGCAGAAGGAGTGGTGAGCTAGGATGATGGTGAGCTATGGCACAGGAGATTGCGCCATCTTCACCATGGTGCTTTGAAAAATTTGCAATAGATTTTTACCGGGCTTCCCAAAGGTACACTTGCACAGTCAAATCAGTGCAAGGGATGTACTTTGGGAAAATTTGTGAAAGCCACCTTTCACGAGAAGGATAGTCGTGCCACGACGATCCTTGAGAGAATTCACACAGACGTGTGTGGACCTTTCTCAGTAGCTTCAACAGCAAAGCACATGTACTATGTGATATTTGTTGATGATTTTTCTCGTAAGTGTTGGATCTTCTTCATGTAGAAGAAGAGCGAGACATACTCAAAGTTCTATGAGTTCAATTGAGAAAGAATCGGGGAAGCAGGTGAAGGCTCTTAGGAGTGACAATGGTGGTGAATTCATCTCTGGAGAATTCAAGGACTTTTTCAGCGCAGAAGGAATTCGAAGAGAGCTCATAGCACCTCATAACCCACAGAAGAATGGGGTCACGGAGCGAAATAACAGAACAATTGTGGGTGCTACACGGGTGATCTTGCATGATCAGGGCCTTCCCATACACTTGTGGGCTGAGGCATGCAATACTGCAGTTTATGTGCAAAACCGTTGTCCTCACAGGATACTTGGCATGAGTACACCCGAGGAGGCGTTTTCTGGTAAGAAGCCTGATATTTCCCATTTGAGGATTTTTGGTTCACCTGTTTATATTCATGTGATGAAGGATGCTAGAAAGAAACTGGAGCCAACCGCAAAGGTTGGGATATTTGTGGGGTACACTGATACGCCCCACAACTATCGTGTGTATTTTCTAGACAGTCGTAAGACTGTTGTGCGACGGGATATCAAATTTCATGAGGAGAAAGCCATGAAGTGTTCACTTGAGACGGAGCCACACTTGCATGCAGATGAGGAGCTATTAGTTCCTAAGGGTGAGCCTCAGGATGTGGATCAGCCATAAGAGGAGGTTCATGGAGTGGAAGAGACCACTCATGTAGCGCCAACCATCAGAGGGCGGAAGCGCACTATAGAAGCTGAGCGACTGGCTCAAGATGCAGAGAGGATTGTAGGAGCACCTACATCACAGCGCAGACAGAGACAGTCACCTGACCGGTATACTGGATACATGGCTCTTATGAGCAAGTGTATCGTGACAGAGCCATCCTCTTTCGAGGAAGTTGTGGAGGATCCCACATGGGTAGATACCATGGTGGAAGAGTATGATTCGATTGTCAGAAACAGTGCATGGGAGATTGTCCCAAGGCCGGAAGGGAAATCAGTGGTAGATTCGAGATGGATCTACAAAGCGAAGCAAGCAGCTGACGGGAGTGTGGAGAAGTACAAGGCAATATTTGTTGCCCGAGGCTTCTCACAAATTGAGGGGATCGATTATGAGGAAACCTTTGCACCTATCTCAAGGTATTCTTCCATACGAACGATTCTTGCTCTCTCAGCGCAGACGGGGTGGCACATTCATCAGATGGATGTGAAGACTGCTTTCCTCAACGGAGTGATTAAGGAGGAGGTGTACATAGAGCAGCCTGAAGGTTTTGAGATCTTTAGCAGCAAGTCGCATGTGTGCAGGCTCAAGAGAGCGTTGTATGGGTTAAAACAAGCACCTTGTGCTTGGTACACACGGATAGACAGTTATTTCACCAGACTTGGATTCTCCAAGAGTGAGGCAGATCCTAACCTATACCAGATTGTGGTGGAGGGTAAGTTGCTGATCATATTACTTTATGTGGATGATTTGATTTTGACGGGTGATGAACTGTTGATACACTCATGCAAGGTTGATCTTGCAAAGGAGTTTGAGATGAAGGACTTGGGCCTCCTTCATTATTTCCTGGGATTGGAAATTTGGCAGCGCAGTGATGGACTGTTTGTTTCTCAAAGCAAGTATGCCTAGGAGATACTGGAGAAGTTCAACATGCATGGCTGCAAGCCTATCGACACTCCTCTTCCTGGTGGTTGGAGGAAAGAGGATGCTACATCGGCAGAGGTAGTGGATGCCACAGTTTATCGACAATTGGTGGGGTCACTTATGTATCTAGTCAATACACGACCCGACATATGCTATGCTGTTAACCAGCTTTCACAAGCTATGGTTAAGCCTACCAAGCTCTTTTGGAAGGCAGGCAACCATGTATTGAGATATCTCAGAGGCACATCGGGATATGGATTATGGTACAGAAAATTGGATGAGGTGAAGCTGTGTGGCTTCACGGATGCAGATTGGGCAGGGAGCCCAACGGACAGAAAGAGCACATTTGGAGGAATTTTCAGTATTGGGTCGACAGCAGTTTCTTGGTACAATAGGAAGCAGAGATCCATGGCACTCAGTTCAACAGAGGCCGAGTATATGGCAGCGAGTTTGGCTGCATGCGAGGCTATATGGATGAGGAAGATCCTGGTCGGGTTGTTCAGTTCACACTTAGATCCTACTGTGATATATTGTGATAATCAGAGTTACATCAAACTCTCGGTTAATCCAATATTTCATGATAGATCTAAACATATTGACATCCGGTATCATCATATCAGAGATTGTGTGTAGCGGAAGATCATGTTACTTTCATACATTCCCACGGAGGATCATGATGCTGATATCTTGACGAAGGCGCTCACCAGGAGAAAATTTGAATACCACAAAGGCAGGATAAGGGTGGAAGATAATCCTTATCTTGTTGAGAGGGAGTGTTGAGATTGAAACAAGATGATGAGCTTAGTGGAAAGAAGTCGCCTTCACTAAGTGGGCCTGCAGGCTATTTTGGCGCAAAGTCTATTTTTAGACATGTCGATCATATTCTATGAGTTGTAGGATGCTATTTGTGGATGGTTGGTCAAGTTGGAAAAATAGATGGACTTCTATTTTTAGACATATTGGGCGGAATCTATTTTTAGATTGCTAGTCTAAAATAGATATGTCGAATATTATTAGCTCTTAATAATATTTGGACTCTAAACATTAACTTATTCTCTTGGAGCACTTCAGTTAAATGCACAGATGTGGCACAAGAGCTGACAGAAGGAATTACGCTATTCCCGAGGGTTAAGTGGAGCTATTGCATGGAGGACTTCAGTTAGAACTCATGTGACAGAGTTTGGTGGAGTTGGAGAAGTAGTTGGTGGAGTTGTATTTAGTTTAACTCAGTTAGACTCAGTTGAGCTAGTTGTATCTAGTATAACTAATCGATACACTAGTGAGAGTGGTGTGAATTAATTAGTTAATTAATTCACTAATTATTAACTCATAAATCAACTAAAGAATACATCAATTAACTTTAGTGCATGGACAGTTTCAGTGGAGACCAGTGAAGAGGTAGGTGAAAGAGCAGTGTGACTATCAGTTGTGACTATACTGGTGCATGAGTTTGCACCACACATTGATGGAGATGCCAATGAGGATTGTGCAGTACAAGCCAGGTGGTTCGAAGTTAATTATGAGCCATTCTTCAGCAGTGATTGAGCAGTAGAGGCAGGCTATCAGGTGGCAGAGATTGGAGCATGTGATTTGCTAGATCGGGCTTGATTAGTGTGTAGCAATTGGAGATTGTACTGAGAGCTTGTGAGGAGCTTTGTATGATGATTGTTACATGATCTTTATGACATATAATATACAGATAGTTGGGGGTTTTCAACTTTAAGCTTTCCCATAAAATACTATGTTTATATGTGTGATTGTTTATGGTTTTAATGTGCGCATGCGATTGTTTTTATTTCCACAATTAATTATAAATGGTAGAAGAGATTTTGTATTGTGCATGAAGTTAAAATAGTGTGTGATTAGGAGAATCTCGGTGGATAACATATCAGTTATCAAATTTCTACAACAAGGCCATCCCATCGTCACTTGAATCAGTTAATGCTTGCATTACTTCAACTCGGGCTTATCACCCGATGCTCCATCATTTAGACCTTTACTCAGCTCCTCCTTCGAGCTTTGCCTCACTTGGAATCTCCTGCAACCTGCACAAGCACTCTGCCCTCGCTCTGATCCATTTCCTTGCTATCTCTCAAACCTGTTGCACCATGCCTCCTCGCCAGCGCCAGAAGCCCCGTCGAGGCAATGTGAGGGGAGCTCTCCTTACTCATTTGTGTCGAGATAACGCGTATTGGAATTTGGGAATTGTTCCTGATTCCTCTAACGACTCCAATTCCTAGCTGGCAGCTCCTCCTGGCACTCTAGGCATGGATGTCTCCCTTGACATTGGCCTTGAACCCTCAATTCCTGTTCCGGCCAATGCTAAACGTAGGTGCCATAAATCGGCAATCTCGTGCTCCTTGTTGCCTCTGTCGTGGAAGCTCAAACGTTTACCGGTGAATACTCCCTCTGTGCAGGAGATAAGAGTCTGGAACCTGTCAGCTAATGGAACATGGCATATGGATGATAATGCTGAGGTCCCAGTTGTATATGGCCCTCCTCCACCTCCACCAAGGGTTCCGCACGTCCTCGGGGCTGAAAAGGAAGATATTGCGTGCATATATGGATGCCCTGTGATAGAAGAAGACCCTACAGGAATTGAAGTTGTCCTGAATGAAGCCGCCAAAAATACCTGACGGCTTTGCCTCGTGCTACCTCATATTTTTTTGGATACACCTATTAAACTTGGTTTTTCTAGTTTTCAATAGCATTTCAAATCTGCTAGCTATCTTTGACCTTTCTAGATTATTAATGGGTTGGTTTCCCCTCAAGGAAAGCCCCTATTTTTAATATTTTGTAGACAAACTCGGGTAGGGATTGGCTAAACTCCTTAGCCACCTCTGCGCCCTGCATTGTATAATATTTTTGCCTAATTCATAGATTTTAATCCAGCTTAAAAAAACCAAAACATGTAACATCTTTATAAATCCAAAACCTGATTAAGATATTTGTATTTACATTAAAACAATAGTTTTATATAACTACATATTTGTAATATCTCTATATATATTTAAATTTAATATATTTTTGTTTATTTTTTATATCACAATTTTTATATTAAATCACTATTTTCAACCTATATAAATATTTTTTTATTTTTAACTAACATATATTATTATTTATTAGAAATATTATTATTTTTTATTAAAATTTGTATATAATAATTTTAAATATTATTCGTATTACAAACATCTCTAAACATATTTAGAGACATCTATACTATATTAAATAACATATTTAAACATATAAAATTTCTCATATAAAACCTTATAACCTTATGAGTACATACTTGTTTAATCAAATGAACATTAACTTGTAAAACTAAATCAATAACGGTAAAGGAGAAACATATTATTAAATCTAAATTTTATAAAGGAAAACACTGTCTCAACAACAAATAATTAATTCTAAATTTTATCAAGGAAAACACTATATCTCATATGTCCAAATTCAAAATATAAACAGTACATGATCAATAAAACTCTCTATACTACCGAGAGGTAAATAGAGAATGAAATAATGCCAGTGACATATGTAGCTCAATATGAATGATAAGAGAACGAAATAATGCCAGTGACATATGTAGCTCAATATGAATGATAAGAAACATGTGAGCTAATAACCTGGCAGCCCCATCTTGGCCATGATACAGATTTCCAAATTCAAATATATCCAAATTTCATGTCAGCATTATTGATATCTTTATCACATACCTTTTTTTCATAGCTTAATTGTCCCATTCCATTTTTATCCCCATCTTATTTTGGTTTGTCCTTAGAATATAAGATAAATCTAGCGTTAATTAATATAATTTATCATTTTATAATAACTATTTTAGTATAGAAATGTCGGTGCTTTATTTATAAACGAATCAGCTTATTTAGATGTGATATTCTTTCTAACTTATTCATATAATATTTTGAATTATGAATTATTAAAATAATCTCTCAAAATGATAGTTCTGTGGAGGTAGCGTAGTTATCAAATGGTATTTCTTTGGAAGGAGTCCATCCCAATGTCTTTTGATATATATGGTTACTAAAATTAGTGAAAAAAAAATATCTGCTAAAAAAATTGATTTATAAATTTTTTATATTATTTTGTGATTTTTTATAATAAATTTTAAATATTATTATTTGAAATTGATTAAATAAATTATATAAAATATTAATGAAAAATAAGTAGATATTAATTATTTTGTTTAGATGGTGATTTTCGTGTAGTAATTGGTTTTTTTTTTTTTTTAATCTGAAATTGGAATGTTTTAATCATTTTTTTAATGGTAAAAATGGATTGTTTTAATCATTTTTCTAATGGTAGAAATAGATTCAATACCTTCAAGAATCCCTAAAGCACTTAAAATTCTGAAACTTCATAAATATAACCTAAATTTCCAAAAAAATTCCCATAATTCATCAAAATCTTATAAGAAAAACCATTATTTTCCAAGCAAAATCATCATCTATTAAACTACACTTTATCTCTATAGCCTTAGACTAAAAAATAACCACCCACAAACCATATCAAATAACCACTACTTATCATACACTAAACCACTTTTATAGTATTGAACTAATACTTTTACAATGCAAAACCTTACTTCAAGGCAAACACTAATCACCATCCAATCTCTATCATCATCTTAAAAAATATATATATCATTATCAAACTCTATTCCAACAAAAACAAAAAAGCCAAGGCAATTATTATTCACTGTAATCCCACACATTGATGTTAACCCGCTTCCTCTTTTCTAACCCTGAAACATGACACTCATTATTATGGACCTTTCCCTAATCACTATGCCATTGTCGGATTCATGTAATCTCACTCTTCAAACTCCTAAGAAAATGATTTGAAAATGTCGGCAGGTATCCACAACATCCCAAGTCCGACAACAATGGCGGCCAACCACGACCCATTATCGAACCAAAGTCGCTTCCGTAAAACAATTTTTCCATTGATCACATGCGCTGTATCTTGAAAATCGGCATCTATGGTGACCAAAGCCGCACGTAAGGTGGTCAAACGTGTTTTCAGGGCTAAGAAACTCAAACTCAATCATATTACATATTTTTTTGGGATTCAATTGTTTTGTTAAAATTATTTAATTAAGATTATTTTCATGAGAAGTAGTCACGTAACTCAATTATATTTTTGCCAAAGACTTAAGATATATAGTTGCTAAAAAAACAAAATCATTTTAAAAATGACAAAATCTACATCCTTATTCAATCATCAAAGACGATTTCTCTCCTAAGAGAAAATCTCTCTCTGCAGAACCTGAAGAAAAGACTTAATCTTCCTATCATATCTCTTGATCCTCCTATAGAATTTTTTGATGGTGCTGCATAAGGGAATACTTGTGGAAGTGGGGGAGTAATGAAAATTCCAGAGAACAGATCTAACAGCCTAGAATTGTTATTGGATGGGGACAAATACCAAAGCATAACTGATAGCAGCTTGGGCTCTCTTGACACTGGCAAAGGAAAAAAACATTAAAAATATTCTAATCTTCAAGGTTCAAAATGTGTAATTGATTGGTTGACCAGTGTTGCTAGTTAAACAAAATAAAAGATCTATTGAAAAATCAGATTTCAACAAATTTTTAAACAATTTAATAAATCTAAAAATAAATTATCAAAAAGTGCCTTATCATTGCCACCTGAGTACATTTTATTTGAAAAACTTGACTGCAGCCAAACCCAAAGCGTTTATTCCATACCCATATACCTTTTGAATTAATCACATCTTTCAGCAAGACAATGGGCAGACACAACAGAACTCATAGTAACAGAACTGAATATTATCGGAAATGCAGGGTGCTCCAGGTTATGAACCACTAAGTATTTCAACTGCAATCCATTTTTGAAAACTCATATAATATGCTCTCTAAAGTCGGACAGGTTTTTGTAGTTTATGTATAATTTAGGGTCAATTTTATGACCATATTAGATTAGTTGTAGTTTTTTCTATCGACTCTCACAAACAGAACTGAATTTGTATATAGATGTACAAAATACCATGCTACTCCCAGTAGAGTGATGAAAAACTAGATATCAGCAGAAAGAATTATTTTTTAAATTCTTATGAATGACCTTTAAAACCTAGTATGTTCAGTGAAAAAAAACACCCTCGAAAATTCTTATGTGAATATTAAAATATCATGAGGGCAGTTGGTGGCGGGATTATCTGAAGTTGTAGCTGTCTTGATTTAGAGGCAAACAAAATTTGGTAGTCCGGCATATTTAAATTTCAGTTAAAAATATTGTTGTATGTTTTTTTTTAAATGTATATATATTTTAATTTATATATAAATTATTTTTACATTTAATGATAATAATGATAATAATTTAAATTTCTTTTTAGTTTAGCAATGTCAGATGTATCATGAATTAAGTTTTTTTTGATGCTTGTCATGGATTGATGTCTCTCATCTATTTAATTTATATGGATGTGTTAGTCTTAGCAGTAGTCATCAATTAAAGGTTGAGCTTTATTTTAAAAGAAGTTATAGTATTTGTGTATTTTTTTATGGTCTGAGTTGATCAAAGATTACATCAAGCTTGACCTATGGCTGGCCTGAGAAACATCCATGCAAGGGCATCTAAACCTTCAAAATCACCCTGAGATCACACTGCCCTGTTGATCAAAGATTACATCAAGCTATGGCTGGCTTGAGAAACATCTATGCAGGGGCATCTAAACCTTCAAAATCACCCTGGGATTACACTGCCTTGGGCCACACCAACCCTTAACATGATTGGATTTTTGCCCACTGAGTTTCGAATAGGTAACCTTCACATGACGGAGTGACTTAATAGTACACCCCATCACCAATCAAGTGGGCCATAGTATTTCTGGCTTTTAAATTAAATTGATTAATAAAAAAATCATATGACCAAGTCTCAATCAAAATACACATATTTCCAGAAGTTCTCAACAACATTAGGTCTCATATAAACATGAGTTGTGTTTTTTTGAACATGCGGTATTAACTAGCATAGATCCATCATAAGTATAAATCTAACATAAGTATAAATCTAACGTGAGCAGAGAAGGATAAAATTTCTTCACATGCAAACTTATTTAGAGTGCAAAATACAATGTGTAATTTTTCATTGTCTAAACTGTATTTTTAAATGTTATATAAAGTATATATATAGGACCAAATAAACATTTTAACCATAAAAAAACATATTTTTTCATGATATATACATAATTTTTTTTAAATGATATATAATATATACATAATTGACAATAAAATATTTTATATAACATGTACTGGTATCCTAGCTTGTAGCTTGAGGGGGCTAATGTGAGCTCTCATGTGAGATGGTTAATGAATAATAGAGACCAAATTAATCCCCTCGAGTAAATTTTAAGGTTGGGATTCTAGTGTGATTTAGGTAAACTCGACTCAGTCAAGTTACAAGAGGCTTTCAAGCTCTAGGTTTATGAAAACTCATGGTTGTCCCCATGGTAATCATCTATAATGTAACCTATTTAATCTCTGATTTATAATTATTTATAGGGATCGAATCTCTTGAGTTGTAAAACTTGGAGATAATGCTTACATAGTAAATTAGAGTTGGTTTTGGATTTTGTTGAGAGAATATCTCAACTTCCTTATTCATATTTGGAATTTGTTGGATCTCAATCCAACAATATATTTGTATAATATTTGTTAATGAATGCAGTGTGAAAATATTTTTTGTATGCATATATTTGCTTCTCCATTTTTCTTATTGGTATCGAAGCCTATTCATGCCTAATTCCCTTATGGGAAGGCCAGGGAGATGAGACATCATTGAGTGTTAATATTTTTATACATAGATTACGATAGCAATACTGTGTGGTTTAGTTTATGTGTGTGTGAATTCAGAGTTTTTGTGTGAGCTTTATTGATATGAAATTGATTGTTAGTTAATGTTGTGCTAATATCAGTTTCTGATTTAAAATAACATTGCTTTGTTTTGCTTATCAAACAAGAGTTTATCCATAAGCTTATGTGTGACAATTCATTAAATTTGGTGAAATTTAGTGTTTATCATGAACTCAAAAGCATAGAAACTTAATGTTGATCAGCAACATATAAAAACACAGCAAGCACAAATAACAGAGCTCAATACACAAGTATTTGTTGAAGGAGTTCACCCCTCCTAGGCTACGTCTCCTTGGTCCTACTTCATAGTCTAGGCCTTTGTATTAGCTTCAATTGTGCAAAATTCTTGTTTACAATCTCCTGTTGTCTCTACAACCTGCTCCAATGGTTCCAAAACATCAAAATCTACCAAGAATGACTCTTGATGAGCTCATTTTGGTCGAAAATTGCCTCAGTTATGGCAAAAGCAAGATTTCCTACTATTTCTCCCCCAATTCTAGAATTTTACCAGTTAGCACTGCTAAATTTGGTATTGCCGCCGCATTTGGCGCGTTCCGCCAAGTTATCCGCTAGTCTAATCCGCATTTAACGCTAAGATAAGTGCATCTTAATAATAAGATAAGTGTTGTTTTAAATATAAGCGTGTTTAGCGCTAATGGAGTTTTAATGTGGCTTAAATATGGTTTAACACTAATTAAACATGGCTTAAAACTCCGTTGGTGCATTTGCGCTGCCCTGTGGCTCTAAGCCATCGGAGATATGGGAGGGGGCTGACCCGCAGGGCTGGCCCCCTCCGAAACCCCAAACTCTAGCACGTTGAAATTCAAATCGAAGGCGCATCCGTTATGGGTTAATACCCACGTTACATGAGAGATGGTAAGCCGCAATGGTGGTGCGGGGTAGGTATGGGGTTCGACCCAAACCCCCACTATAACATTTTATTCCAACATATAAACCAATCCCGCCAAGTAGATAAGGCCTGTCCGAAAAATAAGATTTTGTCTGCTAGTTCTAAAACCTATCCACTGTAGTTAGATGGCCTCCGCCAAATGCATCGAAGCCTCCGCCCACATCCATAGTTTAAACCTTAGGTTTAAATATATATGCAACAATATATATTCAATAATATGTGTGTGCTCTAACGCTATGGTCCAACCTTGGTTGATAAATATGCACTCCAAATTTGAATTAAAATGATATTCGACATGGCCAATAAAATATCATCCAACTTGCCATGCTACGTGGCCCTTCCCCATTGGCTCAAAAATCCTCCATATAATAAAAATAATGAGCCATCAAATAAAATTTCCAACTTAAGAAACAGAGGAAAAATTCAACTTCACATAGCAACCTTGGCGAATCTGAAGATGAAACTTGTCACAGTGTCACTAGTTAAAATTGGAGAATATTCCCTGGATATTCCTGAGGTGTTGACTGGAATGCCAAGTCATCAGTCTGTCACTGTTCTGCACAATTTTTACTTGTTTGGGAAAACGAACAACAGACCATAACTCACTCATACGGACTCAGATTTTGACAAAACGAGTTGCGTTGGAATCTTGGTGACGAACTCTATCCGGTCGTTCATGTCTAAAGAATTTCTGAGCACTTTCAATTTTTAGCTAAATATTGATCTCCAAATCACTCCTCCCCCCCCAAAATCCTTTTGGACCCCAAAAGATACTATCAATTGTTCAACAAGTGAGGGTACAACTCCCTCACCCTTCCAATCTCCATCCATTTGGTCTTTGAAGGATTTTGTCCCTTGAGTCCCACTCTAAGGTATTCGACATTCCCTCTTCTTGAGGTTTTGATTCTTCTGTCAAGTACGAGATCTTGTTGAAGTTCATCAAGATATTCTGGCGAGAAATCATCTATTGATGGCAGCTGAATATGTTCTCCTTGATCATAAATAAAAGGAGGCTCAAACAATCTCAAATTCTCAACATTAACGACAAAATAAATTTGCATATAAGGAGGCAAATCTAGCTTGAATGCATTTGTATCAACCTTTTCCATAATTTTAAATGGACCATAACGGATTGGTTTGATGTTTTTACCTTCCCCTTGCAATCTTTCTTTTCTTATGTACAACCAAACTTCATCACCAACTTGAAATTTGTGATCAATGTGGTGTTTGTCATGCCTTGCCTTGTAGCTGCTTTGACTCTTTTCAAGTTTCTCTTGCACTGTGTGATGTATCAACTGAATTTTCTCAATGAACTTCCTTGCCTTATCTATGTCACTATGACCATCTATAGCGACATATTTCTCAAATATGAATTCCAAATGCGATCTTGGAAAATAACCATAACATGCCTCAAATGGTGATGTGTTTGTGGAAGAATGCTTTGCCCTATTGTATGCATGTTGAATGTAATGCAACTGTTCATCCCACAACTTGGGATGCTTGCTACAATAACCTCTTAGAAGATGAATAACGGTCTTGTTTACCACCTCAGTTTGACCATCTATTTGTGGATGAAATGGTGTACTCTTCTTCTAATTTGTGTCCATCATGTCCCATAATTTTGACCAAAAAATCCCAACAAACTGGGAATCTTGATCACTTACAATAGAAGTAGGAAGACCAAAATGAATCCATACATTTTGAAATAAAATATTAGCAGTTTTTTCAGCTGTAATTTTTTTCTTACATGGCATCAAAATACACATTTTCCTAAACCTATCTACCACAACATACAAGTAGTCATGACCTTTCCTTGACATAGGAAGACCACCTACAAAATCCATTGAGATACTCTCCCAAGGATGTGAAGGAACTGGAAGTGGAGTGTACAATCCAAGCTTCCTATTTCTAGGCTTACTTGTTGCACATAAAGAACATCCTCTAATAAAACGAGATACACTATCAATCATGTGTAGCCAATAAAAATACCTTTGGAGATTCACTACTGTCTTGCCTACACTGAAATGTCCTGCAATCAATGATGTGTGCGCCTTCCTTATGATACTGTTTCTTTCTGCTTGTGGAATACATAACTTTCCCAAGTGATACAACAAACCATTATGCACATGGTAATCTAACTCTTCGTTTTGGTTTCCTTGACTCAAGCTCTCATACACATCTTGAAAATCACTATCATTTTCATATTGTTCAATGTAACTTTCATGCATAATGATAATGTGCTTGAGTATAATAGCTGAATTTACAATAGGCCTAGAGAGCATATCAGCTACCTTATTGTAGATTCCCTTTTTGTGCCTGATAACCAAATGAAATTGTTGTAGAAAACCCATCTATCTAAAATTTCTTGGTTGCTACAACTTTGACTGTGATTGTAAGTATTGCAATGGTTGATGGTTGGTGTGGATAATGGTCTCTTTCCCCATCAAATAGTGCTTCCATTTCTTTAAACTTTGTACCAATGCATATAACTCTTTATCATAGTTGGGATATTTAGTCACAACTCCATTAAAATTTTTAGAATGAAACGAAATAGGCTTACCATGTTGCATGAGCACTTCTCTCGTAGCATAATCACTTGCATCTGTTTGGATCTCAAATGGCTGTCTAAGATCTGGAAGTGATAAAACCGGTGATGAACTTACCTTTTGTTTCAAATCATAAAATGATTTTTGTTGAAAATCTCCCCAATGGAAGAATTTCTTCACACTTGTCAATGCATGTAATGGAGCTTCATGGAAGAAAAATTAGCAATGAATTTCCTCCAATAATGTGTTGCCCCTAAAAATCTTCCTACCTCTGTAACTGTATTGGCCTTGGGCCAATTTAGAATGACCTATACTTTGGAAGGGTCGATATTTAACTCACCTCCTCCAACAATGTGTCCCAAATACACCAATGAACTCTTACCAAACTCGCACTTTGACATCTTTAGAAACAATTTCTCTTTTCTCAAGACACCAAGTACCTTGTTCACATGCATGACATGTTCTTCTCTTGATTTGTTGAATATGAGTATGTCATCTAAGTAAACAATGATGAAGTCATCTAGAAATGGTCTAAGTACATCATTCATGACTCTCATGAAAGTAGCTAGAGCATTTGTTAAACCAAATGGCATAACTAACCATTCAAATCATCCTTGTCTAGTTTTGAAAGCAGTTTTCCAAATATCCTCTTCAGCTATTATAACTTGATGATAACCAATTCGTAAGTCTAACTTAGTGAAATACTTTGCATGATTTAACTGATCTAGCAAATCATCAATGCATGGGAGTGGGTAGCGATTCTTTACCGTGATTTTATTCTATGCACGGAAATCGATACAGATATGGCAAGTCCCGCCCTTCTTTGGAACCAAAACAATTGGTGAACCACATGGAGAAGTAGATGGGCATATGATACCTTTGTTCAACAATTCTTGGATTTTCTTCTTTATTTCCAAACTCTCCATAATTGACATGTGATACATACCAATTTTTGGAAGTGGAACATCCTCCTGCAGCTGAATCTCATGCTGAATTCCCCTCTTGGGTGGTAACCCCTTTGGTTCTTGAAACATCTCGCCATGTTGATTTACCACATCAAAAAAAATAGATTTTAATTTTTAATCACATCCTTCAAAAGATTCATAATCAACATCATCCTTTTTCTTGATCATGAGAAGCACAAAATTTTTACTTGCATTAACTAGCCTCTTCATTTGCCCTGCATTAACTAAAGAAATATTCAATTTCTTGTGATGAGCTCTCACAATATACTCCACCCCATCCTTAAGCAAATGATATTTGTTCTCATGGTGATAAAACATCGCTTTCCTGTCATACAAATATGGACTTCCCAAGATAATCCCGGAAATGTGAAGTGGAACCACATCTAACTCGACTTCATCAACAAAGTTTGCAATAATAGAAAATCTAAATATGCAATTTCCTTGTAACCTGTGAATTGCAATTTTTAACTATCCAACCCAAAGGGTATGGTTTATGATGTGGCACGGTTTCAAG
This sequence comes from Pinus albicaulis, assembly GCA_034641835.2. Classification (NCBI taxonomy): domain Eukaryota; kingdom Viridiplantae; phylum Streptophyta; class Pinopsida; order Pinales; family Pinaceae; genus Pinus; species Pinus albicaulis. The sequence goes on along the minus strand of CM076577.1, from coordinate 1,305,073,745 downwards.
GTTAAGCTTTTTGAATAAGTCTTTTGAAATCAAGTTTGCTTGTGACCCCGTATCAAATAATACATCAATCTTTGTATGATTTGAAATCACTCTAACATGGAACAATTCTATCTTGGTGTCTTCATTTGGAGTGTTTTTGTGACTATTTGAGGAACTAGAACTTTCTATGGATTCCTTTCCTTTGTTAACCATGACAATTATCTTGGTCTCATCTCCTGAATTGGATCCAAGATCTTGTTGTGTAGTGGAAGTCATCTTCTGCTTCCCTTTGTTATTTGGTTTCTTTGGCCTTAATTCAGGATGTAGTTTCCAATAGTGGGCTTCATCATGCCCCTCTTTGGAACAATGTTTTCATGTTGTTTTCTCCTCTTCTTTCTTGATACTTGCATTGTTCTTTCCCTTCCATTTTCCTCCCTTCTCTTTTCCCTTTCCCTTGAATGGCTTCTTCTTACTACCCTCTTCCTGAATGTTTTTTCCCCTTGCTTCAAGGTGTGTGGCTTGCACACATACTTCATCTAAGTTTTTTGGGCTAAACATAAGGATAGTATGTTTCAAGTAGGAATGTAAACCTCCAATATATTTCAAGAGTGTATCTTGTGAATTCAAGTTTACTCCTAACAACAAAGCCCTCTTTCTAAACTCTCGAGTGTAATCTTGAACAGTTTGGCCTTTGAGTTGCCTAAAGTTTTGCCAACTCATTATTACTTTTTTCATATAGGCTAATGGATAAAATTGTCTTTTAATGGAAGAAATGAATTCAACCAAAGAAATAGAAATCTTACCATGGATTCGCATTTCCTCTTGAGTCTTTACCTCCCACCAAACTAATTTTTCTCCTTCTAACCTTAATGAAGCCAGCTGGATCTTTATGTCGTCCTCTTGTAAATTATGAATTCAACAGTATACTTCCAATTGTAGAATCCAATTGTCTAACTTATCCGCGTTAACTTCTCCATTGTACATGGGAAGTTCAAACTTAATTTCCAACTTGAGTAATGAATTCTTTCCTTTGGGGATCTTGGAATGAGTGTGGGTATGAGTTTTTGTGGTGGATGAGGAAGATGAAGATGTTGATGAAGATGATAAGGATGAGGATGGTGGAGATGGAGGTGGATTTCCTCCATTACCTTGAGATGATGGTGGTTTTCCTCCACTACCTTTTGAGCTCTTCTCTTCATTCTTCTTATTGTTTGAAGATCCTTCTCCATGTGGAAGCTTTGAACCTTATCCAACTCTTTCTACCTTGAAAGTTGCATACATGATTTTAACCATTCTTTACATCTCTTTGAAGTCTCTCTTAACATCCTTTTCTTCAGAATGTTCATGAGTATCTTCATAGCTTGGCATAATGGCTTTAGATTCAAGCTCAACGTATGTAGCTTTTACCTCTTCAATCACTTCAACTTCTTATGCAATTTGTACCTCTTCAATCTCAACTAATGGAGATGGAACTTGAGGTGCTTCAGGTGCTTCTTTAAGTGGAAAATTGGATGAAGATGATGCTTTCTCAACTCTCTTCCTTCTTGTCCTAATCTCAGGACTAGCTACCAATAGCTTCCCTTCTCCTCTCTGCAATCTTAACCTTGTAAGCATCACAAAATTGCAACTATTAAAACCCTTTAAGAAAAGTAAGCAAGCAACCTTGTGCTATGATACCAACTTGATCTAAAATTGATTGTTAGTTAATGTTTTGCTAAGGTTGTGCTAATATAAGTTTCAGATTTAAAATAACATTTCTTTGGTTTTCTTATCAAACAAGAGTTTATCCATGAGCTTATGTGTGACAATTCATTAAACTTGGTGAAATTTAGTGTTTATCATGAAATCAAAATCATAGAAACTTAATGTTGATCAATAACATAAAAAAACACAACAAGCACAAATAACAAAGCTCAATAGACAAGTTTTTGTTGAACAATTTCACCCCTCCTAGGCTACGTCTCTTTGGTCCATCTTCATAGTGTGGGCCTTTGTATTAGCTTAAATTTTGCAAAATACTTGTTTACAGTCTCATGTTTCCATTGCACCCTGCTCCAATGGATCCAAAACATCAAAATATACCAAGAATGACTCTTTCTGAGCTCATTTTGGTCGAAAATTGCCTCAGTTATGGAAAAAACAATATTTCCTACTATTTCTCCACCAATTCTGGAATTCTACTAGTTAGCGCTGCTAAAATTGGTATTGCCGCTGCATTTGGCGCATTTCGCCAAGTTATCCACCAGTCTAATCTACGTTTGACGCTAATATAAGTGCATCTTAATAATAAGATAAGCGTTGTTTTAAATATAAGTTTGTTTAGCGCTAATGGCATTTTAATGTGGCCTAACCATGTTTTAACACTAATTGAACATGGCTTAAAACTCCGCTAGTGCATTTCCACTGGCTTGTGGTTCTGAGCAGTCGGACATATGGGAGGGGGTTGGCCCCCTCCGGAACCCCAAATTTTAGCACGTTGACATTCAAATTGAAGGTGCATCCGTTATGGGTTAAGACCCACATTACATGAGAAATGGTAAGGCGCAACGGTGGTGTGGATGAGGTCTGGGGTTCGACCTCGACCCCCGCCATAACATTTTGTTCCAACATATAAAGCATTCCCGCCAAGTAGATAAGGTCTGTCCGCCAAATAAGAGTATGTATGCTAGTTCTAGAACTTGTCCACCATAGATATATGGCCTCCGCCAAATGCATCGAAGTCTCCGCCCATATCCATAGTTTAAACCTTAGGTTTAAATATATATGCAACAATATATATTCAATAATATATGTGTGCTCCAACGCTTTGGTCCAACCTTGGTTAATAAATATATGCTCTGACTTTGAATTAAAATGATATTCGACTTGGCCACTAAAATGTCATCCAACTTGCCATGACATGGGGGGGCACATGGCATTCCACGTGGCCCTTCCCCATTGGCTCAAAAATCCTCCCTATAATAAAAATAATGAGCCATCAAATAAAATTCCCAACTTAAGAAATGGAGGAAAAATTCAACTTCACATAGCAAACTTGGCGAATCTGAAGATGACACTTGTCACAGTGTCACTGGCTAAAATTGGAGAATATTCCCTATATATTCCTGAGGAGCTAACTGGACTTCCAAGTCATCAATCTGTTACTTCTGCACAATTTTTACATGTTTGGGAAAACGAACAACAAAACATAACTCACTCATACGGACTTGGATTTTGGTGAAACGAGTTGTGTAGGAATCCTAGTGATGAACTATATCTAGTCGTTTAGGTCTGAAGCATTTTTTAGCACTTTCAATTTTTAGCTAAATATTGTTCTCCTGATCATTTATTTCGCCGGTCAGCTTTCAGACAACGGTGAATATGTGGACGGAATATGCACGACGTGGACCAGGTTACAACATTGTGAATCCTATGTTGTTGTATTATCTGAAGACCTTCCTACCTTCATTGTGTGAAGGCCTGCGTGGGACATGACGATTCAAAAGCCGATTCAAACGGGGTGATGTGAGGGCCTTAAATACTCCAAGGTCATAGCTTATGCTTCCGATGTCACAAAGAGATCAAAAGGAACAACATCTTAGCAACTTTGTTTGTTGAACTGTTGTAGCAGGTCAATGGTGGTTCCCTCATCCCATCAAGAGGTTGTGAGTCTAATGTCAGTCGACCAGAATAGTGTTGCATTGTTAGATTCGACCCTTGTTTCTTAACATGGGAATCATCCTAACCTTCCAGCATCCAATTCAACGAGCAGCTACCACATCTGATCTAGATCATATCTCTACGCCTTCAATTCGGCTGCCATCACCATCTCAAACTACACATTTGCATGCATGGATCAACCCTCTTCAAAGCTCCAATCTTGGTAACTGCTCCAACATTGTTCAAACTAACAGTCGATGCCTTTGGGAGGTTGGGATTCAAGGAGTTTTACATTAATTTAAAAAAAAATGATGTACACGGTGAGAACCACCTAAGTGCTCAATGTCAATTACTTATTTATTAAATCTATTATGTTGGTGAAGTCGGATGCAACTCCACTAGCATAATTTGGTCCAAACTGCAAATTCATGTCTTTCTATCGATCTTCGTATAAGCAGACTTCATATGAACTTACTTATGAATAAAAAAATTGTATGGGTTCTAGAAATCTACGCACAAGGGAGAGCTCTAGATTCACTGTCTCTTCTCTTGGAGCATTCCCATGAGCTCCAACAACTACCGTTGTCTCTTTCTTATAGTTTTTCATCAATATCAAAAGGTTTTTTGAGGTTCATACCCATAAGATTTATATGGGATTATAGCTTGAAATTCTTAGTTCCTTTTTGTTGGGTTTTTATAATTGGTGGGCTTCGTTGCTATTTTGTTTTGTAAAATTTTACAATGCAGAACCAATCAATGAATAGATCGGCATAATTGAAATTAGTGGTCTTCAATTTTCTTCGGTGAAGAGAGAACGTTATCGCTAATTTGATTGTGTGAATCTTTTATTCGCTAATGGATCTTATTGTGCTTCAGGCTTCAAGAGCATCAATTACATGTTATGTTCCATGTGTATAGAAATTTCAATAGAATAATTGACTATTGAATATGCCCAGTATTAAAAAAATTCACCTATACAATTAGCAAAAGTGTATTTCGCTTCATTTTAATATATGGGAGTTTGTCCATAGGTTGGTGTAGTATCAAGATTTTCCATCGAAATATTGAGAAACGTCAATTATACAAAGTTCATCAAAGATGGTCAGAGGCAGTTATGTCTTAAATGAGTTGAATGGGAAGCTCGAAGATTATGGTGGTCAAAAGAGCATTGTCCAAGAGACTTTAGAGTGGGGATAAGTGTTGAGGAAGACTAGCCAGACAATTGTTAGTTTTCTTGTTGTAATATGTATTTTCTATATTGTAATTTGTGTTTAATTTTGACATGTAAGCATTAAGAGAGCCACTTGGAGATAATTCTTACATGGTAAATTTAGAGTTGGTTTGGGTTTTTGTTGAGAGAAGATCTCTACTTCCTTATTCATCTTTGGAAATTGTTGGATCTCAATCCAACTATATATTTGTATAATATTTGTGAATGAATGCAGTGTGAAAATTGTGTTTTGTGTGCACATGTATGCTCCTCCATTTTTCTTGTGTAAACTCTTTTTTCAAGCTTTTCACTCTAAAAAAAGTTAAGGGGTCACGGAGACTAGAAAAAAATTATATAAATTAGATGATAATGTTACTAACCTCATACCTTGCACAACGCAAAAATTGTAAGAGATTGTTAACATGGGCATGTGTCAACTCTGATAATTTAGAATTTCAAATTAAAACTAATGAAATATGTATATTAATTTATTTATTTTTGTAATTATAAGAAACATTACTTCTTTTTAAAGAACATATTATTTTTATTTTAATATGGACTAATGAAAACTAACAAAATGTGTATATTAATTTTATTTTTTATTGTAAGAGACATTATTTCTTTAATTGAATTCAAACCTTTGTGACCGTACTAATTTATGAAATATCTTTCGATTGTCATCATATTAGACAGAGTCAACAATTTTCTGTTTGATGTGATGACAACAGAAAAATATCTGATAAATTATTTTTTTATTTAAAAAATATGTTATTTTTATTTTAATATGGTAGTTATAACTAAAAATTAGACATAATACAACTTAAATATCTTTTTCTAGAATATGCATCTCTACATAATAATCATACATATAACAATTCAAATAACAAATTCTATTTCTTTATTCAAAATATTTGATGTTGATATTGATTAATTTAATTGTTAAAAAGTTTTTTTTATTTAATTTCTTATATTTATTAGGCAATTTTATACATATCTTTCTCACAGTGAATTAGTCCTTAAACCAAAATAATTCTCCAAAAAAATCCAAACATTATTTTTCAATGCAAACTGATGTACTAATGTTATACTTTATTATTGTTTTACTTTGCACTGCATTCCGGCACATTATTTTTGGCGTGTCGTTTCCAGGCAACGTTTTAGCCCGGACTCCGGCAAAGATTTTTAAAAAATCCGGCAAAGATTTCATCAGAATCATGTTTACAGTTGTTAAACTTAAGTATTTTGAGTGCCCTAAGGGATTTTGGTAGTGCTGAATCCATTTCCAACCTCAAAAATGGATTTTAAACATTGCAAGTACCTGATTTCTTGAATTTAAGTTTCCCGGATTCCGGCAAAAAACTGCCGTCCGGGCTAAAGCGTTGCCTGGGTAGACTACTCCTCGCTCCCATTATTTTTCAATTGTAAACTGATGTATTAATGCTCTACTTTATTATTGTTTTACTTTGCATTGCATTCCGGCAACTCTTAATTCCGTTATGTAGTGAAATTAAATTGCAGTTTTACCACCAATAAAATGAGGTGAAAGATACATAATACAAATAAAGAAAATCATCGTGGAAGAGGCCGTTCTCTTCTGGAAACTTCTATCCTTGCTAGAGAGGAGGCGGTTCTGGAAACTTTTATCCTAGGTACAGTATCTGGAACCATCATCGTTCACAATTCCACCAAGTTCCGTCATGCCTATTTCTTCGGCAAGTTTGTTTGCTTCATCTCAACGTAAGCGTTTAGTCTTTTGTTTTGTTTTGTTTTGATGACCAGGAGCTGCGTATTGTGGCGGAAACTTTTACCAATCCGGTACTCTGTGCATAAGTCAGATAATGGAAATTTTGGTTTATTTAGAAATATAATTTAAATAATGAAAAATTACATATTGTATTTTACATTTTTCTTGATCTATGCTAGTTCTATAGCCATTGAAAATGTATAAGTTTAGTATATTGAGTTGACACATGTTCTAAATAGAAGAAAATATGTAATTTTGATAGTCATCTATTGAGTTGACACATGCTCTAAGTAAAAAAAAAATGTTGGCTATAATAATAATAAAATAAATATGTTGTAAAGTAATTAGAAGTAAAAAAAATATGCTAGGAGATTTAAATAAACTATTTAAGATCGAGATGAATATCTTTAGGATTAATCACATCATTAGATGAATGTCTTTCGGATTAATCACATCATTAAGATTTGGTGGACCTTTAGAACCAACTAAGGCGGTTCATCCTCAGGACAAGGAGGTTATGTAAGATCTATGTTAACTAATTTACACTCATAAATGTCTCTTTGTACTTGTTATGTAAAATATTTTAATGTCAATTATGTATATATTATATTTCATTTAAAAAAAACTCTCTGTATACAAGGAAAACAAACTTTTAATGATTAAAATATTTATTTGGTCCTATATATACTCTATATAAATTCAGAAATACAACTTAAACAATGAAAAATTACACATTGATACTTAAAATGGATCTATGCTAGTTATAGAGACCATTATGAGAGAATGCGTAAGTTGACAAGTGATTTAAATAGAAAAAAAATAATGTTGGCTATAATAAAAAAAATGAATATATTGTAATGTAATTAGATGTAAAAAAATATGTGTAAGATGTTTAAATCTTATACTTTTAAAAATTATTTCAATAGGAGATTTAAATAAACTATTTAAGATCTATGTAATTTGCAGTGATAAAATGTCTTTGTACTTGTTATGTCAAATATTTTAATGTAAATTATGTATATATTATATTTCATATTTAAAAAATTATATATATATATAAATAGTTAAAATATTTATTTGGTCCTATATATATTTTATATAGCATTCAAAAATACAACTTAAACAATAAAAAATTACAAATTATATTTTGTACTTTAAAAAAAAATTGTAGTTAAAGAAATTTGATCCCCTCAACTCATGTTAAATATATATTTAAGTTAAATCTACACTGATATATATTACCTCTTCTTTACAACTCTTCACTCTACATAAAATTCTAATAATAAATTTTAATATAAATTTGAAACATTCATTACTAAAATGACAAACCTATAAATTATTTTCAAAACGAAATTTTAACAATACCTATCACAAAAATCTACAAACAATAATTTACATTTCTTTCATACTCTCCCATTTAACATGTAATTTCCATATTCTTTTCAATTAACATTTAACATCCTTATAAAACCAAACCCTAATCAAAATATTTGTATTTACATTATAACAATAGTTTTATATAAGTACATATTTATAATATCTTTATATATTTAAATTTAACATAGTTTTGTTTATTTTCTATATCACAATTTTTATATTAAATCACTATTTTCAACATATATAAATATTTATTTATATTTAATTAACATATATTATTATTTATTAAAAATATTATTATTATTTATTAAAATTTATATATAATAATTTTAAGTATTATTAGTATTACAAACATCTCTAAACATATTTATAGACATCTATATATATTATATTGAGTAACATGTTTAAACATGTAAAATTTCTCATATAAAACCTTATAACCTTGTTAGTAAATACTTGGTTTAATCCAATGAACATTAACTTGTAAAACTAAATCAAATAACTGTAAAGGAAGAACATATAATTAAATCTAAATTTTATAAAGAAAAACACTATATCTCAACAACAAATAATTAAATTTAAATTTTATCAAGCAAAACATTATATCTCATATGTCCAAATTCAGATATATCCAAATTTCATGTCAGCATTAATGATATCTTTATCACATAGGTTTTTGTCATAGCTTAATTGTCCCATTCCATTTTTATTCCCATCTTATTTTGGTTTTGGTTTGTCCTTGGAATATAACATAAATTGAGTGTTAATTATGATTTATTATTTTACTATTTTTCTATAGAACTGGCAGTGCTTTATTTATAAACAAATAAATTTATTTAGATGTGATATTCTTTTAAATTTAGTTCATATTTGAAGTATGAATTTTTTTTAAGTGTAGTAGTATTTTTTTTATTTTATTTTTAATAATATGTTTAAATACATTATTTTGATCGGAGAAGAGAATTGAACTTGAGATGAGTGCTACTAACTTTACTATCATTTAACCAAGACTCCATGGACTTGAATTATGAATTATTAAAATAATCTCTCAAAATGATAATTTTATGGAAATAGCTTTGTTATCAAAATGACATTTATTTGGAAAGAGACAATCCCAATGTATTTGATATAAATATGGTTATTAAAATTAATGAAAAAAAATGGATATATAGTTTGATTAAAAAAATTCATGTAATTTATTTTATTTTATTTTGTGGTTTTTTATAATAAATTTTAAATTTTATTATTTGAAATTGATTAAATAAATTATATAAAATATTGATGAAAAATAATTAGAGTATTCACTTTTTTATAATAAAAAAAAATTTGGTTAAAATAACAAAATATGTTTTGTATCAATTTAGACTATTATTTTTATGGGCTTGTTTAATTATGCAACTATTCGGTCTAGACAGTGATTTTCTTGTAACAATTCACCATATTTTTCCAAAAAAACTGGAAGTGGCAATGTTTTAATCATTTTTTTAATGGTGGAAATAGATTCAGCACCCTCAAGAACCTCTAAAGCACCTAAAATTCTGAAACTTGACAGGTATAACTTGGATTTCCAAAAAAATTCTCTATAATTCATCAAAATCATCAAATATCTTATGAGAAAAACCATTATTTTTCTAGCAAAATCATCACCTATTTAAACTACACTTTATCTCTATAACCTTAAACTCAAAAATAACCACCCACAACCCATATCAAATAACCACAACTAAGCATGCACTAAACCACTCATATATTATTGAACTAATACTTTCACAATGCAAAACCTTATTTCAAGGCAAACACTGATCACCATCCAATCTCTATCATCATCTTTAAAAATAAATATCATTATCAAACTCTATTCCAACAAAAACAAAATCACCATGGCAATTAATATTCACTATAATTTCAAAACTTTTCAAAACACCATAATCCCACACATTGATGTTAACCCCCTTCCTCTTTTCTAACCCTGAAACATGACACTCATTATTATGGACCTTTCCCTAATCACTAGGCCATTGTCGGATTCATGTAACCTCACTCTTCAAACTCGTAAGAAAATGATTTGAAAATGTCGGGAGGTATCCACAACATCCCAAATCCGACAACAATGGTGGGTGGCCAACCAGAGGCCATGATTGAACCAAAGTCGCTTCTGTAAAACAATTTTCCATTGATCACATACGTTGTATCTTGAAAATCCGCACCTAACGTGACCAAAGCCTCATCTAAGGTGGTCGTCAAGCTTTTCTTTTTTCTTTCAGGCCAAGAAACTCAATCATCATTGTGCTCTTTCCATCTACGTGGCTTGTGGTATATGGCTGCTTAGGAACAGGATCATCTCCAGAAATGACAGAATTTGCATCCTTACTCAATCATTACAGACAGTTTTTCTCTTGAGAGAATATTTCCCTGTGCATTCTGACAAAGTCCCTAGAAGACATATCTCTTGATCTTCCTATAGGATTCTTTGATTGATGTACAAGAGAGATTTTGTGGAGTGGGGAGCTAATTAAAATGTCAGAGAACAGATCTATCCGCTTCAGAATTGGTATTGGACCGGGACAAATAGCAAAGTAGAATTGATAGCAGCTTGGGCTCTCTTAACAATATCAAAGCAAAAAAATCATTAAAAACATTCTTATCTTTGGTAGCTCAAAATGTGTAATTGATTAGTTGATAGGTGGTCAAAATATGTTATTGATTGGTTGCTATTCAGTTACAAGTATTAAATCTAGCTGTTTAGAACAGAATTCGAAGAATAAAAAACTACTTTCAAGGAATCAAATTTCAACATATATTAAGTTAATTTCATAAATCTACTGATACTTTATCGAGTAGTCTTTAGTGCGACTTTTTGAAGGCTTTTATGGTGACTTTTTACGGTGTAATTTCTCTAAATTCCGGCAGGAATTTATTGAAAAGAGAAGTTTGACTGCTAACTTTGCACAATAGAAATGCCCTAGAGGTTTTTGAGGGTGCTGAATCCATATATAGAATCAAAAAACCAGTTTGAATAACAAAAACCAAGATTTTACCTCAAAATTTTTCACTGGATTCCAGCACCTGAAACTTCAAAAAGTCGCACTAAAGACAACTCCATAAGTTATTATCAAAAAGAACCTTGTCCTTACATCCTGATACATTTTATTTGAAGAACTTAACCGCCCAAAGCGTTTATTCCATACCCATAGACCATTTGAATTAATCACATCTTTGCCCAAGACAATGGAGGGTCCAGGTTATGAACCACTATATTTCACTTGCAATCCATTTTTAATGAACCACTATATTTCACTTGCAATCCATTTTTAATCCATTTTTGTTATCTGTTACCATTTCGACACAAACCAAACTTGGGGTTGGGGTCTGGTGAATGGCATATTTTTAAGTTTAGGTGAAATTATATATATATATATATATATATATATATATATATATATATATATATATATATATATTAGTTATTTTTTTTTTTTTGCTCGGTTAGACTAATTCTACACCCACGGGTTTTGAACCGGTGACCTTGCAGAACGGAATGCCTTAACAGTGCACCCCATCACCGACTGCTCTACGCCTCGTGGGCATATATATTAGTTATTTAATTTATATTGATGTGTTATTTTTAAATGTATATATATTTTAATTTATATATAAAATATTTTTATGTTTATTAGTTATTTAATAATTTATATAAATGTGATAGTTTTAGTAGTTTTTATAAATTAAAGGCTGATATTTATCTTAAAAGAAGTTATAGTATTTGTTTTTTTTTGTAAAGTGGTGTGAGCTCATCAAAGATTACATCACGCTTGATCTTTGGCTTGAGAAACATCTGGCATCTAACCCTTCAAAATCACCCAAAGTACACCTATAGTATTTCTGCGTTTTTAATTAAATTGACTAATAAAAAAATCATATAAACGGGTCTCAAATAAACATGATTTGTGTTTTTTTTAATTATATTATTTTTTTAAAGTAATAGTAATAATAATTTTTATCTTTATGGCAAAGTAGACATGAATCTACATCATTAAACAAAATTGTTACATAATTTCTTTTTTTAATTTATATATTTAATTTAGATAAATGTCTTTTGGATTAATCACTTCATTAATATTTGGTTGACGTTTCAAACCAGCTAATGTAATTCCAAATGTCCACCAAATCTTAATGATGTGATTAATCATAAAAACATTTATCTACTTTATGAATCACAAAAGTCTTAGATTTAACACTTATTTAACTCATATTAAAACATTTTAATTAATAATTATAATATTAATATTAATATTTAAAAATAAAATTCTAATTTAATTCATTTTTATAAATTTTTTATAATAAAAAATTATCATAAAACAAATTTTTAATACTTTTTACTAGATATTTAATTTATATAACTAAAATAATATATTTAATTTTAAATAAAAATTTAATATATAAATATTAAATTTAATAAAACATATGTTTTTTATTTTTATAATAATTTTTTAATAATAAAATTTAAACATGATCATTCTTTCCAATTTGATCTATAACATCTACATTCTTTTCATTTAAAATATAAAACCTTAACCAATATAAAGATATTTGTATTTAGGTTATAATAATATTTTTATGTAGGTATCATATTTGTAATATTGTTTTTATGTATATTAAAATTTAATATATTTTTTATTTTTTATATTATAATATATATTAAAATTAGAATATTAAAAATTTATTTTTTGAAAAGCAAGAAAATAAATTAATTTTACAAGACTCAAATATATTTTGGTAAAAAGTGAAAGCATGCATCTTCACAAATTACAAATAGCATGATTTTCCTTAAATATCAATAATTAGTCAAAATATATTAGATAATAACAATCAATAATAATTATATCACTATTAATTTGACAACAAAATTATATATAATAAAAATATTTTATTTTTATTAAAATTAATATATAATAATTCTAAATAATTATTTATATTACTCATTGAATAACATCTTTAAACACATAACTTTTAATATAAAACCTTACAACTTTATGAGTACATGCTTGTTTAATCAAACCAACATTAAATTGTAAAACTAAATCATATCAATATATAATTAAATCTAAATTTTATCAAGGAAAACATTATATCTCAAATGTCCAAATTCAGATATATCCAAATTTCATATCAGCAATAATGATTTCTTTATCACGTACGTTTTTGTCATATCTTAATTGTCTCATTCCGTTTTGATCCCCATACGATTTTGGTTTGTCCTTCGAATATATCATAAATCTAGTGTTAGTTAATTTGATTTATTACTTTTATAATGACTATTTTTCTATTGAAATATCCAAGCTTTATTTATACACGAATAGACTTATTTAGACGTGATAATTGTGAATGATTAAAATAATTTCTCAAAACGGTATTCTAGAAGTAGTCTAGTTATCAAAATGATAGTTATCTAGAAGGAGTTAAGATTTGCCACTTAACTTTTTATAGCTTTGATGAAAGGCTTCAAGGTTCTAAGTTTTAAGATCTTTTTCTCTAGAATGGATGAAGGTTCTATTTCTTACCAAGTTTTTCGCAAAAAAACTTACACGAAACAATATCTTTATGTTTGTTCTCATCATTTTCCTATCCATAAATTTGGTGTTCTTTGCACTCTTGTTACCCGTGCTCTAAGAATCTCTGATGACAACCACCTGGAGTTAGAGAAATCACATCTTCTTGATGTCTTTGAAAATAATGGGTATACTAGAACTAAGGCCCTTAAAGTCTCTCAAAAAGCCTATAAAGGGTTAAGTGGTAAAACTACTCGCGTGGACCCTATCTCCAAGGTTAATCTCCCGCTTATCCAAGGAGCTACGAATAGGATTGCCCATGTCCTTAGAAGGAATAATGTCACATCTTCGTTCAAACCTCTTTGTACCATTAGAAATTCTCTTGGGTCTGTCAATGACCTTGTCGACCCTAAAGACAAGAAAGGGGTTTACCTAGTTCCTTGTTCCTATAGTATTCCCTATATTGGAGAAGCAGGTCGATCCATTAAGCAGAGAATCCAAGAACATGTTGCAGACATTAGGCACAATCGTTCCCACACATCAGCTCTAGTAGAACATGCGGAAAAATCCTGTCACCATGTTTGTATTGAGAACTCCAAGGTCATTGCTAAGGTTGATCATTTCCACCATAGGAATATTAGAGAGGCTATTGAGATTGAGAGACATGCTAGGAATCTCAATAGAGATGATAGTTGGAAATTGAGTAAAAGTACAGACTCCCGCTCTCTCTATGTGATTTCATCCCCTCTCACTAGGATTCTTATTGTGTTAGGTCTTTTAGTTTATTTCATGGTTTTATTTCCCTTTTATTTTCTATTTCTTATTTTCTTCCTTATTTTATTAAAAATCCCCTAGCAATTTCTTTGTTTTTTATTAATTTTCTTAAACCTACATCTTTATGATTATAATATATAACCCATACTTTTTTTCGAAGATTCTTAAACTAATTTAAGAACGAATATATGATATTGATAATAAAAAAATTTAATCATTTTTATTATTATTATAATAGCTCTTTATTTATAAATAAAATTCTTTTGAAAAATTTTTGGTACTATTTAAGAATTATTTATTGAAATTAACCTATTTAATAAATGCTTCCTACCAACTTATTTGAATTTTATTCTCTTAATAGTTAATTAACTAATTACCTAATTCACTAACAACTAGTTTTTAACGGCTATCTGACGGCAATGATGCATCCATACTATTTATTAATGAAGATCAATTAACTTTTTCATCTTGTCCTAGGGATGAACCACATTAGTTGGTTCGAAATGTCGATCAAATCCTAATGATGTGATTAATCCGAAAGACATATATCTACATTATGGATCACAAAAGTCTTAGATCTAAAACTAAGAGTGTTTCAATCAGTTTTTTAATGATGGAAATAGATTCAACATCCTCAAGAACCCTTAGAACACCCAAAATTATGAAACTAGACAGCTATAACCTAGATTTCCAAAAAATTATATCAGATTTTATCAAAATTATATCGAAAAAAACCATTATTTTCCAAACAAAATCATCACTATTTAAACTACACTTTAACTCTCTAACCCTAAACTCAAATATAACCACAAACCATATCAAAAAAACCACAATGAATGATGCACTGAACCATAATACTTTCACAATACAAAACCAAAACCTTATTTCAACGCAAACATTGATCACCATACAATCTCTATCAACATCTTTATAAAAATATCATTATCAAATTATGTTCTAATAAAAACAAAAACACCATGTCCATTAATATTCAATATAATTTCAAAACCTGCATAATCCCCTTCCTCTTTTCTAACCCTGAAACATAACACTCATTATTATGGACCTTTCCCTAATCCCTATGCCATTGTTGGATTCATGTAATCTCACTCTTCCAACTCCTAAGAAAATGAATTGAAAATGTCGGGAGGTATCCACAACATGCCAAGTGCGACAACAATGGTGGCCAACCACAAGCCATTATTGAACCAAAGTCGCTTCCGCAAAACAATTTTTTTAACCGTATCTTGAAAATCCGCACGTGCAGATTAAAATATCATGACGGCAGCCGGCGGAGGGATTATCTGACGTGGCGGCGCACTTATCTGTCGCAATCCGGAGACAAACAAAACTTGGCGGCCTGGTGGGTGGCGTACCTAAATTTAAGTTTGTCGGTGGGCCCCGCCTACTCACGGGCGACCCCATCTTTTCCCTCCCAACTTTCAGCTGTCTCTGTCAGCCGTCACTTTCATGTGACGCGGAATGAAAATCGATAAGGCGAGCATATCCGGATTCCGAAGTGTCGCCATCCTTAGGGCCGGCGTCGCCCACTGATTTCGACATTCTAAACTTTATTATTATGAAATTTTATCCCTTGAAAGATAAGTATTTGTTTCTTAAAATATTTCGAAGACTTAAAAACTTTATTATTATGAAATTTTATCCCGTGACTGATAAGTATTTGTTTCTTAAAATATTTCGTAGACTTAAAAGTTAAGGCTCACTTTTAAGGCACTTTAATGGAAATTTAATTTTTCATGCTCATCATATCAATTATTCAAAACCCGTACAGGTGGATTATAAGATATAAAATTCATCAAGGTAGAATATGAGTCTATAGGTTTGGGTCGTGCATTACTTTCACTCGTATTAAGTTTATTATAAATATTAATTAGATGTGTATAATTAAAATATATATAGATGCGAGTTGAAAGTATGATGACACTAAGGGATAGGGATTTGTATAATGAAATTACTTTTTAATCCTCGAGATTGTAAAATTTATTTTAATTGGTTAAGAGTTGATTTTTTTATAATATAAGGAAACAAGTTAAAAATTTAAAATTCAGAGGCATCTTATAATAACTTTACAAGACATTATTAAATCACTTGGGTTTATATCATTGGCTCTTGACTGGTCGAGTTCGCGAGTGTTCGACGTAAGCTCATCTATTCACATTTAGCGAATTGTACTAGGTACCTTGGGGTCCATTTTCAACATTGGTGGGTGTGGTAGTGTATTTGGCACAAGGGTGTATGAAATACACTTCTTTAGCAAGTTGGTTGCTACCTACACAAGGTCACAGGGAAAAATGATTGTCTATTGTTAGTGGAACATATTTGACATAATGTAAACTAACTAAGCATACAACACTAAGAACAAAACAAAACACAAAATGCAAAATACAAAAGCTTGATGGAGCAAACATCCTAATAACACAAGTGGATAATTCTCCCTTTATTAGGTGTTGGTGGTAAAAAAAGATACAATGCTAAACACTTGAAGAGAGTCCTTTGAGCTATGGAGCTCAAATACCCAAAACAAGGAGGTATCCTTCCCTCGAGTTCCTTCAATCGTCTATTCCCTCAAAGGATGGTAGATCAAGATCAAATGATGGACCTCTCTCTCTTGGATTGGGATGTTGGTTGGCCAACATATGAGTCCTTCCAATCCCTCTATTGTTGGACTATGCAAGCTAGTTTGCTATGAAGCAATTTGGCCAACATAATAATCTGTCTCCAATTCTTCTTCCAAAGTCTGATTTATATAGACATTCTTTGAATTCCTCCCCCTTCTCTTGACCCAAGATGGATAGTGGCACAAGAGTGGATGACAGATTCCTTTGTGTGTTGCATTTAAGCCTCAAGGTGGCTCCATGTCCACTGTCCTTGGCAGTACTAAGTGGAGAATCTTCCTAACCAAGTGTGCCAAGTGGTCCTGGATGGTGACATTTCGCCATCCTTAGGATCGCGCAGCTATCGAAGGAATAGTCGTCCTACCACGCAAAAGCCCTTTGTTGCTAGTGCGTTGTCCATTAAATTGTCCCTTAACCTTAGGAAAAATTAAATTTTAGTCTTCTCTAATGTATTCATTCTCTGAAAATCTTCATCTGCACTTTCTCCTTGACATTTTTAATGTATTTTTCCTATACGATTTGCTGGTGTTAACAGTTGCCCCCTAGTGTATGAGGTCTAGGAAAAACTGTATAGCTTAAATACATTACGATTTATTTTCTGTGTGATCCTTTTGAGAGAGAGAGAGAGAGAGAGAGAGTATCTTTCTTTGGAACCGAGTTGGGAAACCCCTTATCTTAAGTAAAAAAGACACCATGCTTTGTAAGAAACCTGCAAGAGATAAAATAAGAAATATTTCTATGAAGCGGGCATGTCCCAAGCTCGTGATGTTTGACTAGTTAAGCTAATCTAACAGATATTGGTTCTATCGTGTCATGTTTTGTAGCTGGTGACCTGCTGCTAGTTGATGACGATGGTTGCTAACGCCCTCGGGGGCATTTTTATTTGAAAAAAAAAGGTAAAATATGGTACCCACGTGCATGGAATATTTAGAGAAAGTGTTAAATGCATGCACAGGTCTTTGACTATTAGGGACCTTCTTGTGTAAGCATGATTGAAAGAGATTCTTATTGATATATGGGTCTTTGACAAATTCTAACAGAGTGCAACGATTATGAAGTACGATGCCATCCTTGACATGAAAACTTGTGTTGATGTTGAATGTCAAGAGGATCGATGACATCAATGAGCAATGTTAATTCCCATTGTGACATCTGAGGATGCCCCTATTATGGTGAGGACTCATCCAAGTTACCACCTCCTTCTCGAAAAGTGGTTTTTGAAGTCAACAAGAAGGAAGCATCAACCAACTGAAACAAGTATTGATGCAAGGGATGAGGGTTTCTGATGTAGCATGGTACAATGTGTTAGGTTAACAAGACATGATGACGAGGGATGGCTATAACTAATGATGGTGGTTAAGTGGCCCGAGGTCGGAGCTGTAAATGCGAGGGGCAACAGTCATAACAATTTCTGATGGGGAAACCCCTGGGGTCTGTAGGACGCCTATGGTGGGTGTATGCTTGCTATGATTGTTATGGTTGGGTCTAGTAAATAATGCGCAACTCCTACCAAGGGTTATTAGGGACTGTTGCTAGGTAAGAAATGTAAATGGATGGGTGGCAGTCTTCTCCTAAAAAAAAATCTTTGTACACTTGCCAAAATAATATGAAAGTGGTTTTGATGTACAAGCACAGAGATGGGTGCCCCATTAACATGAATGATCCTGCGTGATAATGTGAGGAGTGTGTTTTTCTGAGGTTGGGGGCCCCATTCGTTGGTCTTGGTGTGAAGGTGATGAGGTGGATGAAATGTCGTAGATGGGCTATGCTTATGAGGGTGTGATAGGCCAAACATGACACAAGATGATGCATTCTTGTCGATCCATTTTGTAGATAATAGTAGCCTGGGAAGGGTTTTAACATGCAATGGGTAAAACTTGACTTAATGTTTGATGATGCGCGTACGAACATGAAGTGGTTCCCGAGCTGAAGTTTATGGCCATGGCTCTAGAATTTTCCTTGTGGTCTACATGAGTGATGGATGCCATGGATGGTGAGGCTCTACCGACCTGCAAGGGTGTTTATCATGTACAAGGTGGGGTGATGATAAACATGGTCGGGTGAATGGAACCTATGGTTTTATTCTTCTGAAGAAACGATGTCAGGATATGCAAAGATTTTTTACGGAACCCTATCATGTTGGAGGTAGAATGATACCTGCTCTTGTACTTTTGTTGGCTGGGACATATGGTGATATGGAGTGTTTGTAATACCTGCAACCAATACCCCAAGTAAAAGCATATTTTTTCATATAAATATTTTTGAAATAACTTGAATTTTGAAGTGATAAGAGAGGGTATACCTGAATTGAAGTATGGTGGGCATTTGTGCCTGAAAATGGATTTTTCTGAAACTTGGATTTATGGGGCCTGATTTGAACATGATGAAGTGATGATCACCGTGTTTCTCACGGTTTTGTGATTGGGTACTCTGAACTCCAGTTATGGGTTGTTGAAAATGAAAAAAAGGCGATATATAGGCCAATATGGCCCATTTTCAAATAATTTTTTATTTTTGAGGGTTTGAGGTCAGAGCAGAGCTACCTTCCCGAGCATTTCTTGTCATTGTAGTAAGCTTGAGCACTTGGGATTCATGTTGTCAATGTCAGGTAGGAGCTAACATGTCCTTTTTATTTTTGTCATTTTCATGTGTGGGTTTTATGCCCATTGTTGGGTGGGACCACGCAGGTGATCAAGGATGGTGGGCGCAGTCCCCATGCAAAGGGTTAGTTTTTCACGAGGCCCTCACGGTTGGTGAAGCTTTTGCAAACTATGTCGTGCGCCTATGTTTCATACAGACGCGTGGTCAACGCGTAGAGGTTTTTGATAGGCGTGGGGAATTTTAATTTTTTTTGTTCAAAAACTAACTTTTTGGTGTTTTCCTTGGTGACAGGATGTTGTGGCGAGAGCGGGGCTGGCCTTATCTCTGTGCGGCAGTGGCTCAAGACCCCCATGCTCGATAGACGCTAAATTAGTATGGTTTGCTGAAGTTCCTAGAGAAAAACATACTGAGGTCCCAAGATGGGTTCCTGCATTACCTAGTCTGATGTTGGAATATTAGGCGACGACGTGTTATGGTCCTGCATCGTAGAGATGTAGTGACCTAGCCGGAGACCAATGTTTATTTTGTGACGGGTATCTTTCCTCAGAGGGAGGCACTTCCTTATCCACTCCCTCCTGGGGAGTGAACATTCATCGTTGGGCTGATGAGGAGAGGCAATGTGGTCCTAACCCTATCAACTGAAACTGCATCCGTGTGAGTTCTATCATGGATTTGGCTGATCGAGCTACTTTGGTTATGATGGTTCACCTATCTGGGTCAAAGATGACCCACTAAGTGTCTGGTCCGCAAATTGTGGTTCTATGCTAGCACCAAGCTGATCACTTTTTCGATTGCGCCCATTATGTTTACCAGGGTATGGTCACTCAGTTGGGCAAGGCACAGAGTGTTGCTATCGAGACCTTTTTCTATGCGAGCATCCTTTGTAGTATTATGTATGAGTGGGTTGTGATGCTATGACCCTTTGTGGCGGTGCCCCTAGGTCCTCCGAGGGATCCTTAGATGCGTCGATGGGCATCTATGATGCCCCGTGGTGGTGGGGGAGAGGCATGCTGCTACTGGGATTTGAAGGTCAAGTCGTGGTTCAAGTCAAACTCGCAAGTGTTCCTTAAGTTTCCATATTCAGGGATGGATTTCCTGGGGGATCCAGACATGGGTCTCCCTCCTGGCTCTGTATGGGATCTGAAAGGTATGACCTTTTATGTTTTCTACATTTTGAGGGTTCTATTTTTGTATATATATATCTATATGTCTTTGATGGTGACACTAATATTGATTTTTGGTTTCTTTTATAGATGTGGGTTTAGCAAGGCGTCCTACTGCCCATTTGGTAGGCCACTAGCTGAGGAGGAAGGACCCGCTTGGGGTAGGTCAGGCCTAGTTTGGGGGTCAGGTTTGTGCTGAAGGTCCCTTAGGTGAGGGTAACAGGTGCTCTAGGGGATGTTGTCCTCTTGGCGTGTGCTGAGGCGACCAAGGAACAGGTGGCTACAGTCAAGGAGTTGTTGGTTGTTGTTGATATCTGAGTACTGGCAGCAGAGGCTCGAGTTGCTGATGTTGAGGGTCGTATGGGGGCTACTGAGGCTCGGGCCAAGGCAACCGATGCTCGTGCTATGGACCTAGAAAATTCACAGAGTCGGTTGGAGAGGCTTACTCGAGGTTTGCCGACAAGGGGATTTCATGACCTGGATAACATATGGCTAGAGGCTGTGATGGCCCAGGAGAGGGTGCATCACCTGACTTTGCACAGAGAAGCACTTGCTATCACGATTGTTGCTCCTATATTGGCACTGGGTGCTCAAGTGGGTCCAGAGGACCCACCAGGCGGGGCTCAGACCTAGGGATTTTGTATGATCAGGGAAAGCACCCATTATGAGGATGCTTCCCTCTGTTGATGATATGCATATTTTTTTACTGACGTGATAGTAATTGACTTGTTTTGTATACTAGGACACATATTTTTTTTATGTATATATGTGAGATATATTTTTGGCGGCTCTTATGATGTGTCTATGGTATTTTTTATATATTTGTATATGTTTATAATGGATGTTATGTACTTATGATGGATGTTATGCTTATGATTTTGTTTTTTATGGATGATGGTTTATAGGAGATGCATTCCAGTCTAGGATATGGTTAGATATGTGATCGACTATCTGATTTTGATCTCTCGGTATATGTGTAAATTTAATGTGATCAAAGTGGCAAGCTAACCATTGTGCATGCAAGTATTTCCGAAATAGGTGTGAATGTCGTATTTGAAAGGCTTGGTTTAACTACGATACCACTTACTGGGAGTCAAGAAAGACATGTAGATGGTTGATGCCTTGGTTGGAGGTATCGCTCAATAGTATCATGACTGCATCATATTCTTCTTGATTATTTGTAGATGACTCGATACATACTTTATTGGTGAGGAATGGTGACCGGTCAGAAGAGTATATGGCCATGTGGCTGCTGCTAATTTTTTTCACCATCGAGAGGCTCCATCAGTAAATCCAAAATAGTAGATGGGCGGACAATCCATATGTGACACAAGAGCGTTTTTTTTAGAACAAGTCCATGCTTATTGTGATCATCATAAAAATTTATATTACATTCATTTTATCTCTAGGGCGTTGAGGCTTCCCACCTGATGGGTGGAATTTCTTTAGGTAGAGCCCATTGATGGGATTGGCTAGGCATGTACCGTCGGGCTTAGACAAAATGTGTGCTCCTTTGAGGAGACAGTGTTTGATGATGTAAGGACCCTTCCATAATGTTTCAAACTTCCTAGGTCCTAAGGCTTCTTTTGCAACATCGTAGCGAAGGACTAGCTCCCCCTCGGAAAATGAGCGAGGGGTGATGTTGCGGTCGAATGATGCTTTTACCCTTTTCTTGTGAGCCTCATTATGTTCGAGAGACTCTCATCAACTTTCGTCGACGAGATATAATTGTACCAACTGATGTTCTAAAGGCTAAGTATCAGTGAGGAGTTTGATGGTTGCATGTAAGTTGAGGATTTTGCATTCAATGGGAAGCATGACCTCCACTCCGTATACCAACTGGAAAGGTGTGAACTCTGTTGAGGATTTTACTATTGTGCAATATTCCCATATCATGCCATTTAGTTTTATGGTTGAGGATTTTATCATTGTACGGTATGCCCATATTGTGCTAGTTATTTTTATGGTTGTTTACCATACGCTGTAACATTGTTTTGAGTACTTTGTTAACAACTTCTACCTAGCCGTTGGACTGGGGATAGTATGGTGATGCAAATTTGTGCATGAACCCTAGGTGATGGGATAGCTCCTGGAATATTTCATTCTCAAAATGATTTCCATGGTCAGAGACTAACTCCTTAGGCACACCGAACCATGTCGTGAAATGGTTGAAGAGAGACCGAGCTGCAGTTTCTGCGGTGTTGTCGTATGTGGGCATGGCTTCTGCCCATTTGGTGAAATATTTGACAGTTACTATGATGTATTTTTGGTTGCCAGATGACGCAGGGTTTCAATTCATAAAGTTGATGCCCCATTTGCAAAAGGGGCCTGCTACAATGATCGGTTGCAAGGGAGCAGGAGGCGCTCTTGACTTGTGGACGAAAGCATTGGCATCGTTCACACCTTTTGACTACCTGTATGAAATCGTGGAATAGGGTGGGCAAAAAATAACCAACACGTAAGAATTTTTGGGCTGTGGCCATCCTTGAGAGATGTTCACCGCAAGCCCCACTATGGCAGTCATTTAGGTCCTGATCAGCTTGGTCGTGCGTGAGGCATCGACGTAAAATGGTGTCAATGCCTCTTTGATAATTGATGTGTTGAATTTTGCAACAATAAACAATTAAATTGGCATCCGGAAACAACATCCTTGATCCTAGTGAAAATTAAGCACCTACACTAGGTGTATGTCTCTTTTTAGAATGTTGAGAAAAATCTATTTGTAGCGGGAGTCTATTTATAGATGGTTGATAAAATTCTATTTATAGATGAGTTTCTATTTTTAGATGCATGGGCGAAGTCTATTTATACATCGCATGTCTAAAAATAGAATGCATGTCGATTATTATTATCTCTTAATAATAATTAGACAATAAATAATAATCTATTATCTTGAAGCACTTGATTTCAGTTAACTAATGTGGAAAACCAGTTGACTGAAGGAATTACGAGTTCTAAGGTTAGTTGGTGGGACATGCAAGTGGACTTGAGTTGTAACTGAGTGATTCAAAGTTGTAATAGAGTTGGATGTGTAGTTATGTGAGTTGTAAAGTAGTTTAACTTAGTTAAGTGAGTTAAACTCAGTTGTGCTAGTTGTAACTAAAGATACATTAGTGAGAGATCAGTGAATTAAATACTAAATTAATTCACATGGAGTGATCTCACATGCAACTGAAGATTTACTACTGTTAACTACATGCATGTCAAATCCAGTGGAGACCCAGTTGAGAGATAGGTGAAAGGGACAACTTGACTATCTGTTGTGACATTAGTGGGTGCACTCATGCAACCACACACACATTGGAGATGCCTATGAGTATTGCATAGTCAAGGTAGGCTAGAATTAATCATTCATAGGTTCTTGACCTTCAGAGATTGCGCAGTGGAGGCAGGTTGTTTGGAGGCAGTAAATTGGTGCATGTATTTAGCTAATTTTTGTATGACAGCCTGAGACAATTGTATATTGTACTAAGAGCTCTTGGATTAGAGTTTTTTGTATGAGATTGTTTCATGATCCATGATATATACATAATATATGATAGTAGGGTTTTTAGCTTTGTGCTTTCCCGGTAAAAACATATGTGTTATGTGTGATTGATCTTTCTTCATGTGTTTGCAATTAGTGATTAAATTTCCGCAAAGATTTTAGTAGAAGGATTCTGTATTTAACAGTGGCATATAATTTTTAGGTCAGAAGAATCCAAGAAATACATAATTTTATTAAAATTTCTACATGGTATCAGAGCAAAGAAGATTGCAATTTTGAAGCAGAAGCTGAGTTTGTTGGTGGAAACAATTGGAATTTGCTACAAGAATTTCTTGGTGCAACAGTTGAGTAAACATCAAAATGGCTTTCAATGGCTTGCGGCTAGAGTATGCACTCAAGGGTAGCTCGAACTACATTTCTTGGAAGGATAGGATGGACGCGGTGCTCAAATATAATGGCTTGAAGGAATTCATCGACAAAGATGTTCCTAATCCTACTTCGACAGATGCTGCATTACTTGATGCATGGAAAAAGAAAGTAGAAAGGGCGAGGAGGATTCTGTTGGAAGGTGTACGAGACCACATTTTCTCAAGCCTTCATGGGAAAGCCACTCCATATGCTATGTGGAAGGCTTTGAAGGGTCTTTTCCAAAGCAGCAAAAACCATAGGAAATTGGCGCTGAAGGATAAACTCAGAAAGATCAAGATGGAAAAGAACGACACTATTTCGGTATACTTAACAAAGTTTGTTCAATGCAGGGATGAGCTTGGAAATGTAGGAGTAAGTGTTGCTAATGATGATTTGGTGAGCTTGGCTCTCTTGGGACTTCCTAAGAGTTGGAAAATTTATGAAGACTCTGTCAACAGACAGGAAAAACTGCTGGATTGGGAACGACTGTGGTCGGATCTAGTGCAAGAGGAGTTAAGGCGGAACACCAGAGATGGCTCTTCATCAAAGCATGATGATGAAGAGCATTGTGCTTTGGCTACCAAGGCGAAGAAGAGGAAGGGGAAGAAATTCCATTCTAAATCTGAGGCCAGTGAAGATGGCAAGGAGAACAACATGTCCAAAGTGAAGCATTTTCACTGTCACGAGTATGGACATATTGCCATAAATTGTCCACATAAGAAGAAGAACAAGATGGTTGTTGGAGTTGTAGCTAGTGAGGCTCTTGCCTCACAATTTGAGCTTGAATTCTCATTGATTGCATGCATGGTGTCAAGTGCATTGGGATCGGGGTGGTACTTGGATAGTGGTGCTTCCTTTCACATGACGGGAGATGAGAAACTTTTCAGTAACTTGGAGGAGAAATATCTCGAGATGCATATTGAGTTGAGAGACTATGGATGATATAGTGCGACTAGAATTGGCACCATTACCTTTCAGAGGGCGTTAGTAAAAATCTCTCATTTAAAATATGTTATGCATGTTCCAGGTTTGAAGAAAAATTTAGTCTCAGTCGCAATGTTAGAGGATAGAGGCTATGATGTTTTCCTTAGTGAAGGAAAAGTTTTCCTGCAACACAAAGAAACAGGGCAAGCCAATAAGGTTGGGATTTGAGTTAAGAATCTCTATAGACTTGATGTAGATGGGATTTCTACAGAGCTTCCTACTGTTGGGAAGTGTGAGAAAGCTATGTAATTGATGCTTGAGAGGGAGCAGGATTTGCATACAGGAAAGAGTGAACCTCGGGATGTGGAGCAGCCACAAGATGAGGATCATGGAGTGGGAGAAACCAATCATGCAAAGAAATTTCATGCCAGATGGGTAGAGGGAGTGCATGCAACTATACCACCAGGTGAGTGGTGGGGCGACATGCGTGAGTAATCTCAAGAAGAAATTCCTGGGCAGGATTCATTGAGATGGTGTGGATCTCATGAATTGAACCTGGCTATGAGGAACCCACAGAGGAGCAGTAGAAAGATCAATTGGATTGATGCAGTCAAATGTCGTGAGGACATGAAATCAAAGTGACAATGTTGGATACTGGAGCACAGATCAGAATTGACAGCAAGTGCAGAGTGCATGGATGCAAAGGTCAACAACGCAGTGGTTCCTAAAGACATGTGCAATTGGTACCAGCATAAGTCAGAAGACTTTGATGACAGATGCATTATACTGATTCAGTTGTTTGGAGGCTATTCAATTTTAGAAGTGTTGCATGTGCAAGAAACACTGGAGAAGTGTTGCATACAAGGTTGCAGGGCGCATGCATGGAGTTGCATGGCACATGCAAAGGTTGCATGTCGCATGCAAAGACATTCCTTTCTTGTTGAGAGGGAGTGTTGAATTTTGCAACAAGAAATAGTGAAATTGGCATCCAGAAACAAGATCCTTGATCCTAGTGAAAATTAAGCACCTGCACTAGGTGGGGCCCACACAGGCTATTTTTAGGTGTATGTCTATTTTTAGAATGTTAGAGAAAAATCTATTTATAGCGGGAGTCTATTTATAGACGGTTGAGAAAATTATATTTATAGATGAGTTTCTATTTTTAGATGCATGGGAAAAGTCTATTTATAGATTGCATGTCTAAAAATAGAATGCATGTCTTATTATCTCTTAATAATAATTATACAATAAATAATAATCTATTCTTTTGAAGCACTTGATTTCAGTTAACTGATGTGGCAAACCAGTTGACTGAAGGAAGTACGAGTTCTAAGGTTGTTTGGTGGGACATGCAAGTGGAATTGAGTTGTAACTGAGTTGGATGTGTAGTTATGTGAGTTGTAAAGTAGTTTAACTCAATTAAGTGAGTTAAACTTAGTTGTGCTAGTTGTAACTAAAGATACACTAGTGAGAGATTAGTGAATTAAATATTAAATTAATCCACATGGAGTGATCTCACATGAAACTGAAGATTTACTAATGTTAACTACATGCATGTTAGATCCAGTGGAGACCCAGTTGAGAGATAGGTTAAAGGGACAGTTTGACTATCTGTTGTGACATTAGTGGGTGCACTCATGAAACCACACACACAATGGAGATGCCTATAAGTATTGAGTAGTCAAGGCAGGCTAGAATTAATCATTCAGAGGTTCTTGACCATCAGGGATTGCGCAGTGGAGGCAGGTTGTCTGAAGGCAGTAAATTGGCACGTGTATTTAGCCAATTTTTGTATGACAGTGTGAGATGATTGTATATTGTACTGAGAGCTCTTGGATTAGAGTTTTGTATGAGATTGTTTCATGATCCATGATATATACATAATATATGATAGTGGGGTTTTTAGCTTTATTCTTTCTCGGTAAAAACATCTATGTTATGTGTGATTGATCTTTCTTCATGTGTTTGCAATTGACGATTAAATTTCTGCAAAGATTTTAGTGGAAGGATTCTGTATTTAATAGTGGCATATAATTGTTAGATCAGGAGAATCTAGGAAATACATAATTGTATTAAAATTTCTACATGATGTCCCCAATGAGAAGGTATTGGGGGCGCTAACATGCCCCTCTCCTTCAAAAAAATTTTTTCCTCAACACTTGAGTAGTTTTGGATGCTTCTGTATAAAATTCTCATCCTCCCATGTCAAATCTTCAGTGGGTAAGTTCTTCCACTTGATGAGAAACTATGAAATCGATCGATTTCATAGCTGTCGAGTTCTTATTTTTGTGAATGCTTCAGGCTCCAATATGATTTTTCCTTCCTCATCAAGTTATGGAAATATTGTTTGAACTAGAAGTTTGTCACCTATAACCTTCTTTAAGCATGAAACATGGAAAAATAGGTGCACTCGGGAGGATGCAGGAAGCTCCAATTTGTATGCCATAGTACCAATATTTTGCAACACCTTGTGAGGACCATAATAATTTTGTGATAATTTATTATCCTTCTTATCTTGATTGAGGGACATTTGTTTGTATGGTTGTAGAAATACCCAGTCACCTACATCAAAAATTCTCTCGCTGCGATGTTGATCTGCCTGTTGTTTCATTTGATTCTGTGCCAAATTTAGGTTATCCTTTAAGAGTTGGAGAACTTGTCGTTGATGCTCGATGTGATCTTTCACTGCTTGAACCTTATAATTTTCTCTTAAAGATGATGTGATGGATGATGGATGATATCCCATAAATGGGGTCATTTTTTATGCAGTGTGGAAGGAAGTGTTATACCACCATTCAGCCAGAGGTAACCAATTGACCCATTGTGTTTGTTTATCAGATACAAGAAACAAATATATCCTTCCAAAATTTTTTTCACTATCTCAGTTTGCCCATTGGATTGAGGATGATAAGATGAGCTATGAGCTAGTTGAGTACCCAAACAAGAAAATAATTCTGTCAAAAAATTTCTAGTGAAAATGGGATCTCTATCGCTTATAATAATCTTTGGGTTTCCATGTAGCTTTTGAATTGTTTCCATCTATGTAGTAGTAACTGTAATCACTTTAAATGGATGAGATAATGCACAAAAGTGTGCATACTTGGTAAGTCTATCAACTACCACCATGATGACACTCTTTCCTTCGGACTTAGGTAAACCTGTGATAAAATCCATTGAAACCTCCTCCCAACATTGATTTGGAATGGATAAAGGTTGTACTAGATTCGGGGTCTTAATTGTCTCAAATTTATTCTACTGGCAAACCAAACATTCCGCCACAAAATTTTGAATATCAGATTTAAGGCCATCCCAAAAAAAATTCTTTCTTTACCGTATGGTAAGTTTTTAAAAATCCCAAGTGTCCTCCTAAGGGAGAGGTGTGCAATTCCAAAATAATATTTTGTTTGATTTGGGAAGTCTTATAAAGATATAATCAATATTTGTACCATAATGAATCATTTTTCCAACTAAATGTATCAGACGTACTGGGATCTTGCTTCAACTTTTGAATGAGTGTCCATACTTATTCATCATTCTTCCATTCCTCCCTTGCTTTGGTTATCCAATTGGTCTGGATAATAGAAATGGCACAAAGCAATGCTTCCACATCTGCATCCTTTCTTGAGAGTGCATATGCAACAACATTTGGCATCCATTTTTTGTAGATGATTTCAAAATCATAACCTAACATCTTTATGACCCATTTTTGCTGCTCTTTTGAATATAGTCTTTGTTCCAAAAAGTATTTAAGACTATCATGATCATTTTTTACCTTGAAGTGTCTTCCCATTAGTTAAAGTCGCCATTTATTTAGTGCATGTAGTATTGCCAACATTTCCTTCTCATAAGTAAATACTTTCCTTTGATTGGACAACTTTCAAAAGCAATGGGTTTTCCTTCTTGGATTAAAACAACACCAATTCCATTTCCTGGGGCATCACATTCCACAATAAAGGTTTTTGTGAAGTCCGGCGTAGATAAG
Source organism: Pinus albicaulis (assembly GCA_034641835.2). Classification (NCBI taxonomy): domain Eukaryota; kingdom Viridiplantae; phylum Streptophyta; class Pinopsida; order Pinales; family Pinaceae; genus Pinus; species Pinus albicaulis. Next base: position 1,305,044,272 of record CM076577.1, on the reverse strand, counting down.
ACTGATGCTTGGCACATTACCTCTTTGAGATTTTTAAAGGCCTTAGTTGCTTCAGGAGTCCATGAAAATGCATCTTTCTTCAATAATGTTGTTAGAGGTGCTGCTATGCTCCCATAATTCTTAACAAACTTATGATAATACCCCATTAACCCGAGAAATGCTCGCAACTAATTTATGGTTATGGGGACTTTCCATTCCTTAATGGCTTTAATTTTGTTAGGGTCTACCTTAACACCCTCATGAGATATAATATGACCTAGATATTCCACCTCTTGTACACTAAATCAACATTTGGAGGTTTTTGCATAATATTGTTTCTCCTCCAATAGTTTGAGCACCTTGTCAACATGTTGAACATGATCCTTCCAAGACCTGTTATAGATTAGTATATCATCAAAAAACACTAAATTTTTTTTTCTAAGGAAGGGTTTGAAAATGGAATTCATCAACCCTTGAAATGTAGAAGGTGCATTGGTAAGGCCAAAAGGCATGACCAAAAATTCATAATGACCCTCATGAGTTTGAAATGTTGTTTTTGGGATGTCTTTATTCTTCATTCTAATTTGATGATATCTTGAACGGAGATCCAACTTGGTGAAATAAATTGCTCCATGTAACTCATCCAATAATTCATCAATCACAGGAATGGAAAATTTATCTTTAATAGTGAGCTTATTGAGCTCCCTATAATCTGGACACATGCGCCATGATCCATCCTTCTTGTGCACCAATACTACTGGAGTAGAAAAAGAACTTTGACTAGGTTGAATTATACCAGCCTCCAACATTTCTGCAACCATACGTTCAATATCACTCTTTTGAGCATAATGATATCTGTAAGGCCTGATGTTTGGAGGAACACTTCCTGGAATTAAATGAATAACATGATCATGATCATGAATATGTCAGAGTCCTTTGGGAATTTCAAATACCTTGGAATGATTGTCCAAGACTTTTTGGAGATCTAGAGAAATACATGATTTTGATGTTGGAACTTCTAGTGAGCATAATTGTGCAATGATGCCTTGTTGTTCTTTCTTCATAAGATTTTTCATGACATTAGAGCTTATTATCTTTCTCGACTTCCCTACGATACCCCATGATTGAACTTCCTTTCCTTTCGAAAACAAATTCAAGAAAATTTCTTGAAAATTAAAAGCTATCGTCTCCAAAGATTGTAACCATTGTACTCCTAGTACAACATCAACAACACTCGTTGGAATGGAAAGCATTGGAATATTCAATACATATCCCCCCATGGTTAGCTTGATATTATGGCACTTTCCAGAGCAATTTATAGTTCCTCCATTTGGCACCATTACTTGACACTCTGGTGCTGGGTATAGGAAGCAATTCAATTCCTTGGCTACCTTACAATGAATAAAATTATGGGTACTACCCAAATCAATAAGTTGTATTACATTTTTCTTCTTCATATCTCCTTCTATCTTGAGAGTTTAAGGAGTGTTAATTCTTGCCAATGCATTATAGGATATGGTCGGATTCATTTATTCTTCCTCTAGGGTTGGTTCCTGGTGTATATCCTCTTCTTTTGAAGTTTCTTGTTCCTTTTCTTCCTCCTCTTCACAATCTATGTAAAATAATTTCTTCTCAGCTCACTTATGACCTTTATTGTATTTTCTATCACAAGTATGGCAAAGCCCTTTTGCTATTTTTTCTTCCAATTGTTGTGGTGTCAACCTTGTAGGTTGTGGAAGTCTATGAGTAGCAACACTTCCATCTTTATAGTTGTGAGTGGTAGGCTTCCTTGTCGCCATAATTTTGCTTTCATTTTTTCTTGAAAACCTGAATGCCTTCTCCAATGTATCAGGTTACCAAAGGAGAACCTCATGTTGGATGATATCCTTTAGAGTCCCTATGAATACATCAATCCTATGTTCCTCTGGAATATTATTTACCCTTATATTCAATTTTTGGAAGTCCTCAATGTGCTCCATCATTGAACCCTTTTGTTTGAGATTTATCAATTGGCTAAAGAAGGTGTTGCTATGTGTATCCTCATAATGTGCTATCATTTCCTCCATAAAAATTGACCAACTAACCAGTGGTTTACGAGAACAAAGCCATTGATATCATACAAATTTATTTTGTTCTAAATATAAAGTTTCAATTCGTACCTTTTCTGTGTTTTGCGTATTATGGAGCTCAAAGTATTGCTCCATTTGTAGTATCCCAATTATCAAATCCTTTACATCAAACTTACCCATATCTATCTTTGGAATATGGTGGGTCTTAAATCAAACATTAGAGTCTATGAAATCATGATTAACATTTATTTTGTTCTCAGCATGAGTTTCCTCTACTACTTTTTCGCCATTAGGAATATTTTCTTGTAGTAAATTTGCCAAACCTTCCTTCAAACCTTCCATGTCTTTCTTCAAATATTCCATGTTGCCTTATTTACCATCAATCTTAGCTTCCATGTCATTCTTCAAACCATCCATGCCTTTCTTCAAACCATCCATCTTAGCTTCCACGACTTTCTTCAAACCATCCATCTTAGCTTCCATGTTGCCTTCTATACCATCCATCTTAGCTTCCATGCCATTATTCAAACCATCCATATTATCTTCCACAGATTTCTTCAAATTATACATATTAGCTTCCACGCCTTTCTTCAAACCATCCATCTTAGCTTCCATTTCATTTTTTGTTACTCTTTGTGAGAGAGAAATTTGTTGCACTTTTTCTTGTAATTTTGATATATCATGTTGCACTTCTTCCTCTTTATGAGTCATAGTAGAGCCTTCTGAGGGCTTAATGGGCGTTGAATTATTTTTAGGGGCCATTTTAGAACCCAATACTGATATATATGCTTCAATATTCCCTTGGAATCCCTTCAAACTGATTTTCCAAACAAGACTTATGCAATTTAAAAAAAATACACACCTTTTTCTTGATTTTGAGGAGCTCAATATTGAATATGATGTATCTCTGTGATTTAGGATCCCCAAGATTTTATCTTCGGTCCTTTATTATCCCTCTAAATATTCTTTCCAATGCCACATGTCTGATCTGATTTGGATTCTTCAAGACAAATTTATGCCCAATCTTCCACAATGACCTAATTATGGACTGGTTCAGTAGAGCAAACTTGTACGACGTTCCACGTGTCACGGTTTCCTCCTTTGGCTCTGAAATCGATACAAAGGAAACTATAGTCTGTGTAATTTTGGCCACTTTTTATATAATTCCAATCTGATGCTTAGAGAGAGAGTTATGATTATTTTCCCAAGGTCACCTCTTTGAGATGAAATTGAGGAGCCTGCAAAAACCCTAACTTCCACCGATCATATCTCCGAAAATATTGCGAACCAAGTTTTGAAATTTTTACACGAAGTTTCTCAGAATTTCTTCGCAAATAGATTTTTTGTTAGCATCTAAAACTTCGTAGAAGACAAGCTATAGCGAAAATTCCACGATGACCTGTTTGAAGCATCAAAACCCTAGAATCTAAAGCTCTGATACCAAATGTTATGAAACTAGCTCCGAAAATAGAAGAAAAGGGAGATCAATGCTTTAGAAATCAGCCACTACAAGTGGGAAAACTCCTTTACATTACATAAATGAACAATTCTTGGATGGCACAAATGAAAAAACCTCATTTCTATATATAGGAGTCCATGGGGCCACAATATAATCCTAACTGACCTAACAATAACAATGTAAGGGCACAATAATAACAATAATGGGCTATTATGGGGCACAATAATAACAATATGGGGACTACATGGGTACAAGAATAACAATAAGGGGCTACACTAACAACAATAAGGGACTACACTATTAATATATGGCCCTAATAGTGGCCGACGCAAGCATCAATGACTTGGTCGATGAAAGGAGAAGGGTAGTTGTCTTTGGGACAAGCTTTGTTTAAATCTCGAAAATCGGTATAGACTCCGATGGTGCCCTGTTTTTTCATGATGGCTATAGGGTTGGAAACCCAGGATGTGTAATATATTGGGTAGATGAATCCAACTTTACGAAGCTTGTTTATCTCTTGTTTGATCGCTTATGCTTTGGATGGGTGTAATTGACGCCGGTTTTGGTGGATAGGTGATACGTTAGGCCAAGTGTCAATGTGGTGCTCTATGATGGTGGGGCTTAACCTGGGAATTTCTGAATAATCCCAAGAAAATATATCCCTATACTCTTGTAATATGTTTTTATACACGACTACCTCATCTGGGGAGCATGCTACCCCCAACGATATTTCTTCAGTTTTGCCTGGTTTTTTCGAGATATTCACCTTAATGGTTGGCAAAATATTCGACATATTTCCTTCCTCAAATGCATCAGGTGCTGGGATAGGGTTTTGAACCAATATAAATTTCCTGATGGAAGGAAGTATTTGGATTCAATGGCGTAAATATCCTGGGTTTTTGTGCTACTAGGCACGAACATTTTTTCTGGAAGAAAAAACGAGTAGTGATGCATTACGTCCCATAAAAAATATAGTTCCTTCATGGCCTCTAATATATCCTCATCTGAGTGTAACAAGATGTTTAAGGTGGATTTTTTTTGTGCGAGCCCATGAGGAATTGGTTCGGGCCTAACAATGCTAGTCGAGAGACATGAATATGATTTTGTGGTTGATGTCGTGGAACTAGATGAAGTTGACAGGGTACAGACGAGCTGGGTTTGCACCGTCGAAGGTACTACTACCGTTGTGGTAGTTGCAATGGTCTCAACACCAAGGAAATATGAGCAGACAACATGAGTCATGGTTCCCATGCATGATGAGATGAATCGTATATGGTGTTGTGTGTCATCAACGTTACATGGTGGAATAAATTTTGTGATGGTTGTTTGTTTTTTAGCGATAAAAGCTTCATGCTCTCTTGGTGGTGTACGAAGGGTGCAGGTGTCTTATTTTATGTGAATATTTTGACGGATGCGGAGGTACTGAAATGTTCGCAACATAGGGAATTTATTTGTATCATGATCATGGCTTGTGCAAATGTTGCATGGAGTAAATGTACTCACTGAGTATATTGTATAGGATCCAATACTACTCATCATATTAGAGGATGATGATGGGAGATGGTTACGAGAATGTGTGTTTCTTTGTTCCTGTCGTCTCCTATTCTTAGAACTTGTGTGATTTGGCTCCTATGAGAGTTTTTATTCTAACGTTGCTCTAGCCACTCTTAACCTTTGTAGGAAATGGAAATTCATCGTGTGGTGAAATTGCGAGAAAATTCGGCAATAACAACGTGTGATTTTCTCTTGATTAGAGAGATGAATGTAAGGTATAGGTGTAACCATGCTAAGACCGACAGTGAACTTGTTAAGCTCATGAAATTAATTAATCATGTGTTTTTTTTTAGCACATAAGGCACATTATATGTTTGACTTGCTTCTTACCTTGCTGGAGTGAGGGGTTGTCTTCATGGTTTTAGGTGGTTGGTGACAATGGGGGGTAGGCCTTGTTATTTCTGAATGCTTAGTTTGTGGTAACTCGAAACCGACTATGTCCAGATTATTAGCGACAAATGAGCACATGATGTCTAGCCTAATTTGAAATCAAGGGACATAGAGGAAATGTTGAGCGTGTTGGTTATCTTGCCATATTAGACAAGACTGACTCTCTTTTGTTTTCCAATCCTTTTTTACGACGAGGGTGATTGTGTACCATTTTCGGAATGATATTAAATATGGGCACTGAGTGATTAAATGGTCATGTTTGTCACACAATACACAGGCTGGGGCTAGACATTTTGGGGGTTTGGGGGTGGTAAGTCGTCCTTTTGGTGGATGCCTCTCTTCAGATACATAGAGAATGGACCTATTCGCTTCATTCTCCTGGGTTGTGGAACTTTCTAGGGACTTGGAATCCGATTTTTCTAAGTTGACAAGGTTGGTAATGGTCAAGTGTAGTGACTCTAATGCTAAAAGAAATCGGGGAATGTAGAGACAATGGCGAATATAGTGTTTATCCTGGCATATATGGCAAGAATATTGATTAGGTAGTAGCCCTATGAAGTACACCGGGTTAACTGGGCACCATATTTGAAACAACTCTAGAGTTGTGCATTGTACGATCAAATGATCACATTTGTTTCATAATGCGCAAAGATGGCCTTGAGGCTAAGGATGATTATGGGGGAGAGGTGGTTGCTCTGGTGACCATATCTCCTCTTATATATATGTGTGTGTGTGTGCGTGTGTGTGTGTGGTTCTTGTCTGATCGAAATCTGGATCAGGGGAAAAAATTTGCTCAAAATTCAAATTTCTCAAAATTACACCAACCAGAACGACAGCGACCGACACGTCGCTAGGAATCTAACGCATCTTGTTTCATCGAAAATCAAGTTCGGATGAAGAATTTATAGTTTGCTGATCGCCGTTCAGAATAGGAATTTTTTATTTTTTTTAAATTGCAGAACAGGTATAGGCTGATGACATGGAAACCCAGTTAGTATTTAGGGAATATTCTTCAATTTTTTCCCAATGGAACTGTGACAAGTGTCACTACAGGATTCGCCAGTTTGTTTTGAGAAGGTGAAATTTCCCAATGTCCTCCTAAGGTCCTCCTAAGGCTGAATTCAGATTTTTTTTATATGTGGGAGGACTGCCCAACCAGGGACCGCCACGTGTCCCCTGGTGGACCCCCTCTCCAAGGTCAGATTTGAATTTCATTTCAACTATGTGCTAAGGTTCACGTTTGATATTTATGTGGTGGCATATGTGCTAACCTAAGGTCGAAACTATGGGTCCTATTCCTATTCTTGAGGTTTGGATTACATTGGATTGGTGGCATATTATTGTTAACCCAAAGTCAGAAGTCGAAATATATTTGTGGTGGCATATATTTATTTCCAAAGTTCAATTGGGGTATATATTTATGGTTTCGCATATTGGTCATAAACCATATACCGAGGCATTAATCCAAAGTCCACAAGGTAGTTAATATGGGCACAATTTAAATGTTTTGAATTTAATCTATGTTAAAGTTTGGGAATTATACATTTCAAAGGTTCGGAGCGAAGTTATATGGTGCAAAGTGTATGGAGGGGCGGAGCTCGGGTTCGACCCCATGACCTCTCCCCAACTACTACCGCCTTTTACCAATGAGCCACACCTTTTTTCCTTTAAAAACCAATGTGCCCAACTACTAATTAAAGGTTATGCGATGTCCGATGGCGGAAATGGAGGGGGCTAGCTCCACGGACCAACCCTCCTCCCATGTGTCCACACCAAGTGACCTCAACCTAGCGCCCAAAACTAAACGCGCTTAGTGAACTCATTATCTCCATTAATCCACACTTATCCCCTAATTAACTTTGAGTTAATTTAACGACATTTTCAATGGTCCCTTCATTTTCGGCGGATTGGCCAAGTTTGGCGGAGTTAACTAGCAACTTCTCCAGATTTAGAGGCAGAATCTAGGGGAAAATGGAATGAACCCTATCTTGAGCAATTTTCGACAAATTTTGGCTCAGGAATAGTCATTCCTAGTATATTGGCATGCTTTGAATCCATTGAAATAACTTGCAGAGGTATAGGAGCAATTATACAGAGGTTTTTGTCACCTTGAATAATTTTAAATCCTAGGCCCACCAAGAGGGAAGGCCATGTCGAGATCAGCTGAAGGCCAAATGGAGTGAATGAACAGTCATTTTTATATGTATTTGATGCTCTGACAAAATGGTATAGTTTGTAGAGGCGTTGGAGCACTTATGAAGGTGATTTTTTTCACTTTGGAGATTAAGCAAGCCTATGGCCACCAGGATGGGAGGTCATGCCTAAATAAGCTAGAAACCAGTTTTAGAGATTGAATATTTATTTTGGGGTATTTGAGTGTTATGAAGCCAATGGAATATGATGAAAATCCATTGGAACACTACTGGTGTATGTAATTAGACATTTGACTCTTAATCCTAAGAGGTTCTAGTCAGTTAAAGTAGGTCCATGGAGATGTAGCCCAGGAGGGGTGAACTCCGTTATCATGCATTGTGTTATGTGATTGTTGTTTGTTATATTTCTTCATTTAATTTGTTGTATATTAGTTTTTGAAAGTTAATTAACTCATAATTTGATCATCAAAGACACATGAAACTTGACACATAAACCCCTTCACAAGTGGTTAAATTGAGACGATCCCAATCACACATTTTTAATACTGATGAGGAGCTAGCATAGAAATAACTATTTTTCCCATATTCAGATCATTGTCACTTTAGTCAGTTGAGTTGTAGTGTTGTTCGTAGATATTCTGTGTCCGATTTCGCTGAATCAGGATTTTCAACGATGAAACGTCGCCTAAAATCGAAAATTGATCAGAGATGATGGAGGTTGGGACAATGGTGCACGTGATGGTTGCTCTGAAAAATGTGACAAGTGTGTCTTTTGTGTCACGATAATTTGCTTTGGGCAACGTGCAGTATTGGGTACCAACGGTTGAAAGCCCTTAATTCAGGGCACTATATGACCAAGTGATCGGGTTCATCACACAATGTGCAAACTAGGACATGTGGTGTGGCCTCTGTTTTCCTTCTTTGAGTCGTTGGGTTGGATGAGTACAAGCATGATGAAGGTTCTTCTCATACATACAATATAATTTTTGGACTCCTCCACTTTCATTTGTATGGATTTGGTGGAGGGGTCCTCAAGATTATATTTTTCTAGGGCTTGCAATGCATCCCTATATTGATGCATCTTTGGGAAATGATGGGTGTAATGCCCATAATGGTCACATATGGTGCACACATGATTGGTGCGTAATGATTTCCCTTGGTTGTTCATGACATGTTCCTTTTTCGGGTATCTAGGGTCGCAGAATTATGTTCGGTATGTAGAAAAGGCTTTAATTCTTCTAATTATGGGAAAATATTAGTAGGATGACATACGATATTGCATAATGCACAAGGTTGTAATTCCCTAGGTAACTTGGGGGTTTCAACTTTTTTTCCTTTTTTTGTATTCCTCTTAGTAGTGAAAAATAGTGCCACTACAGGTGTTTCTTTAACTACTATGACCTCTTGGGGGAAATAGGGGTCATTTTTGTAGAGGTAATTCTTGGGATTTCTAGCATGGATGGAGGGATCAAATACCACACGAGTATTCGAAAAGCCATATTTGGAAATGTCATAGTTTTCATGACCTGTTTTTATACAAATCCAGGTGGGGGATACAAGAATGGGGTCTGTGAAATGGCATATGGTAGGGATGTCGTACCTCTGGATTTGGCATCCATACTACTGGTTTATGCTTCTGTGCTGGTTTCGGTGTTTGATGAGCTCATCATTCACACTAGTACCTCTGTGCTTTCAGGGGCTTCCCCTGGTACAATAGGTGGATCACCTAGGAATGATCCTAGGATAGATGATGGTTTGAATTGGACTAGGCCAAATTTTGTATACTTTGAGAGTGGTTCTGTGGTTGTATCTACGTATGGTAGTACGATATCTAGAGTGGTCATGGGTTTATTTTCGTAGTATGCGATCTGGTTGATGGTGATGATACGATCTTTGGGAGGTAACATCATCATCCTAAAGACATAGGATGCGATCGTGGTCATGGTGTACATGTAACTCCGCCCGAGGAGTATATTATAGCCTAATTGTGCATCTAAGACCTCAATGTCTATAAGAACTGTTTTTTCGGCCAGGTTCACTGGGAAATTTTGATCAAGATCAATGGGGGCTGATGGGCGCTCATTGTATTCTCTAAGCATGATGTTGGATGGTTTCAATTCAGGTGATCCTAAATTTTTCCAAACTGATTTGGACATGGTACACGTGGATGCTCCTTCATCCATAATGCATCGGTGTATGGTGATATTCTGAATTGAAATTGGTATCTAGAAAGTGACTAGAGAATGAATCCTAGGGCTTGCCTTATCTAGGTCAAAAACCATTAAGCGAGAATCAAAGGGGTCAATCACACCTAAGGCGGAAAGTAAGGCCTTCTGCTGTGTTGGGCATGATTGTAGGACTTCTAATGCTGACATGGCTGCTAGAGATAAAGCCAGTTCATCCACTATACTATAGATATGAACAGCTTTGGAATGATGTCCTGTGTGCCTAGTTGGTCATTTGAATATTCCTGGAAGAGGCTCAATAGGTACTTTGGAGATATTTAACGATGTGGTAGGTACACTCGTACTTGTGCCTGATGGATTTGTATTCGGGGGAGTTTCATAGTTCCTATTCCGTGTTTGGAAGAACAATTCTTCTCCAGCCATGTATATTTCATGGTTGTTCCCTCTGGTCTCATTTTTGGGTGGTTGTTTTTGCTAGGTATTAACCACTTCTTGGTGGGGGAAAGGTTCTTGCATTACCATAGGCTACTAGGTAGGTCCCCCTTGTCCTCAGTTACCATGATTTTTTTTCAATTCGACGAGTTCGGGATAATGGTGCGTGTAATGCCCATACTCACCATATATGGCACAAGAGTGATTTGTCCTTAGATTGGGTCTCTTGTTTTTCCCTTGGGCTTTGTTACTTGGTTCCTAGTTTTGATTTCGGTTGTGGTTTCCCCCAGCCTGAGACCGCAAGGGGGGGGGGGGGTGGGGGCGTTGTTGATTACTACCCCCCTGTCCATGATATCCCTTTTTCTTGTTTGTTGGATTTTTATTTGCAGTGTTTGGAGGATTATTGTTATTCTCCTGATCATAAGATTGTCTTTGCTGAGCCTAGGATGGTTGCACAAGATTTACCAGTGCATTGTTTTGTGTCGGTGGTGGATTTTTTGGGGGGAAAGGGGAGTATTGGTTCTCCTATCCTTGTTTGATGTATGGTTGTTGGGGTGACTCTCTTGTATCAAAATTCCTAGTTGAGTACTGGTTCCAATCTAGGGGGGGATATCAACCTCCCTGATGTTGATGATATGGCATCGCCCTGTTCGTCATGTTATGAAAAGGTGCAGGGTGACTTTGGTGGTACCCGAGTTGTGATACATTATGAGTAGAATTGTAAGAGTATATTAGGTATTGAAAATTTATGCTTGGTTGAACTTGGGATAAGGACCCTATCAAACTGTCAACGGTATTGGATGCGCCTAGTAATTCTCTATAAGTTTGCAGGCATGGGGCGTTTGGCAGGACATTGTAAATATATCTTGATTGGGTGTAAATTAGTTCAAGTTTTTAGGCTTTTCTAATGGCGTCTTCCTCTGAGGTAGGTTTTTGCATGGCCATGTATTTTGAAATCTCTGCAGTGAGAGTTTTCAAAAATAAGTCCAATAGAAATTTTTCCTCGAGGTTGGATTTGAACAAACTACGACGTCTTCGCCATTCATGGAGATGGTCTGATATATGAACAATTGTTGTTTGTCTGAAATTTGTCAAAAGTTCCATTCTTGAGTCATGATGAATGGGGAGTTGGGAATATGTGAGGAATGTAGTAGCAAGGGTGCTAAAGGTTCCATGCGATGTAGGCAGTTTCTCGACATACCATTTCGCTGCGGGCCTTATGAGGGTGTGTTGAAATAGTCTCAGTCGAATGGTATCATGAATGATACTATTCAAAGAACACCACATGTGGAAAGTCATTACATGATTTCCGGGGTTTTCCGCTTGCTTCCCTTCAAAATTTTGTATATTAGAAGGGAGCTTCATAGGCATGGGGGGCCAATTAAGGCCATGTGCAATGGGGTCATCGTTAACTTCGTTATATCTGGAATATTTAGTGATCCTAAAGGGTAACTGTGAATTGATCGCCATTGTACTCTATTGAGAAACATATATTTGAATATGCTGGTTCATGGGAGGTGCCCGAGGAATGTTACCCTATGGCATACCCTGATGGATATTATGCTTACTCCTCAGAGGGGTAACTACCTTTTGACCTCGAGGGGTCGTCGGAGGAGTTGAATGTGGTGACTATGTTGGAGTTTCCACTAGTGTTGTGGTTGGTGACCCTTAGGGGTTTCCAATCAAAGATGCTCCGATAAAGGATGTTCCAATAATGGTGACAGTGCGACTTCCTCTATGCCTGAATGACGGGAGGGTTGATGCTCCTCCCTTTAATGGGGGGAGGTTTAAGAAACGCCTAGATCGGCAGGGTTCTATTGGGTCCCCTATGACGTCAATTAGTGTGTCCTTTTTGTGTTTTGGGAAGTAGGATGATTCCTATCAAAGAAAAAATATAATCACATGCATAAAACAAAGCGAAAAAATGAAAACGTGATTTTTATCTTTAACTTAACACTATGTGATCAATCAAGCAAAAAATGAGGTTTTGTTTATTTTGCATATGATACCAAAATCCTATATAGACCTAATCATCCTTACACTCTCATTGTAACTAGGCTTTGCAAATATATCTTCTTATGGGTATTGGGGCCAACATCCCGAAAGAATTGGTGTCGCCTTCCAGTAGTCGAAGAATAGACCAAGGTAATGGTATGAGGATCAAGTGCTGCCTACAATGTCACCTATAGGGAAGGATGCCCTAGTTTTGGCCACTAAATTACCGTCGTCCCACGTGAGCATTCGAGTCTTGATATTATTGGTAATAAATTACCAGTACCAAGCACTAGGTGGGTCAAGTAACCCCAAATAGTACCACATGCACTAGGCCTAAGCGTAACCCCCTCTGAAACAGGTCTCTGTAATGCTTGAGAATTCGTTCCGTGGGTGTATAGATGGGTTTGAAGCTCCCTAAAATGTCAACATATATGTTTAAAAATGTATTATGACCACGATAATTTATTGGATACCTACCCCCGATGGTCGTAACCTGAAATATGATTTCTTTTGTTGCCCCTGTGGGGAGAATTTAATGATTTCAGTTAATGATTGTTTTTAGAGAGTCTCATTTTTTCTAAGGGTGCACTTTTGTGAAATAACTGTAAGAAGAGAACAAAGGTCCCAAAATATTGGTTTCCTTATGGTCCAATGTTTATCGATTATCCTTGTGTTCTTTGGAGTGAACAATCACAAGTGTTATGAGATGTCGATATGTGATGATACTTTACAATCCTTTTCTAATTTACCCTATTTGTGATTGTTCCTTGCAAAATTGAAATTATGGGTAGATGATGGGCCACTTACACCTTGCCTAATTAGACTATGTTTTCCCTATAGGGAGATGGAAAATTGTCTTAGGAAATCGTTCATATGGGTCATCACTCGAAAATCGGAAAAGCAAAGATGAAATAATAAATGTCAGGAAAAATGATTTACAGGGCTGAGGCACATTAGAGGATCTAAAAAATTTAAAAAATCCCTAAGGTCCAGAGGAGAAATCAAATTGCGCACCAAGTACTAAGGAAAAATGCGCCTTTGCACGCATGTTTCTTCGATAAGTGTGCCTTTGCATGGATTTCCCTTGAAAATTCATGCGGTCTTGGGAGTGGCAAAAGTCACTTTCTGGGACCACATGGCACACTCCATGAAATGATCCCATGCTTGAGAGGCCACCCAAGGACAACTGCCTAAGCCTCCTTGGGACCTCAAGGGAGCACACAAAGGAATCAAATGGCACATAATGGAAGTAGCCCCCTCTCTTGGGTCACCATCCATCAATGTACCAAGAGAGGGAAGGAGAATTTTAATTCATCTATAAAATGCCACCAAGAGATGAACAAAGGGAGAGCACATTGTTATGTATGCCAAAATTTATTTGAGGCAATCCAACAGTGTGAAATATAGAGCAAAATTAGAGAGGGGATTTGGTTGCTGGCCACCCAGCAAATTCAATCCTTTGGAGTAGAGAGAGAGACCTTGCACCAGGCAACTAGAAGGCGAAAGTGTCCTTGCATCGGGTGTTAGAACTCCATAGTTCTAAGGCCCCCTTGGAAAGTGTGTAAACATAGTATATTTCTTCCTAACTGCAAGTAATAAGAGGGGACATTGATGCCACTATTAGTATTATTGTTATGTTTGAATATTTATGAGATTTCGTGTTTATGTTTAGTTTAGTCCTTTTTTCTCTCTCCATATGCATACTATATCATGATTTAGTGTGTTTAATGTTTTATAGAATGTTCACTAACCTGCTAACTCTTTTGTTTATCTGCCTGTGACCAAGGCTTGGAGGCAGCAACCACTCTTAATAAATTGTGGATTGGTACACTTGTGCACCAAAACCACAACCACAATATGCATAACCAAGCTCACCGAGAGGTGCAAGGATGGCATAGATTACTTGCTTTCTTTGTTGACAGTTTTATCCTAGTCCCAAATTTTAATGAAAAATTGAACTAATCTAATGCAAAAATTTGACAAACTTGAACTAGAAAAAGATATGTTGATATATGGGCCACTTAATCTTTACTAATTAAGCTACATGTTTTATATCTTTTATCAAAAAATAATTTGTTCAAAAAACATATGTGGATTTAAGGCCACTTATTTTTTCCCTATTTAAACTATGTGTAATTTTCAAAATAAAATACTAAAATTAAAACTACCTAGTTGCTAAGCTAATTCGAGGTTAAACACAACACCTAATTTTCCTAATAGTAGTGAAATACAGAGACAAAGTAATGAAAAATTATTTAGGGGTTTCCAATCACCCTAAAAATGGGAAAAAACATTAATTTTTTTTCTTGCTGGCCTGCCGCAAGGGTTATATTCCCACAGGCGCAGAGCACACATCTGTCGGAGCACAAAGCACAATTTCAGGCATAATAAAGAAAAATTGCCCACTCTACTGTGAAAAGTTTTCATTGAGTGTGATTGGAGACACAGAGAAAATGTAGGGGTAGTTTGCATCAAACTAAGCAGGAAGAAGGACCTGCAACAACAACCATTAGCTTAAAAAGAAAGAATCCAATGGAGTCACCATTCCTGTGGTAGTGTATTTTGTGCAAGGGTGTACAAAATAAACTTATTTTACAAGCTGGCTGCTACCTGCACAAGGTCACAGAGAAAAATGATTGTCTACTGTTAGTGGAACAAATTTGACATAATGTAAACTAAGTTTGAGGGACAACTAAGCATACAAAACTAAGAAAAAAAAAAAACACAAGATGCAAAATCAAAAGCTCAATGGAGAAAAAAAACTAATAACACAAGTGGAGAATTCTCCCTTTATTATGTGCTGGTGGTAAAAAATATACAATGCTAAACACTTGAAGAGGGTCCTTTGAGCTATGGAGCTCAAATACCCAAAATAAGGAGGTCTCATTCCCTCGAGTTCCTGCAAGCATCTCTTCCTTCTCTCAAAGGATGGTAGATCAAGATCAAATGGTGAACCTCTCTCTCCTGGACTGAGATGTTGGTTGGAAAACATATGAGTCCTTCTAATCCCTTTGCTACTGGACTATGCAAGTTGGTTTACTATGAAGCAATTTGGCCAACATAACAATGTGTCTCCAATTCTTCTTCTAAAGGCCGGTTTATATAGAAATTATTTGAATTCCTCCCCCTTCTCTTGGCCCAAGATAGATATTGACACAAGAGTGGAGGAGGAATTCCTTTGTGTGCTACATTTAAGCCTCAAGGTGGCTCCATGTCAAATTTCCTTGGCAGTACTATGTGGAGAATCTTCCTAATCAAGTGCGCCAAGTGGTCTCAGATGGTGACATTTCTCCATCCTCAGGACTGCGTGGCTATCGAAGGAATATCCACGCTGTCGCGCAAAATCCTTTTGTTGCAAGTGCTCTTTCCATTAAATTGTCCCTTAACCTTAGGAAAAAATAAATTTTGTTCTACTCTAATGTATTCCTTCTCTGAAAATATTCATCTGTACCTTCTACTTGACATTTTTAATGCCTTTTTCCTGTATGATTTTTTGGTGTTAACAGTGGGTCTTCTCGCGTCTATTAAGATTACCCTTCATTGACCGGTAATCAAACGGTTTCTACCATGCTTGAAATCAACTGATCTAATCTCATGGTGTAGATTCCTACCATCGGGATTATGTCAAAGACCCTACGTTAGGGACATATCACTCTTACACAACACCCTTCCCAGGTTGCGTTGGATTTATGTATCATTTATGTACTTTGAGGACTACTTTGGGGCACCTCTTGTCTGTTATGTGTCCATAGTCCTACTGATGTATATTGTGACATAGATCCACATTGTATTTTATGGTGGCTATGATCTGTTTGATGAGTCACATGGATCCATTATGTATTATTCGTGGCCATGTCCTAGCATTTCATGTCATGGATCTGCAGTTTATGTTTTGGCGGTCATGTCTTGTATCTGTTTATGACCAAACATGGGAATTTTCACCTCGGGGATGTTATTCACACATATGAGACTACAACATTTGGTTTCTTCCGATCCAGTTGATTGGCTTTGTCTCCTTCCTTCCATTTTTACCTTTGAGCTTTATTGTAATGCATTTTGGCCATCGGTTACTCTTTTGACCTCATGCATTAGAGGCATCTGTTATTAGCCTATGTTTCTCCCTATGGTTAGTAATTTTGAGCCACTATATGGGTGAGCACGGAGGAAAGCTTGTCAGTGTGGCTAGAGGCCTATAGCCACATAGAGAGCTCGTGTTTCGTGCGGTTGCAGTCGACATTCCCTTGTTTTTTGCATGTGGCCAAGGAACTTGTTCTATACACTTATGGTTCATAGGAGATCAGTTTGGATCATCACCTTATACTGCCTATTCAATTTTTCTTGAGGGAATTATAGGAGAAGATTCGTAAATTCTCTTCACCCTAGGGGTCCATATTCATCCTCCTAGGAGTCTCTATGGTTCTATTTGTGGACTATCCTAGAGGGTCAAGCTAGTGAGAGAGTTAGAGAGAGAGATTTTTTATTTTTATTATGATCCATGTATCCTTGAGGTTATACTCCTATTGGGGATACTCTACTAGATTTTGGAGAGGAGATCCAAAGCTGAAGGTATAATTGTATTGTTGCTTTATGATCAATAAAGATACATG
Source organism: Pinus albicaulis (assembly GCA_034641835.2). NCBI lineage: Eukaryota > Viridiplantae > Streptophyta > Pinopsida > Pinales > Pinaceae > Pinus > Pinus albicaulis. The sequence goes on along the minus strand of CM076577.1, from coordinate 1,305,027,448 downwards.
TTCCCTTCCTTTTAGATCTGTGTATGTAATTAATTATTCATGCTATTGTTTATTGTTTTCAACTAATGGTCTTCCGCGGAAGGCCACTTGTGGTCCTTGCTTATTTGTGCATGTGTGTAGGTATAGATATGTTGCAGAAGCATAAGATCTCCTGGTTGGAATAAGAGGATTATGCATCGAGCTCAAAAGCCTTCACTGATATAAAAGCCTTCACTGATATGTGAGGAGAACATGTACTAGTTCAAACCCTCTAGATTAGGAAATTCATGATTGATTTATTTTTGGATCATATAGTTTGGATTTGTCTCTTTTATTGGTTAGTCATATAATGTTCTATTTGGTGACCTTGCTAGAGCCATAATGTTGTGGAGAAAAAACTTAGTTATGTGTGAATTTTTCTACAATAGAGGGTGATGTTCCTCCCTAAGGGGAGGGGACTATGACATCCCTTGGTTAATATTACTCTCATGATAAATAATTGTAATTATTTAAAAGGGTTGGGAGAACAAGGGACATAGATTCCACTACTCGAGGAAGGAGATTTGTTGTGGAAATTGTTGTTTTAAATATGAGTCCTGGTTGGTTGAGTTGTTTTAAATGGGTTGAATATGCCCAGGTTTCTTTTAAACTCCAACCATAAGAAACAAAAGGACAAAAATTTTAGGAGAGGCATGGGTTGTGTTGTCTAGGGGTTGACTGGAAGATAATTAGTTAGTTGTTGGGACATCCTCTCATGATGAACCGATATGCATATGCATGAGGATAGGAGGAGGGAACTAACTCTTGTGCATGGATATAGTGGAAGAGAACACAAAATGAAGTGCATTACAAGAAATGTTTCCTCCCAAGGGTGGAGGTGAAAAATAGAGAGAGGGAAGTGATCAAAATTAACAGTCGCCAAGCACTCGAGAGGTAAAAACAATATGAAGAACCCTCTTAAAGGCTTTCTCGGTGAAAATAATTATAAAGAGAAGTGGTTTTCATATAAATATGAAGAACCTGTTGTCACACATAATGTTTAGGCACCGAGACAATGGATAGGATCAGGTGTTGTCACCCTGATCCCCATTCTCTCTGTGTAAGTTGTCTCCTTATAGCAGAATAAGGGGGTAGACTCTATGGAAATGGAATGAAGGAGAACTAGGTGGGAACCAACCAGTTCGGGAGACACAGTTAAACGACCAAATAATTGTAAAATATCTAGCAATATTAAAGGATTTGATTAAATTTTAAATGATTGATACCAGTGCCTTATGGAGTCAACTATCTTTCTAAGGAAATTAGAACCAACTACTTGATGAGAAACTGTTGCTTATGAATAAATATCCTACATGAAAGGTTAACTTAGAATGCAGAATGCAAGGAGAATGACTAGAAGACGAAGTGAGCTGAAGCGAGCTTCGAAGATGAGAGGTGATGTTAAAATCCCAAAGTACTTAGATTACAAATTATCTAATTCAACCACTAAGTATTTAAGCGAGAGTGCCAATTATGAGGATGCCAAAAATTACTCAATTGAAAGATATACAATTTTTCACATGTCCACAATAGAGCTCTCAAAATAAGATATCGATCACACTTACTTGAATTTTTTTTCCAAACATTAATATTCACTAAATATCCAATATTTCAAGTAAATAAAATAAGATTTAATTACACGATAGACGATTTTTTGTTGTTGTAAATTTAGGAGGGTCTATTCACATTAATTGACAAAATAGAGTTACAAAAAGGATCCATCTTGGCTGCAGTCCGTAGATCTGCAAATTACGAGAATGATCCCGCACCTAGGGAAAAGAGAAGCTGGGTGGGGAGTTCAAAAACACTATCATATACAAAATCTAAGCGCGCAGGCTCAAAACTACCAAAAAAAGCTCTCAGGCTTGAAGCGACCATACAAGGACAAAGACTGCATATCAAAAGAAAAACAGCAGGAATTACAGCCCCGGTGGAGCCACAGTGTCATCCTCGTCATTGAAATAATCGTAGATGTTAATCGGCCGCTCAGGGGTGCTAGCCATCCATTCAGAGGGGGAGCGCTGAGAAGGACCCGCGTCCTGAGGAGGGGGCTTCGAAGGGCCAGCCTCTGCTTTGATGCTCACATTCTGGTGCATCTTGGATCTATTCTTCAAGAGCTCATAGTGCGGCGAAGAGCTTTCCACAAAGTGCAGGTGATGAACCGTATGGACAAAGGTCTCAAACTTCTCCGAGAGGGACTAAATCTTCTTTTCCAAATTCCGGCTGATTCTATTTTATTCCCGCAGAGCAAGAGAGAGGAGGGTCTTGGTATTCCAGTGAAGGTCGAATGCTCTCGTGAAGAGATTCTCTCTGCTGCGGGTCAGACCAGGGTCCGAGATCCAGTGAAATTCATGATCAACCGTCTCCGTCGGGGTGATTCGCCGCTGAGCCACATCTTCCGCTTCCAGACCGTTCAAGAAATCCTGCATAGGCGCTGGGGTGACCTCCCTATAATGACGAGCCACGTTTCTAGCCAGGGTCTCTACTTTGGTCATAGGTTATTTGGCGGGGTTATCCCACGGGGAAGAGAGGCTGGGACGAGGGGGACAAGGGGGGGGGGTGTTTGCGGCGAGGAGCCATGGCAAAAACCTTGAGATTAACGGGATAGAGCTTCTACGGGGAGTCAGAGGATAACAGAATAGAGGAGAAGGGGGAAATTATTTTCCAAACAACAACGGAATGAGAATAATGCTTCTGGAGGGGGAGATAAATAGGGTGAGGCGAATTCAAACATGCTGCCTTCCCAGGACGATGACGTTTGGCGGTCCAGTTAATAGAATCATGCATATTCATTATGGGTTGCAGGCTGGCAGACCATCCTGATCACACACTAGAACCTTAATTTGGTACATGATCATTGTGGATGGAAGGATTTGGCAGCGGGGAAAGGACCAGCCTTGAGCAGATCATTCTTACATATTTCGTTAAACTTATCCTTTATGTCGATTGACTCGAGGGAGGTCCAATCCTTGGACACGAGCCGTTCATGTGTTATGACCCCATGGTTGGCCAGGTAATCGGCCAGGCTGTTAGCCTTCCTCCTGACCGCATGGAAAGAAATCCCTTTTTCCACTTTAATATTGTCATTGATCCGCTGGAGGAGTCTGTTGATGTGCCAGCCAGTTGAGATTTTTTCCACCTTTATCCCCTGCTGGAGTTTTCTACAAGCTTGGGTAGTGATATTAGAGTCTCCCTCAACCAAGAGAGGCTAGAAGTTATTCTGCTTGGCTATGTCAAGACCTTTAGTCAAAGCCTGAAACTCAGCCACATTATTGGTGGTGTGACCTAAATTGCCATAATAGATCCACATGATGATACCCTGAGCATTGCGAAACACTCCTCCAAAGCCGGCCAAGCCCGGATTGTTTTTGGAGGCCCCATCATAGTTCAACTTGAGGAGAGGTGGATCAGGAAGATACCAAACGTTCAAAGGCGAGGGTGTAATCGAAGCAGAGATGGGAGAAAAAGCGCTGCTAGGAATGGGAAGATCAAGGAGGGACAAAATCCTTCTTTCTGCCACAGAAGGCGGGTTAGGGGCATCAAGGAGCTTTTAAATTGAGGCTGATTCCCTCATGTTGATATTTATGATGAATATGCTCCGTTCTTCTGAGGAAGCCACATTCCTAAAGATCCAAGAGTTACACTCCTTCCAAATTGCCCAAAAAATAATGTCTGGGAGCAGATTCCAAGCCAGATTGACAAGAGGTTGGCTGGAGAAAGCAGAGCTCCAATTTTATAGGGTAGTGTGGATGGAGTGAATAGCACAGTCTGAGGTTTTGAAGACTAAAAGGAACCATGACCATATATTAGAGGCAAAAGGGAAAGTATTGAAAAGATGGTTTATCAATTCAGAATCTAAAAGGCAAAGAATGCAAACCGAGGGGCCTTGAAAACCTTTTCTTTAAAGGTTGTCCAATGTAAGATTTTTCCTGTGCGCCATTAACTAGATGAAGAGGCTGATCTTTGGCCAGTGCCTCCGATTCCACAATCTTTTCCATTTAATATCTGCTTGAATAGAGGTCGGATTTTGTAAAAGGTTGTAAGATTCTTTAATGCTGAAGGTTCCTGTCGTATTTGCTCCCCATCAAAGAATGTCAGGGCCTTCCTCCTTTTGAATCTGCCTTTTGCTAAGCTCTTGCTTAAGGGAGTGAATAGATTGATTGAGATGGACTGGAAGGAAGTCATTGAGATTCTCCCATTCTCTCTAATCAATAGTGTTGTCATTCTTCTAGTAGTCTTTAACTTTTTTTTTTGTTTTTCTCTTCCAGATACTCTTTTAGCGGTCTGTAGGTCTCTTTATCCAATCTTGGGCTCTACTCCCACGCATCATCCCATAAAAGTTCATGCTGACCATTACCTATTTCCAAGAAACTGTGTTGTTGAATTATCAGTCTATTTTCCCAGGCCTTATTCCACATAAGTGACCCTTTGAGATTTCCAGAGAGCCTAATGAGTGATTCCCATGGAATTGTGGGAGCATATTTAGCCTTCCAAAGGAGAGCCCAGTTGGTTGAGGAGTTTGTCAGCCATATCCACCAAGTTTTAGCTCCCATGGCCTTTCCAAGGAGATCAGGGTCTCTGAGACCAAGACCCCCTACATGCTTTGGAGAGCACACCTTGTCCCAAGCTACCAGAGCCCATCTGCCTTTGATGGCTTTGCCTTTCCAGAGGAAGTCCCTTTGGATTGTTCTGATTTGGCTGGATACCGATTTTAGAGCTGCAATTGCCGAGAAAAGATAGATGGGCATGGCTTGGAGGACTGACTTGACAAGGATTAATCTCCCAGCAAGATTAAGAGCTCTGAAGGTCCAATTTGAAATCTTCTTTTGGATTTTGGAGATGAGAGATTCCCAGTTTGAAAAGGCAAGGGGATTATCAGTAAGGGGAATGCCCATATATTTGGAAGGGAAAGAGCTTCTTTGAAAACCCAGGACTCGAGCAATATGCAATTAGATGGTTTTTGGGGTATTTAATAAGAAGATTTTGGATTTTGAATGGTTGACATCCAGACTCGAAGCTAATGAAAAGTCATTGAGGATTTGTTTTAAGGCTAAGGCTTACATGAGCGTTGGGCATCCCATAAGGAGGGTGTCATCGACGAATTGTTGATGGGTTGAAGGTGGAAGCTGTGGATAAATCTTGAGACTAGAGATCAGGCCATTGGCCGAGGCTACTGAGAAGGATCTGCCTAATCCCTCCGCCAAAATGATAAAAAGGAAGGGTGAAAGGGGGTCTCCCTGTCTTATGCCCCGTGAGGGATTAATGATAGTAGAGGGACAACCATTGAGAAGAATGGAGAAAAAGGCACTAGAGACTAGGGCCATGATCCATGCTATGATCTCTTTATTGAATCCAAAAGCCACAAGCATCTAGTGGATACAATTACAATTAATTTTATTGAAAGCCTTGGACATGTCCAACTGGATCAACATCCACGGTTTTCCTTGATCTTTGAGAGTGTGAATGATCTTCTGAGACAGAATGATGATATCCATTATTTTCCTTCCTTCTACATAGCCTGTCTGATTAGTTGAGATAAGGAGTGGCAAAAGAGGCTTTAACTGATTGGCAAGAATTTTGAAAATGATCTTATAGATAAAATTATAGAGGGCAATGGGTCTGAACTGATCGGGGGTGTTGGCTCTTTCCGATTTGGGGATGAGAGTCAGGAAGGTGGCATTGAGAGAAGGGCATATTGATTTCTTCACCCGTGATTCTTCCACCAATTCATAAACCGAATCTTTAATAGTATCCCAACAAGCCTTGTAGAAGTCAATGGTGAATCCATCAGGTCTTGGAGCTTTTCCATTCGACATATCTTGAACCGCTTCTTCCAACTCCTCCATAGTTATCTTCTTTAACATCATCTGATTGTGTTCCTTGGTTAAGATTGAAGGAATGTGATTTGTAATTTTTCTGATATGGTCATCATTGTTGTAATTAAGTTCCTTAAGGATGCTTGAGAAATGCCTATGAAGCTCTTCCTCAATTTTCTGGTGAGTGTCCAACATCTGCCCCTGCTCATTCTTGAGATTAAGGATTCTATTAACCTTCCTGTGCTGAATCATATATTTGTGGAAGAAGGAGGTATTGCGCTCACCCTCTTTGAGCCACTGGATACGTGAGTTCTGTCTCCATAGAATCTCTTCTTGAGTAGCCCGTAGGTCCCACTCTTGCTAAAGCTCCGATTCAATTTGTTTTGTTTCCTCATTTAACTCGTTCTGAATGATAGTTTGTTGGAGAACCTTCAGTTTGTCCTCTATAACCTTTTTCTCAATGGTTATGTCCCCAAAGGTGTCTTTATTCCACTTTTTTAACTCTTGTTTTACAAACTTGAGTTTTTGGTGGAAATTTTTCATCTTGCTGTTTTGAGGGGGAAGATCTGAAGACCACCATTCTTTTATCTTGTCTTGAAAATCTAGGTGTGACAACCAGAAGGCTTCAAATATGAAGGGTGCATTTCTAGGTTTTAAGGAAATAAAAAATGAAAGCACAACCGGCCAATGATCAGATCCCACCTATGGAGCTATGGAAGCCTCTTTTTCCAGAGAGGATAGGTAAAGTTCTTCAGAGAGAATAAATCTATCCAATCTAGAGGCAATCTGACGATCCCCCCCTCTCCGATTGTTCCAAGTATGGACTCCATTTTTTGTGGGGGTGTCTATGAAATTTAGATCATCAATTAAACTTTGGAAAGCATTGGAGTCCAAGTCCAGGCGGCGAAGACCTCCCCTTTTCTCCTCCAGATTCAGAATCATATTGAAGTCCCCTACTAGAATATGCAACTTGTGGTTGAAGGATTGAAGGTAGAGTTTTAGTTGAGTGAGCCAAGAAAGTCTCTCTTTAACCGAATGGGGACCATATACATTTGTGATACAAAGTTTCTCTTTAGTTCCTATGACCTGAAGAATTGTTGTTAGGGCATGCTTGGAAGCAAAAGAATCTAATAAATGAAACCTGGAGTCCTTCCAGAAGGTGGAAATGCCTCATGTCGTGCCTTGAGCAGCAATGGCCATGTGGCTATACTGTTTTCTAAAGCAAGTCTCCTGTATGCTTCTCATACCAGCAAGACCGCTTTTTCTCTCTTGCAGTAAAAGAATGTCAGCTTTCCCAGAGATTAATTTTGATTTAAGAATCCTTCGTTTTGAAGGGCTATTAAGTCCCCTAATGTTCCATGTTGTACAATTCATGAAAAAATATTTGGAGTGAGAGTAAGAGCCTTTACCTTGCCAACATTAATGAGGGTTAATCCTAGTTCGGCTATGTGTTGACTTGCTGATTTTCGTCCTTTTATCTTCTGTTAAGCCCTGGTTATTTGAGTATTGACCTTGAGGTTCACCTTGATGCCTCTAGCTGGATTCTTCCCACCTTTGTTTTGATTCTCTCTTTGCTTTTGGAAAGTCCGTTGAAGATTGTATGCCTGTTCAATCCTTTTGAGCTGGTCCTCTGGGATATCTTCAAAACCTTTGGAGGTCCATTCCCTTGATAATTTTTGTAGATCCATTCCTACTAGTATTTCCTATAAAGCCTTGTCCTCTGAAGTAGATGGATCCTATGTATAGTCCATATCAGATTCCTCCAGAGTGACCTGTTCCTGAGAAACTAGGTTAGTGGTGTTTTCCATGACTGTGTCCAGGTCTTTGTGCTTTTATAAAGTTTGTTCTGCACTATTTCTTGGTTGTCACTTCTCCAATGTTGTAGATGTGAGGATTTCATATCTATTATGTGTGGTTTGTTTGGGTGCTTCATTTCCCGCTGTGTTCCTTCTAGCCTGCTTATTTTTATGAGAAACTTTGGTGAAGTCCTGATCATCTCTAGCTTCCGTTGTGTCCTCTTTTAGAGGTGGCTTGTTCTGTGGGCAGTCTCGAAAGAGATGTCCGTGTTCGTGGCATTTCCTACATCGGAAAGGGATGTGCTCATAATCCACCGGCTGAATCCATATTTCATCTCTGAAGTTCAGGCTAATGGCTTCGGGCAATGCTCCTGAAACATCTATGTAGGCGCATATTCTATCATATGAGATGTAGTGGCCATTTCGAGTACCTTCTGACATTTTGATGTATTCCCCTAGGCCGTTTCCAATAGCTTGAAGCACCGATGGTGCCTAGTAGTCCGTTGGGAGAGACTATAATCTGATCCAGATCGGGACTCTAGTGAAATCTTCTTGTTCAGGCATGAAGTTTTCCTTCCAAAATGTCATGTAAAGGCCATCAGAGTTGAAAAAGTATGGCCCGCCCTCAAAAATGCGATCCTTGTCTTCCAACAAGGTGAACACCACTGTAAAAAGGCCCTTCGAACCAAGCTGTAGTTCTATGGCCCCTTTTAGGTTCCATTTTTCCTGTATCCATCCTTTCAGAGCTCTCTCTGAGGGCCAAATCCCCATAAACTTACAAATAACTGCATGTTATTTCAGTTAATCTCTATATACCTCTATATCCGGTTCTTGTATGATTATCTCTGGAATTTTTGCAGCCTTCGGGTGACAGGCTTTTGCTGTTTGTACTTTGTTCTGGTCCATTTTTTTGATCCCAGATTTGGGGCTCTTTGGGTTCTTGGGAGAGGTAGAGACCTCTGTCGTAGCCCCTATGTTCTGTAGTCCTTCCATATCAGAGCTCGTGTGCTTAGAGGCTTTGTCGTTTTCATGGTGCGGTGGCCTATTACTGATAGGCTGATCCGACCTTGGACCAGCTGAAGAGGCAGTAAGGCGGGTAAAGAAGGAAGAGCCAGGTGCGTGAGAGGAGCCCACCACCTGCTCTTTGAAAGAAGGGCCAACCCTGTTGACCGCCTGCTCCATGGCAGGCCCGCTCAGAGAGCGCCCTGTGGAGTGCAGAGGGAAGCCAGCTGCAGGGCAGAGCCCACAGAAGCCCTTAGCGTCGGCAATGGAAGCTAGGGTTAGGTTAAAGTCTTAGAGTTGCAACTCTTTCCTTGTTTTACATGATAGACGATTTTAATCGATAGAAAACATTTAAAAATTCAGATACCAATGATCATCAAACATAACTGAAGCATACAAAAATAACTAGCACTTAAATCTAAATAATAAAAAAATACCATGAAATTTCGATTCTAAATAAACACTTCGTCAAGAAATTTTATGGATTAAATAATATTCTAAAATAATGCAAATCCAATAAAATTTATTTGTTCCTATAGTCAAACTTAGGATATTTAAAAAATTAAATAGTGTCGTCTATAAAAACTCTTCCACAATTAAATTTTTTCCCAAGCCTAGAATTTTACCACTTTAACAATAGCTCCAAAAAACCTAAGATAAAAAAAAACAAATGGCCTTTAATTTTGCATATAAAAAAGGAATAAAATAATTTTTTTTTTTAATTTCTTAATGTTAAAATTTAACAACAAAATAGATTTTTTTTTGAATTTTTAATAGTTAGAAAAAATCTTTATTTGATTTCATGTACAAATAAACATAAAAAAATAGAAGTTAATTTTTTTTTAATTTTTAATTTTTTAAATGTCAAAAGGTTTAAAAATTAGTAAAATTTTTAATTTGATTTTATACAAAGTCCAAACTAAAAAAATTAAAAAAAAAATCAAACCTCATTAAAGAAATCAAAGTCGAAATCTAAAAAAAAAAAAAACAACACAAATTTTATTAATAAAAGTCAAATGGAAACTTTTAATTTTTTGTTTTATGTTGTGCGTATGTATTATGGAAAGAGGTGAAAGGAAATGGTCGAGTGAGAGGAGGAGCGAATGGACCAACGAGAGAGGAAGATGATGGGGAATATCGAGACAGAGGTATCGGGCAGGCATCGGATGAGAGTACAGGACTGCGGGGAGATGGTAGCGTGAGGAGGAGGAGTTGCGGACGAGAGCGTACAAAAATAGAACTGCCAGAAAAGGATGTGAAGGAGGCCAAGGATGCTCGAGCTAGGGCCGAGGATGGGGTTCACACATAGATATTGAAGAAAAAAACAAGAGGCAAAGGGAAAGCTGTGAGGAGAAATGAAGGGATGAAAACACAACAAAGAGGGACAACTGCATGAGGGAAATGAAAACCACAGAAGGAGAGGGAAAAAGGGAATGGAACGAAAGGTAGCAGGCTTGAATAAGATGGGAGCTCGAGCAAGGATCAGGCAGAGAGGAGGCTGAACAAAATGCTGCCACTAGCAGAAGGGAAAAACAAAACAGCAGAACTGGCACAACTGGTCACTTCAAAAAAATTTGAATTTTGTGTTCGATTAAACCCAAAAAAATTTATGAGGAAAAAAAAAAAATCTGCAATTTCATTGAATGCTCCTACAACAAATTTATATTTTGAGACAAGATATTACCCTCCAGGGCCTAGATCGATCTTGGAATTTCCTGTAAAAAAATATTATCTTGAGATCAGATCTTATCCTTCAGGGCCTAGATCTGTCTCAGATCTAAAAATAAATTATCTGAAAACCTAAAAATATCACCTGCACAAAACCAGAAACAAAAACCCAAAAATCCAAAAAAAATCGAAAATGAAACCCCGATCCCGAGTTAGAAATCAGAAAAAACTAAAAAAAATTCTAAATATTTACACCATTAAAAATTACATAACTATACAATATATCTACAGATATATGCACAAGAGTTGCAGATCTGTCAGATTTGAGGAGTGTAAGTCTGACTTCGTTCCCAGATCTGAAGATCTAAGGCTCTTATTAGCCATATCTAACATTAAATTTGATAAATAAAGTTAAGATAATTTTTTTTATTTAGGCACAAGCCCTAGAGAAACCCTGCAAAAAGAGAACTTGAGATAAGCTTAGGGAATTAGATCCAGAGGGCTCTTCAGATATTATTTCATTGGGAATGATTTGGTCTAGCCGAGGACTTCCCCAAACACCCAATTCTAAATCCAAGAGATTTCTTCACTCTTAAATTTAAACTGTTAAATCAATAGAGAAATAAGATAAAAATGAAATTTTCAAGAATTAGAGATACCTACTAATTCAATCCAATCAAAATTCTTACCTTAAATCCAATAACCTAAGCAAGATACGTGTGCAATAGATTACACTACAAGGGTTATTAATAAACAATTCATTAAAGTAATTACCGACATAATATAAAGAACAAGTTTACCATAAAATTCTGAAGAGGAACACAACCATCAAGTAAAATCTCAAAGACTTCGTTTGTATTATTCCAGAAAGTATTACAGGAGAGCTTCAAGAGCTAGTACACGATCAAGAGATCGGATGCTTATAGACTGACACTAACCTCTAATTTATAGGTAAAATCACCAACGGCTAGTTCACTTGATCCCCGTAAAAGTCATCTTGACCGTAAAAAAGGATTTGATTATCTTTTAATCTTGTCTGTCGAAATTATTATTTTTTTAGGAATTTTGAAATTTTCAATTAATTCCCTTTTAATTAACTCAAAAACAATAATTTTTAGGTAATTACCTCAAAAAATTGACTTGAATTAACTATCAAGGCCCAATGGTCCAGAATTTCTCAAAATTTTCAATATTCCCTTGGCTCGGGACCTTTAAAATTTTATTTTTTAGAGACCCACGAAATTTTCCTTTGAAGAATTTAAATTTACGTAGGACATAAAATTAATTAAATTTCTGGCTTAGGATTTTTAATTTAATTTGTTCAGAAAATTTAATTAATTGACTCATGAGGGGATTAATTATTTTTCCAACTCTCTTTACATAAGCTAAACACATTGAACCCATGAGGGGGAACACTCATTCATAGCAAACCCTCAATAATCTACCCAATCTATGACTCAAATATATGACCTAGTAGACCCAAAAATCTGTAATAAAATGATCTAGCCAAATAGCTAGGATCATTCCCATATTACTTTTACAAAGAATCGATAAAAAACGCTAGGACTCACTTAGTATCTTGACGACAAAATCCACCCTAGCTTTCGGGTGAGGCTGGAGGGTAAAAAATATGCCGATCATTTGTGTCTAGAGACATAGATGAATTAGTGAGACAAAAAACGTCCTAGGATATAAATCGTCACCAAATACTAGGCTTACCTAGGCTATTACATACATGATGGTATTAATAATATCATTTATATTATAAACATATAGAATGAGTTTACATATTTTACAAAATTTTTGATTGAATGATGAAATCTGAATGGAATGAACACTCGAACATGATATATCCCTTTTGTGAAAAAAGGGGTGTACTCTATGGGGTCGTTGACACAAAGTGGTAAACATCTGGCTCTACTTGGGGACATGTTGCTTCATCAGAGGAATGTGAGAATCCAGAATCTGCATCCAAGCAACATAATATTATATAAATAACATCCATCAAATATTCATCATATAACATTAAACACATGAAAAATAGAAGCTCTTCTATCATTTATTATTCTACTAACATGAAAAGTAAATATAATCTAACTACAAAATGAAATTATTGAAATAACAGGGTGTAAGGTTAGAGATACAATACAAAGGATGCCTCGTGGCATCATATGTGTTCAATATAGTTCATACTAAGCATTTTCCTGCTTTCAGGAAAATATGTAGGCTGCTTCTCAAATGTGCCATGTTCGATTTTGCATATGGTAGGACTTTGTCTTATCTGAAAATCAAGATGCTCGGGGCCATCAGATGAATCAAACCGCTTCCTTATTCTTTTTATTTTTCGCTTCAGGATTTTCTTCATGGCATACTGTATTATTGATGATGCAGAACAATGTTCTTGAGAACTTTCAAACGAAGTATTTATGATATTTGTGACATGCCTCTCATCATTCTGCATCTGTTCTAGATCCTTTTCAATTTCTTCTCTGATCATGTCATCCTCAACTAAATCTTCGTTAATGGGGCCAACCACTTTCTCAAGATATTCACAACAAGACGAGACCTGCTTTGATGGATTGGGAGAGTTATGATCTGTCGAAAGCTCTTTGATTTTCTACCATCTATCTTCTGGACCAGGCTGAAAATTTTGTACATGTAATTTCCTTTCTTCTAACCTCTTATGCATGGAATTCATTTCTTTGGCATGCCTTACTATTAATTTCGCTTTATTGAGCTCAATTTTTACGAATCTGTCTTACAGAGTGATATGATTTGTTGTGAAACCAACTCCAAAAATAGAAGAAAAGAGATATCAACACCTTAGAAATAAGCCACTTCGAGGGGGCAACCTCTAATACATTACATGAATGAACAATTCTTGGATGATACAAATTACAAAACCTCCTTTCTATATATAGGAGTCCATGGGGCCACAATGTAATCCTAGTGGGGCCACAATGTAATCCTAGCCAACCTAACAATAATAATTTAAGGGCACAATAATAACAATATGGGGGTTATACGGGTACAATAATAACAATAAGGTGATAACACTAACAACAATAAGGGACTATACTAGTAATAGAGGGACCTAACATGCCCCTCTCCTTCAAAAAAGTGTTTTCCTTGACGCTTGAGTAGCTCTAGGTGCTTCTGTATAAAATTCTCATCCTCCCATGTAGAATCTTCAGTGGGTAAGTTCTTCCACTTGATGAGATACTCTGAAATTGATCGATTTCGTAGCTGTCGAGTTCTTGTTTTCGTGACTACTTCAGGTTCCAATATGATTTTTCCTTCCTCATCAAGTTCTAGAAATATTGTTTGAACTGGAAGATTTTCACCTATAACCTTCTTTAAGCATGAAACATGGAAAATTTGATGCACTCGTGAAGAAGCAGGAAGCTCCAATTTGTATGCCATAGTACCAATATTTTGCAACACCTTGTAAGGACCATAGTACTTTGGCGATAATTTATTATCCTTCTAAGCTTGCTTGAGGGACATTTGTTTATATGGTTGTAGCCGTAAAAATACCCAATCTCCTACATCAAAACTTCTCTCGCTGCGATGTTGATCTGCCTGTTGTTTCATTCGATTTGTGCCAAATTCAGGTTATCCTTTAAGAGTTGGAGAACTTCTTGCTGATGCTCGATGTGATCTTCCACTGCTTGAACCTTCGAATTTTCCCTTAAAGATGATGTGATGGATGGTGGATGATATCCATAAAGTGCCATAAATGGGGTCATTTTTGCTGCAGTAGGGAAGGAAGTGTTATACCACCATTCAGCAAGAGGTAACCACTTGACCCATTGTGTTTGTTTATCAGATACAAAACAACGAAGATATCCTTCCAAACATTTATTTTCTATCTCAGTTTGACCATCAGATTGAGGATGATAAGATGAGCTATGAGCTAATTGAGTACCCAAACAAGAAAATAACTCCGTCCAAAAATTTCCAGTAAAAATGGGATCTTTGTCACTCACAATAACCCTTGGGCTTCCATGTAGCTTTTGAATTCTGTCCATAAATGTAGTAGCAACTGTATTTGCTTTAAATGGATGAGATAATGCACAAAAGTGTGCATACTTGGTAAGTCTATCAACTACCACCATGATGACACTCTTTCCTTCAGACTTAGGTAAACCTGTGATAAAATCCATTGAAATCTCCTCCCAACGTTGACTTGGAATGGATAAAGGTTGTAGAAGTCCCCGGGTCTTAATTGTCTCCACTTTATTCTGCTGGCAAACCAAACATTCCGCCACAAACTTTTGAATATCAGATTTAAGGCCATCCCAAAAAAATTCTTTCTTCACCCTGTGGTAAGTTTTTAAAAATCCTGAGTGTCCTCCTAAAGGAGAAGTGTGCAATTCCAAAAGAATCTTTTCTTTTAGTTGGGAATTCTTACAAAGATATAAGCGATATTTGTACCATAAGGAATCATTTTTCCAATTAAATGTATCAGATGTACTAGGATCTTGCTACAAATTTTGAATGAGTGTCCACACTTCTTCGTCCTTCTTCCATTCATCCCTTGTTTCGGTTATCCAATCTTGTTGGATAATAGATAAGGCACAAAGCAATGCTTCCACCTCTTCATTCTTTCTTGAGAGTGCATCTGCAACAACATTTAGCTTCCCTTTTTTGTAGATTATTTCAAAGTCATAACCCAACATCTTTGTGACTCATTTTTGCTGTTCTTTTAAAGATATTCTTTGTTCCAAAATTTTTTTAAGACTATCATGATCTGTTTTTACCTTGAAGTGTCTTCCCATTAGGTAAGTTCGCCATTTCTTTAGGGTATGTAGTATTGCTAACATTTCCTTCTCGTAAATAGCTTTCTGTAAATACTTTCCTTTGATTGGACGACTTTCAAAAGTAATGGGTCTTCCTTCTTGCATTAAAAAAACACCAATTCCATTTCCTGAGGCATCACATTCCACAATAAAGGTTTTTGTGAAATCTGGCGTAGCTAAGACCGATGCTAGGCACAGTGATTCTTTAAGATGTTCAAAGGCCTTAGTTGCTTGAGGAGTCCATGAAAATGCATCTTTCTTCAATAATGTTGTTAGAGGTTCTGCTATTCTCCCATAATTCTTAACAAAATTGCGATAATACCTTGTTAACCCGAGAAATCCTCGCAACTATTTTATGGTTGTGGGGACTTTCCATTCATTAATGGCTTTAATTTTGTTAGGGTCTACCTTAACACCCTCATGAGATACAATATGACCTAGATATTCCACCTCTTGTACTCCAAAGAAACATTTGGATGTTTTTGCATATAATTGTTTCTCCTGCAATAGTTTGAGCACCCTGTCAATATGTTGAACATGATCCTTCCAAGACCTATTGTAGATTAGTATATCATCAAAAAATACTAGCACAAATTTTCTAAGGAAGGGTTTGAAAATGGAATTCATCAACCCATGAAATGTAGAAGGTGCATTGGTAAGGCCAAAAGGCATGACCAAAAATTCATAATGACCCTCATGAGTTCGAAATGCTGTTTTTGGAATATCTTCAGTCTTCATTCTAATTTGATGATATCCTGAACGAAGATCCAACTTGGTAAAATAAATTTCTCCATGTAATTCATCGAATAATTCATCAATCACAGGAATGGGAAATTTGTCTTTAATGGTGAGCTTATTGAGCTCCCTATAATCTGGACACATTCGCCATGATCCATCCTTCTTGTGTACCAATACTACATGAGCAGAGAAAGAACTTTGACTGGGTTGAATTATACCCGCCTCTAACATTTCTGCAATCATACGTTCAATTTCGCTCTTTTGGAAGTAAGGATATCTATAAGGCCTGATGTTTGGAGGAACACTTCCGGGAATCAAATGAATAGCATGATCATGATCACGAATAGGTGGGAGTCCTTTGGGAGTTTCAAACACCTTGGAATGATTGTCCAAGACTTTTTGGAGATTTGAAGAAATAGATGATTTTGATGTTGGAACTTCTAGTGAGCATAATTGTGCAATTACGCCTCGTTGTTCTTTCTTTAGAAGCTTTGTCATGACATTAGAGCTTATTATCCTTCCTGGCTTCCCTGCAATACCTCATAATTCAACTTCCTTTCCTTCTGAAAAAAAATTCAAGAAAAGTTCTTGAAAATTAAAAGCTACCATCCCCAAAGATTGTAACCATTGTACTCCTAGTACAACATCAGCACCTCCCATGGGAATGGAAAGAATTGGACTATTCAATACATATTCCCCCATGGTTAGCTTGATATTATGGCATTTTCTAGAGCAATTTATAGTTCCTCCATTTGCAACCATCACTTGACATTCTAGTGCCGGGTATAGGAAACAATTCAATTCCTTGGCTACCTTACAATGAATAAAATTATGGGTGCTACCTGAATCAATCAACACTATTACCTTTTTCTTCTTGATATGTCCTTCTATCCTGAGAGTTTGAGGAGTGGTAATTCCTGCCAATGCATTACACGATATGGTCGGACTCATTTCTTCCTCTTCTAGGGTTGGTTCCTAGTGTATATCCTCTTCTTTTGAAGATTCTTGTTCATTTTATTCTTCCTCTTCACAATCTATGTAAAATAATTTCTTCTCAGCACACTTATGACCTTTAGTATATTTTCTATCACAACTGTAGCAAAGCCCTTTTGCTCTTTTTTCTTCCAATTGTTGTGGTGTCAACCTTGTAGGTTGTGCAAATCTAGGAGTAGCAACACTTCCCTCTTTATAGAAGTGAGTGGTAGGCTTCCTTGTCGCCATAATTTTACATTCAATTTTTTTGGCCAACCTGAATGCCTTCTCCAATGAATCAGGTTCCAAAACGCAAACTTCATGTTGGATGTTATCCTTTAAAGTCCCTATGAAGAGATCAATCTTGTGTTCCTCTTAAATATCAGTTACCCTTATATTCAATTTTTGGAAGTCCTCAATGTGCTCCCCCACTGAACCCTTTTGTTTGAGATTTATCAATTGGCTAAAGAAGGTGTTGATATTTGTATCCTCATAATGTGCTATCATTTCCTCCGTAAAAATTGACTAAGTGACAATTTTTTTACGGGAGCAAAGCCATCGATACCATACAAATGTATTTTGTTCTAAATGTAAAGTTGCAATGCGTGCCTTTTGTGTGTTTTGCACATTATTGAAATCAAAATATTGTTCCATCTGTAGTATCCATATTACAAGATCCTTTCCATCAAAATTCCTCATATCCATTTTTGGAATATGGTGGTTCTTCCCTCCAACATTAGAGTTTATGAAATCACGATTAACATTTATTTTGTTCTCATCATGAGTTTCCTCTACTATATTTTCACCATTAGGAAAAATTTCTTGTATTAACTTTTCCAAACCTTCTATGTCTAATTTTAGATCACTAATCATGTTTTCCATGTGGTCTTTCATTTTTTCATCGCAGATGGGTTGTTGGTTGGCATTGATTTCAACTTGGTAGCATGGGTTGCAACAGAGTTGGTTAGCACTTGCATGCTTGGTTGCAGGTGGTTTGTACACGGTTGTGTATTGCATTGGTTTTGGAATGTCTACTAACATGGAGACATGAGATTGGAGACGTAATTTGTAGGTGTTGCATACAGAGTTTGAGCAGAGGATGTGAGATGTGAGGTTGGAGATGTGATTTGTAGGTGCTACATACAAAGTGTGAACAAAGGTTTTCATAGTCCTCATGATCATGTTGTTGTGATCATGTTGTTGCATAGAGTTGGATGATTGTGTGTTGTACTTGCCATGATGATCAATTGTGTAGAGATATTGCATGTCTAGTGCAGAGTAGAGATATGATGACCTCCTTGTTCATGATGTTGCTACATGTGTTACTCTTTGTTCAGCATGTTGTTACAAGAGTTAGAGTTGAGAATATTTGTTTATTATGTCTCCATGTCCCAGATTAGGTCTTCATGTTGATGATATAATAAATAGGGTTTCGAGAGGATATAAAAGTGTTAGATGATGCTTGAGTTGGCTATACGGGTTTTGGAGGATGTTTCACATGTTTTGGAGCTGCATGCTGATGGAAACGTTGTTGTGGAGCAGGTTGATTTCCCAGGTGTTAGTGTATTTTTTGGTTCAAAGCCAATTCAACTTAGTTTGAATTTTGATGATTATGGTGATGTTGCAGAGACTTGGTGAAGATTTGGAGAGGTTTCAATGGCTTTGAGAGGTTCTACGGAACCTTGTCAAGGAGTAGAAGAAGTTTGGCAAAGTTTTGAGTCAGATAAGTTTGAGTTTCACCATCCTCTGCTATGACCGCTGAGATATACACTCATGCATGCGATTGGAAGGCTCCAACCAAAATTTGGCAAGCTTGTGAGTGTGGTTACAACCTAAATATGCTAGTTCTATGGGTGCGATTGATGTATAAAGCAAGAATTTATCCGCATTCCTCGTGCACATCAATTGTTTATGCGTTTTTTCGGCTAGTCTCATTTGGAAATTTTCATGTAAAGGTCAAAAAAGGTAAGGTAGATTATAGAAGTTGGTTAAACTTGAGAATATCCATCAGTTAGTGGAGAGAGTGGCTTGATCAAGTCAAAGAGATGGATCCATGAAAATTGAGAAGTGTGAAAAGAATTCTTGAGGACTCCATAACTTATAGAATTTACTTAGTTAACCATGTCAGAAAATGATAAATAAAGGAAGGCCTTGAGTTCATTAGGTTTGGTCTAGTTGAGAGTGTGAGAACATGTCATTGAGAGGGCATTGAAAGCGAGTAGAGATTGTAGTCGCTTCTCACATAGTTTTGCAGAGTTATATCAGAGTGTTGTATGCAAAAATCAATGATTGTTTTGAGGAGAGAATTCATATTTTTGTCTTGTAGGTGGCAATAGTCATAATGGAGAAGGATTGGCAGCTTGTAGTCTATTAGGTTGCAGAAATTTGATGTGAGATTTCCCCCCTTTGGTTCATATTTTTTATTCAGATTTTATATTGAAAAATGATGGTGTTGTTGGGTTGATCATGTTGAGTAGATTGACAACCTAGTGTGAAATATTATAAAACATGGTTCACATGGAGGAAGTGAAGATGTGGAGGCTTTAGAGTAGATATTGATTTGATGGATTCAATAGAAGTAACATAGTTCTCCATCCAATAGGAGTTAGGCAAGAATCATTGGTCGTGGGGGATTACAGCAGATAGATTTCCATAGATCCATAAGAGAAATATATGTCTTAACTGATAGGTTCCAGAATACTATGAAGGAATCCAAGTCTTATGACTTATATTTGTGAGCTAAGCCATGCATAATTTGTTCAACAGATTAATAGAAGAATTGAGTAGCACGCCAGCAACAGGGTGGTTTTTCTCTCGAATGGGTTTCCACCAGAAATACTTGTGTCCTTATGTGTGCATGCTTGTGTTGATGTTTCTCATGTTTATTATGTTATCGGTTATTTTTTATTTCATATTTTGATAAGCTAATATTTTGGATGTGCGTTGAAAATTGATAATCAGGAAAAAAGGTTAAAATTGATATAAAAGCCATCACTATTGATTCACCTCCCTTTCTCAACAATCATCTAGATTCCAACACTTATAGCATAACCTTTGGGTAACTAAATATCATAAATATGAACCATATCAAGGAGGCAATTTTCCTAATCAAAATCCTCGTGTTGGAGAAGGATTTCCTACTCAGGTGAAGTAAAATTGAAACTGTGAGGAGGCTAATATTGTTCTATGGATGTAATAGAGTATGTCAATTATGAATCTACTACCAAATATTACCCACCTTTCAAGGAGACAATGAAAAAGAGGGGATTTTATGATATGGATTTGGTGATGGTTGATCCATGTTGTGTTGGTTATTATAAGGATGAGGATGCTCCTAGTCGAAGACTATATATACCACTCATATTCTACATAATTGAAAGTGACTACCCTATGGAAAGTGACTAGTTGAAGGCATACATGTAATTGTTGACATGAAAAAAAATGAAAGTAATGGAGTTTGAATATCAAAATATAATTCCCTTGCCACCTCCAAATCCCCTCAGAAACTATACTACGGGAGAAACATGTGGTAGAGTGAATCAGAGTGATGTCAAGCCACTACAAATAATTTAGCCGGAAGGACCTAATTTTCATGTTAAGCACTACTATGTAGACGAACAAAAGTGGAAATTTTAGATAGGTTATTCTCCAGGGGAGGGATTGATGATATATTATATTGAATATGATGATGGTAGCAAAGATCAAAGATATTTGGCTTGCCATTTAAATTTATGGATATGGTTATACCTTATGGGATTAAAATGGTCCACATTATAGGAAAAATGCATTCGATGTTGGGGAGGATGGTCTAGGAAAAAATGATCCTTATTTAAAGAAGGTGTGCGACTGTTTAGGCTATATCAAATACTTGGATGCACATTTCAAAATTTTCACTAAAGGGGTCAAAACTATTGAGAACTATGTATGCTTGCATGAGGAAGAATATTATGTTAAAGAGACAAACATAGCCTTATTGCTTGTTAACTTGCAAAAAAGGATGATGATAATGCATTGAGAAGGATGATAATGCAATGATGCAATAATTAATGTATTGAACACACTCCGTTGAAATTGAAATAAATTGCATGCAAAATAACCTTGTAATTTCATGTGATGGTAAACTATGAAAGCACACATTAAGAGACGAAAAGGCCATTGGTGTTTGGTCAACCTTAATATCGGCATAAATTATTTCAACACAAAGTTCTCCCACTAATTTCTTGATACTTATTATTTTTTATCATTTATCCTAATCATTTTCGACGTTTTTGCAGGATTAACATGGAAAAACATTTGTTTATATACATAGATGCATGATCTAAACTAAAAAAAAGTCGTGGATAGCCAACTCAGCACTAAGGAAACCCAGGGTGTAATAAATGTATTATCAAATTTATTAAACTCCAATGTTTTCCTACAAGATGTTATGTCAGAGCTCGTTGAATTTCAATTATTATATTGTCATAAATAACAAATATCGAAGTCATGAAAATTCCGAAAGGACTTCAGAGGTCATGTGGAAGTTGAAAAGTCCTAGGGAAAATGATAAGCCAATTCGAAGTTGAAAGGTCATGAGGAAGCCAAAAAGTCATAGGGGAAGGTGAAAGGCCATGTCTCCACTTCTATAAATGCACCCTCGTTCCTCATGCAAAAGTGATTTTAGCACATAAGCCAAGCTAGTTATAGGATTGTTATCTTGTGCTTCAGGATTTGAAAACATTCACTCTTGGTAGCCTATAAGTGGAGGGATTATGAGGCTAGTGTTATGTTAAGAAGAAGATGTGAACTTCTATCATCCCACTATTGGGTTTTGACAAGCTTGTTGTACATGTATGCGAATTGGAACAATATTAAAATAAGCTTTTATATTCTTGCATTGATTCCCATGCATTCCTCTATTGATATATTGGATATCTTGTATTTCAATTGTGTATGCATGTGGTTTACATGTATTTTACATGCTTATGAAGTAATTCATTTTCATGTAGATCGTGCATTGAAATTGAATATTTTCCCTTAATTCAATGTTAATGTTAATGGTTGATTATGAACTAATTCCTTGTTGATTGATAGCACTTTCCTTTTGGGTATGTCTTAGTTAGTTTCAGTTATCTGATGCTTCCTTAAGGCATGTTGTTTCTCATGACATTGTTGTATTCTTATATCATGTTCTGCAATCTATAAATGGAGAGTTGATTTCATTCTCATTCTTCTAACATATTACACTTGGTCTCACACTCATCTGTGCATTTGATATCCAAGATAAAACACACATATAATGGTAGTTGCGCTCATTTATGTGTGGGGCTCCTATTGAAAATGGTGTGAGGTCTAATCGAGACTTCATACTAGGGAGAACCCCCTCAGTGTTGGTAGATTTCCCAACACCGTAAACACACTGCTTCCTCATATGAAGCTCACCATGGCACCCACCACGTCATAGCACCTTATTGCCACCATGCCCTACACCATTTGATCAGAATGGAACTACATTGTAACCTCCACAAAACGCCCTATAATTTCATGTTAAATGATGAGGATAATTCCCATCCCACAATTTATGTCTACTCCACGCCCCACAGTAGAAACACACTAGAAAATACCTCCACGGACCTAATCTTTGTGGTGACATCACTCCCAGCCACGTGTTCTACCTCATAAACACCATGTAGCACTCCACACCATGTGGCACCAAAAACCATCTTCACGTGTCATTTAATGCCACATCATCCTAACATCCATGTCACGTAACTCTACAGTGTTTTTCTGATGTCATACTAATTCCAGGGTGATGTCATCCTGCAACACAACATCCTCTACTGGTGCCATGTGTCATCTAAAATCTGGCCACTTCAAGGTCATATCTTCCTGCGACGTGTCACAATATCATTGTGTGACGTCGAAAGCCTTACCACATCATAGGTACATCTACGTGGCATTTTCCACCTCAGCTTAAGTCATGGGTCCCACACCTCCATGAAAATCAATGTTTTCTCATTCAATGAAAACGAGGGAATTATGTCCCACCCTTCGTCAATAGCGTCGACACACTCACGAAGTGGTGAACCATCGTATTTTACCTACGGTGGGACAAACATTATGGTCGCGGGTGACGATAATTTTCCCATCACGCACCTTTTATCAACCATTCCCACTTCTCCCCAAAGTATTTTAGAATACTTTGCAAGACGCGACGTGAATGTCCACAATAGGTGACAGGAAATTTTCCCATTCATTTCTCACATTAATTCACGACCTTATCCATAATATCGAAATTTATTTACTATGGAGGCAGATATCTATTCCCTAGGATGTAAATATTCTTGGTAACATACATGCATTTCTTAGTCTCCATAGACCCAACTCAATTGCAAGTCTTAACAAGGATCGATCTCCCAAAGAAAAATTATGATGTTCAGCGAAAACCATATTTAGAGTCTTAGGACTCCAATGGCTCATAAAGACATTCCAGACTACAACCAATGATTTTCACCACTAATATAATAGAGATAGGTTCCTCATTACTTCACTAACATCTCAGGTGTTAAACATAGCCGCAACAGTGAAACAAGACTATCAACATGCCTAAAAATAGGCAATATCAAACTCACTAATATAGAGTGCCATATACATCATCTGCCAAAAATTTCCACTAGTTTGTATATATATATATATATATATATATATAGATATAGCATAACAAAAAATAGAAGTCACACACACTGACAATAAACCGAAATCAACAAATAATGAAACATACTATATAAGTACATGTGCATTTAGGAGATTATCAACAGTCACTAGGATCTTGCAAATCCCTCTCAAACCATGAGAAGAATCACACATGAATCTCATTAAAGACAACTAGGAATAACAACATTCCTCCATAAGAAATGCCCATATATTCATTGTTATAGCCCATAACAATAACATTCAACCTTCATAATGCAACAAAAGTACAATTAGATACACTTATATTTATAGCTTAATGATAGACAATTGAGGGAGGGACTTCAACTCTCCACTCAACCTTAGGCCAACTACACTGAAAATTCCTTGTAGCTAACCACCCTCAAGCCAGATTCAAAGTCTTAGGAGGTAATTTCTCAAGAGTACTCTCACCAAAAACCAATCAACATGTGGTAAGAATTAGAGTCCATTTTTCAGGTGTTTTCTTAATAGTCCACAATTGTAACACCATAGTGACTCTCTATTTTGTAGAAAACCAACCACAATGGTTGATCCAAGTTTTAGTGAGTTTCATTTCAGTTCTAGGAGAAGGAACATATATATTATTATTATAGAGGTTTATTAGCTGGATTAGTACTGTAGGAGTCAATATTTTATGGGTAAGAGGTTAATCGCAACTAGGGTGTGGTAATCTAGGGTTAATGTATGGGTTAATGTATAGCTATTGTAGATACCATAATAAATTTCTTTTGGTAGCCCAACAATGACCAAATAGAGACACTCGTATTTGGAGGAATTTTTTCATGTATTGTAACCACTTTTTTAGTACTAAAGTATGAATTGAAAATACTTTTAATTGGCTATAAGCTAGTATTCTTATAAAATAAAGAAACAAGTTAATGGCCCAAGCCTAAAATGAATCTAATAGGAGTGGAAGTTCGCCCCACTATAGACCATCAATAAGTTATTTTATGTGGCCACATTTTCTCTACACATAATGATGTAGCTACATGTTGAAGTCTTATGATTGCATCAATAAAGACTAGGATAGTAGCCCTAAATACTGTATAATATTCCCTAATTTGAAAATTAAATTATTCAAATTCAAAGACTTCATAAATGTTTGAAGAAATTAACATGTATTAAGTTACAATAAAGATTCTACCTCTTGTTATTATGCACAATAGTGAGCTTGGTTAGGTGAAAGCAACCCATAATCCAAACCTAAATAGTCATAGAATGACCTAGTTAAGAAAGAATAGATAATTCCAAGATAAAACTATCGTTACACTTGGAGTAAATCTATAAAAAATTTATGATTAGCTAACTAAAATTAAGCTTACTAAAGTCCTAAAAAGTTTATAAATTATTAATTATTAATAAAATTGGTAACCAAACTAATGATACAAATGACCTTATAACCATAATAATAATGATTTTTCTCTAAAAATTTTGATGAATTTGCTTACCATTTGTTGGCGCTAGAATCAGCACTTGGACTGCAACAAGCGCCTGACCAGGCACATTTTAAACTATAAAACAATTTAATGATTTCTTTTATAGGATTGGAAGATGGTATAAACTCTAATCTATTGAAGAGAGATTTCGGTCAAATCCACAGTTGTACTAAAGAGGGTATTGTAACTTGATGTGGTATCAAGGTGCAAATTTGTAGTCTATGATGAGAGGAAATTGAAAGATGAGAAGAGAATCAATAGGACTGTAAAACAAAAATCTATTGATTTAGTAGAAATTGACAAAAGTAGCAGTTTGATAATATTCCATTAAGAGAAAGCTATTTCTAGTCTAACAAGATTCTCACTGAAATATCATGAAGAAAAACTATCATGAGTGATGCTCTTCCACTGCTATAACATATATTTTATCAGGAATGCTCACTGTGTGAGACTAAAAAAAACTGATAAAACATATAACATGCTTAATAGAATAATAAAAACACACAATAGTATGATGATTTTCAAACTGGAACTGGAAGAAAGGAGATATGGAAACACAAATAAAGTAGACAATACACACAAAAAATTGGTAATAAGTCCTTAGTAGTATTATTCCATTTCATTCACAAAATGTTTACAGTTCATATAAGTCAAAATTCAATAACCACCAACCAACCCTGAAATCATATCAGTTTGGCTTATATATACAAAATATGATACTGTCAACTTCCACAGAAAAAGGTAAAAATCTATTTCAAAAGTCATTACAACCTCGTGCAAGAGGTGAGGATTATCTAAAAATTTAATACGGGGTGTTCTGACATAATGAAAATAACAACATTAAGGTTAACAGTTTGAAGTGGTTTGTATGATGTGGCAATTTTATGGGAAGACTCCTCTTCTGTTCTAGTGCAACCAACTCCATAAAAAGTGCAAACAACAGTGAAAATGGTGTGTGGTTGTTTCTTGAATGCTGCCCGGTGTCTGGTAAAAACATATTGGTACTGAGAATAGTGGTAGAAAACTATTTGAGAGAAATTTTGTCGATGTTCCGATGTTCCTTTCTCTCTTTTTTTTTTGGTTGAAACCCTTTGTAATGGCGAAAAATTCAAAACTTTTGGATAGAATGAAGAAGTTTCATTTGATGAGAAATTACAAAGAAAATCCTTTGAAACAGGTTTAATTGATAGAGGAGACATGGAGTGGAATAAATGATAAGTGAGGGGAGGGGTGGGTGGGGGGGTTGGGGTGACGTGGTGAAGAAGTGGGACCGATCGCAGATCGCGCATCAGAAGTTTTATTATGAAATGTGGGAGTTGAATGTTGAAAATGGTGAAGTGCGATGTGTGATTGGAGCAGAGGTGACGTGGCAGCGAATGGGACCGATCGCAGATCCTACATCAGAAGTTTTATAAACATACATATGCATGCAATCAACAACGTTTATCAGAACTTTAAACAAAACCGCAATTGCTCCCAAACAATATGCATTCACATGAAACTATCATTCTTGGGCCCCACAACCAGTTGACCAATAGGAAGCAATCGCAAATCAGTCTCCCACAAATTTAAATTTACACTGATAATGGCTAAACTATAAACTCTACGATTTGTGAAATCACGCTGGTGCGTTACGCTGATATGTGTCCCTCGCCTCATCGCATCGCAAATTTCTTAACATACCATGTGAAGCCTTAATGATAAGATTTAAAAACTACGATGTGCGAAATCTCTCCATTTGCACTTTAATCTTCACCATTGATGCTCCCCTTTAGATTTGTGCTTAGATCATGGCCATCCATTCCTTTTGCTCGCGGTTCTTCTCTATTGCTTCATTCCTTAGTCTATTTACCGGCCAGCTTCCTTTAAATATTATCTGCTACTCTTCTTCAGATCTCCCACTTTGCTAGTTAAGTTGCTTTCTTCCAGCTGCGATTTGATTTTAAAGAACTTTGGTTGCCATGAAGCCTTAATTTTCCTTCTTCGATAATTGATTACCTGTTTACTCGTAGCCTCTTTTCTGAGATAGCCAAAATCTCAGTGAAATAGCTGTGCTTTTCACTATGTGGAATATATGATTTCCATTTCTGAGAAATAGCTGCCCTTTAATGTTTTGACAATAAATTTGCAACAAAAGTAGCTATTATTCCAGGCTAAATGACTGCAATTTTATTACCCAAACATCAACTAATTTTCAACACTAAAATAAGCCAAAATAGATATTTTAACTTATTTTAGGACTCTAAAACACTATGACACCTATTCACTTAAAAATACCTTGATGTTGGGACTCTTTTTTAACTTTTATTGGAAATGACTCAAACTTTGGACATGGACTAAGACACAATAAAAATTTAAGAACAATGACACAATGGTGATTACACCATTAACATTTTTAGTGCTAACAGTGGCTCCTATTGGGGATGAAGTTCTCCCTGTGAGGCTTCAAGGACTAAAGACTCAGTGCCTCAAAAAATATTGAAACTTAGAAGACTTCTTGAAAACAATGACTAGGATTGACCATTGACATACTGGACTCAAGACCGACCATATATATAGACATAAGTACCATTCGGCATGGAGGTTATTGACACATCACACCAGATATTTATAATGGAGTGACTCAACTGACTTACTAAATAAAGAAGATTTTAAGAAAATGACCATTGATTGGGCCTCCAGTTAGCTGATCAACATCTAGATGTTTGAGTAGAAAAGTATTAATCTCCAAAACTTCAGCAATTTTAAATGACCCAAACCACTGATTGTCGAACTTACCATGTTTTCCATGGTATTCTCTCCTAGCATCCCAATGCAGCACCAAATCATTATCCTAAAACAACTGTTGATTTCTCTTTTATCAAAAACAGATTTGACTTTAGCTTGATACTTCTGAACTTTTTCCAGCAATGATTCTCTTATTTGGTGTTCCTTTATCAACTTTAGCATTCTCCTTTGGATTGGGTTTTCATGATCAACTTCATCTTGTAGGAACTTCATCACAGGAAGAGATAATTGCAAAGGCATTACAACTTCTGTACCATATACAAGATGAAATGAATACATTCCAATTGATTTTTTACCACTTACTCTATCTACCCACAGAGCATGTATTAGCTGAGTGTCCCAATTCCTCTTCTTTTCAGGCAACATTTTCTTAATAATCCTTACCAAAATTTTATTGGATGACTTAGCCAAACCATTACCATGAGGGTAATAAGTTGTGGAATGAGTCAATTCAATCCCATATTGCTGACAAAAGTTGTACATCTCGGTGGAATTAAAGGCCATTGAATTATCAGTTACTAATTTCTGTGGACAACCAAATCTTGACATAATATTTTCCAACTGAAATTTGATAATTACCGTATCAGTAGCATTCCTGGTTGGTACATCTTCAATCCATTTAGTGAAATACTCTGTAGTTGTGAGAATTCATTTATGATTCCCTAATGAAGGTGGATTAATTTCACCGATGAAATCTAGCCCCCACTGCTAGAAAGGAACATCTGTTGAAATAGGAATGAGAGGTAATGGTAGAAATTTTTGTTTACTAGCAAATTTCTGACATTCGACACAGCTCCTAAAATTTGGAAAAGACATCAAAGAAAAGAGTTGACCAATAATAGCCAGCTCTTAATATTTTTTTGCAGTTTCTCTCCAATACAAATTCCCTCCACACACTCCTGCATGTATCTCTGTCATAATCTCCTGGGATTCTGCTTCACCTACACATCTTAACAAGACTCCAACATGATCTTTCGAATAAAGATGGTATTCCAAAATGAAATACTTCACAACTCTCAATTTAAAGGTTCTCCTTTTAGACTTCTCCATTTCATGTGGATAATTGAAATTTAACAAGAATTAAACTATATCCTTGTACCAATATGAATTGAATATTTCAGGATAATTAGCAATACCTTCTGCATATTCTCCTTTAGCTGCCTCTACATTCATATTTAAAGCTTTGCTGTTAGATTCAGCCATCAAGAGAGCCAAGCCCTGACCCTTTATCAATTTAGTTGGTTTGATTTCAACATCAAATTCTAGAATCTTGGTCAGCCATCATCCTCTCCTTCCTTCTGCATCTAGCTACAACAACACATCTTTAACGTTGATATCGGGCACAAAATAAATTATTTTTGAATGAAACACATAAACTCGAAAATACTTCAAAGCCTTAACTAGTGCATATGCTTATTTTTCTATCAAGCTATACTTTAATTCAGCATCCCTTAAAGCACGATTGAAAAATGAAATTGACTGCTCCAAACCCTCCTTGTTCTTCTATAGTAAGACAAATGCAATTGTTTCTTCTGAAGCATATGAAAAAATCAGAAAATCCTTTTCAAAATCAGGACTAATCAAAACTGGTGCTTCGGTCAAGGCAGACTTAATTGCTGAAAAATAATTCTTTTCTTCATCTCGCCACTTAAATTCTGCATCTTTTTTCAATAAAATATGTATATGTTTGATTAGCTCTGCAAATTTAGGGACAAAATGCCTCAGAAAATTGATTTTCCCTAAAAATGAATACAATTCCTTCTTATTTCTTGGCAAACCAATCTTTTGAATAACTTCTACTCTTCCCGAATCAATACAGATGCCACTATTTGTTACAATGTCCCAATAACTTACCTTCTTGGAGAGCAAAAGACGACTTTTTGGGGTTTAAGGACAAACCAAACTTTCTGCATTTGTCAAAAACTTGCTTCAGATGTTTCAAGTGGTCTTCATCAAATTTTGAATATACTGTGATGTCATCCAAATAGATGACCATAAATATGTCCTTTTCTCCCGCAAAGGTAATATCCATTTCCCTTTGAAAGGTTGCACTTGTGTTCATCAAACCAAATGGCATTTTTTTGTACATGAATGTGCCCCAGGGTGTGGTAAATGTTGTCTTTTCTTTGTCTTGCATGTCAATTGAAATCTGATTCTAACCTGAAAATCCATCAATCATTGTTAGTCTTTTGGATCCTACAACTTTCTACAAGATATAATCCATCTTAGGTAGTGGATAGTTATCTTTCAAGGAGCACTAGTTTAGGTTGCGAAAATCAACACAAATCTGCATTTCTCCATTATTTTTCTGGATTGGGACTATATTAGCTACCCAGTTAGAAAATCTCAAAGGCAGAATAATCTTTGCTTCCCATAATTTTTTTATTTATTTCTCAATTATTGGAAGCAACATGGGATTGATGTGTCTGATTTTTTGTGCTACAGGATTTTCATTTGTTTTCAAAGGGATCTTGTGCTCCATTATGCTCTTATCATAATTTTTCAACTCACTATAATACCATGCAAAAATATCAGCAAATTCCTTCAGCAGTTTGATATATTTTGTTCTGGGGTCCAAAGGAAGGAATTTGGACACTTTGACTAATCTTGGCTGATCTTTTGTACCAATGTTACACTCTATTGTAATCTCTCCATCAACCTTGCTTTTAGGCTTGAGAAAAACATCATCATTATCAAAAAATATCTCTAAAGGAACCAAACCCTTAGGAATAAGGTTAATTTTCAAATCTATAATGTTTTTCCCAGCCATAGTTTTCTTAAAAGGGCTTCTATTTTGGTTTTCAACAATTTCCTGCTCATCATCAATTTTTATGTCTCCAAACTATTCTACACACTCCAAAAATTTCTGAATCTCCCTGTCATCTTCAAATACTTGCCAGTGCTTGATGTTATCAGGAATTGAAGGTCTATTTTTTATTTGAATATCATAGACTGCCTTGACATCAAGAGGAACTTTGAAATTACTAGCAGCAATAGCTAGTGAATCAGCGATTTGATTTTCTTCTCTAGCGACAAAATTTATATTAAACGCTGAAAAGTAATGTTCAATCAAATCCCAGACTTCATTCCTATAATTCTTCAATTTGGAAAATTTCACTTGGTAATTATTTCTCACCTGCTTAATCACCAACTCTGAATTACCAAAGGAAATTAAACATTCTGCTCCGAAATATTTCGCTGCCTTCATACCCAGTGCAAGTGCTTCATACTCAACGGTGTTGTTAGTGGTAGCAAATTATATATTGTATGATATGGTTACCTTCTTCCGAGTAGGAGAAATGAGGACTACATCTACTCCCGATCCTTCTCTTGAAGAAGCTCCGTCAAAGTACAATTTCTAGATCTGTCCTCCTTTTGAATGTTGCGCATTTGCACCTTTAAAATGATGTTTTTCACTTAATTCAGTCTGGAAATCATTATCATCAGTAGCAAGGTACAAAATTGATGACCCCAATTCTTTTTCTTCAGCATATATGAGATGGTTTGATGGATTGTGTTGATCACTAATGATGTAGGCCATTTGAGTTTCCCTATACAGCCTTCTGAATTCCCCTCCAAATACTGGGATGATAGCATATGACATGTCCATTTGAAGGGTACCACCCAATTTCTTAGACCAAGATCTGTAAAGTAACATCCCAAATCTAGAAGGAATGTAAGCAACCACAATGTCCATCACTAAGCTCTTCATAGGCAGCTAGGTAAGGGAAACAACCAAATCCTTAATCACTCCTAGACACTTGACTTTTTTGGAGTCAAAGGTGTAAAGGTCATGATATTGCTTGGTGATCTCTAATCCCAATTCATCCATTACTTTCTTTGGCATGAGATTGTGGGAAGCTCCAGAATCTAACAGACAATTATGTAGCAATTTGTCATGTATATTGAGTGATAGGTAGAAAGGAGGTGAGTTATCATCAATTTGGTCTTGGAAATGACAGCCTAGATAAATGGTGGGATTATAATCCTCAAGTTTGATTGAATCAGGGGCGAGAGGAGGCTGCAACAGACTCTTAAAAGACTCTTTATATGCTCCGATTTTCAATAATTCTAGGAGTGGAACTGGAATTTTGATTTTATTCAATTCAAATTTGAAACTGAAATAAATTGGAACTAATTCCTTATTTTCTACAGTAATTTTAACAATTGGGGTTATTGGTTGGTGGTAACAGTACTTATTTCAGATTTACTAGGT
The DNA here is from genome assembly GCA_034641835.2 of Pinus albicaulis. Taxonomy (NCBI): domain Eukaryota; kingdom Viridiplantae; phylum Streptophyta; class Pinopsida; order Pinales; family Pinaceae; genus Pinus; species Pinus albicaulis. Next base: position 1,304,995,486 of record CM076577.1, on the reverse strand, counting down.
GATGAGTAAGAAAAACCTTCACTTGAGCCTAGTTTAACAACATCAACTTTATTTTCTAGAGGAGTAGCACTTGATATTTTTCAATAGAATCTTTTGAAACTAAAAGCTCTTTAGATTCTAAAGTAGATAGAGGTACCTTTTGCTTTGGAACGTACTTTTTTTGAACCTTCTTCACTGACTGAGATGTGGCTTCAATTGATCCCTGTTTTCCTTTAGCATCTTTGATGATTTTCTCTGGGTCAACAACTGGAGTAACAGTAGGAGATCTCTGATTCCTCCTTCTAGAAGGAGGTCTTGAAACCCCTCTTCCTCTTCATGGAGTCGTTAGGTGAAAAAATTTGCAGTCTTCTTCAGGTCAAAAATTCTTGTTCACCATCAAGAGTTGATTATCAAAAACTCATAACAATAGACTTGGGAGAATACTTCGTTACAAGGCCTTTGTCTCTCGATAGACACACCAAAATATGTTGGCACTGGAATCAGCACTTGGACTGCAGCAAGCACCTGACCAGACACATCGTAAACTATAAAGCAATTTAATGATTTGTTTTATAGGATTGGAAGATGGTATAAACTCTTATTTATTGAAGAGATATTTTAGTAAAATCCATAGTTGTACTAAAGAGGGTATTGTAACTTGATGTGGTAGCAAGGTGCAAGTTTGTAGTCTATGATGAGAGGAAATTGAAAGATGAGAGGAGAATCAATAGGTCTATAAAACATAAATCTACTGATTTAGTAGAAATTGACAAAAGTAGCAGTTTGACAATATTCCATTGAGAGAAAGCTATTTCTAGTCTGACAAGATTCTCATTGAAATATCATGAAGAATAACTATCATGAGTGATTCTCTTCCACTATTATAACATATATTTTGTCAAGAATGCTCATTTTGTGAGACTAAAAAAAATTGATAAAACACATAACATGCTTAAGAGACTAATAAAAACACATAATAGTATGATGATTTGCAAACTAGAACTAGAAGAAAGGAGATATGGAAACATAAATAAAGTAGACAATACACACAACAAATTGGTAATAAGTCCTCAGTAGTATTATTCCATTTCATTCACAAAAATATTACAGTTCATATAAGTCAAATTTCAATAACCACCAACCAACCCTGACTTCATATCAGTTTGACATATATATACAAAATATGATACTTTCATCTTCCACATAAAAAGGTAAATTTGTTTCAAAAGTCATTACAACCTCATACAAGAGGTGAGGCTTATCTAAAAATTTAATATGGAATGTTATGACATAATGAAAATAACAACATTAAGGCTAACAATTTGAAGTGGTTTGTATGATGTGGCAGTTTTATGGGAAGACTCATCTTCTGTTCTGGTGCAACCAACTCCATAAAAAGTGAAAACAACAGTGAAAATGGTGTGTGGTTGTTCCTTGAATGTTGTCTGGTGTCTGGTAAAAACGTGCTGGTACTGAGAGTAGTGGTAGAAATTTGTTTGAGAGAAATTCTACCATTGTTCCATTGCTCCTTTCTCTTTTTTTTTTGGTTGAAAACCCTTTTTAATGGCGTAAAACTCAAAACTTTTGGATAAAATGACGAAGTTTCATTTTATGAGAAACTACAAAGAAAATCCTTTGAAATAGGTTTAATTGATAGAGGATACATGGAGTGGAATAAATGATAAGCGAGGGGGGGTGGTGACGTGGTGAAGAAGTGGGACTGATCGCAGATCACGCATCAGAAGTTTTATTGTGAAATGTGGGAGTTAAATGTTGAAAATGGCGAAGTGCGATGTGCGATGGGAGTGAAGGTGACGTGGCAGAGAAATGGGACTGATCGTAGATCATGCGTCAAAATTTTTATAAACATACATATGTGTGCAATCAACAATGTTTATTGGAACTATAAACAAAACAACAATTTCTCCCAAACAATATGCATTCACGCGGAATTGTGGTTCTTGAGCCCCACAACTAGTTGACCAATAGGAAGAAATCGCAAATCGGTCGCCTGCAAATTTAATTTTACACTGATAACAGCTAAACCATAAACTTTGTGATTTGTGAAATCATGCTAGTTCGTTACACCGACACGTGTCCCTCACCTCATCGCATCGTAAATTTCTTAACATACAATGCGAAGCCTTAACGATTAACTTTAAAAACTGCGATTTGCAAAATCGCTCCATCTACGCTTTAATCTCCATCATTGATCTGCTCCCCTTTGGCTCTGAAATTAGATCATAGCCATCCATTCCTTTTGCATGTGGTTCTTCTTCATTGCTTCATTCCTTAGTCTATTTACCGGCCAGCTTCCTTTAAATATTATCTACTGCTCTTCTTCGGATCTCCCACTTTGTTGGTTAAACTATTTTCTTTCGGCTGTGCTTTGATTTTAAATAACTATGGTTCCCACGAAGCCTTAATTTTCCTACTTTAAAAACTTATTACCTGTTTACCCATAGCCTCTTTTCTAAGATAACCAAAATCTCAATGAAATAGTTGCGCTTTTCACGATGTGGAATATATGACTTCCATTTCTGAGAAATATCTGCCCTTTATTGTTTTGAAAATAAATTTGCAACAAAAGTAGCTATTATTCCAGACTATATGATTGCAATTTTATTACCCAAACATCAACTAATTTTCAACACTAAAATAAACCAAAACAAAGATTTTAACTTATTTTAGGACTCTAAAACACCATGACACCTATTCACTTAAAAATACCTTGATGTTGGGACTCTTTTTTAACTTTTATTGGAAATAACTCAAACTTTGGACATGGAATAAGACACAATAAAAAATTTAGAACAGTGACACAATGGAAATTACACCATTAACATTTTCAGTGCTAACACCATTGCTTTAAATATAACAATCCCGAAGAAAAATAGAATAATTTTCTCTACTTTAAAAAAAAAAACCAAAAAATCTATCTTTTAATCATTTAAAATTTAGTTCTTTGTAACATTCTATTTTGGTTATTATTGAATGAGAAGGCTAAAAAAATAACCAATTCAAAAATAATGAAATATTGTTTTTTTAAAGAATGACTAGGATAGATAATATCACCCTAGATATTAGAATAATAATTTTTAATGAGTAAATGAGATGATAATTTCACTTTAATAATAATAGTGATAATACACCATTTTGATCAGTCATGATTTTAATGACATATTTCTTTTTAATCAAAGAAATAAAAGGTGATAACATCATTTCATAATTGATATATCATAATTTTAGGGTTAGGATATACCGACGCATAGGAAATAGTTAAGTATAATTTGGTTTAGCATAGAGTTAGGTAAAGTGTGTTTCTTAACTATGTACTTTTGTAAATTGTAATCTGACGGTCACGATATGTAGTGATTTGACGGTTCATTCTCTCCTCGGTATTACCGACACTTGATATGTGGCTTAACACCTGATTGATCCATGATCTCTATTTAAAGAGAATGGAGGGTCATTTTTTTGGTGACGATTTATGAGAGACGCTTATGTAAATTTTCTTTCTTTATATTAATAAATTGCTTGAAGTGGTCGTATTGGCTCAATTGTGGATTGTTTCCCTCTTTGAGGATTTTAACCATGTCAAATACTAGTGTACAAATCTGTGATCTATTTGTGAGTGGTGACATTTGGTGTTTGATCTAAGGAACTTACCTTGTAAATTCCTACATGGTATCAGAGTTTTTTTGAGGGCTGCATTCGTTGTTTAGCCAAATCTAAAGTTGGTTTGATTGCATGTGACTGCCATTTTCCAGATCTACTGTTTCTGACCACTTTCGGGCTGAGAGAACTGCTCTGTTGTGTCTGGAGCCTCTGTTATAGTGAGGAACCCCTTTCGTTTCATGTGGAATGGTTTCTATTGCCCAAGTTATGTCATTTTAGATCTAGAGGTATAAAGTTTTTTTTTTCTAGTTATATTTATTTATCCCTTTGTTTATTTCGATTTATAGTTGTTTTTTATTACTGGATCTATACCCTATTTTCTATGTATGCTCTTTTCTCTATGTTGTTTGCGATCTGGCAAACTAGAAACAGAAAGACAGGATTTTTCTACTACGTATGCTCTTTCCCCATGACTTTGTGTGATCTTGGAAATCAGAAATACCGAGAAAAATATATAGTTGTTGGACGAACTAACCAGAAATCTAACGTTCTGCTGTAAGGCTTGTAATTTTGTTGTTGTTTGTGCGGTTGTTTTTTTGCAGGAAAAAGGCACACAACCCGAAGAGAAAAAAAAACTCCTCCTCCTTTGAAACAATCACAAACTCCTTTTACTAGCTCACTTGGTGTAAATTTACTTTATGAGAATAGAGGTCTTGGGTTCAAGTCTCTTTTTCAAGCTTCTTTTTCTAAAAAACTTTTTCTCAAGTTACTTTTTCTTAAAAATATTTTTGGCAAGTTACATTTTTTTTAAAATGCTTTTATTTAAAAAACACGTGTAACTTATCTTTTAAAGTTAATTTATATAATAGTTTTTCTCACCCATTATAAAAAGTGAGTCACATGAAACAATAAACAAGTACAATTTCATTATCAACTTTTAACCTATTATGTAACTACTCGGCATCTACTACAACTATTTTTCAAAAAGGCATAACTTCTTCATCCCGACGCCATTTTCAGAGCCGTTTTTTTTTAACCAACCTAATTTTTTGAGATATTTCCATTGGAGCAGTTAGTTTCAACCTTTACAATTTTAGTTTTTAAAAATGGAAAGTGCATTCCTAGTTTTTCTTAACAACACCAATTATTTCCAATGGTTATCCTACATGGTAGACTTATGTAGAACTAAAGGGCTTTATAAAATAGCCTTGGGACAAGAATCTAAACCTACCGATGCAGATAAAAAGGATAAATGGGAAAATAAACAAGATCAAGCACGATGGTTGATAGGAATGTCCATTGCTCAAGATTTTAGATTTCATATCCAATAAATTGACTCATCTGTTGAAGCTATAAAAAATATAAATACTGTTTTTGAAGTTCAAAATATAATTAGAGCCCACCAGCTTGAAAATGAGTTGCTTACTTTGGACCCCAATAATTTCTCCTCTATTGAAGATTTTTTGTCCAAATTCAAGACCCTTAGACTTGTTTTAGAAGTTTGTAAGGTCAAAAAGGAAAATGGTAGTCTTACCTATTCCATTCTTGCTAATCTAGGTCCTACATACTCTGTATTTGTTTCCACCTTCCATTCCACAAGAGAAGCCCTCATTTCTCAAGGAATAACCTACAAGTCCCCCTCTTTTGATGCATTTTGTGATTCTTTGATAAGAGAACAAGAAAAAATCTTACACCTTGGTCTTATTAATACTGGAAAATATTCTAAGAAAGCCTTAGCAGCCCAGCAATAACCATATCCAAAGAATCCTAAGAAGAAGCATCCTAAAAAAAATGGTCCTAAACGAAACAAGGGTCTTAAGCAATTTCAGCCACAAACTGAAAAAGCAACTCAACAAACTGATAAGGAAAATGAAAACAAAGGGAAGAAGATAGATAGACATTGCAACTTTTGTAATCATGATGGCCACATAGAGTCAAAATGTTTTAAGAAGATGGAAGCCTTGGAAGCAACAATGAAGAAGCACAACATCCATTTGGAGAACCCTTAAACTTCATCTTCGGGAATGGCACTTTATACTTGTGGTTATCAAGAATCAAGATTTGGTTATGCATTGAATGTATCTTCTTCTTCTCATTCTCATGAGTGACTCATTTATTTTGGATCCTCTTACCACATGGCCAAAAATAAAGCCATGTTTTCTTCTTTAAATGATTGTAACACCAAAAAATTTTATGTTGGTGATGATAGCTCTCTTAGTGTTGTAGGGTCTAGAATGATTCATCTAGATAATGGACAATTTAATGATGTATTATGTGTTCCTACCTTGTCCTACAAAATTCTATATGTTTATCAGATAACTCATTCAAGTGAAGGGAAAACAATAGAATTCTCACTTCATTGTTGTAAATAAGGACCTCAGAGATCCTAGACATATTTTAGCTACTGGTATTGTTGATGATTCCACAAGGTTGTATAAGTTTGTCAACTTTGGGTCATCATGTCTTCCCTCTGTTTTTGTTGCTCATAATGATGAAGTGAGAAAACTTTGGCATGAGCGATTTGGTCACTTAAACTATCACTCTCTTCAAACTATATGTAAAGAAAATATGGTGATAGGTCTTCCTATGGTATCTTGCCAAGATCGTGTTTGTTCCGGTTGTGTACTCAAAAAACATCATCGGGATAGTTTGACAAACGTGCCTCTTGGCACGCTTCAGCCCCTTTGCAGCTTGTACATAGTGATTTATGTGGTCCACTTCCAGTTGTTTCTTTCTCTGGCTACAAGTACTTCTTAACTTTCATTGATTATTTTTCTAGACGCACTTGGGTATACTTCTTAAAACTCAAGAGTGAATTTTTTAACATGTTCTTCACCTTTAAGGCCTTTTTCGATAAAGAATCTAGACATCACATTATTAAGTTAAGATCACATTATTAAGTTAAGATCTAACAATGGAGGAGAATATGTTAACAACAAATTTATCAAAATTTTCACTAAGCATGGCATTCAATTGCAACATATTGTTATGTGTACTCCACAAAAGAATGGTGTAGCTGAAAGGAAAAATCACACTCTAAAAGAAATGGCTAACTGTATGCTTCAATCTAAAGGACTTAGTCTTAATTTTTGGGCAGGAGCAATGAACTGTGCAAATTACATCGTAAATCACACTCCTACTAAGGTTTTAAGGAATATCACTATAGAATAATCCTGGAGCTCAATCAAACCAGATGTAAGTCACTTTCGTATTTTTGGAAGTGAAGCTTGGGCCCATATTCCCGATGAGAAACATAAAGCCTTAGAACCTAAGAGTGAAAATGCATTTTTGTTGGATATTCTGAAGTTTTCAAAGGATATAGACTTCTTCAACCCAAATCCAAAAATGTAATCATTAGAAGAGAAGTAAAATTTGATGAAAATAATATCTACTCGCAAGCCTAGTCTTGTGGTGTGCCACCTTTGGCCCGCGAGCCCGATTCATAGTATGTGCCACCTCTCTCTCTCCCCTCTATTTTTAATACCATTTCTTCTCTATTTCATGATGACAAGCGAGGATAACAATCCTCCTCCATCTCTTGAAATTATTCCTTTTACTCCACAACTTCCAAGATGGGTCTGATCTACTTAGGATAAAGTAGGTTCTCTTGCAAAAGACCCTAGCTGCATCAACGATGGCACGTTTCAGCTCCTTAAAGAGCTCCTCCTCTTATTTTCTCAAGTTCCGTAAAAATCGTAGCCCGTAAAACCTTGAAGAATCTTCCGCCATCCAAATTGGGATGAAGCTATGAATGAAGAATATCATTCCCTTATCAGAATAGATACTTGGGCCTTGTTCCTCTTCCAAAAGGATGAAAACTTGTGAGATGCGTAGAGGTCAAGCAAAACAAAGTTTGGACTAGATGGAGAAGTGGATAGACATAAATCTCACCTTCTCGTTAAAGTATCACAAGCTAGCTGCATTGACTATACCGAAACCTTCTCCCCCTATTGCCGAAAAGAATTATATTTGCCTTGTTCTTTCCTCGTCGCTCCTTGTTGCCAGACTTTATAGTGTACCTGACCATACATTTTGCTATCATTTTCACTCTTTTCCATCTACATATTTAAAGCCTATACTATCACTTTCATCCATTCTTCCAAAGGTATATAACATTCTTCTTTACTATATGTTTAACTTGTTTTACATGTAATTTTACATTACTTTCATATTTAATCATTAATAAAAAATATATAGTTGCTAAAACAGTTTTCTTTGAAGACCGCAGCTTGGTTCATCATGATCGTTTGAACCGCTTTGTTGAAACCATTTGAACACTAAAGATAATCCATCATGGTTGTCTAAAGATCGCATTGCTGAAACAAGCCAGATAGCACGCAAATCCCGTCGTCGAAACAACCCATGATTTACGATTTTGAAGCAGTATTTTGTGCACGACAAGAACATGAAAGATAAGTAAGGAATCTATTACACTAGCCATAACAATCGCACCTTGAAGCTAGTACTATCGTAACCATTGTAACAACATTTTTCTATGGAAGAACAAAGGTCCTATTTCAAAGATAGAAGATCGTATCAAGCTGTACACAGGATTTCTATAATGTAATCAATTGTAATAGATGTCTCCTCTTAAAGAGGAGGCATCGCATTAGAAGGGGGATTTGGAGACTACGGGAGGTTTATTTTTGAAATAGAGAAGGAACGTGAATCCTTTGTAATATGTACTTTCGACAGATGAATAAAAGTTTGCTCGAGCATTTCATTTTAATTCCTTCTTCGGGGAATCTTGTGAGAAGGAAAGGGCCCGCCTTCTTCACAAGATCCACCCATTTATTTCTCGTAGTTTTTTAACTCGTTATTTTTCATTTATGCCTTGTTAAACTCTCGTTTGCTGAAATCATTTATGCAACATTGGAATCCCGTTATCTATTGTTGAAACTCGTTTTCGTTACTTCGTTGCATTGCTTTACACAATTCATTCTTAGGTAATTTCAGGATTATTTTAATTAGCAATCTTGTTTATGGAATGAGTTTTTGAAAGCTTGGTAATCGAAACAGTAGTCGAAGATTCCCGCTTGGGGAATAGGGTCTGTTCTCTCGTTATAGCATAACCGATCTTTCCTTTCCTCGTTGCATTGGTTTCCTTTCCTAGATTGTTGTCTTTTTAATGTAATCCAGGATTATTTTGGTGATTGTCTACAATAGAAATATTGCCTTTGTTGTAACTCAAGTAGACTTCAAGCTTGTTGAAACAAGGTGTGGTTAGTGTAATTTTTACTACAACATTTCATTGCTTTTGAGATTGAGAATATATAGTGTGTGATTGCCTTTGAAATAAGAAGACTTCTTGGGTTGACAATTTATGTAGCACTTGATTGTTTAAATCAATAAGCAATTAAAGTGACCAACATTTTGGCACCATTTCCTAGAAGGCAATTATAGATTTCCCAAAAGCATTGATGTTTTTATTTCAGATGTGTATATTGCATGAGAGGATGCGGAGCCCCCAAGAAAACTAACCCTATAATGTGGTAAGGGCAAAGGAAGGGGAGGAAGAAAGACTCTTTATTGACGATATCATATCAAAAGTTGAATCTTCTCGCAGGCTAAGCTCTCAAAGGCCCAAGCCCCCAACATTCTCCCCAATCGAACTATGAAACGAAGAAATTGTGAACTCCCGAAAATGTTGAAGAACCAAAGCAGTAAAAGTGTTGAAGATCCAATAGAAAGCGTTGAAGAGTCAACAGAAAAGTTGAGGAACCAGCGCAAAACATTGAGGAGCTAGTAGAAAACATTGAGGATCGAGCAAGCGCAAGAGGGAGATCAAGCAATGGAAGGAATTCTTCGAGGAGGACCGCAGATCCTGAAGGAGGAAAAAGATGAGAACTCTCTTCTCTACCTTGGGGGTTTCTTATTGGTGATCTCCCTAGAGGAGCAACCCCATGAAGAATATCCCACTTTCACTTTACCTAACTTTCATGAAGTCATCTTCTTCCGATATCATGATGAGTTTCTTCGAGTTTGATATATTATGTAAGTTATGATTATGTTACTAATGCTAAAACGAAGCTATTTCAGCAACATTAAAAGGAAATGCATTAAGGTGGTTCATGAGTCTTGGAGGACATGTAATCACAACATGGGAACAAACATGAAACATAGTTTCGGTTAAATATCAAGACTACTCGCCTTGGACAATAGAGAAAAGAGAGGACTATTTAAGATGATACAAAAGGAGGACGAGAATCTCGAGGACTTGTGGAAAGACTAATACAACCCGCAGATCCAATCATCCCGATGTAAGTAAGGATATTCTCTTAAAAATATTACCGGGTGTTAAGAGGGATCAACGTTTAGATATGCTAAATATTCTTGGTGAAGGGACATATCTAAAGAATCGTATTAAAATTACACCTTCATAGCATATCTTCAAGAGGAGCTGCAAGGAATAGATCAAACAACACAGATACCACATATTCAAGAGTTCAAAATCACTAGTGGAGGAGCAACAAGAGCCGAAATAGGTAATTTACTTGAGGAATTTAAAACTCGAAATGTTAAGTTCTTTTGCTCCACAAACATTGACACCTTGTAGGTTAAGAAGAAACAAGCCGAAGTGTATGTACTTTTGGTCAGTTTTTTGCCCCAAATGTAGAGATAAACACCCACTAAGGGAATTCCCATTGGACAAGGTGCCAATTTGCACCCTTTGTGAGAAAGATCATGAAACACAACAATGCCCTTTCTTACTAGGAATAAAAGCAGCATTTCAACCAACCGAAGAAGAAGTCAAGTAATCTATCCGCCGACACAGAGAAGGCACATGGAAACCATGAGGACAAGGTAGAACTTTTAATATGCTATTTACATCTTCTAATCGTTGGAACAATTATCCTTCTTTTAGTCATAACACTCCCCTTAACCAAATGCAATACTCCGCCTTCAATCAAATTAATTACCCACCCATGCAACAAACAAACCCTCCCTTTGTAGATCCCGCAACGTGGGACTCCTTGGCCTCCACAACAACAATCTTACTTTAACCAATGGAATCCAAATTGGAGGGGTCAACAACTCCCGTTTCCAAATCAATTCTCAATTTCAAAGCAACCACTTCCTCTACCATCGTGTGCTACACCAAATAATCAAATGATAAGACCCCGGTACCTATACAACCAAATCCTAACCCCAATAATAAAGCCGTGAAATTTATTGATATTTAGAAACTAACCTATACTTCCTATTTTCCCCGCACAATGTAATGACATTCATTTACGATCCGGGAAAATAGTTGAACCCATTATCGATGATATTACCTCTTCCGATTCCGATAAAGAAGAAACCGAAAACGTGTATTCCACATAAAGAGGTACAACCACCCTCTAATAAGGGTGCTAAAACAGAGAACCCCCTATCTCCTCGAGTGTTTAGTTTTAACTAGAATGCCCGAGCCACCCGCTTTTAATCTTCTAGGGAATTGCGTGCACCGTATGTTAAAATTCCACTTTTAATAGCACTAAGAGATGTACCGCTCTTTATGCCGTAACGATGAGAGATATTTGTGTTAAGAAATCCTATAGGAAAGCTAAAGATCCCCTTACACCATGTTATGGGTGATCTATCTCCGCATTAATGTTCCTGTGAAAGCCTCCCGCTAAATATGGTGACCCCGGCCATCCTACTATGACAGCCCAAATCAATAAACAATAATCCCTCAAGTTCTCGGTAGATTTAGGTGCTACTATAAACATTATGACTCTTGAAACTTCAAGAATCAAGCATGTGCCTAAAGAATGTAATCGTAGATACACCAACCATTCTAGAGTTAACTCGACCGCTCTACAATCAAAACCAAGCGGTATGAGTTATTGAAGACCTAGTCATCTCAAATCTCTGAATCCCGGAATTAACCAAACTCGACTTTGTGGTGTTACGTACCAAAACAAAGTTGGGGGGACATCCTTTAATTCTAGGAAGGCTCCGGTTAGCTACAATGGGGTTTCCTTATCAACTCCAGACCGTTCAATGAAAATTTCCAATGGATATGAAACTAAGTAGCCTTACTCTTTACCCTCACACTACACCCATGATTAATAATGATAATTCTGTATGGATGGACTATGATGATCATTCTATTCAACCTATTTTGACTATCGGACAAGCTTTAAGCCTTAAAGATACCACCGAGGATGAGGTAATTAATAATTTTATTTGTGAACCCTCCTGATTCCAAACACATAATCAACCGGCTACACTTTTTGAAATCAGATACCCAGGAAAGCTTAAGTCCGAATATCTACCTCAAACATCAACCATCATCTCTTCTAAAAGTATAAACGTAGAAATCAAACCTGGCAAAACATTAAACATAAACCTCGACTTCGACAGCTTGCCGAAACACAACAATTAAAGAAGTTATCGCTTAAAAATAAGGAAGCATTCACATGGGACTATACAGACATGAAGGGAATCTCTCCCGAATTATGTACTCACCGTATCTATATCAAGAAGGTTGTCGACCGCTTTTTCAACCCCAACGACGAATGAACTTAATTTAAGAGAAATTGTCAAAGAGGAACTTCAAAAATTGCTTAATGCAAAATGGTTTATATATCCTATCTCTCGATAGTGAATGGGTTTCCCCATTGGTAATAGTTCCTAAGAAAAACGGGAAATGAGAGTGTGTGTAGATTATAGAGCCTTAAATAAAGCCACCAAAAGGATCACTTTCCTCACTGCTCATCGATTGTGTGTTGGATAGCTTGTTCGTGAAGAAATTTTTCTCCTTTAGATGGGTTTAGTGGGTATAACCAAACTTCCAATTTCACCCCGCATTCAAGATAAAACACTTTTACTAGTCCTTGGGGAACTTTTGCCTATATAGTTCTCCCATTTGGACTATGTAATGCACTCAAAGAACCTTTCAAAGAGAAATTATAGGAATCTTTTCGATATGCTTAATGACTCTATGGAAATATTTATGGATGACTTTAATCCTTATTATGTGTCTTTTGAAGATGCATTATAGAACCTCGAGAAAGTACTTAAACGATGTATACAAGCTCACCTCTCCTTAAGCACCGAAAAATTTCATATGATGATGAGTGAAGGAGTAGTGCTTCGACATTTTATTTCATCTCAAGGAATTGTGTGGATCCATCAAAAATACAAGTCATTCGTAACATTCCTATTCTTAAAACACAAAAAGATGTGAGAAGTTTCTTAGGACATGCAGGATATTACAAAGAGATTTATTAAAAAAAATTCAAAATAGCCTTGTTTGTGTTACTTATGAAAATTTTTCGAATTCAAGTGGACTAATATTTGCCAGAGGCCTTGGTAGAACTCAAGCATCGCTATCCATAGCTCCTATTTTTATAGACCAGGTTGGGCACTTCCCTTTCATATATCTTCCGATGCTTCAAATACCGCAATTGGAGTTGTCTTGGGACAAGAGGAAAACCATCTTCCCTTATGCCATATAATTTGGGACAAGAGGAAAACCATCTTCCTTATGCCATCTACTTTATTAGTAAGAATATGACTCTTGCTAAGCTTAATTATACGCTTACCCAAAAGAATTTTTGCCACTATTTATGCTATTAATAAATTTTGACATTACATTACTGTTACTCTACTTTTGTCCATATTGACCACTCAAGACCAAGTATTTAATGAACAAATCTGTCACAAATTCTCGAGTCACTAGATGGTTATTACATATAAGAGTTTGATATTACAATTGTAGATCGACCAGTAAAGAAAATGTTGTTGCCGATTTCCTTTCTCGGTTAAAAGTTGATGATAACACTCAGCAGATGATTCCTTTCCGATGAATATTTATTTGCATTTTTTTCTCACTCACTCATGGTATGTAGACATTGCCAATTATATGGTTGCAGGGAAGTTACCATCACACCTATCACATCGAGAGAAAAGAAAATAATTCAACAAAGGGCTCCCGTATAGCCGGATAAGTGGGTGTCTTTTCTATACTGTGACTTGATCATGAAATTCAAGATGCATTAGAGAAGATGAGGTATGATATATTAAAAGTCATTGGCGATGGCCCTTACGGAGGAAATTTTTCCACAAGATAACCACACATAAAATTCTTAGGATGGGTTATTATTGGCCCTCACTCTTAAGGATGCAAAGAAATATGTTCAAGCCAGGATAGTTGTCGGAGAATGGGTCAACCTAATCATAGAGATGAAATTCCATTAAACCCCAGTAATACTTGAACCATTTGAAATATGGGCCTTAGAATTTATAGGACCCATTAATCCTCCATCCCATCAAAGAGTTTATATATTAGTAAACATAGATTACATGACTAAATGGGTGGAGGCTAAAGCATTCCTTAGAGCTAATGAAGAAGTTGTCCTAGCTTTCCTATTTGAAGAAATCTTTGTTAGATTTGGAGTCCCTAGAGAGCTAGTTACAGATGGAGGACCCTCCTTTCACTTCTCATGGTTTCAAAGCCACCCTTCGTAAATATCACATTCATCATAGAATGACTACACCATACCACCCCCAAGCCAATGGAAGGTGTGGAGAGTACAAACAAAGTAATAGAAGCCATTCTAACAAAAACAAAGTGGAAGGACAACCGAAGGGATTGGTCTCAAAGGCTCCCCGAAGCGTTATGGGTTTATATAACTACCCGGAGAAATACTACAAAGATTTTCTCCCTATGAATTGGTTTATGGTAAAAGTGTTGTTTTTCTTTGTGGAATTTGAAATTAAAACCTTAAAGATCGCTTTAGTCGTTAACCTTGATTTGATCATGCACGGGCGCCTAGGTTGTAGCAGCCTTTTCATGAATTGATGAAAAAATATTAGATTCCATTCATCGACAACTATGATCCAACAACAAAGAACAAAGTGGTATGATAAAATCATCAAGCATAAGGCCCAAAGGTAATTGGCTTTATTATATGATTCTCGGTTTGAAAATTTTCAAGGTAAACTACGTACAAGATGTATAGGACCTTACGAAATAGATATTGTTTTTCCCATTGTAACAAGGCTCTTAACAATCGATGACTCTAAAACACCACTATTAGTAATGGTCATCACCTTCATCTCGTACCAAGGCTTTATTTCCAAAGAAGATCTTAAGGCCACTTGCATGGCGTATGCACATTATCTCTTTTAGGGGAGCCTTCTCCGTCCTCACTGCATTAGATTTTTTTTCTCGTATTGTATTTTTAGTATTAGATTAGATTTCTTAAACTAATAATCCCTATCAAGGGTTGCATGTTACAAACTTGATTATTTTGCAGAGCCTGATTAAGGAAAAAGGCTACCAAGGAAGGACAATTTCACCACAAGGCAGATCCAAGTTTCATTTTGAGAAGCATTGCTTCCCTCACTTCAACTCATTTCCCCATCTTCCAGAACATTTCATCATTCATTCCCTTCATTCCTTTTCCATTTTCATATCATTTTCCCTATTTTTCACATTGCTAAAAACACCATTCTTCAAAGAACATTTTCCCCATTTTTCACATTGCTGAAACACCATTCTTCAACAAACATTTGCCCCATTTTCCCATCGTTAAAACACCACTCCTCAACAACACTTTCCCTATTTTCCCATTGCCGAAACACCACTTTTTGTGCGCATTTCATCCATTTTCCCATTGCCGAAACACTATTTATTTCTCCAAAGACATGACTATGCAAAGATTTTCTCGTCATGAAATCATCTTCTTCAAATAAGCCCATTTCCAACTTCTCTTATTGCTTATACTACTCCCCGTCCTTTCATTGCCTACTCCTATGATTAAAAACAGACCCTCTAATATAATCTCCTTATTTTTCAAAAAATTCTAAAAGTTCTTCCATGACTATTGAACCATTATAAGCAAGCACTATAGTATTTTTCGAACTACAAATCAAAGGTAACATGAGGTATGTGTAAATTTTATATGTAAGTGAAATTAAACTATGGTTAAATGAGAAGATTTCACAAATCCCCATACAAATTAAAGTCATCATTTCAATGTATTGTGGGGAATATCGAAATTATATGCCATCATTTCACAACATGAAAATTATCGTCATATTTCTTATCCATTACCTTGCTCTTTCACTATTATTCCATACCATTCATAGAAATTTACTCAGTTTCAAAATAAATAACTTGGATTTTGACCGTGCATTTTACCAAAAGCCGGTTAACTATGGGAGGACCTGCTATTCGACACGAGTTTCGCCTCGACAGCTCGCTTGAACTATACCCGTAAGGTATCGTATTTTTTCAAGCAGGACAAGTTGGGTAGGATATTTGTGAGGCTTCAAGAGTTTGATCCACAATGTGTCCTTGAATTCTTTACAAAGTCTTCGTGGAATATCATTGAGTTCGAATTCCGGCCTCGAGGGTGACATAGCACAGTTTTAGGTATGGCCGGCCACTAGCACTCGATGGTTTAGTCGAAAGCATATCATTTTGAATGTCAAACAAGATTTTCTTCTCGTGGAGAACAAGTTGAGCCAAAGGTCGGGTGTCCAACTTCATTCATTACTCGCTCTTCCTTGGCCGAAAGTTGTTGGAATTCGTCAAACATTACCTCACTTGTGAAAGTCGCTACAGGTAGTCTACCAGCATGCTTTTGTCTTGTTGAATCATTTACGACATGGTCGATTGCTAAATATTCCTTATTATTTACTGGGGTGTATTAGAAATATGTCACATTATTGCAGCATAGTAAAATTCCCACTCTTTCCCTCACCCATCACCGCCTTGTTCACTGATTTATTTAGAGGGGTTTCTACTTAACAAAACCCTCTCCTCTAACAATACACCCCTAGACCCCGAGCAAGCTTCGAAATTCCCAAGAAGTTACCGAAAATCCTCAAGAAATTCTGAAAGTCCCCATGAGTAGCAACCAGAGAATATCCCCGACCCTCCACCAATTCCATCCACAATAACCAACTAATCCAATTAAATTTTCTTCAATACCATCCCACCACTTAGAAGAATCATCTAATCCTACTATCCATATTCCCAAAGGATGACTCTCAAAGTCGATACATCACCATCCTCCTCTATTCGTAAAATGAAAAGGCGAATCACAACCGCCTCCCTACCAAAAAGAAAAAAACAAGGGCCGCAACTAAAGCAACCTACCTCCTCTAATAGCCCTTTCTCATCGAGAAAAACCTCTCGTAAAAGGAAAAAGAAAACTATTGTTTTTTCTCGCCTTCTTACCTAGGAGACGAATGAGGATGTTCATCAAGCAACAACCATTCCTACTACCCCTAATCCCGCAACCATTTTGTTAAAACTCCACACATCACCACCCCCCCCCCCCCCCTTCCAAACCCCGGAATTATTACCCGTCTCACCCAGCTGGCACTAAAACACAAGAACCGTATTCCTGGTGGTACTGACATCATTTTCTACGTAACACATAGTTGTCACATAAGAACCAAGGACTCGCCTGCGTAGTTGTCCCACAAGAACCAACATCATTAGTAGCTGGAACACAAGAACCAAATTGCTGGATGTATAAGAACTAGACACCCAGATGCTACTTATTCAATAGTCGCCACAAAGGAACCAACTCTAGTCGTCACACAAGAACTAGCTACAAACTCGAAACACAACAATCAATTCTTGAGAATGCAACTGATACACAAAGCCTAGTCACTTTGGCTTCCTTTACAAGAAAATTAGTTTCTAAGATCAGAATTGGAAACCTATAAGCAAGCATTGGCGACAATAAAGGAAGCCTATGATAGGGAGTTCAATTTTTATACCCTAGCCCATACAAGATCCATGGTAGACAAACATACATAAAATGATCCATATAAGGAATATATATGCACTCAATGTGGAAACATTTATCGTCAGCTAGATATAATATAGTTCAAGTCCCAACACAGAGCATCTACATCTTCTACAAGCAAAAGAGGAACACCCTACCGTTACACAAGAACCGCAGGGCCTTCCAAAATTTCGAAAATAAGTTAATTTACATGTTACCCCAGCCTATCGTAACTATTAAATCCGAAGTTCGTGTTGTTATTTCTACTCCAATTATACCTCGGCCTACCACTTGTAATACTAGAACACAACCGAACCATGGAATGAGCAACAAATAATGAATAAATGGAAGAAATAATATGCCATTTCGCAAGATAAATGATGCAAAGAAGACAAACTAGTATGGCAGCACAATATATATTCCAACTCGGGAGATCTTGGAGCAAACACTCCAATAATCTAGGGCTCATAAGAAGTAGAATAAAGAGCTAAATGGAAAACTGATCCTAATGTTTGAACTGCACAAAAATTACCGGCTATTAGGAAACCATCTCTAAATTAATCTCTATTCCTCTCGTATCGTTTCGTTTACTTTCGCTGAAAGCAATCAAAGATGGAAGACCCCATGAGGTGCTTACATCCGAACAATTTGTGAAAAAGTTTGCAATAAGCCTCCACCAATGATCAACACTTATTATGTGAGTTGTACCTTCACAATGAAGCCATCCCCGAAAACAAGGTTTAATCTAACCCTCTTGTTGGCGACATTCATATCAGCATTTTCCTCTTTCCATGCTAATCGCATTACATGGAAAACTTTTCGTTAACTAGGCATAATGAAGACAACCATCTTCTGGATAAGGCTAGAATCAGTAGAACCCCGCCATCTTTGTGGCAGATATTATCAATTTTTGAAGAAACTAGGGATGGATCGCATACAACAATTACATGTGCTCAAAGATTTAGGATCGCCAACATTTTATTCGGACTAAAGAAATCGCCGTTTTAAGAGAAAATAATATGTTTTGGAAACAATATTCTAAGGAAAAGCAGAGTACAATCCTTTCACCTCTACTAATCTCGAAACCGCATTCTCTAGAGTACCCAATTACATCGATGTGTTTAGCAATGTGGCCGAAAGGGATATGGGGTACCACTTTCATTTTCCTATTTTATGGACGCTGCCAGAGGAATATCATGCTCATCATAGGTTGGCTAACAAGGATGAAGTTAAAGTTAGGCTGAAAAGATTGCAATTGCAGTTATCTGAAATTTATCAGATAGTACCTTCCATAGCTACCGCCTAAGTAACTTGCATGCCAAAAGCGTATCCGACTCGATTCGCATTAAAGCTGCTCGAGGATATGCAACTCTTTAGTTGGGGGGATGTTAGGACTCTATAATGTACCTTTTCGACCACATTTACTATCATTTCACTCCCCTTTTCCACCATATTTAAAGCCTATACTATCACTTTCATCCATTCTCCCAAAGGTATATAACATTCTTCTCTTTTACTATATGTTTAACTTGTTTCATATGTAATTTTACATTACTTACATTTAATCATTAATAGAAAATATATATCGTCGAAATGCTTGAAGATCGGCAGCTTAATTCATCATGATTGTTTGAACCGTATTGTTGAAACCATTTGAAGACTAAATATAATCCATCAGAAAAATACCGAATACCGTATTGTTGAAACAACAGATAGTACTAACCATATGAAATGTACCATGATTTGCGATTTTGAAGCAATATTTCGTGCATGACACAATAGGAAAGATAAGTAAGGAAGATGTTACACCGGCCGTATCAACCGCACCTTGAAGCGTACTATTGTAACCATTGTAACAACATTTTTCTATGGAAGAACATAAAGGTCATATTTCAAGATAGAAGATCAAATTGGGTTAAAAATAGGATTTCTATAATGTAATCAATTATAATAGATGTCTCCTCTTTAAAAAGAAGAGACATCAACTTTTAGAAGGGGATTTGGAGACTACGGGAGGTTTATTTTTGAAATAGAGAAGGAACGTGAATCCTTTGTAATATGTACTTTCGACAAATGAATAAAAGTTTGCTCGAGCATTTCATTTTAATTCCTTCTTCGGGGAATCTCGTGAGAAGGAAACGGCACGCCTTCTTCACAAGATCCACCCATTTATTTCCGTAGTTTGTTAACCGTTCTTTTTCATTTATGCCTTGTTAAACACTCGCTTGCTAAAATCATTTATGCAACATTGGACTCGTTATCTATTGCCGAAACTCGTTTTCGTTACTTGTTGCATTGTTTTCATACAATTCATTCCTAGGTAATTGTGGATTATTTTAATTAGCAATCTTTTTATGGAATGAGTTTGTGAAAGCTTGGTAATCGAAACAAGTGCTGAATATTCCCGCTTGGGGAATAGGGTCCCGTTCTATGTTATAACATAATTGGTCTTTCCTTCGCAAATTGGTTTCCTTTCCTAGATTGTTGTCTTTTTAATGTAATCCAAGATTTCTTTTGGTGATTGTCCTTAATAGAAATATTGTCTTTGCTATACCTCAAGTATACTTCAGTTTGTTGAAGCAAGGTGTGATTAGTGTAATTTTTACTACAACATTTCATTGCTTTTGAGTGATTGAGCATATACAAAGTGTGTGATTGCCTTTGAAATAAATAGACTTCCCTGGTTGACAATTTATGTAGCACTCGATTGTTTAAATCAATAAGCAATTAAAGTGAACAACACTCCTTTAAAATGGGAAGTCCATCATATTGATGTTAAATCCGCCTTCTTACATGGATATTTTCATGAATAAATCTACATGGAACAACCCCTAGCTTTATCCAAAACAACCTGTACCCTTGTTTGTCGCCTTAGGAAGTCTCTCTATGGTCTCAAACAAGCTCATCGCTTGGTATGACAAAATGGATAGATTTCTATTAGATAATGGCTTTCTAGGTTTCATTCCTAACAACACTATATACACCAAAGAAAGTGGTAAGTCCTTCACCATCATTGTTCTTTATGTTGATGATATTATCCTTACCGGTAGTGATCCCAACCATATAAACCATGTGAAGTCTAGCCTCAAAAATAAGTTTGAAGTATTTAATTTAGGAAACTTTCATTATTTCCTTGGTCTTCAAGTCTTGCAATCCAAAGAAGGTATTAACCTTTCTCTCGGGCCCAAGTATGCTTGTGATCTTCTACGCCACTTTCACATGGAACATTGTAAGCCAACCCCTTCTCCTTTCAAACTCCGGATTCAAGATTTCACTACTCGTACTACCCCCGAAGTTGATGCTACCTTATACCGTCAACTTGTTGGTAAACTTATGTATCTAACCCATACCCGTCCCGACCTTTCATTTGTCATTGGTCTTGTTACCTCGGTTTATGCCCCAACCTCATGAAAGTCACTAGAAAGCAAACCTAAAAGAATACTTCGATATATTCAAGGTATAATTTAGTTCGGGATTCATTACAAGGCAGGGGCATCTCCATTGCTGATTGGTTTCACCGATTCTAATTGGCCGGTGACCCCGATGATCGAAAGTCTACTAGAGGATATGTATTCACTCTTGGTTCGGGCATCTATTACTTAGTCTTGTAAGAAACAAAGTGCCATCTCTCTTTCTTCGACCGCGCAGTATCATGGTGCGCTTGAAGCTAGCAAGAAGCTATGTGGTTTCGTTAGATCCCGTTTGAATTTGGTCTTCACCGTAGCATCTAACTACACTTTGGTGTGATAATGAGAGTGTCGTTCAACTATGTAAAGATCTATTTCAGCATCGCCGTATGAAACACATCGAACTCCACATACACTTCATCAAAAATCTCATTCATGATCGTGTTCTTGAAGTGCAAGATTATCCAACCAATGATCAAGTAGCCAATATCTTTACACAAGTTCTCACGAAGCGTGTTTACCAAAATTCGATCCATGCTTGGATTTCAAGAAAGTTATCATTAAGGGGGATAGGATCTTAATGCCCTTCCTTCTCCTATTGTGTCAACTTTGTAAATCCTTCAATCCTATCCCAATTTTTCTTAAGGGGGGATGTTAGGATATTTCGACACATAGAACAGGCTCCTTTGTGCCACCTTTGTAAATCCTTAAATCCTATCCTAAGTTTTTCTTAAGAGGGGATGTTAGGATATTTCGACACATAGGAAATAGTTAAGAATAACTTAGTCTAGTGTAGAGTTAGTTAAAGTGTGTTTCACTATGTGCATTTGTAACTTATAATCTCATTGTACTACGATTTATAGTGATCTAGTGGTTCACTTTCCCTCGATATTAATGACACTTGATCTAAGTGGTTTAACACCCGATTGGTCCATGATCGCTATTTAAAGAGCATGGAGGGTCATTTGTCCAAGAACTGCTTATGAGAGAAACATATGTAACTTTTCTTTTTATATTAATAAATTTCTTGAAGTGGCCGTGTTGGCTTACGTCGTGGATTGTTTCTCGAGGATTTTAACCACATGATAATACTAGTGTACTAATTTTTTATCTATTTATGAGCGATGACCTTTGGTTTTTGATCTATGGAACTTACCCGTAAATTCCTACAAAAACTACCCCATCGAAGTTCCAATTCAATTATCGAACCCTTCCCATATGCACCTCTATTAACACCCACACAATCTTCTTATCCAATTTCCCAAAAATCCTTTATCCTAGTAATAAAAACTCTTGATTATGTTTGCAATATCCTTAATTGTTGATTCATTCCACAATTATAGTGGAAGACTAGAAAATTTAGCCCATATCAAATTCTGATAAGGAACTCTACAAAAAAGGATCAAAACCCACCCTCCATTTCTCGTAGGATCAAGAAACCCCTCCCCTTAACCCATGGGAACTTCAAAATACTATCTCGTATCCTCTCGAATTAAGGAAATGGAAGCAATTCCATCCATTAAATAGTATGCTCACCTTTTGGCATGTACTTCAACCTCTAAAACCACTTTTCTTCGACCCATTTCTTCACCTCGTTACCCTTTCATATGTGTATGGTACCACCTCCCCACCAAATCCTTCTATCTAAACCTAGGCTATGCTCTCCCAAAAAGAATAAAATAAGAGAAAATGAAAAGATCTTAGGTGAAAACCTCCTTGAGGTGATAAAAAATTGAATTGAATAGAAAGGCAGCTCAAGTGAGTACCTAGCACTGAGACTGAACATAAATGGAGAGTACACTCTACCTTACATTATCAAATGATGCAACAATAACAAGATACAAAGGGATAGGAATTTTTAAACAACCCTATAACCTAGGAAATAATCATAACTTAAGGAGCTACCTTACAACAATGTAACCATTTCTCCATTAATACAAAATAATATTAATTATTTTCAACTCTACCCCTTAATGGAGAATGGATTGTCTGGACTCCTAACATCCCTCTAAACAAATACCAAACTTTTGTTTTCCCAAGAGGTTTAGTAAAAATTCCCGCCATATTGTCACAAGTTTTACAATATTCAACAAATATTTCTTTCGACTAGACTTTTTATCGAACAAAGTGAAACCTTATCAATGGGTTTCGTGTTCTTGTGAAATACTAGATTGTTTTCTTAGCTTAATGGAACTTTGGTTGTCACATTTGATGATACTTTCTTCTTTTTCTTTCATTTTTCTTCCACTGAGAAGCCTTCAACTGTGATAGCTTCACATGTAGCCGCACACAATGCTTGGTACTCAACTTTAGCTAAAGATAAAGCTACTAATACTCTTCTTTTTGTTGTTCCATGCTATGACCCCGTATCCATCAGATTCATAACCTATGATGGAACTTCGGTCATCCAGGTTACCCGCCCAATACGACACCGAAAAACTACTAAAATAACATCATATGTGTCGTTGTATGAAATACCATAATCACTAGTACCACGAAGATACCTCAACACACTTTTCGCTACCACCCAATGACTTTCAAGAGGTTTAGACATAAATCGGCTCAACACATTAACAAACATTATGCTAAGTCCGGTCTAGTTGTAGTTAGATATATCAAACTAACAACTAGTTGTCTATACAAAGTGGCATCCACCTCCCAGAGCCATCGTCACTACACAACTTTAGATTTTGTTGCAATGGTGTTGATGTTGTCTTACACTTCTCCATCCTCGAAATTTTTTAGCACTCGACATACTTCCCTTTGAGTAAGAAAATTATGTCTAGAGTCTCTCCATACTTCCAGACTCAAGAAATAATGGGTAGAATTTCCTAGATCTTTTCATTTCAAAAATGATACATATCCGTAATTTGATTTCTTTGATCAAAGCATATGCATTTCTTGTTATAATCATGGCATCCACATACAAAGAAATCAAAATAATTTGCCTCTCGTTTATTATACATGGTATACATATTTGGATCATTCATGCTCCTATGAAAACGATGTTTTAAGAAGAATGAATCAATCTTCTTATACCAAGACATGGGTTCTTGTTTTAAACCATATATTGCATTTTTCAACCTACACACTAAATGTTCCTACCCTTATTTAACAAACCCTTCGCAGGATGGACTAAATAAATCTCTTTCCTTTTAAACCACCATTCAAAAATTCAAACTTAATATCTAACCGGTGTATCTTCCACCGATATTTTGTAGCTAAAGAAATTTACATTCTAATGGTATTCATTTTGGCTACATGCTCAAAGGTTTCTTCAAATTTTATTCCCTCTTGCCGTGAATAACCCTTTGCTACCAATCTAGCTTCTTTAAACTTATCTAGCCTCCCATATACATTAACTTTAGGTTTTTAAAGCCACTTACAACCTATGGGTGTTTTTCCTTCAAGTAGTTCAACTAGTTCCCAAGTATGGTTTCTAATAATTGATTCAAATTCTTCATTCATTGCAACCCTCCATTCATGAGATTCACTTGCTTCTTTATATTGTGGGCTCTATAACATTTAAAATGTTTTACATTAAAGAATATTCTTTCAACTGGCCGGTAATTGAGTCTACCTACCCGATCTTCTTGGTAGAAGACTCACCTCAAGTTTGTCTCGTCTAAACCTATGCAAAGCTACCTTGTTGACTACATCACCTCGTTTCTTCTTTCTGCTCCCGTTGCTGATTATCCTCACCGATTTATTTCATCACTGAATGTGCCATTTCTCCCCGATCGTCTTCCTTTCCTTCCTCAACTCCTCATGAAATATGACATCTCGACTTGCAAATATTTTATGGGTCACTAGGATTAAACAACTTGTAAGCTTTAACCTAGTGCAATATCCTACAAAGATGAATTTCGTTGCCTTAGGATCTAACTTTCTATCCTCGTTAAGACATGGGCAAAGGATTTTGACCCAAAAACTCTTAAATGACTCACCGTCGGTTTATATCCATGAAGTAAGCCGAAAGGGAGTTCTAAAGTTAAGACATTTAGTAGGGCTCCTATTTTTTAAATAAACAACAATTTTCATAGCTTCAGCCCAAAAACCATTTGATAGAACCTACCTTGAATCATACTTTGTGCCCACTCCACTAGGGTTCGTTCTTTAATTTTGCAACTCCATTTTTCCGAGGAGTGTGAGGCACCGTGAATTGTTGAACGATCCTATGATATCTACAAAATTTCATGAACTCACCCAACCCGTATTCTCCCCATTGATCGGAGCAGCATTTTTATGAATTTCCATGTGCTTCTCCACCATAGCCTTAAATTCTTTAAAAAATTGAAAAGTATGACTCTTTTTTCTTAAAAATTATATCCAAGAGAATCTAGTGCAATCATCATTAAATAGTAGAAAATAATATGCATCACCTAGCGATCTGTCAGATAGTCCGCATATGTCCGTATGCACCAGCTCTAGGATATCTCTTTCCTTCCTATCGAAGATGCAAAAATTCTCTACATTTTCTCGTAATGTACATCATTCAAAAATCTAATCAACTCCGTTGAAAAGTAGGGAGTCCATCAACCATACCTTTTCTTTGAAGTAGCATGAGGTCTTGTAAGTTAATATGAGCGAATATCCGTGCTATAGGATTCTCGACCGTCAATCCTATTGAAACCAAAGCTCTCTGGTGTGTCATGCTCTTAACATTCAATCCGTAAAGGCTCCCCACATGCACTCCCGATGTAACCGGGTTCCATCTTGTTGTCCTTTATGACACAAAATGTCTTGAATAATTCAACTATAAGATCTCGATCTATTATCATTGATACGTAGATTAAGTTCCTCTTAACTCGGGCACATACATAACATTCTTAATATGTCTGTGTCAACACTAGGCAACATCACCGTAATATCACCATACCCATTGATCTCATAACCTTTTTCATCTCCTAGATAGATTTTAGATCCACAAGAATTTTCTTCAAAAGACTCAAACCAATTTATCTACTCCGTCATATGTGAGGATGTACGAGAATCAACATACCATATGTCATCCTCATCCTCCTCGTGTTGAAAGAGCACAAATAAGGTACAAACAAGCCAAAGATCATGAATGTAACCTTCATCGGAAAAATGTCTCATATGCTTTCTCTCCGTTTTATTCCTAGCCTCATCCGTCTTCCTCTTAAAACAAAACGTAGCTTGATGGTCGTTTTTCCCATGTGAAAAAGCATTTAATGCCAAAAAAAATTATTTGCGTACATACTTAAATGGTCTCTTGAAAGTGCTACCGTTTTTCTAATATTGCCGTTGTGGTTGTTTCCCTTTGTACTCAGTTTCTTCTTCACCAATGTAACAAGATTGACACTCCGAGGTCTCAAATTCTCTCGCCACTCTTCTTCTTGTAGAAAAATTCCTATCGCTCTTCAAATTTCTAGGATTTATCCTCTTTAGGTCCAAGCCTATGATGAACATATGGTATTCATACATCATTCTATTTAACGTAATTGTGACTAGATCGAAATCGTACACCTTCTCCCCGATGTCACCCAACTGCCCTTCGTGTCTTTAACCATTGCAATGAATCCAACAACGCATTCCTTCTACTCCATCCTCATTGAAAACAACTTGCCTTTGAGTGACAAGATGCGATTTTGTTTTGTGTCTCGTATATGTTCTTGAGCGTCGTCTAGATCTCGCTGGACGATTTTCCATCTCCGATGTGTGGGATAATATTTTCTTTACCGTACATCTTCAATAAGACTTTTTTCCATGTTCTCTATTTTATCCTTAGTATTGTATGAGTGTGATTGTCCTCGTTACAATTTTTGGTTTTCTTCTCATTACCGCCGACAATCAACCACGCATTCGCTCCCTCGTAGTGTCCGTAGCTTGAATTTCTAATTGGTATAATTGGACCCATCAAGTTTGCTAGACTCCTTGAGATATGTTTCTCGTAAAGTTATTCATACTCGGACTGATCGAATTCCGTACCCTCCGATGATTCTAACCAATTGACTAATTACAAGCGAGTTAACAAAGAACTCAATACATACCGCATCCTCATCACAGTATTTTCCACCGAGTCGACACGATTCATGTGATCGCAACTCAAATCTTCCACCAATCAAGTATTGTTGTTTCGGCGACTCGCATCCACCACAAACGAGAAAATCCCATGTGAAAAAACCAAAAAAGAGATCACATTTGATGATAAAAAATCGAATTGAATAGAAAGGCGCCTCTCACGTGAGTACCGCACCTGTGAGACCGGCATTGACAAATGGAGAGTACACTCTACCTTACATGATAAAATGATACATCAATAAATACATACAAAGGAGTAGGAAGTTGTAAACAAACTCCTATAACCTAGGAGCTAATCCTAACTTAAGGAGCTACTAATTGAAAACCTCATTGAGGCAGCTAGTAGGCCTAAGAGAAAAGAAAAAAAATGAAAAAATGAAAATCATTTTTTTTTCTCCATGTATCTTCGAATGAAGGTGTGCTCTCCAACCTTTGCAAGCAACAAAAACAAGTTGGCACCAAAAGGAAAGTTGGAAAAAATTTAGTCAAAGGAAGCCAAACTCGGGGAATTTCTCCTCCTTTCCTCGGGGATAAATTAAAAAGGACCAAGGTCGCCAATGCATCACCCTCGTCCGTTTCAAAAACCTCCCATCATTTCCAAGATTTTATCATTCATTTTCATTTTTGTCCAAAAATGCTACATGAAGTTCTCGTTTTTGCGACTGAAGTCCAAATACCTGCATCAGAAAATTATTTGTATTATTTCGAAAACCATGCATGTATTGACTAATATATTTCATGGGGATATGCATATAGATTATCAGAATAACATGCTCAAGAAATTTCATCAAATTCCAAAGCAAGTACACTTTTTGAGAAATCAACCTCCATCACCTACATCCATTTTTTTTATTTTTCTTGATATTAGTGCATCCAATGGTTGATATGTTTTATTGGGAGGTTCATACTAATGATGGAAACATTATCCACAAAATTGAGGTCAATACAACTCTTTACCATTTGAGAGTTATGAATAAAACAAGTCCTGTACAAGAGATTGTCCCGAAATGCTAAAAGAACAACCAAAATTGCTACAAAAGCTCACCTAAAAAATTTTCCTCCATCCTTCCATCCATAACATCTCATCTACATACCCCCGACTCATATAATCATCTCTCTCCACCATCCTATAAGCTAAAAATCAAAATTTTGCACCCTCCCTTTGTTGCTACATGACGTTCCCGATGTGCTATAGGAGGGTGGATTGAAGGCAAAGATCCAACACTGTGGGCCCCGTGACATCAAAACGTCCATGGGGAGAGTCTTTCCACCATTTCTCGTGCACCATCTCACTACCTCCATCTTAACCACAAATATTTTTCACTCAAACCATACACTTTGTCACCTCTCCGTAAAAGATTTTTTTTGAAGAAAAAAACAAAGTTCCTTCACTCCATTTTGCAAGGCCACGCCACTTCCTCATCATCCTTCCATTACCCTAAGATATTTCCATTACCCTCCCTCATCACCCATGAAAATTTAGAGTCCAAAACAAGAAAAAAAATTTTGTTATAGGAAGAAGCAACTTCGTGTAGCAAGCCTTATGTAAGCAATTCGTAAAAGGCGTTGAATTTTTTTTTTTGATCATCCATGGAGACAGGGAAGACTTGTGAGGTGACTCTAAAGACAAAAATGACACTCCAAGAATGATTATTCATCAGCAAACATATACTTGAAGAGTCAACAAGGAACCTACACACAAATAGAAAAGTTATCACCAAGGTACATTTCAAATTTAAAAAAATTACAAAGCAAAGCCAATGCACAAGAGAGAAACACGCATAAGAAGATGACACCTCGAGAAGATAGAATATCATCCATTACGTTTGTTTAGAAGAAACATGAAACCATCAAAGGATGAACACATGAGAAATCAACCTCTAAAAATAGGATCATCAATAGCATCTTCGTAACCACCAAAGGAAGCTTCAAACAACTGTCGGTAGCCTTGACAACTACAACAACATCATGCATAGAATAAATTCTCTCATGGTAAGTACTGTGCATGAAATCCCTATAACCTCTACCCTTCGAATCTATTCTAGCTTAAGAAAATATTAAAAGTGTGAGAAGGAAAAGGTCTTTTATAGCCAAACTTAATAGCAACAGAAGCATCACTGATCAGTTGTAAGTCACTTAACTTTATCCAAAGGAAAAACCAAATATGTGGGAGATAAATGAGACAAAAAGTGAAAAAATACTTAATAAAGTGGATGTTATCATGGATTTCAAAAATTATTGGGCGGCCACTCATTTAACTCAAATCACTTGAGTCTATTTTGTATGCAATGGAAAGAAAAATTGAAAAAATTAATAATGAAAAAATCAATTTAAAAAAAAATAAAGGAATAAAAAGGTGGACTCCACCACCTTCGGGTATGCAAGGAATAATCAAGTATGTGATTAAGGTTCGTTGATGTTTTCAGACAAAATAGAGTTGCTACAGTAATACGATTTGCTACATGAAGTTGCTACGGTGAATAACAAATTTGCTACTCAAAGGACATATTTGCTACATGAAGGAACAAAGATGCTACAAGAGATAGACAAAGTTGCTACAGAAGTTAACAAAGAGCCGCAAGAGAAAAAAATTGCTACTAGGGTGTTGGAAAAATGATTAATTAATTGCTAAAATGTACAAAGAAACACAATAGAGCCGCAAAGGATTCTCTACAATGTGAAGTTTAGGCTACATACCGGTAAATTATCCAAGGGTGAAAAGTATCCAAGTTAGTAGATTGGTTTCACATCATTCCTTTTCTTTTTTCTTTAGGTTATTCGCCATCATTTCACCCTCTCGTACGAATAAAGTTTTTGTGTAAGTGTTTTCAATTTCAAAATTTAATGAGCAAAGAGAATTTAGACTCCAGACAAGGGTGTTCATAAAAATTCTGATGGTATGATGTGTCATGGCCAATAATCCAAATTCACTCCTAAAATTAAAAACTCGAGGCCACCATTATCAAAATTATTCATGTTTCGTAGCTTTCGCTAATAAAATTTAGAGCTTCAGTGAAACTCCATTTCATGTAGCATCCCTTGTTTGGTTATTGCTTATTTTTTTTTCCCAAGCAGAGTAGTTTTACAAAGGCTAGAAGGAAAATAAATTGAGAGAAAAAATCAGTGTGTGTCAGGAGGTATCAAGGACACATAAACGTCTATAAATTAAAAACTAAGTGGTACAAGAAATACCCTAGCTTTGTACATAAAATTCACATAATTCATAGTCCGCAAATATGGGGAGGATTTAACAGGAGAAAACCCATCAACATAGAGAGAATCCATCAACATCTTGAAGTCCTTACGAGATGGGATTATTTTGAAAGGGTAAGTGGGTATGATGATGATATTCCACTTCATTTTGTAGTAAATTTACAATATCCGCCAATAATATGAACCAAAATCAAGGTGTTTCCTTAAAAAATAGAACCCATTACAATTGAAGAATCACTGAGAGAGAGAATTAGCTCGAACCTACATTAGGACTTCCTTGGGAACTAAGATAGGGGAAAAAATGTATAGAAGAGTAGCAAGAAGAGCAGCATAAAGAGAATAATTTAGACCAAAAAAACAAATCATGGAACATATATGCATATGTGAAGAACAATAGGGCAAGGAGGATGAATAGGTTTCTCATAGGATGAGCAATAATTTCAAGAGGGTGAGTGATGGACTCCTCAAAATTAGACAAGCATTAAGGCCCATCTAACCTTTATTAGGCAATACATGAAGGCTATATTAAACATTTCCTTCTACATTTAATAATTTTTTTCTAGTTTTTAATATTTTTCTACGAAAGTTTGGAGATAGTTGCATATTTGTGCCTAATATTATTTATTTTTTGAGGAATATTGTGAGAATATTGGGCAAGATTATGAAGATTTGGAGGAGGAGATAATCTAGGGACTTGTTCCCTACTAGAAGAGGACCAATATTTAAGAATAAATGAACAAAATATCATTAAATTATTGAGAAATTATGGAGCTCCAATGATTAAGAAAATTTATGAATCTCGTCCCCTATCATTTAATACAAACATTTCTAGTGTTGGGAACCAGATCCACTATTTGAGGGATTTTGGAGGGGAAATTTTCCACCTTTCAAGGATATTGCTTCCTAAACATTTGTATAATTAGAAATTCGAATTGGCCTCTAGGGGCATGTATTTTTTAGTCTTCTTGTGGAGAAAATTTATTGTTTAGCAAGTGTCCATTTTCATTTCTTTATAGGATGTACTTGGATTGATTCAAACAATGAAGTTTTGTGCCATTTTTTAGCTTCTAAGGCTTGGTTTCTTCCATAGGACTCGAGTCTCCTTGGAATTTTCCATCCCAAGAGCCTCGCAGCCCTCTCTTGCACTATTTATTTATGTCCTTTTAATGTTTTTTTCACTTGCATCTCTTGTTTATGCATTTATTGTTCATGCTTCTTTTTCTTTAGGTTACATTGTTTAAATGGTTGAAGTGAGTTATTTTTTCGTGTTATTTATAGATTCAAAAGAATGATTCATCCTTAGAACAACTTTTACAAATCATATTCATCATTGAGCTAATGGATTGGGTTACAAGTTCATGAATCTAGGATTTCTCAGAAGTCCTTTTAGCAAGATGGTAGTAATTTTATACTATTTTTTAGAACATGTGAATAAGCTTAATTTGAATTTATTCTACTTGTATTAGGTAATAAAAACATTCAATTTAATAACAAAATTTACCTCATTGAATTTTCACTTGATTAGGTTAGACATTTGATAGGTTAAAAAGCTCACTAGCTCTTGAATTTTCAGTTTTTATACTAGTAATATTCTCCCATTTTTTAGCACATGTTAACAATGTGGGTATATGTGAGTGATTACACTTGGAATATAATCCTAAGACATCCTAATTAATAAAATCATCCCATCAAATTTTCATTTGATTACTGGGTCATTCGGTGATTTATCTCCTCTCGTAGGATCTACAAAGGACTCGTAGCAACTTCCTATAGCACTCCTACAACATGTGTAAACTTGACTAAAAGTTGCTCCCAAGGCTTTTTTTTTGTCTCTTAGGCTTGAATCATGATCCATAGGATCTAATTCCATGATTGAGGAAGAATAAACACCACTTAGGACATGCATTTTTACAAAGTATATTAGGTCTATTTATTTGAATTCATGTTCTTAGGATTTCAATTACAAATTGTTTCTTAATTTTTTTTCAAAGTAAAATTTCCCTTTATGCAATTATTTGAATATTTGATCTCATGAAATTCACTCAATTACACGTATCAACTAAATAAGGACACATTGTATGTTTCACATATCGTGACAACACCTCTTTAATTTTGTATAAACCCCGGGTTGATAATTAAAGTTGGTAGCCTTGGGAGTTGCAACATTATTGTTGCAATACTAAGGCTCATTACCATCTACTCAAAATTTATAATATATAAACATAGAATAAACTCCGGGTTGGTATAAGGTACACAATTTCTCGCTTAAATAACTCCTAAAAATCTCTTTGAACCTTACAACCCGATATAGATTTGATTACATTACTTAACAACACATTATCTAGACTCTTTGTAGAGTACTACAATATTTACAACGAAAATAATTTCCTTCAAAAAATCTCAAGACCCCTCTAAAAATATAATCAACCAGGTTGATTTGGTAGAATACGATTTGCATTAGACTCCCAAAGTTGAAAATTTTTCATGATCTCTCGTCATGAGCCTTTAATTTATTTCATTTTCATCTTGGATCCCAAATTTACTATCCACAAGTGTCACTACATTTTTGTTTTGATAATGTCCTAAATCTTCGAGGATTCCAAACTTGTTTTTGTTGCCTTCCACTCGCTCTATTGATGGAATCCTTACTAGTCAACCATACTTGTTTGTCGACTTTATTCTTTACTTCATTATACCTTTCTCAGGGAATCTTCTTAACCAACATCCATAACTCATCTAATTCAATATCCAACCTTTTCCTTTAAAAATAAACTCCTTACATCACTTTCTTGGTACCATGCTTTAGAATTTAAAAAATTATGGCCTAAATTTCCATTTCACTATTCAACATCCATTCTTTATTGTCAGATATCTCTTCAAAGATATTTCATTGATTTGAATACCTTCTCAATGGATACTTCATGAAATATTGAATTTCAATTTCAAAACTTTTTCTTTATATGTATCCGTACACAAGATAAACTTATTACGTAAAAAACGTTAAACTCTTGGAATCTATCATCAATAAATTCAACTTGTTTTCTTTCACTACTATTTACTCCAAATGTGTAGCTTGTTGTCCCTTTATGGGAATTAATTTTCCTTTGAAATTTTTATTCATCTTCATATATTTTTTTCCACACTTCTATGTTTTCTCCTTTCTTACTATATTCTAGGACAATTCTTTGTTTTGAACTTTGTGTTAAGAGATTTTCTCTACATGGACTCCCTTTCAAGTTCTTCTTCATATAATCATCCCATCATATCATTCATTATATTCATATGCTACTTGATTGGATTCAAATGAATGTCATGTTATTGTTTTCCTCCTCTCCATATTCACATAGAGAATTGATTTCAAAGATTTTGGATCTATTAGATACTTTGAGCACGTATTTATCTCCATTTTTCCTATCTAGAATCTCTATGTATTCCTCTCCAATCCTTGGATGATTGAGCCATTCTTCTAACATATTCAATTCTCCGTCAAGATTTACATTTTGGATTTCACCCCTATTCCATGTGCATTAGAAGGGTTTATTCATGTCATCATCCTCATGATTTGAATGAAATAAATTTCAATTTCTTGAGACATTATTGTCCTTGTCTCAACTCCCTTTTCACCTATACACATATAATTAACTTAGAAAGACACCTCCTCCTCTCTAGATGTTATAAACACCCCCGCTTCACTAAGTATCCCCTCAAATAATATTCAAAATTAATTGTAATTCCTTCTTATATTCAATCTTCCTTAACAACTCTTCCAACAACTTTACTTCTACATAAAAAAAATAGTCGACATCATATCTAAATGGTGTTCTTTTTTTCCTCTTGATTTTCTTCACATGAAAATTTTACCCAATTTGCTATAACAAAGGTCCTTGTATTGTCCCAAAACATCCGCATCCTTTCATTATGTATAGGTTTCCTTTTGAATTACTTCGTGAGTCAATTCTATCCCTTCCATTTCTATGACAAATTTCTTATCCTATCCTTCTTTAATACCTCTAGAAAACATTCTTTACCTTCCTCATTCCTTATGACATTTTTTATGATGTCCTTCAACTACAAGACTCAGAAGTCCCGCACTAACACACAAATTATCAATTTTAAAACCATAAGGCTCCCTAGGATCTTGTTACTAGTTATTTTTCCAAACAATATGAGGGATTCTCATTAAGTATCTCATCAACATCTTCATTATCTTCTTCTCTAAGAAATTATCCCTATTATGATTCAGAATAGTGAACTTCTTCCTCCTCGTACCAATTGCTCTTAGTCCTTCCTTGAACCAAGTACTCCATCCCGTGCCTCATCCTCTTATTTTTCAGCCTTTCCTCTATTTTTTTATCAAAAAAACCATTTTGTGCATTAATTTCTTTGTAAATAAATGTACACAAAGCCATCTAACCTTGTTCTTAATTTTACATTTGTGCCTCAAATCATCAACAATATTCTTTTGTAGCATCTTTTCATAACATCGATTTGTTCCTTCATCTCAATTATCTCTCTATCCACTTCCTCATCACTCTTATTGTTTTTTCCAACATTATTGGCATATTTTCTCATCGCATTGTGGCCTCATTCTTCTAGAAACTTTACATGGCTATTTATAGTCATATTCACTTCCATTTCGTGAGATTTTCCATTCCCAACCGTGAGCCGCAAACAAACATTTGTATTAACAAGTTTGTTTCACCTTGTTGAGATTCAATAAGAAATTCCCCGCATCCACACCTACTATGAGACCAAGAGGGTCCAAGCAACACCTACACAAGGGTGGCACCATAGGGCTAAAGTTGGTGCATGTCTATTTTAGTTATCCCTTAATTAAGATGGACAACAAAATGTAATCTAATCTCAAAATAACTTGTAATAGATAATTGAGTGTGATAAACTCAGCTAGCTCATGAATTTCGAGTTAGAGGTAGTTGGTGAGGCATGCAGAGAGTAATTCAAGTTGTAACAGAAGTTCAAAGTGTAAACTGATGCATTAGTTAATGTAGGTTGTAATTATTTTAACTCGCTTAAGTGATTTAAACCTCGCTTGTGCTAGTTGTAACTATTAGATACACTAGTGAGAGATCAAGTGAGTTGAATATTAATTCATTCACAATTAGGGCATCCAAGTAACCTAGAGGATTTACTATTATTAGCCGCATGCATGTCGCATCCAAAGGGAGACGTAGTTGAGATCTGTGTGAAAGGGAAATTCGACTATCGCCTGTAGGATTATTGGGTTGCACCCATGCAACCAAACACCCATTGGAGTGCCCATGATACTTGTAGATTCCAAGAAAGGCCAAAAATTCCTAAATAATAGGGATTGTATTCATCAAGGATTGAGCAAGCAAGGCAAGGTGCTAATGAGGTAGTAAATTACGGTATTGGCCATTTTTATCCGGGACAGCAGAGACAATTGTACCGAGTACATGAGGGCTCTTGTGAGAAGAGGTTGTATGTAATTATTTCATGATTCCATGTTGAATATATAGTAAAACATAGTGGGGTTTTGAGCAAAGTAAGCTTTCCCCAGAAATTATCCGTGTTGTGGCTTCGATTGATTCTCCTTTTCTTCATGTGGTTGGCGATTGTGTTTTTAATTCCGCAATTTATTTTGTAGAAGTGATTCAATATTTCTAACTTTAGTACATTGTTAGATTAGATTGAATCCATGATATACATGCTTGTTGTATAATTTCTAGATGGTATAAGAGAATAGGAAATCACAATTATGAAGGAGGAGCCGAGTTTGTGACCGGATAGAATTCAAATTTAGAAAAGGCTTTCTTGGTGCTGTGTGATTCAAGATTGAAATGGCTTTCAATGGCTTAAATTTGGAGTATGCACTCGAGGGAAGCTCAAACTATATTTCTTGGAAGGACAGGATGGAGGGCAAAGAGATTTTTGAAGACAATGGCTTAAAGGAATTCATTAACAATGATGTTCCTAAACCAACCGTGACAGATAAGCCGCAAATATTGATGCATGGCAAAAGAAAGTGGCAAAGGCGAGGAGGATCCTATTGGAGGGAGTACGAGACCACATTGTCTCAAGCCCTCCATGGGAAAGCCACACCATATAATGTGGAAGGCTTTGATAGATCTATTTCAGAGAATTAGTGACCAAAGGAAATTGGAGCTAAAAGATAAATTCAAGAAGACAGAAGATGGAGAAGGGTTTACTCCATGCCAAAATATTTAACAAATTTTGTCCAATGTCAAGATGAATCCAGGGGAGTGTTGGCATAATCATGGTTGATGATGATTTGGTGAGTTTGGACTTCCTAGGACTTCCCAAGGGTTGGCATAGTTATCAAGAGTCTTTCAATGGAAGGGAAAAGTCGACGATTAGGAATGACCGTGGTTGGATTTGGTGCAGGAGGATTTTAGACTAACACCAGAGATGGATATTCATCTAAGAATGAAGAGAAGAAGATTGCACTTTGGTCGCCAAGCCGAAGAAGGGGAAGGAGAATAAATTCCATTCCAAATTTGTCCAAATATGGCGAGAAGCAGGACATGTCCAGGGTGAAGTGTTTTCGCTATCACAAGCATGGGCATTATGCTACTAATTTTCCATAAAAGAAGAAGAACAATAAGTTGGAGGATCTATAGCTAGTGAGGCTTTGCCTCACAATTTGTGCTTGACTTATCATTGATCGCATGCATGGTGTCAAGTGAATTGGGATCTATGTGGTATTTGGATAGTGGTGCTTCGTTTCACATGACGGGAGACAAGGAACTTTTCGCATCTTGAGGAGAAGGATCTCCAGATGCATATTGAAATGGGTTATGACGGGCGGTACAAGGCATAACGATTGGTACCATTACCTTTAAGAAGCATTCAAGTAAACCTTTTCAATTAAAATATGTAATGTATAAAAATTAAGTGTTTGGAATAAAAATTTATTCTCGCTGTAATACTGGAGGATAGAGGCTATGATTTTGTTTTTAGTGAAGGAAAATATTTCCTGCGACACAAAACAACAGACAAGCCAACAAGATAGGGATTCAAGTTAAGAATCTTACAAGGATGTAGCTATTGCTACAAGATTGATGGGCAAGGCGAACAAAGTGGTGAACCAGGATGAGGGAAAATTATGGCATAGGAGATTGGGCCATCTTCACCATGGAGCCTTGAAAGTCATTCAACATATTTCTACTAGTCTTCCCAAGGATACACTTCACATAGCTAGACACATGCAAGGGATGCAATATGGGAAAATATGTAAAGGCCACCTTTCATGAGAAGGAGAACCGAGCTTTAGGGATCCTTCGTAGATTTCATACGTACGTGTGTCGACCATTCTCTGCTTCTTCACATCAAAACATGGTACTATATGATATTTCATGGATGAATTTTTCTCATAAGTGTTGGATCTTCTTCATGCGTATGAAAGATCGACATTCTAAAAGTTTCTTGAGTTTAAGGCACCGGTGAAGAAAGAGTTGAGGAAGTAAGTGAAGGATCTTAAGAGCGATAATGGTGGAGAATACATCTCTAACGAAATTAAGAACTTCTCGTAGCAAAGAAGGAATTCAAAGAGAACCGGGATAGTGCCTCATAACCCACAAGAAGAATGGGGTCATTGAAAAAAATAACAGATCAATTGTGGGTGAAACAAGAGTGATTTTGCATGATCAAGGCCTACCGATGCATCCGTGCGTAAGCATGAAACACTTCGGTATTTGTGTAGAACCATTTTCCTGATAGGATATTTGCACAGAAAGACACCAAAAGAGGCTTTCTACTAGTAAGAAACCCGATGTTTCACACTTTAAGATTTTTAGCTCATTTGTTTATGTGCATGTGACCAAAGATGTCGGGAAGAAGCCGGACCCGACAATCGAGATCGAGAATTTTTGGGGTATTAATCGAAATGCCCCACAACTATCGGGGTGTATTTGCCAAACATCGAATGAATGTTGTGCGACATGATATAAAATTTGATGAGGAGAAAGCCATGTGGTTGTCCCTTGAGAGGGAGATGGACTTGATGCAGGAGGAACCTTGGTTCCTAAGGATGAGCCTCAAGATGTGGAGCGTACTCACATGAGGAGGACTGTGGAGTGGAAGAAAACAATCATGCAAAGCCATCCATCAGAAATGGCAGTATGCACCACAAAGCTGATAGATTGAGACTTGATGTTGCAGAATGTAGGAGCCCCTACTTCACAAAGACAGACAAAGACAAGCCTCGAGACAAGCGACTGATACATGGCTCTTATGAGAAACTCGTGTTGAGATTTCGAACCATCTTCCTTTCTTTCAAGAGGTGAAGGCAAAACCAACTTGGGCTTCGATGCAATGGTGGAGGAGTATGAATCCATTGTCAAGAACAATGCATGGGAGATTGTCCCAATACCGTTGACAAATTGGTGGTTGGATCTACAAGGTAAAGCAAGTCGCTTATGGGAGTGTTGAGAAATACAAGGCCAGATTTGTGGCCCGTGGATTCTCGTCAAATTGAGGGGATCGATTATGATGAGACTTTTTACACTTGTTGCAAGGTACTCTTCCAATATATCCATCCTTTCGCACTATTAGCGTATATGGGTTGGTGCATTCATCAAATGGATGTGAAAAAAACTATTTTTCTCAATGGAGTGATTAAGGAAGAAGTGTACGTAGAGCAACTCGAAGGTTTTAATACCTTCAACAACGTTGATTCACATGTCTTTCAACTCAAGAGAGCACTATAAGGGGCCGAACAAATCACCTTGTGCTTGGTACACTCCTGATAGACAACCATTTCACCTATGGGACCGCACTTCACCAAAAAATGAAGCCGATGCAAACCCGTACCGCATTGTTGTTGATGGTAAGCTATTGATTATTGTTCTTTATGTTGATGATCTAATTTCGACCGTGATGAGCATCTCTGATACACTCATGCAAGGAGGATTTTGCAAGGAAGTTTGAAATGAAGGACATGGGACTCCTTCATCATCTCCTTAGCTTGGAAATATGGTAGCGAGATGGTGAAATTTTTGTTTCTCAAGTTAAGTACGCCAAAGAGATACTAGGTAAGTTTCACATGGAGAGTCAGTAAACCCATGGATACCTCTTCCGTGAAATCAAGGAAAGAGGATATTACTTCGCGTGGATGCAAATTGGGTAGGCATTCCATCGATAGAAAGAGCACATCGTGAGGATCTTCGGAAGAATAGGATCGACAACAGTTTCCTAGTACAACAGGAAACAACGATCTGTGGCACTCAGTTCAACAGAAGTAGAATAAATGGTAGCAAGTCAAGCTGCATGTGAGGCTATCTGGATGAGAAAGATATTGGTTGGTTTGTTTGGTTCTCAGATGGATCTAACATTGATTCATTGTGATAATCAGAGTTGCATTAAAATATCGATTAATCTTGTGTTTCATGATAGGTCCAAGCATATATATATCTGATACCATCATCTGAGAGATTATTTGTAGAGAAGGATAATGTTGCTTTAGTACATCCCCACGGAAGATCAAGATGCAAATATTATGACAAAGGTGCTCACCAGGAGAAAATTCGAATACCATAGAGATAGGATCGAGGTGAATGATAATCCCTTTATCGTTGAGAGGGAGTGTTGATATTCAACAATAAAATTCCAGCACCCACGCCTAGTGCATTAAGCACCTACACTAGGGTGGGGCCCACAATTCTATTTTTGGTGCATGTCTATTTTAGTTATCCCTTAATTGACATGGACAATAAACTGTAATCTATTCTCAATAATAACTTGTAATATTAATTGAGAATGATAAATTCATTTAGCTAGTGGATTTCAATTTATAGGTAGTTGGTGAGGCATGCAAAGTAATTCTAGTTGTAACAGAGTTCAAAGTGCAGTGGTGAATTAGTTAATGCAGGTTGTAATCAGTTCAACTCATTTAAGTGAGTTAAACTCAGTTGTGCTAGTTGTAACTAAAGATACACTAGTGAGAGATCAATTGAATTGAATATTAATTAATTAATTCACAATCAGTGATCTCACATGCAACTCAGGATTTACTATTATTAGTTGCATGCATGTCAGATCTAGTGGAGACCTAGTTGAAATCTAGGTGAAAGGGAAGTTGACTATCAATTATAGTATTATTGGGTTGCACCCATGTAACCAAAGACCCATTGGAGTGCCCATGATACTTGCGTAGTCAAGAAAGGCCATAATTCCT
The DNA here is from genome assembly GCA_034641835.2 of Pinus albicaulis. NCBI lineage: Eukaryota > Viridiplantae > Streptophyta > Pinopsida > Pinales > Pinaceae > Pinus > Pinus albicaulis. The sequence continues at coordinate 1,304,955,311 of CM076577.1, read as the reverse complement.
ATCTTTTACAGATTTCATTCATCAGGGATTACGCAAGAAAAGTAGGTTGTCTGCAAGCAATAAATTGGCTAAGTATAGGTAAGTTTTTGTATGACATTGTGAGAAAATTAGTTGAGTGCTAGAGGGCTCTTGTGAGAAGAGTTTTGTATGTAATTTTTTCATGATCCATGCTAAATATACAATAGAAGATAGTGAGGTTTTCAGCAGCAATTTTTCCCTGGGAAATTATCTGTGTTATGTTTGATTTGATTCTTTTTTGCTTCATGTGATTAGAAATTGTGTTTTTAACTCCACAAAATATTTGTAGAATCGATTCAGTATTTAACTTTAGTACATTGTTAGATCAAGTGAATCCAAGATATACATGCATGTTGTATAATTTCTACAAGTACAATAACTTTTGGATTAATTATTTAGAAATCTATTCAATTTCTATATTAATATGGATTTGTCGACTTTGTCACATTTTCACCTTCTCTAGATAAAATTAGCCAAAAATGTTATCTTCCAAAAGAAAAAAATCGAGAAACCTTCGGTAATACAAATTCATCTATATTGATGAGGATACAAATATCAACTACGAACATTTTCTAGTTTGGTGATCTAATAAAGATTTCAAAAATCACTAAAAATTCTCCTAGAATAAAGGATTTTGACATTTTTCGACATATCCACTCCAAACCCTTTGGAATTTGGCCAAACTCCCCACTAGGTTTCTTCATGCCTACTTATACTCTTTACTATATATATTTCATCATCAATAGCTTTGTTTACAAAGAGTACCACCCTTTTTTTTAAACCACTAATATGTAAATTATATAATTCTAGAGTTGAAACAACCAATGAACTTCATTGTCATTTTTATAGTCCTAATTGTGGACCTATACATACAATTTCTCTTGAATTTGATTTAATCTACTCCTATTATGGCTAAAATAATATTTTTTGCTCCATATCCTTTTTTTAACAAAATATTATCTTGTTGATGTGGTATCCTTGTTGATATGGTATCCTTATTGATGTGGGATGACACATGCTTGAAGATGTGGCACCAATATCCATCTCTCATCTTTTGACATCACCATGTCATCTTTCTTTCTTCTTACTTTTCATGTCAGGTCTTGATGACCCCTCCCTTACTATTCTCGTCACTAATTAATATCTTTAGTATTTATAATAACTAATTGTGAACCACATATATCATTATGTCCTTATTTTCCACTTAGCATACTTTCAATGATGTATGTAACATGTAACATCGCATTTTTGTCCTCATTTCCTCCACTTGGAAACTGATCATTGACTAATGTGGCAAGGGAAAATGTCATCTTTGGAAATCCATCTCTAATCCATATGTCCTTGTTCTAGATCTTGTATCAATGGCTAAGATCAATAATGAACCCATAAAATGTTGGTGGTTAAAATGCCCCTTGTCCTTCACAATTGGCTTCCATTAAGGGAACACACATTACACCTATAACAATTCTAAAGTTTTTATGACCTTATGTAATATTGACTCCTTAGCATACATAATCACTTAATTCCATTTTTTGTAGAACATGCACCCATTACTCTGGACCCTACTGTACAGGCCACCACCTGCAATCATAATCCACCTAGCATGTTATCATATATCAAATTTGTGATAGGTTGGGTCCCATCACTAATTTATAGGCTTGTTGGCACACACACACCCACACATGATCTAGATCAATGGTTGAGATCAATTGTGTAGACATAATATGCCAATGTTTAAAATGATCTCAACCCTTAACAAATTTCTTACCTACAGGAGACATGTCACAGTGGAAACAATTATGGACGCATTTTGACCTTTTCAAATACTTAACAACTTGCCTCTACAAACCATCATTTCTAGCCTAGGTATCCCACAAAAATGGACCCTGCGTTGTGGTTACAACTTGCACACCCAAACTCCATGTAGCACTACCTTGCCTCCATGTTACCCTAGAAATACATTCCAAAGGTCTTGGGACCACGTCAAATGTGCATGTCCCTATGATTCTAGGAATTTTTTTGCAAAAAATTCACATGCATGCACACACATGGCATGGGATTACACGAAATGTGTAGGTCCCTATAATTACCCAGAGAGAGAGAGAGAGAGATTTCCCAATAATTATTCTCTAACATGAATTCTCCAAACTTGGTTTCCCTAGCTGAATTAAAACCTTGTACTAACCAAATCCAAACCCATTGTGCCAATTATCCTCTAAATTTCATCTATAATTGGTAATTTTTCCACTTTCAAGATTTTTCCCCTTTTAGTTCACAAAATATAATTTTGGCATTTTATTAATTTCCTCCACCATGCTTCCATACTAACATGTAAACTATGTCTCGCACTATCTAGGTAATTTCATATCATTGAATTTCTCAATTTCCTTTACTTTTTTTTTTCCACATAATCACTCTATCAAACATTTACCTAAGAGCCATAATCTTATGTAAAATCTTATTTCTTGCCCATACAACCCTAGTGTTGTACCCACTACCTTTGATACTATATTGTATCATATCCAAGGCCATCTATGAACTGTTGTGAATATGGGGTAGTTCCTGAACCACAAATTTCCTTCAACCTTCTTGTTTTGATACCATTATGTAATATGTCATCCCTATAGCTATGTTGTGATTCCCATCTTATAAAATTGATATCATAATCCTCACTATCTTTTTATGAATTGGTTAATGAATTCAAACTTAACAATGTAGGCTCATAAAAACATGGTTAATTAATCATAAAAAGAGATGTAGACTTATACATGCATGCAAAAATAACAATCAATTAATAACATAAACTACATTAAATTCAATTTGAGCATGAATAAAACATATATTTTTGGAAATTAAAACCAACTGGTTGTAGAAAGAGGACATTCCACCTAACCATAAGCTCTTTATTTCCTATACCATTTCATAATAGAGCCACCACCAAATTGAATCTACGAGTCCACAAAGATGAAATTGCATATCTCTAGCTCTAATCTTCTCACACAGGCCAATTTTCTTGGAACTCGCAATCTAAAAGCACTCATGGTAATCTCAATCCACTAGCTCTATTTCCCCTTTAGCCTGCGTAACGTAAGGAATGTGATCCCCTTCCCTGCGACATAGTCCCTTGGGCTATAATACTTCTCCTCTAGGCTTCAACACATATAGGGCAAGAAATATCTCTACTAGGAACTCCAAGAATTCTTAGCTATGATGAAGTTTGCTTAATGAAAACAATTCCCCATGCATGTGGGTATAATTACCAAACAGTGTTCATAACAACCATGCCCATCATTTTGTTATAGTCATGGTATGGTAGCATAGGCTCTTAGGCAACCTCATAGAAGAATCATGGACAACTCATCGCCAAAAACAACCAAAAATCATAGAACTGTTATATGCTAACAACTAACCATGTGTCTTCATAAGAAGTCTATGTATCTCACTTCCCCCGCAAACTTTGAGGTTGATATGTCTTAAGATAATATAAGAAAAAGGGCTTATGCTTAGGATTAAGTTAATATTATTTCAGTTTTCCCCATTGAGCCCCCTAAGACTGTTTCCTTTCCTCTCCTGTGGAATCATAGCCCCCCATGTTTTTTTTTGTATTTTATTATGAATATACAATATTTGTATGTTACATTATTTTGCCCTTAACAATTCGTCATATACATATACATACATTGCTAACGATGGATCCAAAACTAGGGGTGATACATCACCAATAGCAATACCTAAGTCAAAGGTAGCTAGAGCAACCTATAAATAGAAAAGCCAAAAATAATACTGTAAACACCTTCACAACTTCAATAAGTGGATGCCACACTTGTAGCTACTAAAATGGAGCAAAAATGTGAATTTCTTCTCATTTAACATAAGATAATGGGATTGAAATGCTCTCGCTAATTAAAAAAATCACCATCACTACCATAGAAAACTAATATCACAATTTAAAAAAAAAGAAACATAACATTAATAATTAAACTAATGCACTAAAATGTGTTATATAATTCGTGAATAAGAATTGTTTACCTATTGAAAATGTGCTTTGTAAATGTGAATAAAAACGAGCTACAAATTTTTAACTTTGATCAATATTTTTTTATCAAATGCCAAAAGCAATCATATATCACCTTGAATCAAAGAAACAAAAGTAAATATACCAAAAAGTCAAAATGTTAAAAACTAAATATATGTACATATTTTACAAGACGACAAATTGAAAAAAATAAATTTAAAAGTCATTACACTTTGATATTTTAAACCATAGTCCGTATAGGAAATTATAAACTAAATATTTTTAAAAAGCTTTTCCTAATCTTTTGAAATCTTTCAATCGTAAATCTTTCAATCTCTCAACACCATTGTGTGGTCACTAAGTTGTTTTGAATTTATTGGGAAATAATGCTAACATATGGTACACGTTCAATGTTTTGTAAACTAGTCTATGAAAGTTGCGTTTAAAGTGGAGGTTCTGTTATTAATTTTATATATTTATTTAAAATTGGAAAGTTTATATTATTAATCAGGTTTTTTAATACAATTTTAAAATAGTCCTAAAGTAATAATATTATTGTTGTGTATAAATAAATTTTATTAATGAATTAATTTGTTCGTGGTTGTAAGGAGTTGAGGGTACAGTTTTTTTGGGTTTTTAAATTTTGGGTTATTAGGTCATTTCTTTATGTATAAGAAGATAGACTTTCACTGGATTAAAAATAGTTGTAGATTATATTTTAATATAAAATATAATGGTGTTAATTATTGCAGTGGAAAATTTTTCTCGACAGTCAAAAATGTTAGAATCTAGTAAAGGTTTTTTCAAAAAAAATGCCAGAATCTAGCAAATGTTTTTTCAAAAAATCTTGCAGTATGAGTGTTTAATTTAAATTGTGTTTTTTGAGAGTGGAAATGGGTTTAGTTCTATCAAAAACTCTTGAGCACCCAAAATCTTGAAGTTTGAGAGCTATAACCTCGATTTATAAAATTTTATGTCATATTTTACAAAAATCTTACGAGAATTTCCATGATTTTCCAAAAAAAAATGAAACCTAATTAAATGAGGGAAAAAACAATTGAACTTTAATAATATTTGAAAAAAAAATTAATACTCCTTATCATTAAAAATACCTTCAATTAAATCATATCATTTATAATAATATTAAACATATTACATTCACTAAATCAAATATTATGCTTAACTATAATTTAACATTTAAAATAAAATGCATAGACCAACTACGTATTTAAAAATTGATTTTTATCTAGTGCCTACAAACTACATTTTTTAAAATATATATTTTTATGTTAGATCTAAAACTCTTATGATCCATTATCCAAGAGACATTTATCTAAAATATATATTTTTATTTCAGCACATACTAACTACATATTTAAAACAATTTTTTTATTTCATCACACATGTATAAGAATAATAAAAATAAAAATAAAAAGCTATTTCATAATTATAACAAAAAGTTTAAAACGATATATTTAATTAAACATGAATAGTTCGTAGATTTCTGTCGTAGATATAAAAAGATTAAAACAATATAATCTACAAATGATAGTTTGTAGATTTCTATGGTAAAATTTTGAAGGTTGAAAATTTCGATTGTCCACAATCTTAATTTTTCCTTGTTTACGTTTTGAGTCTAAAACAAGACTCATCTTCAAGACAAACCTACAAAGAAGAGAATAAATTAAACAACTTCTTTTCTTTGTATTTTTACCTTAATTTTTTCTAGATTACGTATCTCAGTCCATGTGTCCCTTCCGTATATGGTACAAATGATAGTTTGTATATTTCTGTCATAGAATTTTGAAGGTTGAGAATTCATATTATCCACAGTTACAAACTATCATTTGTACCCTGTACGAAAGGGGCACATGGACTGAGATACGTAATCTCGAAAAGGTTAGGGTAAAAAAAAAAAAGAGAAGTTGTTTATTTTCTTCTCTTGTTTGTCGGTTCGTCCTAAAGATGAGTCTTGCTTTTAACTCGAAACATAGACAACAAAAAATGAAGACTGTGTATAATATGAATTCTCAACCTTCAATCTTGATCTACTATTAGGTCCTCAAGAATAGATGTGCAAATTAGATGTACCTATTTAAAACAAACTCTGGTTCTTCTCTTCTATTTTAGTTCCTACTCTGATACCATGTAAAAAATTATCTAATGGATTCAATCTGATCTGTAATGTACTAAAACAAAATACTAAATCACTTCTACAAATTTGCAAAAACCAAATACGATCACATAAAAACATAACATTAAAGAGAAATAATTTATCAATCACACAACACCAGATGTATATGGGGAAAGAAATTGCTTAAAACCCCGCTATATGTATATTGCATAAATTCAATACCATGAAACAATACAATGTTATTTTCCTCATTGAGAAACCTCTACACTCTCCTCAGTGTCTCACTCTGATCTAGGCAAAATCAGTCCAATACTTAACTAATTCCCAGACTCTATCTTACCAGCCTTGCTTACGCATTCCTGGAGGATTTGTGGCCCTATTAATTATGAAATTCCCAAGAATTTTTTTCGCAATTCCTTCAAGGCTTTCTATTGAGCTCATGCATGACCTGTAAAATTTTCTAATTATACAACTGATAGTTATCTTCCCTTTAACCCCAATCTCAATTGGGCCTCCATTAGAACTGACATGCAACAGTTATTTATAGTGAATTATGAGTTAACTGATTGATCACTACTTGTGAATTAAATAAAATTTAATTCATTAGAGATCTCACTAGCTCATATCTCAGTTAGAACTAGTTAAACTGATTTTAACTCAATTAATTGAGTTAACTAATTACAACTCACAAATAACTATAATTGGAACCCCTAAAAATAGGAAATTACTTTACATGCCTCCTCTTTTACCCTCAACTCAAATTTACCAAGCTATCTAAGTCAACCTGACTCAGCTAACTAATATAAGTTGTCATGTGATGGCAATACAATTTTTACTTCCAATTTAATTAAGGGAAAATTAAATTACAAGCCCCCTTTGGGATGTCAATTCCTGTTTCCATTTCAACAAGGTGAACCACCCCATTAATGAGCGAAGGGGAGGAGGAGTGTATAGTAAAATATATAAATACAAGTTCAAGGAGAACTAAAAAGAAATAAGAAGTAAAGCATTGTTATGCTACCAAAATTACACCCTAGCAATCAAGAATTTCATTAAGAGTATTTCATCATTGATAGTGTCTTCAATACTCCTTTGAGATACAAAGGAATCTTTCAAGGAGATTGAGGAAGGAACTTCCTTGTTGACGATTTTTTAGCACCATTGATCAAGCAATTCTCTCCAAGTGTCTTGTATTCATCTATGTATCTCCTCTACAATCAACGGTCAATAAAGGGAACCATTTTCCATTATTATGTTGATGTGTTTTATTCATTAAGCATCGTTCATGTGTTATATGTGTAAATTTTAGTTTATGTTTATATATGCATTGTTTACCTTACTTTCAATGCTTTTTTTACCTATGTTTGTCCACTAACAAAAACCAATTTCTTGTATTTTCCTTGTATGTAACAACCAACTCCAAGGAAAGTGTCTTTGGTATTCCACAACAACAAAAACACCATGACAACTAGGATATTTAGAACTTATTAAAAATTTAATCGCCTAGGATTTTGTAGGGTTTCCTAGCCCCCTTATATTCCAAGAAATAATTTACATTTAGACATGGAGGTTGGAGACTTACCTCCTCTGTTTCTGGTGCTGCTAGACTCTTTGTTGGATATATTCTTCAAGATTTCATTTATCTGAGCTTGGATACCCAACCTGATGCTTTTTTCAGTTTCTGATTGCCTCACCTCTTTGTTGGTTGGTATTCCCTAGCCTTGAGGTTTTCTATCTCTCAATTGGTTAATTCATTTGACCACTTGAGTTTCTTCTTAGTGCTTTTAGTTTGGAATTAAGAGCTTTCCTCCTCATTATCTTTCATATATATATATATATATATATATATATATATATATATATATATATATATATATATATATATATATATATATATATATATATATATATATGTGCAATGAATTTGTGCTTTTATTCCTTTTAGTTGGCATGGTCTTGGGAGAATGTTCAGGACTGACTTGAATTGGGTCCTCACCTTGAATCTCAACTCATTTCTCATGTTCATTCTTCTTCCTTTTCTCCTCCTCCTCCACTTTAATACCTTTCTCTTCCCCATCTTCCCTTTCCAACGAATCGTTAAACTCTTGGGAAAAAATAGCAAAAGGGTTTGTTGAGGATGATGCCACGTTCCAAGAAGTAGTGGTCTAATCTCTAGCTGATCCTTTTCCTTTTTTTTCACCTCTTCACTGTGATTTCGATTGACCCTCTTGGGAGGTAGATATAGTTCCATTGGTCCCTTTGTTTTGTTTGTAATCCCTGGCGAAGTGACGGTAGTCATGGAAATATTTGCATTTGAATAGAAACTAATCATATTCAAGGGATTGGAAGAAGCTCCAATCTCCTTGAGTCAAGTTGATTTTTGAAGGGAGGCTCTTCTCCAAGTCAACCTCAACACAGATTCTGGAACAGGTAAACTATTAACCCTTAGGTTCATCCCTATCCAATAAATGTTTAACATTATTACCATGGACTTCAAATAATCGTTTTTCCAAAAAACTAGGGGTAACCTAGGCAATTTGACCCACACTGGAACTGTCATTGGGATGTCTTCATCATGATTAAAGTCATGGGACCATGCATTTAAGTACATCCCCTTGGCACCGAAGAAGTAGGGACCATTGCGAAAGGTAATTACGTTGTCCTCTTTTAGCTCAAACAAGAAGGCGAAGAAGTTGTTACCCACGATGTAAAGCGCCAGCTTCCCTTTAATCATTGACCTCCCAGTCCTATCAGCCCACTGCTCCTCAAAGTTTGGTGAGGGACACATTCCCATGAATTTTCCCACTATAGCTATGTCTACAAATTTCAACTTCATCCTTCGAAAGCTGGAGGGAAGTGCTACAAATAAAATATTCTCTGATCACTTAAATAACTTCTAAGAATCTTCTTTTTGGTGAGGATTGGACTTCAACAAGTTTAAGAGTTTCCTAAATGCAGCCTCTTCATCAGAGGTAGAGGTGGCTGCCCCTCTTGTCCCTACCACCATTAAAGGTTCTAGAAAACACAAAAACTTCATAAAAAATTGGTAGAGATTAGGAGAGAACTAGAGATTACGAAAAGAAAACAATATCTCTAATACTAGTTGTTAGTAATCAAATCCTAGAGTAATAAAATAAAAATGATGCGGAAATAAAAACATAGAATGAAACAATACAAAGGAGACACTAATATACATGGTTAACCCAATTTTTGAAAAGTCAAAAGAGAAATAGCCAATCCTTCCTTTTATTTTATCCAACAAGAGTGAAGCAATTACAACCTCCTAGACATCCATTACAACCTCTTCTTCTCTCGCTCATGGTCTCCTCCCTCTCAATCACAATTCTTTCTCAATGATATGAAACCAAAATAAAATTCCCTCATAAAAAAAGGGTTTCCTCATAGGGAAAGAAACACTAACATAAAATTTGAATGAATGATCCATATTGATTATGAAATTACAATATTTACAAGTAAATTTTTACAAAAAAATTATTCAAGGGTGTTTCCCCCAAAGCCTTGCTAGGGGGAGCTCCAAAGAGTTTTCACAGTGCCCCCTAGATCCCTTGGAAACAATAGTATGGGGGTAATTCCCCATTACACCCCCCATGAGGAACTAGGGTCCAAACATGGATAAAAACAAGACCTCCAAATCAAGAAGATAATCGAGCTCCACAACCAACATTATTTTCTTCTCTTAACTAATCAAATGAATCATCAATTATTGGTTGAGGATATTTATTCCTCTTAGTGACTTTTTTTTATCTATCTAAAGTCAATATATATCCTCAAAATTCTTTCTTTCTCCTTTTAAAAGAGCACAAGTGCTCCCTAAGGAGAGACACTTGAGCATATATACTCCATCTTTTACCAATTCTTCTAACTACATTTGCAAATTCTTCAACTTTTATGTGCTTATTATGTATGAGACCCTTGATATAATGCATCTCTAATCATTAAATAAATATATAAATCTATATTTCTTTTTAGTGGTAGACCAAACATTTCCAAAAATACTTGGTAAAATTCCCGCAACACAAAAAATATGTCAACAGTTGTACTTTTGTTCTTAGTGATCTCTTTCACATGAGTTTCATATAATTGACTCAACTTTCATAAAGCATCTCTTACACTGTAAGGATGGGACATCTCTTATATAAATGGAAATTTTAACTTTTTTATTATCCTCTACTTTCCATATTCATCAAAACAAGTAAAAGTCTTCTTATGACAATCTAAAATAGCATGATGCATCTCCAACCAATCCATTCTAATGAGGATGTGATTTTATCCAAATATTATGATGTTTATATCTACAACACCATTCATATATAAAAGGAAACTTTTGGCTATCTCATTGTGCCAAGAGGTGCTCTACAACCTAGTATGGGGGAGATGTGTAGTTGTTATGCATAATGTAAGAAAGATTGTATGTAAACATTTTTAAAACTATGCTGAATTTATAAGACGTAAAAGATATTAATATTAACTCAGTGTATAAATATTAAAAACATAGAACTTCAACTTCAACAAATCAAATTTATTATATATTAAATCAATAAAATTAATATACAAACTCGAATAAATGGAAAAAGTAAACAAATGCAATTTTTTTTCAATAAAAACTCTTCCCAAATATATTTTATATCAATTCAACAACTACATCAACTTAAATTAAATTATTAATAATAATTTTGTAATAACTCTAAAAGCCCAATTTTGTGGTCATCTCCTCCATATATTAAATTTATTTACATATAGAATCAAGAAGAAAATTAGTATACAAACTTAAATATGGTAAAATTTTGGAAAAGCTCACACCTAAGACGGGAAAAGTCAACAAATGTAGTTTATTTTCAATAAAAAATATTCCCACATCTATTTTATATTAATTCAATGACTACGCCAATTAAAGTAAACCAACCTATATCCATCTTAACTATGGATCTACTAAGTCCCGATAGTGTGGTAAATTTGCTAGAGGTAAATTTGGTTATTGAAATTTATATTCTTCATAATTTTTAATTAAATTAATTTTATTGGTAAGTTTTAGACTTATGTGATTTGTTTAATTTTATCTGTAATTTTTAGATTTATGTGATTTGTTTTTGAAAGAACTGAGAATTTCTATACTTTGTAAATGTTTGAGAATTAACAATAATAACTTATAAAAATAATTTCAAATTTATAATAGTGTAATTTGAAAATTATAAAAAGAATTTTGAATTTATAGCTTACTCCATGAACATGGGGGACCATATTTTTTTGTTTTCCTTGGTCAATTGGTAACCCATTGAAGTAATTTGGACCTTGGGATCCCATTGTCCCAACCACTCAATCCTGCCACTATGATATTTTTATTCAATTCTGATTAATCATTTAAATATCATTTATTAGAGTATTACTAATAACCCAACCTAGGGGTTCACGATTCGATGAGCGGGAGACAAAGCGATCGAACAGCTGAGCTGAGCCATGGCCTGAAACCCTAGGGTTTCCCCTGCGCCCCTGCAGTGGGCACCATCACGGCTCTTGATCCACCCTTGCCTCCTGCACCATTGTGATCTTCCTATCTGAACTTTCTATTAGCATGGCATAATCTAGGGGGGGGGAGTCTGTTACCCCCCTATCTTTGGAGGATCCAGCGACTTTGTTGTCCCGATCAAATATGACACCTCTGCATCAGCCTAGGCGACGCAATCTGAGACTACAAAATCTGGGGCTAACCCTACGAATCAAGCCCAAGATGAAGCTAATGCCAAAGCAGCACACATGGTGACTTCCTCCACCTGCATACCAATCGAGCCTAAGAGGCCCAAAATCCATTTCCCTACCGAACGAATTAGCAGCAGAATTTAGTACATGCACGATCATGCCCTAATAAGCAAGTTCATTGGGTTCTGGCCCACTCAAAAAGCCCTATATGGCTGGATCAATTCCAAATGGAAGCAAAGGGCCAAGTCACTCTTCAGTTCGGTCCTAAAGGCTTCTTCAACATCATCTTTACCTGTCTCGAAGACAAAAATCACGTCATGGATGGAGGGCCTTACTTCTTCAATGCAACGCGGTTGTTTCTTCGTGATTGGGTTGAGCGCTTCAACCCTGATAAAGAAGACTTCAAATGGGCACCAGTGTGGATCCGCCTTTACTCTCTGCTGCAAGAATATTGGGAAGAAATCACCCTCAAGGAAATCGGCAGTAGTCTGGGATCCTTCATCAAAATCACAGAAGAAACAAAACACAACATATGCACTTCCTCTGCCCGCATATGCATCTACATGCATCTCGCAAAAGCTCTCCCAGATTCGGTAAGTCTATGGAATGAGGATTTTGAATGGATTTAATCTACTGATTATGAGAATGTTCCTTTCCACTGTCGTAAATGTCACATGCATGGCCACTTGTTTAAAGACTGTCCTCAGAACTCCTCGCTTAAGCCCTCCGGTAACCCTGTCTCCCCTGATCCAGATGGTTTCACCAAAGTTGCCCCTCAAAAAAGGCATGCAAAGAAGAGCTCCAATACCCCTGGACCCTCGCAACCCTCCATCAATAATAGCTTCCATCTCCTATCCAACCTTGATATGGAAAGGAACCAACCCTTGGTTCCCCCGGCATCCTCCCCCAACCCCTCCCCTACTTCTAGATATATTCCTCCTCTTGATATCCCACTACCTGACTTGATGGTGCAGCACAAGCCGTAGGAAGCCATTCACAATAATAAGCAACTGGAGATCCCGAATACTGTCAATACTCAGTCTCAGGCTGATTCCCTTAAGCCCAAATCTAGCATGGATATCGACCCTCAGGCCACCCCTAGTCAAGCCATTACCCTATAAGATGGTACATCTTTGACTCCCATCTCCTACATGGACGAGGAACCAGAAACCATCGACATTGGGGATCTGGATCTCATAGGGTTGGAAAAAGCTTTTAAATCCAAGGAATACCATACTATACCTCCAAGACAGATCGACAGCTTGGAGGAAGCCCTTATCAAAGCCCGGCTGATAAAAATAAGCTCCCAACTAGGGGTCCAAGGGGAACCTATTCCAAGGGAAACAAAGAATATCATCAGGGAATCAAGAAAGCGGGAAGGTCGACGGATATTCAAATACTAATAATCCTAGGGGATCAGCTAGCTAAATCCGGCAAATACCCAAATCTAGCAAAGTTCTTCAAATCTCTGAATCAAACTCATACATGATGAAGCTCACATCCTGTAATATCTGAGGGATCAACAACCCCTCAAATATCCATATGATAGAAAATCTTATAAGACGTGATAAACCCTCCATTGTTTTTATGCAAGAAACCAAATGTATCGGCTCCACTTTCCACTCTATTCTATCTAGGCTCTAGCCTCGTTGTAACACCATAGTTGTCGATGCGATTGGAGCCTCTGGAGGACTTGCCATTGCCTGGAATCCAGCCCTCAGTTCCCTCTCCAATCACCAATCTTCCTGTCACTTCATTCAAGCCACCTTCCATCTCATTGGCACCAGCCTGAGGGACCTCCTCACCAATCTCTATTTTCCCCAAATCTCTACCCGAAAAATCCTATTATTAGATGACATGGCTTCCCTCTCTGTTCTGAACCCCATCCCTTATGGATTCTCGAAGGAGATTTCAATATAATCACCATCCTCAGAGAAAAGCGCGGGGGACGCTTGCAGTTGGAAGATGAGAGTCTCAATTTCATCAATTTCATACTCCATAATCACTTGATTGATGTCCCCATAGCTAACGGGATACACACTTGGAACAATCACAGGAGCGGCCCCCAACATATTGCCTCCAAATTGGATCGCTTCCTTGTTTCAGATACTCTCATCCATGCAAGGGGAGACATTTTATCCACCATCCTCCCAGCTGTTGGATCCAATCATTGGCCCATTCAACTTCAATGGGAGAGACCTGGTAGAGGCCTTCACAAACCATTCCTATTTGAACAATTTTGGCTACCCCATCCAGACCTCAGAGAAATAGTAGTCGAGTGGTGGCGCAGAATCATCCCCAATGAAGGCTCTAACATGTACAAAGTTTAGGAGAAGCTCAAGATCATCAAGGCCAAATTAAAACATTAGAACTAGCACACCTTTGGCAACGTTTTCAAGATCCAACAAGATCTGGAGGCAAGAATGGCTGACCTTCAACAACAGCTCATAACAACTGGGCATATAGAAGAGCTGGACAGACAATAGCAACAGCTCAAGATCCAAATCGACGAACGGGAAGTGTAGGAGGATATTCTCTGGAAAAAAAAATCCAGGGTCTGATGGCTCAAAGAAGGAGAAAAGAACACGAAATTTTTCCATTGATCAACCATTCAAAGAAGAATGGTCAATCGAATCTCCATCTTAAAAAATGACCAAGGTAACAACCTGGAAAAACATGAGGAGATTGAACAAGAACTTCTCAATCACTTCAAGGAAACTCTAACGAAACCCCATTTGAACCGCCAGGAAGCCATGAACAACATCATTCAGCACATCGCTCCCATGATCACCGAGGAACACAACCAAATGCTGCTCAGACTGATTAAAATGAAGGAAGTGGATCAAGCTCTGGCCCAACTTAAAGCAGGAAAAGCCCTTGGGCCGAAAGAGTTTACCACTAATTGTTTCCACTTTTTCTCAGAAGATATAAAGACTGAAATTTTGGCAATGGTTGAAGAATCCAGATCAATGCACTGGATGCTCCCAGCTCTCAATGCCACCTTCCTCACTCTTATTCCCAAGGAAGAGTAGTTGATGACCCCCAACAAATACAGACCAATTTCCCTCTATAATGTTCTGTATAAGCTAGTCTCCAAGGTGATCACTAATTGCTTAAAGCCTCTGCTTCCCCTTCTCATCTCGTAAGAACAAACTGGCTATGTTGAAGGATGACACATTCTTGATGGCATCATTCTCACCCATGAGGTCGCGCACTCCTTGAAGAACTACAAAATTCTAGGTATGCTCCTTAAGATTGACCTCTCCAAGGCCTTCGATAAACTCCACTGGGATTATATTCAAAAAATGCTGACATCCTTTGGTTTCAATCAAACCTGGATCCAGTGGATAATGAGTCTCATCACTTCCCTGATCTATTCCATTATGCTTAATAGATCCCCCTTTGCGCCCTTCTCTCCCTCCAGAGGTATCCATCAAGGGGACCCTCTGTCTCCCTTTCTCTTCGTCCTGATGGCAAAAGTACTAAGCAAGCTCATCAAATCCAATGTTAGTTCGAGATCCATAAAAGGGATCCACCTTCACTATCGGCCCCCAATCACCCACCAGCAGTTCGTCGATGATAATATGCTCTTCGGTGACCCCTCTGTGCAGGAAGCCACCTCCTTCAAGACCATCTTGGATTACTTCTCCCTGGCCGAAGGAACTTCCGTCAATAATAATAAATCCCAGATCTTCTTCTTCAATACTCCTCTCCTTACTCAGCAGAATATTTCTCGCATTCTGGGATTCTCAATCTCCTCCCTTCCCTCCAACTATCTAGGTGCTCCCCTCATTGACTCCACCATTAAGCATACCTCTTGGAAATATTTTCTTAACAGATTCGAGACTCACCTCTCTCTTTAGACCCATCGTGTCCTCAACCTTTTTGGTTGCCTCATCCTACTTAAATTCATTCTCCATTCCATGCCTATGTACCTTTTCTCCATGCTCGCTACTTCTAAATGGGTGCTCAAAGCTATCGGGAATCTCTAGTGTAATTTTCTCTGGGGAGGTAACAAGGATAAGAGGAAATGGGCTTCAGTCAGATGGAAAGACGTTTGCACTCCAAAAATCTCTGGTGGGCTATTCCTGAGAGATCCGCAACATAGTAATGAAGTCATGGGAGCTAAAATCTGGTGGTAGTGGATCTCCAATCCGTCCGCCCCTTGAGCACAGCTTTGGACCTCCAAATACGCTGAAAGTTGGCCAATTAGAGAGCTCATTCACTTTGATGTTGAGAAGGATGGGTCTCTCATCTGGAAGACAGCTAAGTAGCAACGGGCCCTAGTACGAGACCATAGCTTCTGGGAAGTGAGGTTAGGAAATCAGGAAAAATTTTGGAATGACTCTTGGCAACAAATGCCCAAATTGGGCACCCTCTTCCCCAACTTTGATTGGCAGGGCAACATAGGGTACCTTAAACAACCTCGTATCAATATTTTTTTGGGATCACAGAAAAACTTGTAGATTCCCTCCTAATATCATCAGTGGCTTTCGGCGAATCAACTCTATGAGAATCATGGCCTTCAACTCACAAATTACATCAAGCAAGAACTAGATAAACGAAGAACCTATCGGGCATATGGGGATGACATCATTTGATGGGGTTATACTTTAATGGGGACCTTATCCACCAAAGAAGCATATCGATTGCTCCTCCCCAACCACCCTGACCAACAAGATATCATTTGGGAGAAAATCTGGCATCCTAGAATATGGCCCAAGATCTCTACTTTCCTGTGGCTCATTAGTAAAAGGCACATACTCACTTGGGATAATCTTTGTAGGAAGGGGTTTGTCGGCCCCTCCCGATGCCCCAATTGTGGAAGTAAGGAAGAATCCAGTGAGAATCTCTTTAACGAATGCACCCTTTCCATCACTCTTTGGGACAAGGTAGTGATGCTGAGAAGGAGGTCAAATAGAATTCCAGGAAACATCCTCAATACCATCCGGGGCTGGGCGCCCACTCCTTACCACTGTGACATTCTCAATGCACTCTGGACTATTCTCCTAGTGCACATCCTTTGGACTATCTAGAAAGAGCGTAATCGCAGAATCTTCAGGGATCTAAGCATCCCTCCTGACATCCTTTGGAACTCCATCTACTGAAATCTTCAAGAGACCTTAGCCCTCCATCGTTGACAGGATTCTGACCTCCCCACCCATCCAAGGGAAAAAATTATTTGGGCTAACTGGAATCTCAGGCTCCACTCTTTCCCAATCTTTGAGACCCCTTCAAATCAAACCCCTTTCTTCCCTAGTTCTTAGTCTCCTCCGCCGCACGAGCTCTTCAAGCGCAATTTTGATGGGGCTTCCAAAGGGAACCTGAGAGATGTGCGGATTGGTGGCGTTTTAAGAAATTCTAACGGAAATGTGCTTCTAGTCTTATTTGGCTCTCTAGGCTGGGACACCAACAACTCTGATGAACTTGAGGGCATGTTCCAAGGGCTCCTTCTGGCTTAGGACAATAATTTTTTCCCCTTGGCGATAAAAGGCGACTCCCAAATCATCATTGACATGGATACACGGCTTCAAACCAGATCTTTAGCCATGAAACTGTCCAAGAGATGGCGTCTGGCTTCTCGAATCACTCTACTGAAGCAATGGATTCACAACCACTCAGTGATCGACTTCAAGCACATCAGAGGAACTGCCAATAAGGTTGCTGACCTTGTATCCAACAAGGGAGTCTCACACAATTCTCCTCTCAACTCTAGCACTCTCTCCTCCTTGGATGATGAAGCACTCAAACATGAATTCACTTAACTGGTGCACAAAGATCTACTCCCCCCGGATGCGGGTGCTCGCCAGTGAAAGAGTGTGCCACCGAGTAGCCATGTGCAGAGACACATGGCTGCTCCACATGATCACTTCTAGGAAGAAGAACCATGTTAAATATTTGCATGAGGGATCCATTAACTCACCCTCCACCACCCTCTTCTTGACATACCAACCCTACATTGCATTTATGTCGCTTTCCATGGCAATTAAGCCCATCACCTCGGCCCTCTCATCCTCATTTTGGCCCTCCCACCTGCTCTCTATGAATTTATATGTTATTCTTCCTCTACCTCTGGTGCAAGGTCTTCATTCGACTAGGCCCAGCCTTTTTTTTGGAAGTTGTTCTCCTACGGAGCTTACCTTGGCCCCCACTTAGTCTGGCGACTCGATTCCTTGGACAATAATGCCTCGACGTCATAGAATGAGGTGCAGAAGAGCTAGGGGCGTGGCTAGCCTTCCCGTCCTCCATTGTCCCACTCCCAAGGCCATGACTTGAACCTTTCCATCGGCTAGAATGTGCTCGATAGCACTCCCCTTGTCAATTTGAACACCCAGCTCTCTCTGCAGCTCCATGCCCCTGCTTCGCTTCCTTCCATCTTCTACAGCAAGAAAAGGCCGCACAAATCCACCATTCCTCATGAGCCTGCTTTCATCCCCCGCAAGATGAAGGCCCTCCCAGTGCAAACCACCTCTAGCGGAAGCAAAGATTCAAGTGATACCACCGGCAACAACGATGGAAGCAGCTCAGACCAGGACACTGAAGGCAACTGAGACTAGTCTAAGCAGCTTGATGCCTCCACGACTAATACAAGCATCCCAGCTTTGCCACGTCCTCAACCCTCTTACCACGTGCTGAGCAAGGAGACGGAGGATGGGTGTTACATGTGCAAAATTGAGGAAGAAGTACCCACCTCTAGCAATAAGAATCCAAGTTCTCCTTAGGCTCAATTTTTTATTTTTCAGTGGCATGCTCATGTTTAGGAATTGTCTTCTATGGGATTCATGTTTTATTTTGATAACTAAATCTGCTGGTTTCGCACTTCGGGCATCATTCACTCTCTGGTTTTTAAGGATTGGTTTCCCCGACTGGGGCAGTGCAACTCCTGGTGGAAAACTCTTGAAACTTCCCTCTGGATTGGACTCGTCAAATCCATAGGAAGAGACCTGTAATTTTTTTTCTATATGATATAATAGAAGTAGCTTAACTTAGAAAAAAATAACCCAGCCTAGATCCATCTTAATTCTGGATCTACCAAGCATTGAGAGGGATCAAGTCTCTTTTCACTCTAAAAGAGGTTTTCATCTTCATATATTTGATCCCCTCTTAGGGCTTGGTATATCTGGAGTTAATATGGATCTACCTCTATTAGTCTGAGTAGCTAGTTGAAGCAAAAATGGTTATCTTATGCTTACTTCATTTCAAATGAAATTTTTCAACCAACTTGAGGGAAATGTGACCATGGATTTCTCTCAAATAAATTAAAATAGCAACATGTTGGTTAGCAATATTATCTTCAAAATCAATTATATTTGACTAATGATCTACCTATCTATTTTGCACGGTTGCATATATTATTAGGATGTTTTTTTACCAACTTATTCCATTGAAATCTTCTCCTATATATTGTACACATTCCTTATTATGTGTCGCTTATGACGAAAATCTTGGTACAAATTATGTCCTTTACATCCCCAACACTTGATTGGTCGTTTTTCCTTTTTCCTCAAGTATTATACCATCTTATATTCAATTTAAGTTAACTAACTTTGTTGATATTTATTAGGACTATCTCTAAATAAATGAGGTATAGATCCCTTCTTCATATTATCCATTTTTTCCTTCTTCTTATCTTTCCAAAACTTCTAAAAAGTTGGTGTGCCTTTGTTCTTAAAACTTGGTATACCTTTGTTCTAATCATATATGTGTTTAGCTTTCCTAATTTTCTCTTCAATGGTCTTGGGATTGCCACATTATATATTGTCTATATTTAATGTTGGAAGTTGAATTAATAAAACTTGTATCGTCACCTTCTCTTCCTTAATAAATCCCACATATCATAGAAACTCGAAAAAAAAAACATATTTTTCCATGGTAATATTTCCTATCTTTAGTTTGAAAAACTCCTACATATTATCATAATAGTGCTCTAAAAGGTATTACCACTAAAAGATATCCTTGAACTACTTCCAAGAAATCGTCTTCTCATTTATCAACATAACTTATTTTCATTGATCCCACCACACAAAATCTTTCCTTGTAGATGATATATAGCAATCTTATCTTCTAAATTACATGAGTAGCTATGAAATTGAATGTAATTTCTTATTCCTAGCAACCAAGCTTCAACTTCCAAGGAAATAACATCCCTTGTTAGAAAATTATATATTATGGAGCAATGCAACACATAAAATATGCGGAAAATACAAGCACACAAAACACATAAAACCAGAGAGACACAGATATACGTGGTTCACCTAGTTTGGGCTACGTCCACCCCGAACAGCCAGTCCTTCCTTTCTATTATCCAGCAAAATGAAGAGACAAAACCTACAGCAGATCCGCTGTAATATCCTCTGCTCTCTCTCACAGTCTCCCTCTCTATTTCTCGCTCTGATAATACACACACAATGCACAACCGCAATACAATGCCCTCATAAAAGCGAGGGGTTGCCTTCTAGGGCAAAAAACGCTAATCTAAACATAACTTCTATCGTCATATCATCCGCCTATGAACGGCCCAGATTGACTAGAAATTACTATAATTTTACAAGGAAATTTTACATCTATTTTTAGCTTCGGGGGCGCTACCCACGAAACCCCCCGCCAAGGGGGGAGGCTCAGAAAACAGCGTGGCCCCCCCGACCCCCCATGGTAGCGATTAATTATGGGTGGCATTGCCGCCCCTTTTAAGGTACAGGGGTCCAATGCTATGATACAAAGTAAACAAGATAATCAGGCTCCACACCCAACATCCCTCACCAATCAGAGATTTGGGTTAGGTTAATTGGTTTTTCTAGATGGATTAATCAATGGACAACCAATGTACTTTGTTCACCTTGGGGACTAAACTCACAAGCAGTGAGCATGTTGGTAGACAATAAAATAAAACTTATATTGAATGCTCGATGACTCAAATCAATAATATTCCCCCATTTTTTTAGCATCAGATTTTAGTTTCTCAAGCTTCCTAATCTCTCCTTTCAAACTTTCTTATTCATGCCTTCTTCTGTGGTGTTTAAATCGAGATACTTGTGGCTTCTTCTATGATACTTTAGATGTATATGACTTTTTGGCTAATTGAGCTGGTGAAAAATGATGCCTTTGATTAGTGGTAGGACTTCTTCATCTCCAAAATATTCGAAGACTATCCCTCCTTGCATGGGATTCGCCTTCTTCCTCATGTCTTGAATTCAATCCATTCTTTATTTTCCCCAGCAATTGATTTAAAATTTGTTGCAATTATGTGTTTAGTTGATTTTGTTCCTCCTATAATTTTAACAATCAACTCTCTAAATTTTCACCTCTATTTTCAAACTCCACATGGTTTCTAATAGCTCCCATTTTGTCTCTATGTTGATTGGAATCTATATCCTCATTTCCCATATTAATCTTCAAGCCTTTAACTTCATCATGATTATAAGGTCAAGTATGAATCATCAATGCCTCCTTCTCCTCAATGATAATATTCAATTATGTTATTTATGTGTGTTTGTTTTATTATTGACTCTCCAACAAGCATTCATACAAATCCAACTATTAAATACACCTCATTTATAATCCGTAACATTTCTTTCAAATTCTAGAAATTTTGTACTTTCAAATTTTTTGTCAATTAAGCCTACAGGTCCTTCTTCTCAATATGAAAATAATTGTAGCACTTGTCCAAATTCTAAGTCTTCATACTTAATTTCCCTTAATTTATCTTTCCCATCCATATAGTCATGCTTTAATCTGAGTTCAAGGATAAAATTAAAGCTCTTAGTGATACACATTTATGCTAATTTTATGCACTTTTCTTACGAGTACAATCTAAGTCAAGGAACAACTTATGTGACCTATATGAGAAAACATATTAAGAACCAATAAATTTTTTGTATATGGCACAAATAGTATTCATGATTGCGAGTACAATAACTTTTGTATTAATGATTTATAAATCTATTCAATTTCTATATTAATATGGATTTGTCAACTTTGTCACATTTGCACCTTGTCTAGATTTTTTTAGCCAAAAAAGTTATCTTCCAAAAGAAGAAAAATCAATAAACCTTTAGTAATACAAATTCATCTATATTGGTGAGGATACAAATATCAACTACAGAAATTTTCTAGTTTGGTGATCTAACAAAAATTTCAAAAATCACCAAAAATTCTCCTAGAATAGAGGATTTTGACATATTTCAACATATCGACTCCAAACCATTTGGAATTTGGCCAAACTCTCCACTAAGTTTCTTCATTCCTACTTATACTCTTTACTATATATATTTCATCATCAATAGGTTTGTTTGAAAAGAGTGCCACCTTTTTTTTTAAACCACTAATATGTAATTTCTAGATTTCTAGAGTTGAAACAACCAATGAACTTCATTGTCATTTTTATAGTCCTCATTGCAGACCTATATATAAAATTTCTCTTGAATTTGATTTAATCTACTCATATTATGGCTAAAATAAGATTTTTTCTCCATATCCTTTTTTTTTAAATCTTATCTTGTTGACACGGTATCCTTGTTGATGTGGTATCCTTACTGATGTGCGATAACACATGCCTAAAGATGTGGCATCAATATTCATCTATCATCCGTTGACATCACCATGTCATCTTTCTTTCTTCTCACTTGTCATGTGAGGTCTTCATGAACCCTCCCTTACTGTTCTCCTCATTACTTAATATCTTTATTATTTATAATAAATAATTGTGAACCAAATATATCGTTATGTCCTTATTTTCCACTTAGAATACTTTAATTTATTTATGTAACATGTAACAGCCCACTTTTGTCCTCATGTCCTCCACTTGGAAAGTGATAATTGACTAATGTGGCAAGGGAAAATGTTATCTTTTGAAATACATCTCTAATCCATATGTCCTTGTGCTAGATCTCATATCAATGGCTAAGATCAATTATGAACCCATAAAATGCTAGTGGTTAAAATGCCCCTTGTCCTTCACAATTGGTTTCCATTAAGGGAACACACATTACACCTATAACAATTCTAAAGTTTTTATGAACTTATGTAATATTGACTCCTTAGCCTAAATAATCGCTTAATTTCATTTGTTGTAGAACATTCCTCCATTACTCTAGACCCTACCCTACAGGCAACCACCTGCAATTATAATCCACCTAGCATTTTATCATCAATCAAATTTGTGATAAGGTGGGTCCTCTCACTAATTTATAGGCTTGTTGGCACTAACACAACCACACATGATATAGATCAATGGTTGAGATAAATTGTGTAGACATAATATGCCACTATTTAAAATGATCTCAACCCTTAACAAATTGCTTGCCGCCTACAGGAGACATGTCATGGTGGAAAAAATTATGGATGCATTTTGACCTTGTCAAATACTTATCAACTTGCCTCTACAAACCATTATTGCTAGACTAGGTATCCCACAAAAATGGACCTTGCGTTGTGGTTACAAATTGCACACGCAAACTCCATGTAGCACTATCTTTCCTCCATGTCACCCTAGAAATCCATGCCAAAGGTCTTGGGACCACGTCAAATGTGCATGTCCCTATTATTCTAGAACTTTTCTACAAAAAAAACATGTGCACACACACACACTTGGCATGGGACTACACCAAATGTGTAGGTCTCTATAATTCCACTATGAGAGAGAGAGAGAGAGAGAGAGAGAGAGAGAGAGAGAGAGAGGGATTCCCAATAATTATTCTCTAACATGAATTATCCAAACTTGGTTTCCCTAGATGAATTAAAACCTTGTACTAGCCAAATCCAAAGCCATTGTGCCAATTATCCTCTGAATTTCATCTATAATTGGTAATTTTTCCACTTTCAAGGTTTTCCCCCTTTTAGTTCACAAAATACAATTTTGGCATTTTATTAATTTCCTCCACCATGCTTCCATACTAACATATAAACTATGTCTCGCACTACCTAGGTAACTTCATACCATTGAACTTCTCAATTTCCTTTACTTTTTTTTTCCACATAGTCACTTTATCAAACATCTACCCTCATAACCATAATCTTATGTAAAATCTTGTTTCTAGCCCATACAACCCTAGTGTTGTACCCATTAGCTTTGATACTATATTGTACCATATCCATGGCCATCAATGCAATGTTGTGAATATGGGGTAGTTCCTGAAACCACTAATTTCCTTCAACCTTCTTGTTTTGATACCATTATGTAATATGTCATCCCTCCAGCTATGTTGTGATTCCCATCTTATAAAATTGATACCATAATCCTCACTATATTTTTATGAATTGGTTAATGCATTCAAACTTAACAATTTAGGCTCATACAAACATGGTTAATTAATCATAAAAAGAGATGTAGACTTATACATGCATGCAAAAAGAACAATCAATTAATAACATAAACTACATTAAATCCAATTAAACCATGAATAAACCATAACACATATTTTTGGAAATTAAAACCAACTAGTTGTAGATAGAGGACATTCCACCAGCCATAGGCTATTTATTTCCTATATTATTTCATAATAGAGCCACCACCAAATTGAGTCTACGAGTCCACAAAGATGAAATCGCGCATGTCTAGCTCTAATATTCTCACATAGGCCAATTTTATTGGAACTCACAATCTAAAAGCTCTCATAGTAATCTCAATCCACTAGCTCTATTTCCCCTTTAGCTTGCATAATGCAAGGAATGTGACCCCCTTCTCTGCCACATAGTCCCTTGTGCTATACTACTTCTCCTCTAGGCTTCAACACATATAGGGCAAGAAATATCTCTACTAGGAACTCCAAGAATTCTTAGCTATGATGAAGTTTTCTCAATGAAAGCAATTCCCCATGCATGTGGGTATAATTACCACATAGTGTTCATAACCACCATGCCCATCATTTTGTTATAGTCATGGTATGGTAGAATAGGCTCTTAGGCAACCTCATAGAAGAATCATGGACAACTCATCGCCAACAACAACCAAAAATCATAGACCTGTTATATGCTAACAACTAACCATGTGTCTTCATAAGAAGTCAATGTATCTCACTTCCGCACGAACTCTGAGGTTCATATGTCTTAAGATAATATAAGAAAAAGGGCTCATGCTTAGGATTAAGTTAATATTATTTCACAATTTGTCATATATATATATATACATACATTGCTAACTATGGATCCAAAACTAGGGGTGATACATCACCAATAGCAATACCTAAGTCAAAGGTAGCTAGAGCAACCTATATATAGAAAAGCTGAAAATAGTACTGTAAACATCATCACAACTTCAATAAGTGGGTACCACACCTATAGCTACTAAAGTGGAGCAAAAATGTGATTTTCTTCTCAATTAGCATAAGATAATAGAGTTGAAATGCTCTCACTAATAATATTGTTCATGGATTGATAAAAAAATCACCATCACCACCATAGAAAACTAATATCACAATTAAAAAAAACATAACATTAATAATTAAATTAATGCAATAAAATGTGTTGTATGATTTGTGAATAAAAATTGTTTACCTATAGAAAATGTGCTTTGTAAATGTGAATAAAAACGAGCTACAAATTTTTAACTTTGATTGATATTTTTTTTTATCATAGGCCAAAAGCAATCATATATCACCTTGAATCAACTAAACAAAAATGAATATACCAAAAAGTCAAAATTTAAAAACTAAATATATGTACATATTTTACAAGACGACAAATTGAAAAAAATAAAGTTAAAAGTCATTAAACTTTTTATACCATAGTCAATATAGGAAGTATAAAATAAATATTTTTAAAAAAGCTTTTCCCTGATCTTTTGAAATCTTTCAATTGTACATTAAATCGACATTTTTCAATATATATCAATATCATTGTGTGGTCACTAAGCTGTTTTAAATTTATTGGGAAATAATGCTAACATATGGTACACGTTCAATGTTTTGTAAACTGGTCTATGAAAGATGCGTTTAAAGTGAAGGTTTTAAAGTGAAGGTTCTGTTATTAATTTTATATATTTATTTAAAGTTGGAAGTTTATATTATTAATTCAGGAGTTTTTAATACAACTTTAAAAGAGTCAAAAAGTAATAATAAATTGGTTTAATGAATTAATTTGTTCGTGGTTGTAAGGAGTTGAGGGTATTTTTTTGGTTTTTAAATTTCGAGTCATTCGGTTATTATATAAGGAAGGTATACTTTTACTTAATTAAAAATAATTTTAGATTATATTTTAATATAAAAATAATGGTATTATTTATTGTGGTGGAAAATTTGTCTAAACGATTAAAAATATCAGAATCTAATCTCAAAATTTAGAAACGTTTTCGAAAAATACTATGCTTAATTATAATTTAACATTACACCAACTATATATTTAAAAATTTATTTTTATTTCATTGTCTACAAATTATTTATTTAAAAATATATATTTTTATGTTAGATTTAAGACTTTTATATTTAAAAATATATATTTTTATGTTAGATATAAGACTTCTATAATCCATTATTCAAAAGATATTTCTCTAAAATATATACTTTTATTTTAGCACATACCAACTACATATTTAAAAACTAGGATTGCAATTTTTCTCCTATTATTATATGATTATTACTTGCAATCTTATGGAGTTAGGTTGTTTCTTATTTGATTATTAGTGTAATCTTATGGAATTAGATTTTTTTGTTAGATTATAGCATTGGAGATTATAAGACTCTTCACAATTTATTCGATTAGCATATTATTTATAGTAGAAAAATATCCTAGGTTGCTTCCCACTAATAAAAAATACCCATACGTTAGTGCTTGCCACTTTTATGAATGGCTGGTCAAATGTAGGATGGGACCACAGATTAAAGTTATTAACTGGAATTAATATTATATTTAGAAAATTTATTGCAAGGCAACAAATAATGTTTAAAAACTTGGATTGCAATTTTTCCCCTACTATTATATGATTATTACTTGCAACCTTATTGAGTTAGATTTTTTCTTATTTGATTATTACGTTACGTGTAATCTTATGGAATTAGATTTTTTTTGTTAGATTATAGCATTGGAGATTATAAAGAATCTTCACAATTTATTCGATTAGCATATATCTATAATTGAAAAATATCCCGTGTTGCTTCCCACTAATAAAAAATACCCCTACGTTAGTGCTTGCCACTACCACAACAAACTTCATTTTTATGAATGGCTGGTCAAATGTAGGATGGGACCACAGATTAAAGTTATTAACTAGAATTAATATTATATTATATTTTCTTGGAATCATTCAAGAGTTATTCAAAGTTGTCATTCTAAAATCTTTTATAAAAGTAATATGTTGGTGTTCTTTATGATACCCCACCCACCAACACCCATTTGTGGCATTGAAGCCATGTTTCTAACAAATCTAAGTTGGTATAATCTTGGATTCTTATGCTCACACTAATTCCACGTGGTGCATGAATGGCTTCTTATTCAACCTTATCCATAAACCAACCATGGCGTTCATTTACTTAATCTTGACCAAAAACTAGCCAATTTCGACCATACTTATTCTAATTTGAGTTGAAGCAATATACATTTAAGTAGCCAATTTTGACCATATTTAGTGTAATTTCATTGGAAGAGGTAATAAGAGTATGCATTTACTTTTTAAAAAAAATAGATATTAATTTGATATTATTTTTTTTGGTTGGGTTTGAGATACATTTTCTAATTCACTATGGTAAAGATATTGTAATGTCTTATAAAAAAAAATTGACTAGGTCAAAATAAAATAGAATAACCACCTTCCAAAAAGAGCTTGGTAGGCTTAACCATCACTTGATTAAGCTGGTTCACCGCATAGCATATGTTCGGTCTTGTATTTACTAAATACATTAGTGAACCCATTAACTGTCGATACACGGTAGCATCCACTACCTCTCCAGATGTAGCGTCCTCTTTCCTCCAATTTCCTGGAAGAGGAGTATCAATGGGTTTGCAACACTCCATGTGAAACTTACCCAATATCTCCCCTGCATACTTTCCTTGAGACACAAAAATTTCACCATCCTAGCTTCATATTTAAATCCAAGGAAATAATAGAAGAGCCATATCCTTCATCTCAAACTCCTTTGCAAGATCTTCCTTGCATGAGTGTATCAACTGCTCATCACCCGTTAGTATTAAATCATCAACATAAAGAACAATGATTAAAAGCTTACCCTCCACCACAATTTGGTACAGGTTTGCGTCCGCCTCACTCTTGGTGAAGCCACGTCTAGTGAAATAGCTATCGATCTGTGTGTACCAAGCACAGGGTGCTTGCTTCAGCCCATACAGCACTCTTTTGAGTATGCACACATGAAAATCCCTGCTGAAGATCTCAAATCTTTCAGGCTGCTCAATGTACACTTCTTCCTCAATGATCCCATTAAGGAACACGGTTCTTCACATCCATCTGATGAATGTGCCAACCCATCTGCATTGAGAGAGCAAGGATGGTCGTTATGGAAGAATACCATGCGACAGATGCAAAGGTTTCTTCATAATCAATCCCCTCGATCTGTGAGAAACCCCGAGCCACAAATTTGGCCTTGTATTTCTCAACACTCCCATCAACAACTTGCTTTACCTTGTAGATCCATCTCGAACCTACCATTTCTTTATCAACCGGCCTTGGAACAATTTCCCAAGCATTGTTTCTGACAATGGAGTCGTACTCCTCCACCATTGCATCTACCCATGTGGGCTCCTACACTGCTTCCTGAAAGGAAGATGGCTCAGTCACAATACATTTTCTCATGAGAGCCATGTGTCTAGTGATTTGATTAGGAGACTATCTTTGTCTACGCTGTGAAGTACGAATTCCTACATTCTTGCCGTATCAAGTTTCAGCCTCTCAGCTTCTGTGGTATGCCTTCTGCCAGTTCTGATGCTTGGCTCTACATGAGTGGACTCCTCCACTCCATGAACTTCCTCCTATGGCTGATCCACATCAAGAGACTCATCTTTGGGAACCAACAGTTCCTCCTTTGCATGCAATTCTAGCTCCCTCTCAAGCAACAACCGCATGGCTTTCTCCTCGTCGAATTTTATATCCCGTCGCATAAAAATCATATTACTGTTAGGAAAATGCACATGATAATTAAGGAGTGTTTTTGTGTACCCAAAAAATAACCCAACTTCAGAGTCTGCTCCAGCATCTTCCTGGAATTCTTGGTCACATGCACATAAACACTTGAGCCAAAAATCTTAAAGTGAGAAACATCTGGTTTCTTATCAGTAAAAGCTTCTTCAGGTGTACTCATGCCAAGTACTCTATAAGGACAATGATTTTGCACATAAACAACAATGTTTCATGCTTCCACCCATAAGTGCATTGGTAGGCCCTGGTCATGTAGCATTGCTCGTGCAACACCCACGATCATTCTGTTCTTCCTCTCGGTGACCCCATTTTTTTGTGGGTTATGAGGTGCTATGAGTTCTCTTTGAATTCCTTCTTTTCTACAGAAGTCTTTGAATTCATTCAAGATGTATTCTCCACCATTATTTCTCTAGAGAGCCTTCACTTGCTTCCCTGACTCTTTCTCAACCAATGCCTTAAACTCACAAAACTTTGAGAATGTTTGATCCTTCTTCTCCATGAAGAAGATCCAACATTTACAACAAAATTCATTAACAAAAATAACATAATACCTATGTTTTTCTGTTGAAGAAACCGATAATGGTCCACAAACGTCTGTATGAACTCTCTCAAGGATCACCAAAGCACGATTCTCCTTTTCATGAAAGGTGGAACTTACATACTTCCCCATGGTGCAACCATTGCACTGATCTAACTTAGAAGGTGTTCCCATTGGAATTCTATTAGATATTTGTTGCATGACTTTCAAGGCTCCATGACGAAGATGGCCCAGTCGCCTGTGCCATAATTTGTCATCATCCCGGATCACCACTTTTTCCTCCTTGCCCATCATGGCAGCGCAACCTTCTACCTCTAGCCTGTAGATATTCTTGACTCAAATCCCTATCCTCTTGCCTTGATCCATTAGGTCGTAGGAAAGCTTTTCCATCGCTGAAAACAACGTCATATCATCTGTCCTCCAACATCACAGCTGAGACTAAGTTTTTCTTCAAACTTGGAACATGCATAACATCTTTCAACTGAAATGGTTTACCTGAATCCCTCTCAAAGGTAATGGTACCAATGGCGGTCACACTATATCATCCATTGTCGCCCATATCTATATGAATCTGGAGATCTTTCTCCTCCAAATCACTAAAAATCTCCTTATCTCCTGTCACGTGGAAGGAAGCACCATTATCAAGATACCGCACTGATCCCATTGCGCTTGATACCAAGCATTCGATCAAGGAGAAATCAAGTTCAAATTGCGAGGCAAGGGCCTCACCAATTATAGCTCTAGCAACCTTCTTCTTCTTCTTTTTCTGTGGTTAGTTAGTGGCGAGATGCCCATGTTCGTGACAGTGAAAACACTTCACCTTGGAAAAATCAAGCTTCTTGCCTTTAGCCTTAGATTTTGAGTGGAATTTCTTCCCCTTCCCTTTCCTTGCCTTGGCAGCCAAAGTAAAATCCTCTTCATCATCATGCTTTGATGTAGAGCCATTTGTGGTGTTCCGCCTAAACTCCTCCTGCACTAGATCCGACCATAGTCATTCCTAATCTGATATTTTTTCTTGTCCGTTGACAGAGTCTTGATAACTGTGCCAACTCTTAGGAAGTCCCAAGAGAGACAATCTCACTAATCATCATCAACAACCATGATTCCGACACTCCCTAGTTCATCCCGACATTGGAAAAACTTTGTGAGATACTTAGGAATATTATCACCCTTCTCCATCTTGATATTTCTAAGTTTATCCTTCAGTGCCAATTTCCTATGGTCACTGCTACTTTGGTAAAGATCCGTCAAAGCCTTCCACATAAAATATGGAGTGGCTTTCCCTTGAAGGTTTGATACAATATGGTCTCGCACACCATACAACAAAATCCTTCTTGTCCTCACTACTTTCTTTTACTAGGCGTCAAGTAATGCAACATCCGTCGAAGTGGGCTTAGGAACATCACTGACGATGAATTCCTTCAAGCCATTATCTTCAAGCACTGCCTCCATCCTATCTTTCCATGCAATGTAGTTTGAGCTGCCCTCGAGTGCATACTCTAGCTGCAAACCATTGAAATCCATTTCGATGTTTACTCAACTATCACACCAATAAATTCTTACAACAAATTCGAATTGTTTCCACCAACAAACTCAGTTACTGCTTCAATATTGCAATATTCGTTGCTCTGATACCATATATAAATTTTAATACAATTATGAATTTCCTAGATTCTCTTGATCTAAAAATTATATGCCACTGTTAAATACAGAATCCTTCTACTAAAATATTTGCATAAATTTAATCGGCAATTGCAGACACATGAAGAAATATCAATCACACATGACATAGATGTTTTTACCGGGAAAGCATAAAGCTTAAAACACCACTATCATATATTATGTATATATCATGGATCATGAAAAAATCTCATACAAAACTCTAATCCAAGAGCTCTCAGTACAATATACAATCGTCTCACACTGTCATACAAAAACTGGAAAATACATGCGCCAAATTACTACCTCCTAACAGCCTGCCTCCACTGCGCAATCCCTGCTGATCATAATCCATGAATGAATGAGATACTACCTTGCCTTGACTGCGCAATCCTCATTGGAATCTCCAATGTGTGTGTGGTTGCATGAGTGCACCCACTAATGTCACAACAGATAGTCAAATTGTCCCTTTCACCTATCTCTCAAATGGGTCTCCACTGGATCTGACATGCATGTAGTTAATAGTAGTAAATATTCAATTGCATGTGAGATCACTAAATGTGAATTAATTTGATATTTAATTCACTGATCTCTCACTAGTGTATGTTTAGTTACAACTAGCACAATTGATTTTAACTCACTTAACTGAGTTAAAATACTTTACAACTCACATAACTACACATCCAACTCTATTGCAAATTCGAATCACTTAGACTAAGTCCACTTGCATGTCCCACCAACCAACCTTTTAACTCGAAATTCCTTCAGCTAATTGGTTTGCCACTTCAGTTAACTGAAATCAAGTGCTTCAAGAGAATAAATTAATATTTATTGTCCAATTATCATTAAGAGATAATAATAATCGACATGCATTCTATTTTTAGACATGCGATCTATAAATAGACTTCACACATGAATATAAAAATGAAATCTCATCTATAAATAGAATTTTCTCACCATTCTAAAAATAGACTCCCGCTATAAATAGAATCTGCTCAAAATTATAAAAATAGACATACACCTAAAAATAGTCTGTGGGCCCTACCTAGTGTAGGTGCTTAATTTTCACTAAGATCATCATATTGCTAAATCTCAACACAATTATTGATTGTAGAGTGATTTCATCTCTTAAGGAATAATTAATGGTGTTGCCCTACCTCAAGGGTTTTCTCTACAATTCTTTTGTATTCAATATTTTTTTTGTTTATGGTGTAAATGGTCTGGTTTAGTTTTTAAGAGG